>QNUK01000013.1:2975000-4175000 GCA_013621035.1 Clarias magur | reverse complement strand
ATTGCTTACTCCTACTGTAACCTCAAGTTTAAAAAAAGGTTGCTTAGAGGAAACACATGCTGTATTTCAGCAGTCGTTAAAATGTCACTTTTAAATGTCAATGTAGGGTTGTTTTGATGTAGCAATGAATAGAGGATACAGTTTTGCTATGGTTATACTCCATTAACAGCATTAACAAAAAGAGAAACATTTACAAATGTGCAATATTATTAATCTTACTCCAAATTAATTAAACTTTCAATTACTCATCTATTGTCATTTGTTATTACCATTAAAGTACAGATTAAACAAATAGGAATATACAGTAAACTGCTTAAATCAGGCTGTTATTTGTTGTTGTTGTTTTGTATCATATGCAGAATCCATATTAATATGATATTACTAAACGTCCCAAAAGTCTGACATTTTTCATTAGGGAAATTTATTTTGATGATTTATTGATGTTTATTATTTATGAGACATCGGAAACTGGGAAACCTGCTTCCCATTGAAACATTTGAATGATTTAATAGCTATATTTGTTGTAATGAAGCATGGTAAATGGTGGATATTTGTTCAGTGTGTTATTAAAGTGGTTATAGAATTTTCTCTAAGAAATTTCATGTATTTATTTTAAATACTGGGGAAATTCCATCTTATTATACCAACTTATTGTTTTTTTTTCTCACTGGTTCATCCCTAACTATCCATATATCTATTTACAAAACCAAAGATCATGATAATAACGATGATGAGTAAAATGCTAAAATCTGAACATAGACTCTCTGATTCATTAGGTATAAAAAGTAAGACATGATACTACTAGACAAGCCGATCATTAGTGTCTCACAAAATATTTAACAGATCATATCAGGACAGTTCCTGTCCGATAAAAGGGTTGGCACGTATGTGGAGGTGGAAATGTTTGGCCTCCCAGTGGACACAAAAAGGAAAGCATTTCGGACAAAAACATCTCCAGGCAACGCTGTTAACCCTGTTTGGGATGAGGAGCCCATCGTCTTTAAGAAGGTAAACTTAAAGCATTTCAGTGTTTTTCTTGTGCTTCATAGTTATATTTCAAATCTGGTCTTATTGATGGTCGCCGTTCTGTACTTGGTGCTTTGTTCAAGGTGGTTCTTCCCACTCTTGCGTCTTTGAGAATAGCCGTCTACGAAGACAGCGGGAAGATTATCGGCCATCGCATCATCCCGGTGAACGCCATCAGGCCTGGCACGTAGCTCGATTTTGTACCCTCACTTTACTCTGCTTTACACTGTGGTCACAATGTTGTCTGTACTGTACACATCACGACTTTCTGCTGTCTGCAAGATACCTCTTACACGTATTTAAGCTTAGGACATTACTGCTTTACAAGCTGCATCGTACTGTTATTAATAGTGAACATCTATGATAAACAATCTGCCTCTTCTCCCTTTTCTTCATTCTGTTTCAGGTTATCATTACATTGGGCTGAGAAGTGAGAAGAACCAGACACTAACACTACCTGCTGTTTTTGTCTACACTGAGGTCAAAGACTACGTCCCTGACACTTTTGCAGGTATACGATCAGGCTAGAATACTGCACTATTGGCTTTCCTTAAAAAATGCTTTAATTCTTTAAAAAATATTTTTTTAAATCTGCTGTACTTAAGTTTATTATAAAAGTTTCACAGCAAAACGCAATAAACACTTTATTTATTTTGCCAAATTACTTCATCAGACACACAAAATTGTCTATGACAAAACAATTCATTTAAAAACTGCCATAGATCCGTCTGTTATAAGCTTTGAACTTCCAACTTTTACGGAAAAAAAAAAACATTTTGGATTGGCCATGTTTTGCAGCAACAGTTGCATGCAACTGCAGATGCATCAAAAAAAGTCTGTGTGTCATGTGATCAGTGAGGGGAAACAATGGATGCTGTGAGTGAATTTAGGCTACAATACAAGCCACATTGGTCAGATCGAATTTACATGTCATGATGGTTCACATTCATAATTACTGTACAAGTGACTTTTATCTGACTCTAATATGGACGTGTCTGTCCTCTGGATGCAAATGGCACGCAAGCACACATCTGTACATTCTTGCTTACACTATCTGGGTTGAAACATGTCATATCTGTGCAACCACTTATTTGTTTTAAACAATAGCTGTGATTTTAGCAAAAATTGCTTGGGATGGCAAGCAGTTAGTTGGCTGTATTTGTTGAGGTCCAGAAGAAGGAAAAAAGCCAGATGCCTTGCTTTAGCTGTTTGAGCAGCTGAGCTAGCACTATTGTGAATTGGCGGTACTGACTCAGCAGGCACCCTGTATGCACATATGCAAAAAGTAAAATGAATTCCCGATCTGCTCGTTCTCATTCAAGTCTCATGGCCACATGTTGTCTGTACTATTCAGATCACAGTACAGACGACATGTGACCCCATGTGATCTATGATCCCATATGAAAATGACCGAAAAACTTAAGATTTGTATGTTCAGACAGCCATAAAAAAATCTGATCTGTGTCAAATTGGGGTAAAAAAAAAAAAAAAAGGGAATCGAGTCTGATTTCGACATTGTGTGTGCTGACTTTTTAGGCTGATTTATTTTCAAGCTGATTTATTTGTATTTATTTTTGCGACAAAAATATGAGGGATGGAGTTATAGCATTTTGCAAAAATCATACTGATATAATCAAAACTACTTTGAGATAATAATTTGGCACTTTTGTTTATTAATGCACCTGTTATTAAAACTATTGCAAAGACTTATTGCTTCATTTAAAAATATATGCATATAAAAATACTGTATGTTGTAACATCTGATATTTCCTGAGCAGATGTGATCGAGGCGCTGTCGAATCCTATCCGCTACATAAACCTGATGGAGCAGAGAGCCAGTCAGCTTGCAGCTCTCACCCTGGAAGAGGGAGGACAAGAGGTTAACAATAAAGAGGTCTGTACTATGTTTGCGTGTGTGTTTTAGAAATATTCTTTTCAGTTCCCCTGTTACAAAACACTTGTCAGCTCTCTGTCGCCTGAAGCATGAGCTGCACCTGTGGGACCTCTCTGTCGTTCACTTGTGCCCAATCAAGCTGATGCAGCAGTAGAAGAGGCAACTGATGAGCTAATGCTATAGCAACTGTTTTCATAGAAGTTGTAGCCTTAGCTCAGTACCTTACTGAACCTTACTTAAAAAACCAGAGAGCAGGATAAAGCCAACGACAGGCTTAGAGGCGCAGAATTAGCCATGATGAGGGTGGGGTACCAGCGCTACATCTATAAAGTCTGCAGTGGATTGGAGGTAATTCTGGAACTTTTAATATCAGTCTTGGTGCATGTTTCAAATGTTTTGAAAGGTTTATTTAGTGTCTCAGGTTTCATGGTCAGATCAGCCTTCAGTGGGTCAGCTGTCTGCACAGCACTGATCAGGCTTCTATCTTTTTACTTTAACATTAATCTCATGACTTGTCTTCAAGCTTGCCAGGATTTCTGATTTCTTTGATATCCTTTGTGTGTTGCAGATAGATGCGTGCAGGGAGCTCGTATCAGAGTCGAACAGCGAGGCCCAGCGTTCTCCGGCTGAAAATGGAACGAGCCATACTCCCCTCATCTCCCCCAAACCGCCTTCACTGGTCAGCCATCATGCCCACTCCACAGGTATATGAGCCACAGTTTCACTTTCGAGCCTGAGAAATTATTTATATTAAGAGATAAATGTCTGTTTATGATCATGTGTGTGACATTTCATATGGACTGTATGTGTCGCGGTGGTGAATAATGTGTTTTATTGCCTTTAGCACAACTTGTAAACTGCTAAAGAGTTAAACTAAAATAAATACATTATTAATAAGATTTAGGGATTAATACCTTTTGTTTTCTTCCAGGTGTGATCAAAATGTGCACTACTGGCTTATCATATTTCCACAATTACATCTTTTATAGGCATTCACATACAGAGAGGATTTAGTATCTGGTTGACAACAATTACTGTATGTCTCATCTTTTAATGCACTTTATTAGTGTTAACTACAGCATATCTGACATGCGCGTCAGCCAATTCTTTGTTTTCATCATGGCATTAAATGTTAAGCGTGATATCAATTTCATTTTGTTATTAATTTGTGTAATCTGTGTAACCAGTATCGAGTACCTTATTTTTGTTACAGTTTAAATAATTTATTCTTTTTATGAAGTTTTGGGATTGCATTTAAGCTTGGATAGTTTCCAGAATATTAACAAGTGGTAACACAAGCATAATTTTGCAGCAAGGTGAATTTGCAAATCCTGTTGCTCTAAGACATTGCAAACGTCAAGCAGCCTGTGGCAAAACTCCAGCACCATCAGCATGTACAGTACTGTACATGTGTGTTTGTGTGTGTGCATATGCACCTTTGTGTTGCTTATTTTTTGTCTGCTGTTTGTTTCAGGGTCTGTGAAACCAGTTGTTAGGACTGAAGATGTGATTCAGAGTGTTTTGACAGGTACCATAGATCCAATTCTCCAAAAAATGCCATGCTTTTTGCAGCATTTTTACATCTGTGTGTACTGTATGTGTGTGTTTGTGGTGTGTGTTATAGAGATGGAAGCTCAGACACTGGAGGACCTGAAGCAGCAGAAGGCATTTGTTCGGGAGCAGAAGAAACAGTATAAAGAGCTGAAGGAGCTGGTAAAGAGGCATCATAAGAAAACCACAGACATGATCAAGGAGCACACAGCCAGACAAAGTGAGCTGCAGGGCGAATATCATCGGCGGCAATCCGCCCTGCAGAAGAGCGCCAAACGAGATGGTAAGAAAAGGTAGGTTCCCCTTCACTAACTCTCTCTCTGTCCTCTCTCTCTCTCTCATCTCAATTTTTATTAGTTTTCTCTCTCAGCTTCTCTTTGCATTTCTTCATAGGTTTATTATCTTATTATTTGCTCCATGATGCCAAATCTGAATCGTATTGGCACATATTTTAAGTACTTCTGTCTGTGTGTATGTGTGTGTGTGTGTGTGTGTGTGTGTGTGTGTGGTAGATTAGGTTCGGAGCAAGCCCTGTCTGCTGTGGCTCCGGAGCTGGCTGCTTTGGAGGAGGAGAACACACAGAGACTGAGCGAGCTGAAGGAACAACAACAGCATCAGCTGCTGACTCTCAGACAAGACCAGTACTACAGTGAACAGTACCTCAAAGGCAAACACATCAAGCAGGTATCTAGTGTCAACTTCAGCCATCACAGCCCAAACTGTTACTGGTTAACAACCTGCTAGCTATTGCTGCAAGCTACACTTTAGCTGTTATCAGTCAGATCATTAACACCACATAACATTAATACATTAACGCTCATTATTGTAAGCTGATAATATATTATCAGCTTATATATCAGTAAGCTGGTGAACGCACACCCCTAAAGGTCTTGTGGAGTCATGAGCTGCCCTGACGGCACAAGGGGAACCTGGGCATAATGGCATAATGTTATCACGTTTTTTATCCATAAATTAGTCGTATCAAACAGCTCTCTCTAGAGTTCACCCAGGTCACAAACTAGCGATCTCCCGATGATAGGACGAGCACATTACCAATGCGCCTCTCAGGGCGCATAATGTTCTGTGTTGTAATGTTATGGCTGTGTAAACTTATGAACAGCTGACGAGCATCCAACAAAAAAGCATTCCACTGGGTAATATTAAAATAGAATACAATACTTTATATGAGGAAATGTCTCCAGACATTTGAATGTATATATTTACGTTATGAGATGTACAGTAGTTGTGCAGATTGTACTACATGCTTATCTTTCTATAGCAGTATGAACAGTTTAGATCATACTGTATCTAGCTCAAAAAGTACCAACAAAACATTGATTTGTTTCACTATAATATACATAATACACTGCCCTATTTAAGGCACTCACCTATTTGTAAGAGAAAACTAAACTAAATTATTATTACTGTATGTACGTTGATATAAACAGAGTTTTTTTTTTTTGGCCGGACAGTGTACATTTCCTCATAAAGAACAGCCTTATAAAAGTTGAGTAATGAATATCCTGCAGCATCATGGCTGGAGAGTATAAGATGATGTTTGGCTGGAGGGCTAAAACTTAGATCACCTTATACAAAGCTATATTTTATTAGAAAAATATAAGAAAATATCAAATGTATTATGTGTATGTCTTTCTCTCCTTATTTATGTGTGTGTGTGTGTGTGTGTGTGTGTGTGTGTGTGTGTGTGTTGTGTTTCTGAACTACCTACTCTAGCTAGTTGAGAAGCTGACCTTTGTAGCAGAAGAATGTCAAAGTAACCAGCTGAAGAAACTTAAGGAGCTGTGTGAGAAGTGAGCACTGTAAAAATAACCTGAGTTCAAGCGAAGCTTTATTTTTTTTACTGCATGACTACTGTATAGGATTTGTCCAACACTTTTCTGTGGTTCATCTCTAGAGAAAAAAAAGAGTTAAAGAAGAGGATGGACAAGAAAAGGCAAGAGAGAATACATGAGGCTAAATCAAGAGAGAAGAATCTAACAGAGGAGTAAGTCATTGTGCTCTGTTTGAGAGGGATCACTAGTAGTATAGTCAGCCTTTGAAATATACAGTACAGTGCAGGTCAAGAAAGTACTTTTGTTCCCTCTCCTTGTTTCATATGCACTAAAAGAATTCACTCACATACAGTGATAGGGTGCAACCTGTGAAGAAAGTCCAGTTGTGAAATTTGCTCACTACTACATATTCCACAGTCAGCGGTGAGTGGTATTATAACAAAGTGGAAGCGATTGGGAACAACAGCAAGTCAGCCAAGTGGTAGGCCATGTAAAATCACAGAGCAGGGTCAGCTGATGCTGAGACACAAAGGTGCCAACTTTATGCACTGTCAATAGTTACAGACCTCCAAATATCATGTGGCCTTCAGATTAGCTCTGAAGAACTGTTTGTAGAAAGCTTAATGGAATGGGTTTCCATGGCTGAGCAGCTGCATCCAAGCCTTACAGAACCAAGTAGAATGCGAAGCATCGGATGCACTGGGTGAAGCTTGGAGCCACTGGACTCTAGAGCAGTAGAGTCATATTCTTTTGAATGAAGAATCACGCTTTTCTATCTGGCAATCAGTTGGACGAGTCTGGGTTTGTTGGTTGCCTGAGAATACGGTACTTGTCTGACTGCATTGTGCCAAGTGTAAAATTTGGGGGATTTGAGGGGTATGATGTGTGGTTGTTTTGCAGGAGTTGGCCCCCTTAGTTGCAATGAAAGGCACTCTTAATGCTTCAGCATACAAGCCATTTTGAACAATTTTTACTACCATATTTGTGGGAACAGTTTGGGGATGGTCGCTCCTTGTTCCAAAACCAGTGCACAAAGCAAGGTCCATAAAGACATGGATGAGCAAGTTTCCTGTGGAAAAACTTCACTGGCCTGCACCTCAACCTGAACAACAGTGTCTGACCTCACAAATGTGCTTCTGGAAGAACGGTCAAAAATTCCCATAAAGACTCCTAACCCTTGTGGAACGCCTTCCCAGAAGAGTTGTAAGAGTTAGCTGCAACGGGGGGGGGGGGGGGGGGGGGGGGGGGGCAACATCACATTAGACTCTATGGATTAAGAATTGGATGTTACTCAAATTCATACATATGAAGGCAGACACAATACTTTTGTATATATGTACTGTATTATTCTATTTATTTATTTATTTATTTAATGAGATGGCATGACAAGTCAGGGACACACATTTCTGGAAAAAATATTAATCAGTGTTTGGAGACAAAAAAGAAAACACTTTTAACATCCAGCTTAGCTCCACAGAAGCTATTATTTAAAAAATGGAATGGACATGGCACAACCTTAAGAAAGTCTATTTAGTCAGTGACCAGGTAAGAAGGGCATCTACTCAGAAAAGGAACCAAGAAGTGAAGGATTTACTAAATATACAAAAGCTATTATCTTGAGGAATTCCATCAAAGTGAAATCATATCCTATAAACTTAATCTCCCTACTTATTTTGTGAGGCTGCCTATACAGGGGGCATTCAATTCAAACTGTGACTTTAGATTGTGCAGAATAACAGAGCACAATTATGAGAAGAATTATAAAAACAGCCTTTATTTCTCTATATAATAATCTGTTACACTAATGCACTTATCTCAGCATTTCACTAGTGAATAGAGCCCATCATGGTCGAAAGCTTTCTCAGTATGCCGGAGCCCTGAGCAGACTGTCTGGATGTGGATGTAACTCCCAGCTGAATTCCAGTAATGTTTAAGTGGTGTTGGTGAATGATTGTGTGTACAGTTTCCACAGACAGATGTGTCTTCCGCAAGTTGGGAGCAAGTTATCCATCGATTTTCCCTGATGTCTAGTATGTAAGAATACAATAGTGTAATTTTTCTAGGATCCGGCATTCCACTCTCTGAATGTTCTCATTTGGCTCTGAGCCACCTCGGCCGGGATCATCATTCGTAGATGTACGGCCTTCATTAAAATGTTTGCACCATTCAAATATTTTTCCGGGTCCAAGATTTTCATCACTCTACTGTGCTTGAAGTCTTCTGTAAATGTCAATCAGTTATGCCATCATTCACAAGAAATGTCATCACAAGTCCCGGTCTGACTTGAACAGCCCCAAAACATTTCCCACAATTAGTAGAGTAATAATTTCATACTTAATTTCATAGATAGGTGCTGCATAGCACTTAAAGTCAGACTGCTTTTGTAACAGCATTCACTGTGTCTCTTACAGAGAGAAGTTAGAAATCAACAGGTCACATGTAAATGAAGTTGTACAGTATATCAAAAGGGTAAGTTGAAACCCTCATTACACAGCACACAGGCTTCAAACAGACCTGTTAAACACATTTTGTGGAAATTAACAGCTTGTCTCCTCCGTTTATGTTTTGTCTTTCTTAAGCTGGAAGATGCTCAAAGCAAAAGACATGAGAAGTTGATCGAGGCGCACAAACTCATTCGGCAGCAAATCCTGGAGGAGAAGCCGAAGGTATGAGAGAATCTGTTTTTCTTCACCATCACACTAAATGTGCCATGAAATCACTGCATGTCACTCAAAGCACACACGGGTAGTGTGTGTATCACCTCACTGTCACTGTTATTTTAGGATGACTGTTCGCAAGTTGGAGAAGGTAAGCTGCTTTGCATCCAAGCATATAATAAATCAAAGCTCTAATACTGAATGCAAAGCCTACCAAAGCCTGCACAGCTTCCTAACCTCAGAATAAGTCAAGGTTTTCCGTTTATGCCAATTACACCTTCTAACATCTACCAGCAGCATAACCTTAACCCAGTGATGTTGTACAAAACTCTGCTCTGTTAAAAAGCCGTTCTCTAAATTGCTGGGCTGTGCCACATCTGGGACAACATCTGGGTGCTGCCATTATTTGACCTGTGTTTCTGTGGTGCTGGTGTGCACTGTATGTCTGTTGGGTTGTGTTGGTCTGAGTTATATAAATCTCCTGTAACTTACTATACTAACAAACAGGCAGATTTAGATTATAGTGAAGTCATTGTTAACTGCTGAGTTTAACATTTAATTTGTCTTCTTTTTTATCTATTTCTTTCCTGACTGTAACATATTATTGCCTAACCAAAGCAAGGTGAGTTTAATGATGCCCTGTGCTTCTCCTGACTAAATGACTTCCCCATCACTAGTCTTGGATGGAATGTGAAAAGTCATTTCAGTGTTTCGCTTTATGTAGAAGTTTATGTAGAATATTCAGCCAACCATGCTGTCCTTTAAATAGTATATATTATGTCTATTTTTGATGCAGACACAGCCATGATGTAGTGGTATGACTCAGGCATATTGCTAAGTTGATTATACATGTTCAAATTTTGCTCACTTTCTATGAAGCCCATGCGCATAAATCATTATAACTGTGCTGGTGGTAGTTCCTTCTAAGCATTTAGATTCATAAACTCTACAAAAGGTTAAAAAAAAAAAAAAGTTATGCAAGACCATTCAATAAAATGTTGTGTGTTGTACTGAGAGTTTTGCATAGTTATAAAGTACGTGTACTATTCATTAACAGTTATCAAGCCTTAAATTAATGTGATCATGGAGTGCATAAAGCACATGTTAAATCA
Organism: Clarias magur; assembly: GCA_013621035.1. NCBI lineage: Eukaryota > Metazoa > Chordata > Actinopteri > Siluriformes > Clariidae > Clarias > Clarias magur. The sequence goes on along the minus strand of QNUK01000013.1, from coordinate 4,164,967 downwards.
TTAATTGGAGGTTAGTTTTAAAACACTTTTATACTTAAATGTTTTACTACAAATTATTTTAGATTAATTACAGATGTAGCAAATGGCCAACACACACATACTGTATGCAGCACCTATTTAATTTTGGAGGAACTGTAACAAAAACATAGGTTAATATTACTCATGAAGGTATTGGAATACACAAAGATTTTATTATACAGTTATAGAGTAGAAGGGGTTTATTTACGATTGTAATATCCAGGCTCACTCAAATGAGGATGGATTCCCTTTTGGTTCCTTTCAATGTTCCAGAGATTTTCCATGCGATCATCATCTCTGGTTTGATCATTAGGGATAAACTGATGAAGCTACAGTATAAATGCATACATAAAAAAAATATATTGCATTTATATTTCTGTGAAGCTGCTTTGTGACAATATCCACTGTTATTTAAATTAACTATCAGATTCAATGTTTGCATAAAATGTGCAACATTGGAACAAAATAAAAGTATGGACCAAAAATTGGAAATATATTAGCCGCGGTGGTGGAGACGTAAACAACAGTGTTGGTCAGAATAATAGTAAATGTAGCCTTGATCATATTTACAGGTTTTGTACAATTTCACACTATATAAGTAACGTGTTGACATGTGAAACAGGGTATAGTCCAACTCTGTAGTCCAGGGTATAGTGAAATATGGTCTAGAATTACTAGGTACTACAGTAGTTTCCGATTTGATCTGTTGCTATTCTGTAAGTACAGTATCATGAGCTCATACTGTATCCCGATTCAACGTGAATTTATTTTAGACTTTTTTTTTTCTTTCTTTTTTTTTTTACAATTCTAAACAAATCTGTCAAATAACTTGCTCCAAACACACAGGATGCTATGCTACAGTATGTGAACAGTTTAGCGCACACCACCTGAAGGACTATAGAAGAAATGCAACATTATATCACCTCAAATGCACACATATATAAATTTAAAAAAATCAAATTTGGAATCATTACATGAATTGAAAAATAATGGAAAAATTATTGCAATACATAACTGAAACAATTTTTTCCATTATCTATATATAATAGTCAGGCACATCCTAAGACACTGAATGCATTACAGTACTACTACATGAACTTTACAGGATGTACCTGAATATACTGATTGTACCTTGGCACTTCATGATTATAAGTTATCAAGCAAATTATTTTAGTAATTAGCCACGTCATTTCTTATAGACTTAAAAAGTCTCACAAGTACAATTACTCAAAAACTTAAGGCATATGGGCTTTATTATAAATGTTGCCTTATTTCTTTCTCTTGTCATCCTTTTGCAATTTTTGTGAACACAAATATAAGTGCCTGTGTTCAAACAAGATGTATGTTGTTTGAAATCTGTCAACACAGTTACATCCACTTTGGTCTAAGATTGAGTCTGTACATACTCTCTGCCAAATGTATAAATAGGCTGTTTTTCGCAGCTGCTTAAAATATACTACTGACTCAGGTATGTGACGCAGTTGATGTGCCATTACTTACAGAGCAGAATGTAATTAACAGACTCAACAGGATATCTAACAAAATGAATTGATAATAGACTTGCCAAAAGTATGTCATATTAACGACAAGAAATTATCTCATGACTTTTCTAAGAAGGCAGAAGAATGTTTATGGTGTGTTGACAGTCACCTGGTAGTTGTTCCAACTACAAATTTATATGAATAAAAGAAAGATTTTGTCTGTACATTGGTTAGAACTCGCTCTTTCAGTGATATCTTTTACGTTTCATACGTTGGAAAATCTGAAACCATTCTCCGAAAAATTTGTCAGTATGTCTGTTACAGTATATCTGTATGTCTGTCCAGCCAGATTTGTGGCGGATGTAATAATCTACTACACAATAGCTTCTAAACAGATACCTGCTCAACGTAAACAAACACCTGCACCAATAGATAACTAGTTTAAAGATAAACTAAACTGAAGATTATTACTGGGATTAGTTAATATGTCACCGCTGAGATAACAGCACTGATGTGGTATAAGTGAATTTTAACACGTTGGAGTCGTTTTAAGACAAACTCTAATCTTTATCCCGTCTAATTTTTTGATTTCTCATATGTGATTCACTCTCCGATTACTGAACAGTGGCTGACAATGAAAGAAGTACAACTTAGCTTAAACAAAGCATAAAATGCTCAGCTTTACAAAATTATATTTCTTTGTATTAATAAGTTAGACAGAGAGTTCTGCTGTACAGAAGACAGACAGACATGTACATGGGGTTCAACGTGAACTGATATCACTGATCATGTTAAAGCTGATCAGCTTATTTTTACCTTTAACCTTTTATCTATTTTACAAACTCTTTTCTTTTCGGGTATTTACACTAGAATAATAAAAATCGTGATTCCTTATGGAATTACAGAAAGATCACGGCACGTACTGTAGTAAATGGCATACAGTTTTTAAGAGGCGCTCGTTGTAGCAGCTTGTTTGAACACATCTCTTGGTAAGATATTCTTTCAAACCCAAGCGCTTGTTTGAATAATGCTGCTCTCCACCAGGTTACCAGCTTAGCTGCAGTGCTTCAGTGTTGTAGTTGCATCACTATGCTCACGAGGGCACTACAGCACAGGTTTGGTACTAAATCTTCTCTTCCTCAGCACAATGTTGTATCAGCAAGTTGTATCATACGCATAGGCCTTTTTTTTCATCTGATAGCAACATTGTGCAGCATTATGCTAGATTTTTTTAATGTGCAAATGTTTTACTCACATTCAACAGGTTTATATGTATCATTTAGAACCTTAAACAGCTGTAAGTAGAGAGGTAAACACAGTTGAATTATGCTGTAGGCGACTATCCAGGGAATGTTTCGAGTAACACCGTAATATAGTGTTTAGTGTGGACAACATGTGGTCGTCCAGCATGCAGCCTCCAGCTTGTTTTGAGTGAGCATACATTTATTCACCTTTGCAGTTGCGATCTTCAGCAAGGCACACCGAGTAGCTATACTTCCCATGTTTAAGTAAATTTCTAGCAAACCACACAAAAGTCCTGAAACTATACATGGATTAACCAGAGACTCAAGCTCTCTAGGACTCCAGCTCACCATGGTGCACACCCATTTCTGATGACAAACCCAAAACACTCCACTAATTCACCTTCGCGTTCTTCTAATCTTTGAGATTAATGTTAGAATAGAAATGATTCGGTAAATCACAGACACACCGTCTACACTTCCACTTTGCCGTTGTGATTACAAAAATGTATTTGCTTTCATTTGCAATATTTGTGATTAATAAAAGATCTGTCATCCTGATAACACAGTCATTACCTGTCTTGTCCACTGCTCCTTCTCCTCCTCATCCTCCTGCATGGGGCAGTATGATGCCTGGGCCTCAATTAATGCTTGTTGCCATTAACATTTCGGACGAGCAAATCAGTAGATTGGAACATTGGCCATTCAAAGAGATACTTATGTTAAAATAATGTTCAAAGTTGAATGTATGAGGACTTGACATTTGAAGTTTAACATTGGTTAAACACCTGACATATAAGCAAATCTGCCTCAGCTGCCCTTATGAGCACGCTACTCTTGCTTTCAACTGTATATTTTCAGTGATCTAGTGGTGGCACACGCAGACCCCAGTCTATGCACAGTGTAAAACTTAGGCCACATATATTCAAAGCGGCTAAGGAGAAAAAAAATTATCTGCCTCACACCAAAGCAGGTCAGACAAATTCAGCTGTTTATTTGTAGTGGAACCCTACACCAGCAGGCAGAAATAGGAGGGAGCAAAATTAACCAGGGCAAAGCTTATATCCTAGAGAGAGAGTGGGAGAGAGAGAGAGAGAAAGGGAGACTATGCATGTGTGTGTGCGTGCATGTGTGTGTGTGTGTGTGTGTGTGTGTGTGTGTGTGAGAGAGAGAGAGAGTGAGATGTAGTCCCGACCCATTTTCACGCCTCAGAGCAGCCACTAATGGACAGCTATAACCATCCCTAGGTCTTTGGAGACCTGCTGGAGAACGGTCTCTGGACTCTGCTTGCCTTGAGCTTGCCAAGGAAAGCAGATAAGAGAGAGAGAGGAAGAGGTTGGGGGTGCGAGTTCGTGGTGCGGGGCATAGCGAGACCGCAAATTAAAATCAGCAGCAGTTGCTCTATTAGCACTGGCTTTTAGATATCTTTGAAAGCATTTTACATATCAATTACATGTTCCCGTTTGAATCTCTACACCCGGCATCACACCTTTAACCATAGGGTTGCAGGGATTGCTCGGTGCCCGACAGAGTGAGAGAAGAGGAGAAATGGGGAATAGCAGATGAACGCTGTCGCACCTCGACGTGTGTGCACACAGGTGACAGTGTCCTGCTAACGTTCCAATCAAAATGGTCACCAGGGCTCCCAGCTCCACAGCATGTGGCATAAACTAATGAGCAGTGACCTTCAGCAGCACTTTGAAAATGTGAACGTGACAAGGGCAGGTCGCGACAAGCTGAGCATTTTGATCCTCATTAAAATAAGACAGTTCACATTTCAGCCAAATTAATTTGATCTCTTGTTTAGTTCAATCTGAACCGATGTCTTTATGAATAATCTGGGGTGCTGACATTTCATTTCGTATGATTTTTCAAAACATGGCTTCCCTAATGAACGTTATTAGGATATTTGATTAATATCATTTGCACAACACTCCTGATTTACTATTGAATATTAAATTAAATGTGACTAATTGAACAGAATTTGGACATTTTTCTTGAAGTACACAAAGTAAGGTCTCTGTTCGTAGTTGTTGGTTTGTTTAATGGACAATTTACAGTAAGTGACTCTGGAATAGATCTGATGAGTTTGATATCATGCCAAGAGAAGTTTATTACCCATTGTTCTCTTCTTATGTCATGGCTCACTCAGCTCTTTTCTGTGAATCAGAGGCCAGATACAAATACAAAACCTGGTACAAAATGGTTGTGCATCTCCACACACAGCAGCTCTGTGCCATCTCCATGGCAACGCTCATCCTGGCCCTGAACCCATCTTCACTCAACAGCTTGGCTTCTAGGACAAGATATCGCACACTATGACCCAAGTTGGAGATAGAGGTCAGAGCATGGAGGCAGCCTCTAAGGGCCGAATACACAGATTAAGTCCAGCAGACAAATACAGTGCAGGAAGATAGACAGAAAGAGATGTGAATACCCACAGAGACAAATAGTGTAGCAAACATGGATACACAGCTAAATGCAAACAGAGAGGGATACAGTTCAGACAGATATAGACTAGCACCCAGATTCAGTCCAGCACACTTATACAGAAAGTGACATAGTTCCAGTTCAGACAAGCATACGTAAACAGCTCAATACATGAATCTGAATCGCTTTAAGATTGTCTCCAGTACTTCTACAGAGTCGTATAGGAACAAATTTTAATATCGCTGAACATCACATCACAGATTTAAAGAACATTAGCGGTAATGACGAAACATGATGAAGGATGAAAATTTTGTTACTTTCCTAAGCAAGCAAATTACATGTTGGTGCCAACCTTTATTGATTCAGGGTTTTGCCTGTTTATCCACATTTCTACAGGCTACAGAAGTTATCGATGAGCCTTAATTTTTTTCTTATTGTTTATTTATCAAGTGCTCATCTAGAGTAACATAGAAAACATTCAGTTAAACAATTTAAGAAGCAGAATTCTACTGAATATTTGACGATTGTCAAGAACATTGGGAGGTGTAGTCCAGTGCCTTGGCACTTATCCCATATCTAAGATACAACAGTCAGCAGGCAAACATTAAGCCAAGCTCCCTTTAAATTAACTGGAAAACAAGCAGAGTAGTGCCAAGCTAGGCAAAAGGGAAGACTGAAGCTCTTCCTGTTTCAAGCAGAAGGAGCAGGGAGATCCCCAAAGGGTGACGGGATGACATTCTCAGAAGGATAGGGTCGGGGAGACAATGACCTCTTTTGCCTCTGGACTTATGCAGGGCAGTCAAAACCACCCTATCAACCCCTGGCATTAGCTGGGCTGTGGGGGCAGCTGGATGTTAGAGGCTGCCCTGTTGGTTTCCATCTGCAGTAGGAAGTGGGAGATCACTCCGTCTGCTTCAACCTATAGACCTGTGTGGGAGGCCATGTCATCAGCCTCTACCTAGAGTCGTGCGTGGGAGGCCGCCTCATTATATTCTGGACTGGGCACTGTTGTAGTACAGCTGTCGGTGTTTGCCTGCACCATTTCATCCCTTTTTTTGCATTTCAAATCAATCAAAATATAGAAATAAATGCCTATAAATTGAGGTTGGAATTATTTTTAAAAGAAAAAAAATAGTTATAGTAAAAAAGTAGCTTAAAATTGAACTTATCACAATTTTAACACATTTTTTTTCTTTTGTCTTTTGTATTTTTAAATATGCAGCCACTGGAGAAACAATTTATTAATAAAGATTTATCTTATCTTATCTTATCTTATCTTATCTTATCTTATTTGTACATATTGTATGTGCATATATATATATATTAATAGTATACAATGGTTTCCACAAGTAAGAGGTTTTCATTTTTTTCACATTTTTCTCTTAGTAACCGTGTGCACTCGTGCTGACGCAGACTTCATAATTTTATGTAAAACCCAATGATCCATTTTAGATCAAATTCATTGGTGTGTTATCTAAAAATGTGCATTAGTGGATGGGATAAGACTTATGAAAAATCTGACCTTTTGTCCAAATGATTAACATGATCTGGAATTATTTGCTGAAATTTACAGTAAATAGTGACCTAGAAATTGTGCAACATTTTAAATATTAAATAGTCAAGATATTGCTTGCTGGAAAAAGTTTATTAAAGGTGTAAATGTTAAACAACTCATAGTTTGACACATCAGTATGTGTAAAACCTTTACCTTATTGAAGAAATAAATATGTCTCATTATTTAAAACCACAGAATTGTAATATAAATCTTACAAGATAATAACATTATTATTATAATAATAATAATAATAATAATAATAATAATAATAACAGTACGTATTTACAATGATGTATGGATTCATTGATGTGGCCTAATATGGATATAGAGATATGGGGTCTCCCAAAGATGGAAGAGTCATATGGAGAATGAGGGGAAAAAAGGTTTTTAATAGCATGGGAGACAGATGGAGTTTTCTGTCTCTGCACAGACATGGACACAGAACAGCTTGTGACCCCTTGCATTTTGTTGTGCATCCAGAAACAGGCAGATAAAAAAATGGTATACTCTTCACATGATTTCCACAGACCTCACAGATTTCCTGGCAAGCAGCTGCAGTCCTCGGTATTACCTCGGCCATGCTTTTCCTCAGTAGTACTCACCAGGCATGTTTCTTCTGAGCTGGTTAGCATTAATAATGCACATGGCCTGCCTTTCTCCGCGCACCAGGGGAACCGTTGTCATACAATAGATACCAGCGGAACCCAAAGCCCTGGGCCAGCAACGATTGGCATTCCCGCAGAGGGAAGAAGGCTCTGGAAATACTTTGCTTTCATTCCACTGCTTATGAGGAGAGCATTTGATCCCTTCCTTTTGTAGAGAGAATTTTTTTTTTCTTGCTACGGCTCAAGTGGTTATTTATGTGAAAGGAAGAGGGACTTGCCAGAGAGATTCAGGCTAAGATACATTGATCTGGAGCTTTTTTCCCTCATATACATATATATATTTACAATATACAGTATACAAGACTATTACTGTAAGTGTCCAAATCTTATGCTAACGTCCTCAGCTAGCCATTCCATTATTCAGTACTTGCAGTTATATGAAAATCTCTCTGTGGTGTTGCAATTGGCATGAATACTGTTCATTTAGAAGCAAGTAATAGACAATTTGCATACATATCATCACTTCTATCCAAATTGCTTACAGATGCAGCTTGTTTGCATCGCAATAGCTGTAAATGTAGTTGTAGACTTGAGGTTTGGTTGCCGGAGCTTAATGACTGCCTTGAAACCTTAAATTGCATCATTCAGGAATGGCAGGAAAAGAACATAATTGGCTTATTTGGAAAACGTTACTATACTAGATGACCAAAAGTATGCGGACAACTGTCATTCACAACCTTACGTGCTTTTCGATTATCCTAGATTGAAAAGGTGCTTTTAAACCATCCTGATATAGTGGTGCAGTCGTCTGGGAAGGCTTTCGACTACTTTTTCATTGTGGCTGTGAGGATTTGTTCATTCAGCCGCAAGAGCATTAAGGAATCAGTTCATCTAAAGTAGGATTGACATCAAAGCTCTGTGCAGGTGTTTTTCTAAACCAACTGTACACAGGGGCATTGTCATCCTGGAACATGTTTGCACCTTTAAGTTCAATTCAACTGAAACTGTAGTACTAGTACGAATGAAGACAATTGCATCCCTCCACCTTTCTGGCATCCACTTGGGGAAGAACCACATATAGATGTGATGAACAAGTATCCACTTACCTTTGGGAATATAGTAAATATTTCCCTATGGTGCTGACCACTGGATGGTACCTTTATGGCATCTTAGTATGTCTTATAAACTACCAGTAATCCATATAAAAATAACATCAACAAGAGTATTTTTATTTAAGACCTTACAACTAAGCCAAATCCCAAATGACTGCCTATATTTGTATACTCTGATCAGCCACAAAACTAAAGCCCCTGCCAGGTGACTTAAATAGAATTAATTATTAGTTACATACCCAAGGCTAATTTATGCCTGAGGGGATCAAAGGCCAGCCCATTTGGTCTGATCCTACAGAATAGCCATTGCTGCACAAGTTGTTGAAAAAAGTCATAGCTGGCTGCGACATAAAGGCACCAGAACAGCCAGGGCATCATAGATTGCCATATATAGTCCTTAGCAAGGAAAGAATTCAAGGTTGTCAAAAATTCTCCAAATCTCAGTCTGATCGAGCATCCATGGAATGCACCGGACAACCAAGTCTAATCTGCAGAGGCCTCACCCTGCAACCCACAGCACCCAAAGGACCTGCCTTAAGCGTCTTGCCCCAGGGGGCCAGAGCTGCCCCAGTGACACAAGGGGAAGCTACACAATATTAGGTCTAATATTTTTCTTTTTAATGTTATTGTTGCTTGGTACTGTATATACAGTAGCGTCTACATAATGAGGGATGTAACGGTATTATAATTATATTTAGCACAATAAAATTAAGGAGTTATAAATCTGATAAAATCTTTAAGATTCAGCATGAGAAAACAACATACAATAATGTTTCACTTTTTGGATAATTGGTTCATTGTAAATAGTTTTTTTAATGACCTGCATTTATTTAATAAACGCAAAAATGTGTGTTTGGATGCACTCTTGCCACATGTTATACAGGCGAAAATTAATGATTTGGCTTGATGGCTGTTTGGTTTAACTCTAAAAACAGTTAAGCTAATAAACAGCTAACCAATGAAGTAAAACTGTTATTAGTTGTTGAAAAAGATGCCTGAAAATGCTTTGGCTACAGAAATCATGGAAAACAACAGAGCACAAGTAGTTCAACTAGGGTGATTACCTTTGTATTTATTCCCATTTCCCAAGCATGGGGAGAACTGGGAGAACATGCAAACTCCATGCACACAGAGGCGGGAATCGAACCCGGACCCTGAAGGTGCAAGGTGATGGTGCTAACCACTAAGCCTCTGTGCCGCCACTGAATGAATAATTAAATAATGATGTCAATACCTATTTTACAACAGTCAAACCCTTTTTCTTTTATATGGTCCAGATATCCAAAACATATTTCTACAGCATTCCTACTTGTTCTTAGACTCAATGTGTGGCATGTTCATTTGTTACTACTTTGCATTTAAAGAGAAATTCTGTCCACAAGCCAAAATACACAACAGGCTTTCAGAATCAAACTGTTCGAGGGTTCTCTTGGAAACAAACAAATGCCATCTATCAGACTGGTTAGATTAGTTCCAACCTGACATTTGGTCTTTTACAGTAAATATGTAAATAATATGTAAAAATCTATGGTAGTGTCTTTGCCAGTACTGTACCAGGGGGAAAAAAGGCAGTGAATTAATTTGCAGTTCAGTTTAGTGTGGAAATGCCTCTTTTCACTCACTGGTAGCTTAGAATTAGGACAGATGTTGAAGAAGGTCATCTTCCTCCCAAAGTATTTTAGGCGATCTGAAGAACTGGATCTGAGGCTGGTTAGTTGACAGATGACAAGCCTTTTGAGGGAAGACATATTTAACATCCCCTACTCAAGAGGGAGTGGAAACTAGACTGTGTCACGCTTTCATCGCTCAAGATCACTTTAGGTGAGCCAGTTAATTTGGTTCATCCTGTCCAGAACACAACACCCTGCAGACTGCTGCCTCAGCGCTGGGCTTTTTACCCATAGGCTGCTATGTAACAGCTGCTGTTTCGGATTAAAGAAGTTTCAGTCCACGTGACCATGGAATTGTTCATTACGCCGTAGGAATACAGTAAGAGAATGCAAACATATCAGTCACAGAAACCTGTCAAAATTGAAATGCTTTGGCTTGAGTCTTTATCCAAGGAAGTAAAGCCAAGCCCCATTTTGATCGTTTTGTAAATATGAAGCAGGTGGCTAGTCTGTTTCATGTTTACTTAATGACTGCAAGGGTACGTAGGCTAGCAACCAACTTACCACATATTCAGATTGATTGATAGTTTAAATGTTTTTCTTAAAGCCCACTGGCTTATGAGGGTGAAGTGTTTTAATACTGATAATTATTTTATTTAACAGTTAAATATAAACAGGGGTTTTGTGGTTCTTATGAGTCATAAATACCCAACGCAGGTGCCTTCAAGTGAGCTCAGTTACATACTAGTGTAATTCTCTTCGCATTATTAATGATTTCGAAGTTGAATGTCAACTCACCAGTAATGTCGTAGCCTACTGTGCATGGCGAACCTTTACATTTGGTAAATATTAGAAACCATCCAAGCAGTTTGGGAAAAAATAGATAATCAAAGGTCAAACTTCGAAAAAAGTAACTTTTCTCCCACCCATGTCTCCAGCATGGGCGTGAACCTTTCACCTTTCTCTTGAGTTTAAAGTACGTCTGCTGTCACACAACCACCCCAGGCGATAAAGAGGTGGCATGCACACACACACACACACACACACACACACACACACACACACACAGCAGATTCACGCAAACACAAAGCCTGCCATGGACAGCCAAGCCTGCAGGTGACTCAGCTTACCGTCAAACGCAGTTGGGCATCCTGGCAGTCAGTTACTCCACACACAGCTACATTTCATGCTCACATACACACGCAGGATAAGGAGTGCGTATAAGCGTCGAGGTGGCATTTTTAATCCGAGCGTCTTTGTGCCCAGGCCGGCAGGGGGACAGCAGATGTCCCTCACCTAAGTAGGTCACGCTTTATGCGGGACGTCTGTGTGGAAGCAATCTACAGCCATCTGGATGCTCCCTGTCACCATCAGCTGTGTGAAAATATGATTTCTTACAAGGCATCTTGAGCGATAAAGGGACCTGTGAGGACGCCACAAAGGATTATACATATATTATACAGTACATATTGTCACAATACTGTCTACAAAGCAGAATATTTATATTCTATATTAAAGTCTATGACACAATATGCAAGTAATAAAACACAACAAGCCATTTTGTTATAGAAAAAACCTCAAGATGAATGTAACAATACCTAGCAATGAAATGTTTTCCTCTTATATCTTGTAACAAAGTGTTTTATTTATCTTTCATCGCAGTGATTTGCAAACAATTTGCAATAATTTATTAATTAACTACACATCACACCTTTTAACTATCTTATGTCAGAGCTGTAATCAATCAATCAATCAACAGCCTCTATTTTTAGTTTTTTGCTTTTTTTAAGTTAATTAGGTAAAACTGCAAGTTAATTAGGTAAGTTACTGCGAAACTGATAAGTTCTTTGTGCTGAAGACTCACCTGTGATGGAAAACTTACTGACGTATTGAATGTCCTGACAGTCATTCCTCCTTAAAGTTTAGATAAACATCTGAACCAAATTCTTAACAGAAAATAAAATGTAAGTTTAGTGAAACATTAAATGGAACACACAAATTCATGTTAGAAGATATTTTATATATACCTTGGATTGCGAGTAACTTGGTCTGCAAGCGATTGCAAGACAAGGGGGGGGGGATATATGTGATAATGTTTGTAAAATTGATGATGCAATCTGTATTTAAAATGACTCATTGATTAAAGCAGCTAAGGCAGAGCCCAGTGTGTGTGAGCACTTAAACGTCTGGCAATTAATGCAAATGAGGTTATGTACAATCTAAATTGAAGTTGCTGCTGTAAAAGCATGCTCTATGTAGACATTTTTGGTAAACAGTTTGCGCTCAAAACTTTTAATACATTAACATAAAATGTATTAGTTCACCTGACTCCTTTTAGGCTCAAATCTTGTATTAGGTCAACAAATAATTTTTATTCACACAATTAAATAGATTGTATTTTTTATGCAGAACTATGTCTTCATGAGATAAAATTTCAATTGAAAGTAAGAACGCTTATCCATAGATTCATCTTCCATATCAACTCAATGCACGGTAAAAGCACACACTTACACACGCTACAGGGTAAGCATACAAACTCCACCCACACAGTCCAGATCAAGATACAAACCTCCAGCCTTCAAGGTGCAAGGCAACAGTACCATACAGTGTGAGTCCCCTGGGATAGGCTCCAGGCCTCCCGTGACGCTGTCCAGGATTAGCACAATAGATTGATTGATAATGCCCACATAAATGTATATTATAATATAATGTATTGATATGTAATAAAAAAATATAGATGAAGTTGACAATATACCAATATTTTTATATAACCAATATTTTTATATAGGCATATGATAAGACTTACTGTACAGTATATGTTAATGAAACTATAAAAAAAAAAAAACTCAAGGTCTTAATGATATGCTTTTTTTAGCTGATGTTTCAAACATAATTAAGCACAGTAGTAGCTGCACTTTTCTTTCACATTTCAAATGAAGCATCCCTAAGCATTTGCTGATGCTGGTGACATTCTCAAAAGGAAAAAGAACAGTGAGTTTGCTTCACAGTCATTTCCTCTGACACAATTCGTCTTTGGTGCTTTTCTTTAATTACAATGCTCCCAGAAGACTGAGCAGGGTAGTTAACTAGTTGAATAAGCATTAACGCAATTATTAGGTCAGAATGAATACAATTCTGTCATGTTTAATCATTAGGGGACTCTATGCCTGGGAGAAAAAACACATTCTGCAGAAGTGAATTCGGAGAAAAGGCACAGGACGGAGCAATACAGTGACATGGCTATCATTTTAATTCAATTGAATTTGAGTTCTCTTGAACTCTCAGTGCTCTTCAGTTGCATCGTGGGATACTCCCACACTCCAGTCTCCTCTCATGCTGTGTAACTATTAAACTGCTAAATCACCCAAACGATGCTGTTAGACACCATTTATAAACCTTTTAACATCTTGGTTAGGTCTCTGAGGATGGCTAAAAACCATTCAGGGTGAGTTAATATAAAGATATAGTTTATACAGTATCACACTGTATGCATTAGGTTATAGAGAGCGAGTGTAATCACCTACAGGAAATTAATAGCGTCCTATAGGCCTAAATTGTGGTTCTGGTTATTTTCACAGCTTCAAAACGAGCTGGACCAGGAATACCAGGACAAGTTCCGACGACTCCCAGTGGAGATCCAAGAGTTTGTACAGGAAAGTGCTAAAGGCAAGCTAAGTAATGAATTGGAATCGAGCTGCCTTAGCGCCTCATCCACAGCCGAAAACCTGAACCACAACTCAGGCCAGTCAGAGGAGGACGCAGATGAGGATTCTGCAGAGAAGGTGTTTGACACTCCTTTCTGAACTGCACAGGAGTTACACATCAGCATATGTAAAGATTTTGGAACATCTGTGTTCCTGGTGTTGGCTCTCATTTGTCTGCTAACTTCTACCAGTCTATTGAAATTTCTCTTTGCCATTCAGTTGTTACGCAGATAGAGCTTAACTGTGATTATGTATAGTACTAAGATAAGATGTGCGCGTCAGAATGTTGAGATGTTATACTTGAACAACGGCAAGAATACTTCTGGTTTCTTTATGACATTAGGATTTTAATTTGTACATTGTTACTGTAAACTGACAAATTTGATGATGCTGCTGTTTGGGTTTAGTTAAGCACTAGGGATTATGTCGAAATGTTCATTAATAATGAACCCCAGTCTGGGCAGTTCTTTGCAAGGCAAGCAAGGCTGTATAAATAAACTACAATATCTGCTACTGTTTCTTTTAAATTAGCACAAATTACCACAAGACTTTTTTTTTAAATAAAAGGTTAAATATATATATATATTTTTTCTTTTATCTTTTTATACCTACACATAGTCCAGGAACACATCAAATTAATGTAACCCAAGGAATGTCAGGTCAGTTGCATGTTTTTCTACACTTGTAGATGTTACATATTTAGCACGTAGATGGGAAGGAAAAATGCATATTCATGAATGTAAATATGATTTTAAAACATTCAGCAGAACAGAAACAGGCCAGAAATTTTTTTTGCAGCCTTAGAGGTTTGTGCACTGTTAAAGTCTTTGTTTTGTTTCCGTTCATAATTTTAAGTGCAATGTAAATATGTCTTAAACATGATGCTTTCGTGTCTGTCTCCTCTATTCTACTTTACTTTATAATTATGTATCAAAGACTTTGGTTTAGCTGTCTATATCTGCTCACGCGAGTACAGTATGTACAGTATATACACCAATCAGCCATACATTATGATTGATGAACAACAGTTTTCACCAACTATACACCAGTACACTGGTAACAGGATCAACCAAGGCTCATTCAAGCTGCGAGGACATAAGGCCAACTAATTTTATCCCATAGAAATATCAGTGCAGCACAAATCACCAATCTGTCAGTGCTGGCCATGGAAGTAAAAGGCATAAGAACACCCAGTGCACCACAGACTGCCATGCATGGAGCCTAGTCCAAGGCCCAGCTTCCAAATCCCCCAGGTCCCAATCCAATCAAGAACAACCAGACAACTCAAACACCCAAAGGATCCGCTGCCAGTGACCTGGTGCCAGACACCACAGCACACCCCCAGAAGCCCTGTTGAGCCATGCCCTGACGAACCAGAGGCACCTTGGTGGAACAAGGGGGGATCCAAAACCTTTGTCAGTTTAATGTTAGTGTTCATAATGTTATGGCTGATTAGTGTATACAGTGGGAGGTATGTGAATATAGCTATAGGAAAAATGGAAATATTCACAAAAAAGCACAAAGGTTACTGCTAAATGGTAGAGGGAGCAGGTTGTGATGGTTTGTATTCACAGTGCTTTGGAAAAACTCGATCACCTTCACAAGCATGGACAATATAGAATATAAAAGAATAAACTAAAATAAAGCAAAAACAGTCCCCTTTCTTGGTAAAAAAAAAAAAAAAGTTTGTGCCAAACAAAACTGAAAAAGAATTCATGCGTTTCATTAAATGACGTCTCGACTGAATTTTGCTGATGTCTTATAAACACATTTGTTACTTATTATTAACAATATTTTCCACTGAATGTCCTTATTACGTAAATTGTAATCAGTTCTGTTTTTGTAGTCACTGTTTTTATGTAAAAGCAATTATTGCAAAACACATACATGCTGTGATAACCACAGAACAGTCTCCTGTACAAATACACTGTACATTTTAAGTATAGGGTGATCGGTTTTTTAAATGCCCTTTTAGCTTGCATACTGAAAAAAAAAATACATTTAAGTTAAGTTATCTGCATATTGAAACAATTTTTATGGCATGTTGATTTGTTAAACCCCAAATCACTTGCAGTAGTACCAATGTAACTGTGTCCACATTAGGTCAAGGACAGTAGACACGTTTTAAACTGAAACTATTACTGTTGCAACACAAATTAATATTATTATTATTATTATTATTGCATAACACTGATGTAATCAGTTTATGAGAAACTAACGCACATACAAATGAACAAGGTTGATCCGGTTGGATTATTGTTCAAAGGTCCAAATTGCTCTAACTTATCCTTAACCCTAAGCGTAACCTTTGCACCTAGTCATGTGACTAGTCAAGTACATTGTTGTGGATTTGATTTGCATGATCAAAGTACACCTGATGGCAAATATACAATGATAGAAATGCCCTTCCAGTTGTCATTCGGTCTTTATAGGTAGAGATTATCTGGCACAATACTTCTCACTCTAGCTAATGTTTTAACTAACTGTTTGTTCAGTTTCTTGATAAGTAGATAAAACCACAAAATAAATTCATCTGTATCAGTGCTTGGATTCCCAAAACACAATTGCTCTATAGTATATGATTGTTACACTTTGCCCAGTAAAAGTGTGTTTGCTTATTAACTATTGTACAACATGGTTATAACCAGTAGTGCCACAAAAAAAATCTTAACATTTGGAATGTTTAATAGACTTGAAATAACTTAATGAGTGTATAATGTAATGATTTTCTTCGTACATTTGAGGGATTATTGCCATGATGTGAGTTCTGTGCCTTTCTTTATGTTTGCCTTGTTAAATGTGTGAAATGCATTATGTAGAATATCTATACTGTATATGTTGTATGTTTGTATGTCAACTGTTAAATAGATTATGTGCACTTTTAGTACCATAACACTACTGAGTAAAGTTTATGACTAGCAGTATTACAGAGGAATGTTCTATAAATAATGTGATGGATTTTTGTTTTCTCTTCACTACCTGTTTATTGTCTTAGAAATAAAGGTACTGGATATATTGTATGTATAATGCATTTTAAAATGTGAGCAGAAAAAAATATATTAAATGGACAATTAGAGTAGAGGGAAATGCTTGTAAATAAAATAAAAGTTGGTGGTATATGTTAACTTACAGCTTTGTGCTTCCTGGTAATTTAAAATATCAATTTGAAAATGTATACACGGTATAATTAGTCGGCATGAGGGAGTAGTAGACTGTCCTGTGGCCTCCGGTTTCCACCCACATACCAAAGACGTGCAGATTAGGCTAATTGGTGTTTCCACATTGCCCATAGTCCAGGGTGTATCCCACAATTCCCCTGGGATAGGCTCCAGGCCTCCCATGACCATGTACAGGATAAGCAGTATAGAGAATAAGTGAGTAAATAGTCTAACTTTTTTGCTTTTGGTTTAAACCACTTTAACTTCTTTGCAGTGTCTACAATACAGACAATATATCTGCAGGACTGTGATCAGGGAGTTCTGCTTGGCCGCTCAGTCCTATCAGCTGTAAATCTGTGAATGAGGTGAGCCAGTACTAATCCCTTTGTTTGGGAGTCAGATATATACACCAGATTTTTATTTAAAAAGAACTGGAGCTGTAGCAGCTGACCTTGATATGTTAGTGAAGCTGAAATGGGACTTCCTCTTTGCAGTAAATCATACAGTCATATTTCAGATTGCTCTGTCGGCGTTAAAGTGGGAAAAGCTAATTGTGTGTGTGGCCTGTAGATATCCTCTATGGCTCATTGCGTTTAATCTAAAGTGTTGTCCAGCCTAGCTTATGAGGAACGTGTAATTTCGAGGGATATTTTGATTGCACGGGCTAGTTGTTTCGGGCTATTTATATATACTGACATGTGATGTGAATAACATGAATTATGTCATTACAATGTCACCTTTCAAGTTGTGGGAAAATATTAGGCAGCAAGTGAACAGTCAGTTCAAGTCGATGTGTGGGAAGGAGGAAAATGAGCAACTTTGACAAGGCACAAATTGTGACGGCTATAAAACTGAGTCAGAGAATGTCCAAAGCAGCAGCTCTTGTGGGGTGTTCCCAGAATCCTCCTGAATGCCAATAGTGGCTCAAGGAAGGACAAACGGTGGACCAGTGTCAGGGTCATGGGCATCCAAAACTCATTGATGCACATGGGGGGGAAAAACGGCTAGCCAGTCTGGTCCAATCCCACAGATAAGCTACTAGAAATACAAGACACACAGTGCAGTACAGAGTATTCCCTTCTCACTGCTAAAAGTGCCTAGAACTCACCCATGGCACAATGGAAGAAGGTGGCCCTTGTCTAATGAATCACGCTTTTTTTTATGTCACATGGACTGAACAGTTTGTGTGCACCACTTACAGTAGCTGGGCAAAAGATGGCACCAGGATGTAGAATGGAAAGAAGGCTCTTAAGCGGGCAGAGGCAGTGTGATACTATGAGCAATGTTCTGCTTTAAATCCTTGGGTCTTGGCATTCATTTGGATTTTACTTCTACATCTATCTAATTATCTATTTTTTGCGCACTAAGTAGCCCTATTCATTGCCAGTGGCTGAGTAATGTGCCTAGCTCAGAAATAGTTTGAAGAACTTGACAAGACGTTCCAGGTGTTGGCCAAATTCCCAAGCATGCAATCTGATCGAACATCGGTGGGATGAACTAGACAAATTAGTCCTTTCATTCACTGATCCTTTCATTCATTCACCTAACGATTTAAAGGATCTGATGCTTAAGTCATATTGCCAGGTACCACAGCACACCTTCAGAGGT
This sequence comes from Clarias magur, assembly GCA_013621035.1. Taxonomy (NCBI): domain Eukaryota; kingdom Metazoa; phylum Chordata; class Actinopteri; order Siluriformes; family Clariidae; genus Clarias; species Clarias magur. The sequence goes on along the minus strand of QNUK01000013.1, from coordinate 4,146,445 downwards.
CCTGTGGGGTCTATGCTTTGAGGAGTCAGAGCTGTTTTGGTGGCATTAAGGGTGCATGACACGATAATACTCAGGTGTTTTTAATGTTCTTGCTGTAGACCTAACCTTTCTGTCTTACAGATTTTATGTAATATGTAATTATAATCACATCCTGAACGCGTAATCCAAGTGCCTGACATTAGTGATTTAGGAGGATGTGGATGTAAGGTGTGAGCAAAGACATGAAAAATGATAGGTAGAAATAGATGGGAACGAATGGATTTAGAGAGAGACGGCACAGATGAAAGAGAATAATTCAAAGCAAAAGCCGGCTGTGATCATGCTGCAGCTGTGGCCTTTGCTCTGATAATGTATCAAAGCTCAAACCACATGTGTCCATCCACTAGAGGGGAGTTTTCTGTCGTGTATGTACTGTGCTTCATGTGGCAACAGTTTCCTTTTTTTTAATGCAAGGATAATCAAGCTTGGACAGAAAATAACATGATTACCCCAGTTACCATTAGACGCTCTTTCGTGATATCTTGGAATGTGAAGAGAAAGTCCGTAGACACTGTGGTACTGCATGGTGTAATGCACTTTGCTGTTGGGTCTAACTGAAGAAGCTAACTTGGAAAGTAACAAGTGACAAGTTACTTGCAAGTCAGGCAAACCACACAATGTTTTATGAAAATAAACATTTTTTTGGATTTGTGTGTAACCTTGGTTAAAGGCTACTTGTGTGTAAATGTGTATCAACCATTTTTAAGCAATTTTCTCTGTCATTAGATGAGGCTTTGCATAGCAGTATGACAGACAATGTCCAAGCCTTCGTGGCATTCCAGCAAGTAGGAAGTGGGTTAATTAACTTTGTGCTGTATTCAGAGCACAGATATTCTTTTAATATCTATAATCCTGGAAGGTACACAAGCAGTGACCGTGTCTCCTCTTCTCTTCAATATGCTTGCGCTTGCATTGGTCCAGAAACGACAGGAGGTGTTAGATAACTGCTTTAATGAATCCTATCCTCACGAGGGTGATAGTGAGATAGTGTTATGTTAATATTTGCACAGACAATATACAGCTGTTCTCATTTTCCATTTTTACAGGCAATACACATCCGGGTAGTAGCCAGCTAAACTCTGAGCAAGGTTTTGAAGGGCCATTAATTAGAAAGCATATTTTAAGCAGTGGAGGTCCCAACAGGTCCATATTTGGAATCACTCCTTAACCAGGCTAAAGATTTCACTGCAATAATGATTACTGTATGGAAGAGGGGAAACACACACACACACATATAGATATGTGTGTGTGTGTGTGTGTGTGTGTGTGTGTGTGTGTGTGTGTGTGTGTGTGTGTGTGTGTGTGTGTTTACGGTATATACAGTATATATTTTTTAAATTTGTGTTTGTTTTTATTTGTTTGATTAACAGTTTGCCTACAACTAATTACACTGCCACTTTTACGCCCACACCGTTGTAATCACATCTGCTGTGTTGGCTGCAGTCTCTCACTCTAGAGGACATGAGAAAAAATGGAGAGAAAAAAAGTAATACTATTAAATGTATCATCACATTAAATAACGCACAGAAACGCGCACACACACACACACACACACACACACACACACACACACACACACACACACACACACACATACAGTACTTTTATAGGAAGGTGTTTGTGTATGTGTGTGTGTGTGTGTGTGTGTGTGTGTGTGTGTGTGTGTGTGTGTGTGTGTGTGTGTGTGTGTGTGTGCTTTCCTTATTTGATGTTACAATCCATTCAATAGTTGATACATTCTTTTGTCTCACTCCTTGTCACAATACTAAGCTTATTATTCACTAACTGCTCCAAACTATTCTCTAACTACAGTGAAACTAATAAAGGTATATATACAGATGAAAAAAACATATCCTTTGTATTTGTTAACACTTTTCCAGGAAAGAATGACTTTATATTAACAATTGGGTGATTTATGTGATGTAGGTAGGATAATGATAAGATAAGATAAGATTAATTGAAGATACCATAAAGCATTACAAAATGTTACAAGCATACTATGCTTCATCAGACAGTCACTTTTTATGAGCATGGACAGTGTCACTGTAGCGTGAAGTAGGGTAATAGCTACTGTATTAGGTAACCCTGTATGTGTATTATTATTATTACTACTACTATTATTATTATTAGCAGTAGTAGTAGTAGTAAACAATGCAGCTGGAACAAGTAAGTCTGGCTAGCCAACTTACTCTCACTTACTCCTCATCTGCTTTATCCTGTATACAGAGTCACAGGAGCCTGTTCCAGGAGACTTAGGGCATGAGATGGGGTACACCCTGGACGGAGTGCCAATCCATTACACACATAAACTCACATGCATACATTCACACATTTGCGAACACCAATTAGCCGAATCTGCCTAATAAGTCTTTGGACTGTGGGAGGAAACCAGAGCTCCCAGAGAAAACCTAACAAGCACAGGGAGAACATGCAAACTCCATGTTTGCATGCTGGACTTCAGGACTCCAGATGGGAATCGAACCCGGACCCTGTAGCTAGCTAACCATGGCTCAAAATGAAAAACAGGTTGGCCAACACTAGTCAGTGGTTTAACACCATAATATTTACTCCTTTAAAGGATTGACATCTGATCTTTCCAGTTTGTGGGTATTAACCACTGTTCTAAAACGAATTATATTGAATTTGTATCTCTTATTTAGACTTAACAAGATGTTACCTCTTTCACTCTCTTCAAATTAATTATGCTTTTTTAATAGCTTCCTATTTGACAAATAAATGGCATTATGACTAAAAGGGATCCTACTCAGGCCTTACACAGACAGGGGTAGCTACAGTACATGTACGTTATGTCATTTTCTATGCAGATTAGGATTTTTTGCAACCCTACATCTCTATGGGTTTGAGACTGACCATGCCATTTTTTTTTCTTCTGAAGGTTACACTCTTTTGTCTTTAAGGCGAGAAAGAAACAGTGAGCTCAAAATGAGTAGCTGGAGTAATATGACATAAATGTGACATAACCCAGTTTCAGTCACATGGCTTCAAGTGAGTTCTTGGAAAAGCAGGCTTGCAGCTGATTGGTCTAAAGCATGCCATCTTCAACTTGCCTCATTTTTTGTGTTTCAATCAAGCCTTGCTTTCCTGTTTGGACTTTCTGTATGTGGAGCATGTACAGTACACCTCAGGTGATTTACAGATTTGATTTCTCCTCCTCCTCCTCCTCCTCCTATAACTCTTTAACCGCTGTAGTTGCTGGAGGAAGGGCACTTGTGCATGACTCACTCCCCCTGTTAACCTTTCATTCATTCAGCAGAGAGAAAGGGAAGGAGTGAGGGAGGGAGATAGATAGAGAGAGAGAGAGAGAGAGAGAGAGAGTGAGGCAGGGAGGGGGTTTCTGGAGCGGTTCTCCACTGGAGGGCGAGAGCTAACGGGAGTGGGCAGCATTATCAGGACGCAGGGACACACAGAGAGGACAGCAGCTGGACAACATCCGGGCCGGGGATCTGACAAGCGCCGGATTTCCAGCAGATCCTTTAATCAGCTGTTCAGGTAAGACACGGGGAGGTTTGCGTCATTATTTCTGCCTTGGTTTCTGGGTTTCTCTGGTGTGTCCTAGATGGAGCTGGTAGTCACGGGAGGTCCGAGAGCGAGTGAAGGGAAAATGTGTGTGTGTGTGTGTGTGTGTGAGACAGAGAGACGATGGCAGACAGGAGAGCAGCAGGAATAATAATAATATATTATTTAAATAATAATAATAATAATAAAGCCTGTAGTCACTGGAGCTCTGGTTTTGTTTATTTGTTTTGAATGTTTGTTTGAAGTGTAGCTAAAGGTGCTAGCCAGAGCCGTTCGGCAGTGCAGCCGGAGAGATGAGGAGGAGCAGTGGGGAAAGTGTGCAGGCGCAGCAGCTGTAGCGCCGCGGTTTATCCCGTCGCACAACGCGCGCGTGCTTTCCGCGCTTTTTTTTCCCTTAATCACAGCAGTCTGTGCGTTGTTACATGTCTGCTTAAATAATTTTTTTCATATGTATATATGTTCTGGACCTTACTTGTGTTAGCTTCTAAGCTAACAGCGTGCTGGCTGTCTGCTAGCACTTATGAGCGCCCAGAAGCAAAATACTGCTCCTGATCCATGCAGCACAGACATTACAGTCTTCCCCTCAGCCTGGCATTGTCGCACATAGTCACTGCTTTACTGCACATGGGATGATTTGAACAAACAAACAAACAAACAAAAAAAAAAAACAGCCACACGTGCAAACCTGTACGTGCTTTAGGTTCCTAAATATATTGAACGCAATACTGTGAGTAATATACTCTAAAGAGATGCAGTGTATCAGATCATAATGGTTACAGTGCATGAGTTACATTAATGAAATGTATCTGGAAGCCTTAGAGACTCTTCCCACAGGTCTGTCTGGTTGTGTCAGTGCAGTAGTCTATGCATTATACCTGCATGTAAACACTCCTGCATGGTCTGAACACCATCAGGACATCAGTTCACTATGGATTCACAATTCGTTCAAATCAAAAGTTGCTCTTTCATCTCTGTGTGTTTTGTTTGCATGTTGGTGCTTTATCTTTCATGTGAAATTGTTTGAATGCGGTTACGATTAACAATTACATTTTCAGATCATAAGATAAGATAAGATAAGAAGTTTGCATGTTCTCATCGTGCTTGCTGGGTTTCACCTGGGTGGTCCGGTTTCCTCCCACAGTCCCAAGACATGCAGATTTGGATTATTTGCCTTCTGTAGTGTGTGAATAAGCATGTAACCCCGTCCAGAGTGTACATCACCTCCTGCCTCCAAGTAGATAGCATGACCTTCTTGAATCATGAGACTTTTTTGCTGCATGCAAGTAATTCTGATGTAAATTCTAAACAGATCATTTAGCATGTTTTTTTTTTTTTTATCATTGTTTTTTTTTATACAGGTATTAACTGTTGATTCAAATAACAGGTGGCACATTTTCCTCTGAACTTGACCTATTGTTTACTTATTCCTATTAAATCCTGTTTACTAGTTCTTGTAAATTATTCAGTAACTTCACTGAAACTAATAGGAAAGGTGTGTCTCACTAGATTAAAGAAGGATTGTGAAACATTGAATGTAATTACTAATAGCACAACTATTGATTCCATTTGATGCATATACACTAACATTTGAGGGCTGAAGCTACAGGTGCCATTATATACAATAAAATATATTTAAATGATGTGACAGTCTTATTCTCTTATTGCTACTGACAGGTTTAAATGATCATATTTTTGTGTATTGTGAGGTTCTGAGGTTTTTGCTCAGCCACATGAAAACCTTATACTTTAGAAGCAAAAACATATTTTGCTAATAAAAGAATAAATGTTAGACACACACTGTTGTTCAAAGTTACTACGACATACTATTTGCACCTTGGATCTATGTGAAGTGGCTGCAAATCCGAATGCATTTATCTGCTTTATCAAAATAAACGGTGCATTACATCCATCAAATAAGGCCTTGATGAAGACTGTAAGGATATTTTTACTTGATGGATAAAAACATGGTGACTCATAGTCTTTCTTACTATAATTGTCTGAAACTGCCTGACTTTTTATTAAAATGTCTCCAGAAACTGTGCTTAAGTGCCTGTTGTCCTTGGCTGGAAAGCCGACAAAAAAGCTAAAACTTCAAATAAAGTTTCAAATGAATTCTCGGTGCATTTGGGATAATTATTTTTGTTAGAAGTTTCAAATGAATTATTGCTTAATTGCGGTTTATTTTGAAATGCATTCACTGTATTTTTGTTTACAGGAAAAGAGATGCTGTTGTACCAATAAAACACTTAATGCAGCACTGGTGAGTTTACAAGTTTTTTATTCAGATTAATAATTAGATTTGTCAGATTTGATATGTCAGAAGAAAAAATACTTTTTTTTTGGTAATGCTACATTTTGTAACATAGAAGTGCAACAGGCATTCATGTTTGCCTTGCCTGAAACCTTTACAGATAGCCAATCCATTGTTGTAGAGTCAGGGACGCTTTATAGAACCATTTAGGATGCAACCGTTTTTTCCCCTAACATTGTGCATACAAAGTACAGAGTCACAGTCCTGTATCCTTCTCAGTGAGCATGCGACACTTATGTGGCACATACAAAATAGGCACTTTGTGATGTCTTGAGGTGCGGATCTTTGCCATGCTTACGTACAGACTGACTAAAAATAGATCCTCACATAGGTGGTTTTCTACAAAGCGTGAGCAATTTAATCTAATGTGTTATGCAAGGTGACATGGCTTTTAACCTGTCCAACAATTCTTATATGCTTTACTGCTTTGTTGGCTTTCTCATAGCCTTTTTGGGGGGCTGGTTAATGCGACGGCACTAAAAAGCTGCCAATAGATTGTGTGCAGCCGTCTCCTGCTCAGCTGTCTCGCTGTATGACTGAACACAAGCCCTGCTCTAATGCTTGTTAAAGGCTTGGTGTTGCATACCAATCGCAAGGCTGCCGTGGGCTCTGTGATTTTAAGATGCTGCTGTAAAATTTGTCAGCTGCAGCATTGCTGAATGTAATGTATGTGTTTTGCATGTTGTATGAGACTTTGTTAGTCAAAAAGACAAACTGACTCACCTTTAACTGCCAGGGTCGAATTTACAGTTGTTCAAGGCTGAGTTAAAGGCCATGTCTGTTAGTTTTCTGTAAGTAGGAGAACTGTTACCGTATTTTACACACGTGATACTTATTCATATGTGGTTCAGACACATTTGGAGATTATTTATAGACCTCCTTGTTTTTGAGGTATTGTGGTTTGGATTAAACTCATTCATTTCAAGGGTCCAGTGAAATTTGTAAATTATACAGTTATAAGAGTGTATAATAAATATAATTCCTTTGCAAATTCGAAGTCGAAAATATTGTGAACCCCTGACAACACTTTACTGATTATTAACAGTTTATTCAATCATGTTCAGTAATTGTTTTTATTCCAGTCATGGTCTAAGTCAACCGGGAGGCTATCACAGTAACATTATGTTCAAGGTGTGCATCGCCACAGCACGCACACAAATTAGGGGCAGTTTACTGTATCTCATCCAAGGAATCCAGGGACCCCATGATATCCGCATAAACACAGAGAGAACATGCAACAATTCACACAGTTACCATTCTAAAGAGCGAGCTGGAGAGCCAGAGTTGTGAACTGACAATGCTACTATGTTGACCTTTAATTAACAGTTGATTTCATTAAATTGATTATCAGATGAACATTTGGACTTTAACCTGTTTGTGTATATATATATATATATATATATATATATATATATATATATATATATATATATAAATTAAGTTTATATATAAAAATAAGTATAGTCAAATAGTCAACAGGCCTGAAAGTACACTTCTTCATTCATTGATCACTTTTATTTCTCCAATGACCTCTGACCTGGAATCCCCTTTATCATACCAGTACATACTGTTCAGGACTCATCCCTGTCAGAAACACAGAAATCTATTAAATGAATTTCGTTCCTGGACCGCATATATATTTCTAAAAATACTTAGGAACAGTGCAAACCAAAAGCTATTATCTGCTCTTTCTAATTCCATCCCCCCTCTGGAAACACATCCTTCTGTTCACATTCACTCAACCTGGGCTTCAAACCACTGGTGGCAAGGCTGCATGTGAACGTAATTTGCACTTTCAATTAAACTGTCGACCTTTGTTTCATAACACAAAATCTGACTCCCTAAGATCCTAACTTCTGGATCCATCATGTTTGAGAGAGATGCAAAATCTTAAGATCTTAGTAGAGTATGTGGTTTTGTTTTGTGACCGTTGTAGCTGTTATAAAGTGAAAGTACGCTGAACAAAGCTCATGTTTAGACAAAGGTTTGTTTAGACAGGGAATGAAATATATATGAACCTTCTCTATTTCATAGCAGGTTTCGAACATTCAAGGCAGTTTACTGGTACATGGAAAGTAGCTTATAGACCTAATTATCTACTTTTTAAGAGGTAACACACACACACACACAAATTAGGTTATAACCTTTAGAATTATCTGGGTGTTTTCACACATTTACTGTGTCAACCACTTTAATAAAGTACCACTCATGTCCATATTCAAGAAAACTCCAGTTATTGCATTATTTTTGACGTTGGTGTAAATGTGAAACTAATAGAAAACACTACATACCCTTAGTGTACTGCAGAATCCCCTAGAGTCCTTAGTTTGCTTCTAAGCTTTCTAAGGGTTTATGTCTGTTCTACTATTTTGTTTGGCTTTGTGGGTTTCCTCCCACTACGCAACAACAGTGTGGTAGGTCAGCTAAGCTACAGTATATTGGCCCTGCAAGTCAATGTGTGTGTGTGTTAAGAAGCAAAAAAAACCCTTACTCTAGATAAATTAACCATAAGTTTTCACCCTACAATAGCCTTAGACTCAATAACTAATGATCCGGACACAAAATATGTGCTTGTTTCCTTTGCCCAAATCACTGCTGTGGTATCTGCACTTTTATCAGTCAAAACATGATGATGATGAACTGTGAATCTTAAGATCTGTAATGAAATGAAGTAAATAAAATCATGTTATGTATTTTGTGTAAAGCTTTTGTTTCTGAGGTCATGTCTACACCAGTACGGATACATTTGGACATCTTCTGTGCACAAAGGCATGGTGGCCAGCCATTCTCGTGATGTAATCATTGGCAAATTGATTCTGTGGTACGAGTGAAATAAAAAGCTTTTATTTCACTAGTACTTTAGTACTTCAGAGTTCACCTGACTCGATAATTTAAACAAATTTCTTTAAACGATATACTGCAAATACAGACTGTACAGTAAATACAGAAATAAAGCATTAAGATGATTGCATTTATTCTTAGAGTGTATGAATAACAAAGGGATCCTTGAAGGAAAGCCATCATGAGGTAACCGGATTTCAAAATGCTAACTGCTGTCTGTGCGTATAAACACTACTGTGTCTTCGCATTACAGTACATGCCAGAATTTAAGTAGTAGTCAATAAGGGGATGTGCCTTTTGTATGAATGTGAAATTCCTAGATAAGAAAACCACATAGCATGACGACCACATGACATTACTTGTAGGAAAATCACATTGCTTGTTAATTTTGCTGCTGATGGAAACTTCATGACGCATTTCACAGACTGGGCTATTTTAGTAGTCTGCTATCACACTATTTAATATAGAGCAAAGTCTGCACGGTTATGTTGGAGAATGAAGTGAAAGGCCTACCTGTCACACAGTTATGTGTGAAAACAAAACATTCATAAAAACAGTGACTGTCTAAGCATAGAAGGGGGAGTTTTTTTTTTTTTACTTTTTTTCCCAGCATCACTACTGCTCACAAACTGCTGCACCTGGTGTGAATAGAGTTCTATTAATATTTCTTTGGGTTTTGTTATTTAGCAAGTTCTCTATGGGTAAATATTTAGGCAGGTAATGTTAATAATAATCCATAAAACTACTTTCAACTCCGTGACAGTTTATTCTGGTGTACATTTGAAAAGGGACTGGTTAAGCCAATTAGTGGATATTGTGCAATGTTTTAAGATGTCCACTATATAAAAATTACATCATGAATATTTGCATTATTTATAATTAGCATGATGTTGTGGGGACATGTTTGGTGCAAAATAAAAAAAAGATCAGCTTGTTGTCTCAGCATCTATTATTCACAGTAACACAGAAGCAGATGGAAACTAAACAAATTTCATGCCTATAAAGAAAGCGACATATTACATGACAGAACAGTTTTTCAGATGAAAAAAAAAACCCAATAATGAACAGTAGACAGATGTTTTACTTAGAATCCTGCACAAATCTGTATCGAACACTACCGCTTACAGTATGTTCAAGCAAAGAGTTTCCACACCAAATATTGACAGTTTATTGTTTGTTATTACTTAGTGCGTTTTATAGAAGTTTCGTTTAATGTAGAAATGTTTTCAAAAGCATCATTGCATATGACTTTTGTTTGGATGTTCCCAAGACTTTTGCACAGTACTGTAAATAAAACATCTGTTAGGTTTTACTGAGCATGCTGGAGAAGATGAGTTCTTTAGGTAACTTTGTCACACTCGCTCCTTTCTATTTTCATGCAAAACCCACGAGTCTACATTATTGTTTTTTTTTCCCGTCTGAAAATTGGTCTTTGATGTAATATGTCGCTTTCTTTACAGGCATGCAAATATTCTTCTGTAATGTTATTTATTTACTAATTTTAGTGTATCTTTGTATTGTTATTATCATTTTGTATTATTATTACTGTTATTATTATTATTATTATTATTATTATTGTTGTTGTTGTTATTATTATTATTATTTAAACAATCAATTAATTAATTAATTAGAAATCACAAAGCCAGTAGTGTGTGTTTTGAAACACATCCTGTTCTGACCATTGTGTATATTGATTGGCTCTCATGGCTCTGAATTATTCAAACACCTCTTGTGTGATGGCCTCACTCTTATGTTAATTAGACCTCACACTAACATGTTAATTAAAGCCATGGACCAATTACAGTGAGGTTTTTCAAATGTCCCTTGGATGGTCAGTGAATCTGAACACCTTGTAAAATGAGGTAGATTTGTTTTTGTCTCCGCTGAACAAAAGACACCAGACTAGGTACAGATCTCACCTTCTCTGTGCTAGAAATTTTAGAAATCACTCTACATGGAAAACTATTTTTGAATAAAACTACAGAACCGAGGAAAGGGACATTAGGTGGCACAAGTTTGCCCATCACTTTGTAACAGCAGTCATTTTCTATCACATAGTAACTAACGACTCCACAAACCAATCCACCATTGTATAAGGTCAGACGTACGGCAGCACTGCAGTCTCAGCTCTGTTTTCCTCAGTCAAGGTGAGCATGACTCAGAGCAGACAGAGCATGGCATTATGGGTATTCCATAACCTATAGTATAAATCATTTATACAAAACCTTATACATTATCTATATCGGTACATTGATCGCGCTGGGTATGTTCCACTGTGAAAATACCCACAGAACCCCAAAATAAAGCACCATACAGTATACGCTACAGTCTGAAAACCTCAAAACACACAAGACAAATCAGGTTTCACAATATGTGTCTTTTAATACGTACATAAGACATGAAATGTTGAAGCATGTTGTTTTTGGAATATAATGAACTGGTTAGAGCAGACGAGAGGGGAAATGGGGTCGCTGCTGAGGCTGTTTCATAAACATGTAATTTTCTAAAGAGTACAGATACAGCTTGCAGCCTGTCACAGTAAAAAATAGTTCCCTTTGCTTTAATTTAATCCATGTACTTTAATTTAATTTAATAGGAAGAAACGAGTGGTGGTTCGAGACTTTTGCACAGTACTATATGTTAGCAGTTACTATAGAAACACAATGCATTAGAAGGAATCTATCATTTCAATGACATCCGGCACTACTGTCAGAGCCGTGCTGTTATAGCAAATTAATAGTTAAACAGTTTTAGCTCTATCACTTTGATTAGTTAAAAAGGAGAAACCTCACAGGAGCTTGCCACTCGTGCCAAACATGAAGGGTTCGGGTAGTTACAGCATGAGTTGCACATCCTAACCTCACTATAGCACAGTGATAATGGTGACTATAATAGCTTTGTATTCTCATTGTTTTGTTTTGCTGTGAAAGATTTGGCAAAACCATGGCATTTAGACTGAGCGTAGTCACGTGCATGCATGTGCTGGCATGTGTGAGCCTGAACAGTCCACTGATGCTGGCCCTCAACACCAAGCTCCCACCTGTCTAATGAAATTTGCTAATTAGGCAGTGGGGGGATGGGGGGGGGGATGGAGGTGTGCAGTGTAGTGAGATTGAAAAAGGCACTGATGCAGAATTAGACAGTGAGCAGCAGACCTCATTTCTGCTGCACAAGGGACGGACGTAGCGACGCAAGCGCCAGGAGAGCTTCGCACGTTTTCCCCTCACTGACAGAGACCACAGCAGAGGAGCTTTCTACTTCATACAGTCTCTCTCGTCCCCCCAGAAAGTCTCTTCTTAAGTTATGCCTGTTTCATATAAGCTTTAGTTTTCTCTTAAACATCAAGGCATGTACAGGTTGGGATTCACCTTGTGGCCAGTGATCACACAGGGTGAAGGACAGACTCTAATTATTTTTGGACTCCTGGGGTGAATTATGTGAGCAAAGCTCAGGTTACCCTTGTCACCGCATTCACGGTTTTTGAGTGGTACATATCAGCCGTGCACAGCGCTAATGAATGTTGAAGGGAATTGTCTGAAGCCGTCTGATCTCAGTAGTGTGATGAATATGAAGGTGGCTTTGGTAACACCTCTTTTTTTCTTTACAGGGAACACTATTCACTATACAATTACTCCCACTGCTTCTCCTATATGGGCAGCAGCTTTGTTTCTGCCCCATGCTATTTTTGTGAGTGCAGTCTGATATTTGTATGCAATGTCCCCGGATACAGCGGATGGTTTTAGCGGTGGTTAAAAACCCAAACCTGGTCAGAGCAACATGTCATTTAACGGATATGTCGAAGGAATTAATGGTGGTGTATTTATCTCCATAAAACAGATCTTGTGCATTGTAAGATTCTGTTTCGGGGTTTCGGTATTACTGTATTTTGCATTAGCTAATCTATTTAAGGGAATATTTGTGAGCGCATACAGTATGATGTCACCTGACATAAAGTCACTTCTGGTTTAAATATAAACTCTCGTTACCGATATTTGCATGCTTTCAAGGAGAAAAGATGAGGTTCAATCAAAAGTCAGATTAGAAAAACAGGTATGATTGCTTTGATCGAATATGGGTTATACTGTAAATGATCATTTTCTTGGCGTGTCCCATTAGATTGCTAGCATGGCACGTGACACTGGTTGATTGATGATTTCTAAATTTCACCATATGCATATTACTTGATGTTAGGTTGATGCCCAACAAGCATGCATGTGCTGTTCCCATTATTCACTTTTTATTTCTTCGATAATAAATATTATCATCTCTGTTTGCAGAACATCCTCCCCTGCTGTCTGCGGTCATCTAGCTGTCCCTGACACAACTCTAACATCTGTCTGGTAAGACTGGGCTAACTGTGTGATTGAATCTAGTGAATTAATCCCAGAAGGCCAAACCAGAGGCAATCTTACACAACCTACGAAAAGATCGCAAGGACAAACTTACAGTGACGGGAATAAATAATCATCCAGCATTGCTGAGTACATGCCGATGTGTGTCGCCTGCTCGATACTTGCCCAGGCTTCAGCTTTTCTATGGGTGTCAGATTATGTTGATTTGTACAGCTGTAATACGGATATAATACAATATGTAGTGAATAAAGTCTTAAGGCGCATGCAGATAACTGCTATGGAGCAAGTATGCCTTCAAGAAAGAAAAGGGCAGGAGTTGAATAAATTACACACGCCTGTTTAGCAGACTGTACCAACATGAGCTAAACATTCTACACTTACAGTATTGACTGTTTCTTTTTTTCTTTCTTTTTTTATTCTTCATTTGTACTTCTGCATTTTATACCAGGGCTTATTTAATGAAACTCCCCTAGAGCAACATGTAATTAGACGACTGCAGTGTATAATGCCATTCCAGCATTAATTCATATCAGGCTTCACTACATACTGCTGTAGGCCACTAATTTTGGAATAGCGTATGGTGTGCTTGCAGAACTCAGATAAGATATTTTAGAAAGTAAAGAAAATGATCATAGGTACACTTCCAAAATATAACAATCCCCCTTTATTTTTAGATTATTTTAAATAGAAATTCTTTAATCTGATGATGATGGAAACACAGTTCAAATTCTAATGATGTTAATGATTCAATGTCAAATTAAAACAAGAATCTAAAAATGTTTTATTATGAATAGAACAGATTAAATTCACATCCACATGTGATCTGTTGCTAAAAAAATAAAATATGTTTAAAAAACATGTTCCCTGATTTCCATTTAATCAGGGATACATAATGCCTTACATAACGAAAACACAGGGGTGTGCTGGAATAGAAAAACATAATTACTGTACCACCACATGACTTGAATCTTTTTTTCTTTTTCTTTTTTTTCTATTTCTATTTCTTATACCACCATCTCATTTGTTATAGAAATAAAATTATGTGGACCATCCAGTATACAAGCCCAAGTGCTATAAAAGAGCTATTATAAAGGTGACAACATGTTAACAGCGTATGTTGAATTGACTGGGAGCACTGTGGAGTTATAAATAAAATAAAAAAATCATCAATACATACATAAAATGATTAATAAGATTCGATGACAAGTCCACAGTGTTGTGGTTTATCTTATTATTTATGCTACATGAAATACTGTACATATGGACGGCATAATCATTTATGCCTAGTTATTGTATGCAGGGTTCACAGCATTAGCGGATCAATATCATGGGGTATCATTACCGACAATATGTGCAGATGTGCATAGTTAATGTACTGTTCGTTTTTTTTCTAATTGTGATTGACAGGCATGCAGGTATGCTGAAGTTTATATTGATGTTATCGAGCGACATATTCATGGTCTAAGTGTCTTTGCGCACACTACTACACACTTTCAGCATTCATGAGAGCTACTATGTTTTTTACACTCACACACCATAAAACATTGGGAGGATGTGTTGTTTTGGTTATTGTAGTTCTGCTTCTGGGAAGAAAACCCATTGCCTGGCTAAACATGGACACACACACACACACACACACACACACACAAAGGGATCCCATTTGGACAGTAAAGTGCTACCAGGAGACGAGTGCAGCAAGTCACGGTGCGTTGATGCAACAGAGCGCCGGCTATTATGGCCAAGCAGTCCCCTGGAATAGGGTTGCCATGGAGATGGACGATGTCAGAGCCGAGCAACATCTGTGTGGTGTTTGTTTGTCAAGAAAGGTTTTCTCTCTCTAATAAGATAAAAGGCCGAGAGGAGGAGCGAGCCAATCAAATGAAAGATATCACAGCTCACCCCTGTTGTTGAATTCACTTTTTCTTTGCAGTAGAAAGAAATGTTCTTCTTAGAAAGAAATGCATGTTTAGGGAAATTATTGCTTGTTCTTTTTTCCCCCCTCAGTTTTTATGCAGTAGATGCGGTAAATAGAAATATACCGCATTAATTTTTATGTATGTCATATTTACAGACACTGCATGATTAGTGAGTCTTTTAAGTGAGCTGTACATAAACATGTCTCTAATCTAATCAGCGCATCTGAACCTGCTCATGTTACATACATGCTAGAAAGCCTATGTAGTCTTTATTCAGGCTGTGTTTGACCCGATGTGCGATTGTACGTCATATCATTGCTCGCTTCATGGGCAGTCTGGGGAATTGTATTTAACCCCCACTGCCCTCCACTTCTCTGCCTCTGTATAAGGCAGTGTTCTATTTCAGTGAATCTGGAAAATATGCTCACTAATTCTCTTGCTGCCTTATCTGTCAGAATTAGAGAGGCAGAAGCTATAAATTGCTGAATCGTTCCTTATAGGTACATATTTCAGGGGCTGTTGAGCTTTCCCTCGGTTCTGGTCATGCCTTCGCCTTGCTCTCTATCTGGCTATGCTTCTGTCAATCTCACTCTCCTCCGCTTCATAAAAGCTCACAATCAACGCGGAAATGAGGGAAAGGAATCGGATGAACCTGTAACAGGCCAAAACATTCCAGGCTATTATTAGCTGCCGCAATAATATTCGCTCCTAATATCGCGTTCTCCTAATGTTTGCGCTGAAGGCTGCATGATTTGCAGACTGCCGCTCCCGAAATCGATCTATCTCCTCAGCTTAAATTTAAACTTTGCCGAGTTGTTTTGCTATACTGTAGTTTCAGCTTAGCGGTGTCGAGAGGCCTGCCAGCTGCCCCAGCTCCCTCTGTTGAGCTTTGACCATGTTTGGTTAAACCTGGGCTGGTAGAACCCGTGGCTGTTTGAACTGGACTGAGGTTATCCTTTTGTCCTGCTAATCTACAGTACAAACCACTTCTGGGTAGTGGTTCAGCAAATAAACCGTACAAAAGAACTTAATTATATTCCGTACACAACATAGGCTCACACGGGGTGTGTCCTGATTAGCTGCAGGTTTTGCATTACAGTATGAAGTCCATTCCTACGTCAACCTTTTATGCTCCAATCTAAAGCACTGTGTGTAGTAATCAATGCATTCCCAGAGGTCTGAACGCCCGACTTGTCATTCAATTCTGTTTAAGTGTGAAAGCAGTTAAGTAACAGTGTTAGTGTTACACAAAAGCAAAGACCGTCAAATGTGCCATAAACTTGCAGTTATTTGGAAGCCTCCTGTGTTATGTTCTCGCGATTTTATGGCAACTCATCCAACTCATAAAACTCTCTTTCAGTAGGTGAAGCAGAAACATCCTCAGTCTTATTTCCCCTTCCAGATTAACACACTCACACATGAACACATGGGTACAATAATATACTTTAAAATAGATGTGGACAATATGCCAGTGCATATGCTATTGTTAGCACAAAAAAAATACCATCATGTGCTATTGTGAACAATTTATTGGTATTGTCTTTACTTCTAGAATCAGATGGTTAATTAAAAAAAGAAAGCCTGTTAACAGCAATGATTTGTATCTCACTGATTGTATAGTAACAAGTAGCTCATCAGATGTTAGCCCATTATGCCAATAGTTTGATTTCATGCCAGTGTTAGCCCCTTATGCCAATTTGATTTCATGCCAGACTCGGCCTGAATGCCAAGCTAATTTCATGCCATTGTTAGCTCGCTGAGCCAGTGATACCATATTACCCACCCCTACTTTCTAATCAAAACCCTAAGGGTGGACCTGGTCACTTGGCGCTGTCGTTCCATTCAAATTGAACGTCTCCTCTCATGGACACTACGGCAACGAGCATCATGTTTTACCCTTACCCAAGTGACATGACACGAGTAAAAAGTATACATGAGCAGTGTTTACACAGCTCAGTAGTGAGTTTGTAATCCCCTGGGCTTCATTTGTCTCTACAGTGTCGTAATGCATGTGCTTTGTCTTCTGTCTGAAGACGCCCCTTATGTACCAAGGGCGTGTGTTTGCCTGAGGAACAGATGAAGCCTCATATGACAAAGTCAAACAGCGGACAGTTTCGCTTGCAAGAAGTGTTTTGTGTACTTGCCAGCTCTCCTACTTTTCCTCACATGCCAAACTGACTCAGCTCACGAGTAGTAATGATGCCAGCGCTGATGACTGTAACACACATGGTTTGTGGAAGCTCTAAAGCTTATACAGATGAAGCTGGATCTCCATGCATGCCAGACACTATGTACTCTGGAGATGGTTCACCCACAGTGACAGCAGTCCCCTCTCCCTTTCTCTCCCTCTCTCTCCAAAGCACAAGGAGAAGATATGACCCTGAATACAGGATAAAACGGGGTAGACGATAAATGAGTGAGAGTGAGTTACTGTCATGCTATCAGTGATCGATATTTCTCCAGAGATCCTGCCTTGTTACCTGGCAAGAAAACATCAACCATAAATGAATATAATGAATTATGGTTCTCATATAAGTGAGTTTCTTCATCATGCTCTATTGTGAATCTGCATTATAGATTGTGTTTTGCATTGGGTGGCCTAGACTGCATGTATTTACATCGCAATTCACATGCAGTTATACATAACAGTTAAAAAAAACTTTAGTAAACTTTCATGAAAAGGACAACACTCAGTTTTATGATTACATTTCCTTACATATCCCGTAATATTTTGGTTATAGGTACCCGAATGTGGCATTGTATTGTACTAGTGCTGCAAAATATAGCGTGAATGTCACCACAATATCGGTTATGCAATACTAATGTCAAAGAAAGATCTATGAAGGAATTTATATGAAACATGCCATGACATCCAGGATTTTGTTTATGACTTGTTTAGTCAATTTGTCATATCTTACATGAGTCAGGTTAACGAACTAGTGTAACTTGCAGGTCCTGCAAATATTGGTGCTACGTCACCTTCGGATGACTGACATATCAAGAAACCTTGAGATGTTTGAACCATTCTTTAATTCGTTTAATCTAATGAAGTTTGAATATTTTAATATAGTTTAATATTTTGTGAAATTGCATTACAGAAGGTGGCACGGTGGTGTAGTGGTTAGCACTGCCGCCTCGCACCTCCAGGGTCCAGGTTCGATTCCCGGCCAGGCTCGATTCCCATCTCTGTGTGCATGGAGTTTGCTTGTTCTCCCCGTGCTTGGGGGGTTTCCTTCCAGGTACTCCGGTTTCCTCTCACAGTCCAAAGACATGCAGATTAGACTGATTGTCTTTCCCAAATTGCTCGTAGCGTGTGAGTGTCTGTGCCCTGCGATGGATTGGCACCCTGTTCAGGGTGTACCCTGCCTCCAGAGATAGGCTCCAGGCTCCCCGCGACCTTGAATACAGGATAAAGCGGTATAGATTTTGAGTGAGTACAGAGTAAATCAGTTTTAAGTACAGAATTATGCATTGTGTTTAGTCAGCTATTTCAAAATCATGTTTTTGAGTTTAACACTGGTTTGTGTTATTTCTACCAAACTGATTAGAACATTAGTTGCCTCAGTTAAAATAGTTTCATTATTAAGCAAATCCATGGTATTTTGGGTGTTAGATGTAAGATCTACATAATGCAGGCTTATTGCAAGGCTAATATAATTAGAATGATTAATATTACATTATACATTTTTCAACCCCACCATCTTCCTGATATTTGTGGCGACTTTAAAGTGATATTAAGCATGTTTGACCTACCTGTATTATGTTATAAATAACTTTCTTTATGTCTATCATAAAGGCTCATTTAGGCTTAGAACCGATGCTTCGTGCTTCTTCAGCTCACAAGAATCTAATCTGACAAATCTGTATTTGTGTATGATGTGTACATACACAAAGTGTTTGTGTATTTTAGAACAGGTAACAGCGGTAAAAAAAACAAGGATGTGTAATCTTATGGACAAGGATGCTTGAGGCACACACACACGCACGCACGCACGCACACACACACACACACACACACACACACACACACACACACACACACACACACACACACACACACACACGTCACTGTGCTTGACTGACCTCTCAGTAACCCAGATCTAAAGGAATGCTAGCACTGTTGAATTCTGCTCCTCAGCCCAAAGCAACACCAAGAAGGCAAACATGCTCCCTCAAACACCAAGTGGAAATGCTCAGAAGGTGAAACATAAATGTGTTCAGCCGTAGTGTTGTTTTTTTTTTTTTTTTTGTTAATTTATTTGAAGGTGGATTATAGGAGTTTGTAGATTGTAAACTTTGTAATTGGTTTTTGTCTCTTCATAATAGACCACCAGGAAATCCAAATTCTGTGCACCAAATTACTTAACCTCTACCGAACCCTGGGTTGATTGGATCATGTGCACGAATCCAGTAACTAATATGCTACACTGTGTAAGCTTTTCATGACAGGAATGCACAATCAGGAGTATCCAGCTCACTGAGGTGAGGGATCATAGCAATTGTTGACAAGTCTTGACAATTCATAGGTGTGGGATTTTGGCACAGTGTGTAGTGGACTGATACATGATTAAAGGCGTGTGATGTCACATGGTTGAGTGACCGAGACTCATGACAATTCTGCATGCCCTGGCAAAAAAGTTCAGGAATGTGGACAAGCCCTCTGAACTAATTCCTTCAGGTATTTAGATGATATAAATGCAGTTAGCCATGGTGTTGATCGAGAACATCATTCAGACTTTAGGTTACAGCTTATTTTGCATATCAACCCGACTATATAATAGAATATCGCATTTAGAGAAATTCAGATCTGCCGTTTGTTGCTCTTCGAGTCCCACTGGGTTTCATGTGGAATGTATTCAAAATGATTCAAGCACATTGTGTATATGTAGATGTCATTTCCAACAAGCATACTGTAACAAATTGCCACGAATCTCTGGATGAAACGCTTTGCATTTCTATTATCCCTTTCATGAAAGTGCGACATGGGAAAAATCCTAATTGCATGGGTGAGTGTATTTGAAAGCAGCATTGTTTAATGGCTGTGTCATGCAACATATAATTGGTGCTTTGTAAAGCCTAAATTGTAACTCATTCACAGTTTCCACACAAAGATCTGAGCTAGACTTGTATGATATTGAATTTATTTTATTCTGGAGATTCACAAAAGTATAAGATTTTAAATGTAATGTCCAAAACCAACAGGCTAAAAAAAAAAGACAGGAAAGAAAACAATTTTATTATTTCAGATTTAAAGTGGGTATGGGGTGGCGTAATAATTCTTTAGTAATGTCAAAAGCACTTCGAAATAAATAAAAATGCATGTCCACATGACCTACATTTTTAATGGGGATGTTTATGCATAAGCAAAAAGGCCATTAAACCATAATTTCATTACCTTTAACATGTTTTTAAATGTTATATTCCAGATTGCATTTTAGAACTGTATAAATCTTAAGCATCGTACCTTGACAGAAAGTGAAATACTGCACAAGTGGCGGGCCAGGGGGCGGGGATTCCAGGTGGCCGCAGTTAATATTGGAGTGTTCAAAACATCTGCATAAATCACTCCTGATTTAAATAAAGACTGACTCGTTCTCCATTTTACTGGTAAAAGACATTTCTGCTAATATCCTTGCCATTTCACAAGCTATACTAATCTGAATAATTTGATCTGAACAGTTTGCAATGTGAGCTGTTTCTCTCAACAACTGAATATGAATATATTTGCTAATTAGAAATACAACCTCTTTTTTGATCACCTGTTCATTACATGGGTTTTTACTTCGAGCTAGGCCCACTTGGTGATCCTCAGTCATTTATTATATTTTTTAAAATCTCTTGTTTTGCTCCTGCTGTTCTGCAAGATCGGTTCTGCAACCTCCTACAGTGAATAAATGTTTAAGAAATGGAATAGTAAGAGGATTAATTCACAGTGAAATAAACAACACTGTCTAGGTTTTTTAAGTTGTTAGGAGGTAAAAAAGTGCATATAAGGTGATGTTTGCATGCAGTGGGGAAATTAAAGGCAATAAGTAGCAATTAGTAGCAATAATAAAAAAAAAAGTCTTAAGCACTGGACATGAATTTGCACTATTTTGAAGTAGATGAGTTTGGGACCCAAAGATCCTTGACTCGAGCAGTTTATCAATGTGGTCTTGTTCACCTAGAATTAGCCCTTTAGGAAAAAGTTAAGCTCAAAATTAAAATCAGGCATGACATACATGAAATACGAGTCATGCATGTAGTTATTACACTGCATACAGATTTGTTCATGAAATGGTTTTGCTTTAGCTTTAACAGTATTTGTATGCTTTGGTTTTTTGTATACTGTATGAATGATCACCTTAAATAAAACCCTTTTTGAGTTTGTTTGTTTTATTTAACTGGGTTAAAATGATGTAGCTCCAGTTTAAATGATGATTGTCGTTGTGATTGATGATTGTCGTTGCGCTCCGTCCCAGAGCTGGGGATTGTCAGCATAATGGGATAAGAATATAGTTAAAAGCCATTATACTGTATGAATCTTCAGGAGAGCTAATGTGACCTTCCTGAGTCCTTACTGGATGATTGACTAAAAGTTTAGAAGTGCATTTTTAGTGTTTGTTTTGTTTTACAGCTTCCTGCTGTACTTTAATTAGTAGGTGTCTTCCGTGCTCATTTGATAAAACAGTAGTTTGATTAACAGAACAAATACAAGACTGAAGTAAATAGAACGATTCATCCATGCTTATTAACGTGAAGTCGGGTTTGTCAAGGTGTTCCGTTATTGGAAAATAAACCAGCAATCACCTCAAAAGCTTTTTCTTCCATTTTTACTACCACAATTTGTCATTCACTCATTCATCATCTACACCGCCTTATCCTGTATACTGTACAGGGTGACAGGGAGCCTGGAGCCTATCCTATCCCAGCAGACTTGAGGCATGAGCGAGTATGCTAATCCATCACAGGGCACACACACTTACTGTACACGCACTCACATGCTCATTCACACACTATGGGCAATTTGGGAACGCTAGTTAGCCTAATCTGCATGTTTTTGGACTGTAGGAGGAAACCGGAGAACCCAGAGGAAACCAACCAATCATGGGGAGAACATGCAAACTCCATGAACAAAGACACGAGGCGGGAATCAAACCCAGACTCTGGAGGTGCGAGGCGACAGTGCTAACTTTTAAGCCGCTGTGCCGCCTCTCAATTTGTCAGCGCTTTCATTTTTTATTCATTAAAGTTGAGCTACAATAGGAACCAGAAAGCCAGATAATTTCCTTCAGGATATGAGGATATGAGGATGTAATCCTGGGGCATTTCAGAAATGCCAGGTATGGACTGAAGCTGTGTTTTTGCTTAGAGCTTTCCCGTAAGCGTTTCTGTCATTCATTTGTGAGATATGAAGAAGCCAGGAGAGCTCGATATTACCCTAGAGGCCATTTTAAATGGCACACACACACCAGTGGACCTCAGAGTGTGGCCACAACTAAGCTTTGTCTCATTGCATGTGTTTGAGAAAGCGGGATAATTTTTAAGTAAATCATTTTACTTTACTTTTTGCGATTTTTAATATAAGCCTTTAAAGGTTCAGATCTGAAATTGCTGTCTGAGTAAATCCTTCCATTAAGCCTTCGTCTGCTACGTATTCAACCGAATGCGTTAGACTTCTTATCTTATCTTATCTTATATGTATTTACTGTAGCATCCAAATATCATTACGTGTGTATGACTGAATATTGCCATTTTGTTCCTTACTGCATGTCTGTCCTTCGGAGAGCGACAGTAATTTCCTCCCAGTGCTCCGTTACGAGCCGATGCCAGTTCTTGTGTGTGGTAAAGATCATATTGCAGCTCTTGTTCTCGCACATTCTTTGTATTTCCCTGTCTGTTTCAAATGCTTCAAAAGCATTCAAAGTGTTGCTGTACAATAGTCAGATTGATGGAATATAACCCTGAAAAGTTGTTTATACTTAATCACGGCAAGTGAAAAAACTAAAGTGTCCTCTTTTGTTCTAAAAGGTTTCTCATCAGTTCTGGATACCTGGGAAGTGACAGAACAATGTAAAAAAAAAAAAGCTAAGATGAATGTAGCTGTAAATAGCAGTCATTAAGTTTTAAATATTTGGGTTCTTATGCGAGCGTCAACTTTAACATGAACAGGCTGGTAATATTAAATTAGACAATTTGTAACAACTTTAATTTTAAAATAATTACATTAAAAATCAATCAAACACAAGGCACTACTATTCAAACCATATTGCTTGTGAATATTTTTCGAACTGAATACTTTTTGATCTTTATTTTATAAGATTATAAGATTAAAATTTGGCTACATTTCAACGGCTACATTATTTAAAGCTATTAATAAGCAGATTAATTTAACTTTATTATGTAGTCCTTAAAACTAGGCATTTTTGTATTACTATGTTTTAATAAATATACACAGTACAGCATACAGGGGTTAGGATACAGCGACATATCGATTTCCAACACAACGTAGGCAGTATGATAAAATGAATTTTATTTAACGTAACCAACTATACAAACAGGACTGAGCAAAAAATGAAAAATGGCTCACATAGGCAAATATATTGCACAGAAACATTTGATTGCATTTTATTATGGTTGTTTTTATGGCCCAAAAAATAGTATGAGCATTTGGTGAGTTCGGGATTTGTGCAGCATCATACAGTACATTCTGGTAACGGTAAAATCTGTGTGTATTAAAAGTAATGATAACTTTTTTGTTGACCCACAGGATGTCATATAAGGATTGTTTTTTATTATTTTATTTAAATATGTGTCATTGACCAGTGTTGTGTTTCTGGATCCGTATCGCTGTGTAAGTTTTAAGGGTTAATGCAGTAATTAAAGATAAACATGCATGTTAATATAGTTTACATACATGTTAATATAGTTTTCTATTAAGACGTTTATTTGACATTTGTGGAAGTGCCCTTACTGTATAATGGTCAATGCGTTTTCTGCTTTAGGCAAGTGACTCTATTGCTATGTAAAGTGATAAGCTGTGTTTTGTATCTTAATTAATTCAAGAAGAAGAAAAAAGGGATACTGGGGATGTCTCTGGGCCATTAAACATACGACATGTGACAATAAACAGAGCAAAAGCACAGAGTTGATTAGCAAAAGCACCGGGATGATTAATGAATTGAAATTATCATCAATGACAATTGATATACTTTACAATATAATTTAAAAATTTTTAAGTATAAGTAAAAGTATAAGAGGAGTAAACCTTGTTCATAGTACGTGCTGTTATTGAAAAATAATCACCGTCATGTAGTAATGAATCCCACATTTTCCTGTGTTTATTCCTGACTTATTTCTCCTACAGTACTTACAGTACTACAGATCTACAGTAGTTTGTGCAGTTCACAAGCCACCTAAACGATTTCATTGACTGTATTAGCATAAAAGTGCTCTGTGGTTTGATCTTTCATAAGACCAGTCATAAACAACTCAGCAGCAGACACTGCTTGTCCAAAAATAATTAATATTTCATGGTCAATGATACACGCATACTGCACTAGCCAGTAAACATGACCTTAGAAATCTTGCAATAAGAACACTTCCAAAAAACAAAACAAAAAAGTTGTTTTGACTGAGAAGAAAATTTTGAGACTCGGGTACAGTAGATAAAGATGATGGTCTCTTGAATTTCTCATCTTTGTTCATTTAGCAATGCACAGGGCTTTTTGAACTATCGTTCATATTGCAATCCATGGGCATTGATAGATCACTAGACCTCTTTTACACGGGTATGTACCCCAGTATTGACCTGCTGTGCTCAAGTTAAATCTCAAATTCAAGTTTTAACAAGCGCCTATATTTGGTTTACCATGTATTGGGACCAAAAACAAGAATCCGGATTAGTGCATGAGACTACAGTGGGACTAAAGTAAGTTTTATGAATAATACAGATGGTTTACTTTTGACAAAACTAATCGACTTATTTAGATGGACATAAAAAATTCTTTACTTTGTATAGCACATTTCACACATGCAAGAGACTTTTAAGAAAAAAAAATGACTGATTTGAGAAAGAGGTGGTCTGTGACGCAGTCCAGTATTATGGCTAGCAACACCTTTGTAGTAGTCTACTGTATGTCCTGCATGATACAATATGTGCATCTGTCCAATATGTTCCCTTTCTGCATTATAGATCTGTGAGCAACCATGACGAAGTCATATGAATTCAACTGGCAGAAGCATGTCCCTGATTTTCTGCAGGAAGGTGCCGTGTTCGACAGATTCGATGAGGTAAATCAGCATGTCCCTCTTTGTCGCTAGTTAGCATAGAGTTTCAATGCAGACGAACTGAATGCCCAAATTTTGCACACCCGGTTCAGATGGGAATAGTTCCTCCTTTCTGCATGTAATTAAGACAATTTTGTTTTGATGACTGATTACTGCCTTGATTACTGCTTTTATTGCGCATATGAGTAAATCACATCAGATTTTGTCAAATCTTGTTATTTCATACCATTTCATACTGTAGTTACCACATTGCTCACTTGCACTCTGGGGCATTGAAAGCTCCGGTGGCTTCCAGACATGAGGCACACGTCTCCAGAGATAAGTGCCTTCCGTGTTCCCCCCCTCCCATGGCGTTTCTTCATTTCCCCAGCTAACTCAATCAGACCACTTAAATGGGCTGAGGTGGGATTGGGCGTTGCTCTGTGCTACCCCAAGGGCAAGAGTAACATAAACATCCAGAGATAGATACTCATCTTCAGAGCGGGAGATTCCATTGAATTTCTCATTTGGACTCAACAAGATGATTACATCTTGCGCTGCATGGAGTAAAAATGTGCTTAGTTCCATCTGAGTCAGTGTGGCATCGAGCAGAACTGTTGTTTCAGCTCAGAAGCACATCTAGCATTAAAACTGTCATTAACCCTGTGTGGTAAATGTAAGAATCAGACACGCACACGCACAGGGGTCAGGTCTTGCAGTCTGGAGGCCGACGACATTCTGTTCTGCACACATATCAGACACCAATCATTTTCAGGTGGATAATTACATGCTGAGTTAAATAGCACCTTGTGCAGCCTGCCACAAACTGGAGTCTGCTCTGCTGGATGGCGACAACATTGCACAGAGCTCAGTCCTATTCCTCAAAATAAATGAAATTTTGAACATGGAGGAGAATAATAAAAGCCACGTCTCATTAACAGAATTGCACCGCAGGGTATGAGTCTCTTGATTAACACCGCAGATGCCTAGCCCAGGAACGAGGATGTAAATAAGACCGGGATCTCGTGGAGAGCAGTTACTGTTCATCCTGTTCCCACAGGGCAGCAGACGGTGAAGCTGTGGAGCCGGCCTCCATCTTGGCTCTGGCTGCTGCCTTAAAGGACATTCGCTGCGTGGTCATTATCCTTGCTCTTGGGTGTCCACTTGCTTTAATGATACTCGAGTTTATTAGCACAGAGGTCATTAATATTTTCAAGTGATCGTTGTGTGTTACACACAGTGCCATTTTATCATCGAAGGAAATGAGTTCACTTAGACAAACGACACACTAAGGACACTAAGGAGCAGGACAGCCTGGTGTCCCAGAGCAGTGAGGATAAGCAGGAGCCGATTACAAAGAGGCACAGAGGCTGTAGAGTGCCTCAGCGGTGAAGGAAGAGCATGTAAACAGGGCGTCTGGATTCATTTTCTCCACAGACCTCTCCTGGCACCGGCTCATCTAATTTGCTTTCATCTGGAAGAGGATTCCGGAGCGTGGGCGAGGGGGCTATCCGTTTCTTCTCTCTCGCTCTCTGGCAAGACAAAGAATCATAGATTCCTCGTCTTTTCCCCCGTTCTTTCTCTTCTGCTGAGGGAATTACTCACATCCAGACAATCCACACAAGTCATCCTTACTCAACGCCGCAGTGTGCTGTCGCTAGAATTGTTCTTCTGTTCAGATCCATTACACTGTTTTCTCCCTCTGGGGAATCCCATGCAGAAATGACAGCATGAGGTGTTCATTGTAATCTCTCTCAGCTCATTTAAGCCCTTGTCTATCTGTGCACTCCCTGAAGCCATCTTCTTTTTACAGCTTTATTACTCCTTCCGTCCCTACTCAAGTTTGCGAAAAACTAAACTTTAAGCTTTTGGTTAAATCACTGCAACTGTTGGATGATCTGTGTCACTATCTCTCTCTTCAGACTCTAAAACAGTTGGTTTTCACATTTGCATTTTGTACATCAGTGTAAAATTGAACCTCCCTAATGATTAGCCTTCATCTGTATCTCATCTGAATATGTCATCAAATCAGAGATGTAATATTTGCTGGATCTTTGACTAGAACTGGCTTGTATGGTCAGATGACTGAACAAATCCAGTGGACAAAATGCATGAATAAATACAGAATCAGGCTTTGAAATGCTTATCCCAGTCCATGTGAACCTCACTGGAAAAAAGGGGGGGGGGAGAGAATATTGGAGATGTATTTTCCTTGCTCTGTATTCTCCAGTCTCACCAGGAGTTATAGGAGTACCACATGGAGTGGAGTACAAAATCATTCCAATAATTCTGGAGATGAATGTACATGATTGATTGAATGAAATGTTGAAAGCCAGGGGTAGTCACTTTTATTTCTTTTAAATCTTCGAACATTGAAATTCAACTTGGATATTGTGACTTGTTTTCAAATTTCACATTTTTAAGTAAAAAACATCATACAGGGTGGGCCATATATATGGATACACCTTAATAAAATGGGAATGGTTGGTGATATTAACGTCCTGTTTGTGGCACATCAGTATATGTGAGGGGGCAAACTTTTCAAGATGGGTGGTGACCATGGTGGCCATTTTGATGTCGGCCATCTTGGATCCAACTTTTGTTTTTTCAATAGGAAGAGGGTCATGTGACACATCAAACTCATTGGGAATTTCACAAGAAAAACAATGGTGTGCTTTGAACGTAACTTTATTCTTTCATGAGTTATTTACAAGTTTCTGACCACTTATAAAATGTGTTCAATGTGCTGCCCATTGTGATGGATTGTCAATGCAACCCTCTTCTCCCACTCTTCACACACTGATAGCAACACCGCAGCAGAAATGCCAGCACAGGCTTCCAGTATCCGTAGTTTCAGGTGCTGCACATCTCGTATCTTCACACCATAGACAATTGCCTTCAGATGACCCCAAAGATAAAAGTCTAAGGGGGTCAGATCGGGAGACCTTGGGGGCCATTCAACTGGCCCACGACGACCAATCCACTTTTCAGGAAACTGTTCATCTAGGAATGCTCGGACCTGACACCCATAATGTGGTGGTGCACCATCTTGCTGGAAAAACTCAGGGAACGTGCCAGCTTCAGTGCATAAAGAGGGAAACACATCATCATGTAGCAATTTCAAATATTCAGTGGCCTTGAGGTTTCCATTGATGAGGAATGGCCCCACTATCTTTGTACCCCATATACCACACCATACCATGACTTTTTTTGTTCCAACAGTCTTGGAGGGATCTATCCAATGTGGGTTAGTGTCAGACCAATAGCGGTGGTTTTGTTTAACTTCACCATTCACATAAAAGTTTGCCTCCTCACTGAACAAAATCTTCTGCGTGAACTGAGTCAAGTGGGTCCTGTTCAAATCTTTGTTTTGCCCATTCTGCAAATTGTGTGCGCCGATCTGGGTCATCCTCGTTGAGATGCTGCAGTAGCTGGAGTTTGTAAGGGTGCCATTTGTGAGTAGCTAATATCCGCCGAAGGGATGTTCGACTAATGCCACTCTCCAGTGACATGCGGCGAGTGCAACGCTGTGGGCTCTTGCTGAATGAAGCTAGGACAGCCACTGATGTTTGTTCATTAGTGACAGTTTTCATGCGTCCACATTTTGGCAAATCCAACACTGAACCAGTTTCACGAGCAGTTTGCTAACTGTAGCATGGGAGATGGGTGGTCTCGTAGGGTGTCTTGCATTGAAATCTGCCGCAATGACCCGTTTACTGCGTTCACCAGATAGCAACACAATTTCGATCCGCTCATCACGTGTTAACCTCTTCGACATGTCAATGGCTGTGAACAAAGAGAAACTTGTAAGAATAAAGTTACGTTAAAACCAAGCACACCATTGTTTTTCTTGTGAAATTCCCAATAAGTTTGATGTGTCACATGACCCTCTTCCTATTGAAAAAACAAAAGTTGGATCCAAGATGGCCGACTTCCAAATGGCCACCATGGTCACCACCCATCTTGAAAAGTTTGCCCCCTCACATATACTGATGTGCCACAAACAGGACGTTAATATCACCAACCATTCCCATTTTATTATGGTCTATCCATATAAATGGCCCACCCTGTATTATAATATTGTTATGGGCATGTCCAGGGTGTACCCTGCCATGTGCCCTAAGTCTCCTGGGATAGGCTCCAGGCCCCCGTGACCCTGAATACAGGATTAAGCAGTATAGATGATGAGTGAGTGAGTGTTATGGTCATGGCTAAGCTTCAGTCAAGTCTTTAATAAATAAATACTAATTAACCTTTGATTATATGTTTGCTCAATTCATTATCGATAATTATCGATTTTATCGATTAGTTGTTGCAGCCCTACGTTAAACTCTATATGTGGCTTTTGCATTTTTTTAAATTTTAATTTTAAACATAACTAGTACCCTGATTTATGGTTTTATATAGTTATAAGCAAAACATCAAATTAAAGAAGCATTTAGTTTTTTATCCGATTAATCGAAAGAAAAAAATAATCGACCAACTAATCAATTATCAAAATAATTGTTAGTTGCAGCCCTAAATTTAATTTAAAAAAAAATGTCATTCAATTTAAAGTGACCAATCATAATAGGGGGCTTAAGCATAAGCATGTGGGGATCAACAAAAGAGAACCAGAAAGGGTAGGTAAAGGAAAATTATTATTATTATTTTTTTTTTTTATGTCTGAGCCCAAAACCAGGAAGAAGCACAGAATTTGGATCTAGGCATATCTGCATGTGCAGTGCAGCTTTTAAATAGGAATGCATTCATCAACTTGGGAAAAAATGAAGTCAAATGCGACCCACTTCTGCAGCTCCACAGCCAGCCGTCTTCATGCCACTGGGATAAGCTGCTACACATACTGCCTGTAAATAGACCCAAACACTATCACCTTAGAGCTTGAGCACATGAGCACTGTGGATAGTATTAATATGTCACAGCAACTGGACTGATGACATAATTAAAGCCCAGCTAGTGTTTTTAGGGGAACTCCCACAGAATTGCCATCACACTGGGTTCTGTTCAGGGATGCACATGACACAGCCTTGATCAAGTGCTCTGACAGAGACGACGCCTTGCTCTGTGGAAATCAATGCATGGCCATTATAGAGGACCTAGAGCGTTATGTTTTAAGGACCACTTCACATGCAATGAACAAGGAGGCTCGCTCTCTCCGGTGGCACTTAATGTTCCAAACTATTCTGTTCCTCCATTTCTTTGATCCCTTATCACACATCGGTACTCTGTTGCCATGCCACCTAATGTAATCCTGAGCTTCCTCCCTGCTACAAATAGCATTAAGAGTTCAAGGTGACCCTGAAATTCTTCAAAAATGAACATATGAAATGAAGAGCAGTTTGGTGTAAGAAATGTTATTGATTCTGATGTTGATTGTTTGTAATTGTGAACTGTTGTGATATAAGCCATGAGTTGTAAAAATAAATGACACATACATAATGTCAATTTCTATGCATTAAATAAATAAAAATGAAAATATATTGTTTTTTACACCTAAAGAGGTTTTTGTTAGTGTTTTGGCTGCTCCCAGCAGAGCAACTGAGCCGCACAACAACTGGGCACAGGTTTGAGACCAGATGCCCTTCCTGACGCAACCCTCCCATTTTATCTGAGCTTGGGGCTGGCACTGCATCCTGTTGCTGGGAATCAAACCCTGGCCTCACATAGTAGGCGAGAAACCTACCACTGAGGAACCAACGTCCATTTTTAATACCTAAAGAGGACCCTGGTTAAAATATTTTCTCTTATATATTTTTGTTAAATAGAGTCCTCTTTAGGTGTAAAAAAATTATCTCAGACATGTCTCTCCATGTTTTAGCATTTTATTTAGGAAAATAATCAAACAATGATAATCTTAGTCAGATATCACAAATACTGTATATAATACAGTATATGTCTTTTTTAACATTATTACTCTTAGACTCCAAAACAGTTGATGTAACATATAGATAAAATGTTTCCATCATAATCTTTTTTTTTACTGTGCGTATTTTTATTTATTTATGTTTTTAATACATAGAATATGACATTATTTATGCATCATTTATTTTCACACTTATAGCTTATACTGTATCATGGCATTAGTTATGGTACAAGACATTTTACTCCAGATTAGGTATTATTTATACTGTATTTATCTCATTCAACAACTTCTAACCAATCAGCTATTACCCTACAGTACATACTGGCTGCCTTCTAGTGAACAGGAACTTACTGCAAATCACTGGTGGTTACAGTATATTAATATTTTTGCATAAACTGCTACATTTCTGAGAACTATAGGAATGGCTTACATGTTCACAGTAAATTTTTGTAAGTAAGTTTTTATAAAGCTAATATTAGCCTTAAGTGCGATTATTCAAAGTAATACAAAGGTATCATTTGTGCTGCATTTATCTGGGTCCATATAAACAGTTTGGCCACATTGTTTGATATTCTGTTTTAGAGCATAGGTTGCTTTTGATTTTAGTCAAAAAACAACTTAGATGATTTTTGGTTTTATCAGTTTACCCCACTAGATAACTCTGACCTATTACATGAAAGCCACTGACTTAATGGGTCTGGCAACAACAGTCTTCCTCCAAGACACATGTACAGTATGTTATGTGACAGCATAACACACTCAGAGGAAAGTGCCTTGGAACAAAATGTCCACTTCTATACTGTATCTATGGGGTCACAGAGACCCCAAATCAGATGGCATGCTAAAGGGCACAGAGTAATGCTGTCCTTTCCACCTAGACAGCATGAGAGAACAGAATTTTTATTCTCTTGACTATATTACTGTTACTTTAAAATGTTCATAATTTATATATATATATATATATATATATATATATATATATATATATATATATAATGTTAATAATTTATGTCTAACAATTTATACATTAATTAACAATAATTACGTTATACTTTGTACTTTTGGCCTGGTGTACTAATGGACGAGTAAAAATGACAGCTTGGACCCAGAACTTAATTGTTTCATATTTATACTGGAGCATTAAAAAAAATTTTTATTCATCAATGATCTCACATCATACTTTATCTATTTATACAGTCATGTTCAAAAGGTAGCACCACCTCTTTTATTTCTGTTTTTTTTGTGTAAAAACATAATAAAAATCATTAGCTTTTAGCATTAGTGGTCTTAGTTTTAGGCAAATACAACCTCAGACGAACAACAATATATATTTTTTTCTCTGTGTCATTATTTATTTAATCACACTGAAACCAAAAAGAAACAAGTGGGCAATAGTAAGTACCCATGATTCAATAGTTTGTAGAGCCATCTTTAGCAGCAATAACTTAGAAGTAACCTTTTCCTGTATGACTTTATCAATCCCTCCCATCATCATAGAGGTATTTTAGCCTGTTCATCTTTACAACATTGCTTCAGTTCATTGAGGTTTTGGGCTTTTGCTCAGCATTTTAGTTGGGTGGCAGTCTGGACTTTGACCAAACCTTGATTCTTTCATTTTTCAGCCATTCTTTTAGACATATTTACTGCTGTGCTTTGGATCATTGTCCTGGTGCATTACCCAATTTTGACCATGCTATACATAGCTGTCAGACAGATGGCCTTACAGTTGTATCTAGATATATCTGGTATACAGAGGAGTTTATGGTCAACTCAATGACTGCAAGGCACCCAAGACCAGTGGCTGCAAATCAATATCAAATCATCATCAATTCATTGCAGTGCTTGAGGTGTTTCTGTGAAATCCTGTGAAAACCTGGCACTGTGCATTAATGCCAAACAACTCCACTTTGGTCTCATTTATCCATAGGACATTGTTTTAAAAACCTTGTGCTTTTTCAGCCATCAGTCATGCTTTCATGTTCTTTTTAAACACAAGGGATTTTCATCTGGAAACCCTTTCAAACAAACCACACTTTTTCAGTCTTCTAATTGTGATGTCACAGACTTAAACATGTAATATGTTCAGTTAGGCCTGTAGAGTCTGAGTTATAGCTCTTGATTTTTTGTATTTTCTTGTATTTTTCTAAGCACTGCACGGTCTGACCTTGGGGTAAAAATGCTGGGACGTCCACTCCTGAGAAGTTTGGCAACTGCCTAGAATGCTTTCTACCTATGGATAATCTTTCTCACTCTAAAACACTGAACTCCAAAGTGTTTGAAAATGGTTTTATAACTCTTTCCAGGTTGCTGTGTAGAACAAACTGCTTATCTAAGACCATTGTTTATGTCTTTCCCGCTTGGCATTGGATTAACACAAACCTGAATGCTCCGGATCAGCAAACTGCCACTTCTGCTTTTATAGAGATCTGCATACCTGCTGGTGGTCAGTTAATTAAGGGCTTGTTATTAGCAGCACCTGGCTGCTACTTACCCTCTAAAATCCTGTGAAAGCATTAAGGGGGCACTTTGCTTTGCTTTGTATTACTCACATGTTTTTTTCTTTTCATTTTCTTTTTGGCTTCATTTTAGTTAAATAAACAAGTGCACAGGGAAAAAAGTTTTGTTTCTCTGAGGTTGTATTTGCCTAATACTAAGACCTGCTAAGATCAGATGATTTTTTATTATGTTTTTATTCAAGAAAACACATAGAATTAAAAGAGGGGGTACTCACTTTTAAACATGTCTGTAGTTATATTTCATATGAATATCAGTGAAGCAAGCTCCTGTTCTCATGTAAAGGAACTTCTTTATCTTACCTTTTTTTGAATGTTTAGTTCAATGTTTCATTAAGTATTTCCAGTCCAGTTATTACACAGCCTGCCCGATAACAAGTTGCATGATGATGTTTTGCTGGACCATCTTTAGCTTTCATTACAGTCTGCCTTTGCTGTTGTATTGTTTCAACTGCCTTATGCAACATCATAAAATTTATTTCTATTATTCAGGGCTGTGATCTTTTTTTTTTTTTGACTCTTATATTGATGACAGGAGAATCTTCCTCAGCACATCCCAAAGACTTTTTACAGGACAGGACTCTGTTTAGTCAGCTGCCTTCATCTTATTGCCACATACAGTACAATTACTAAGTCTAGACCAGATCATAACACTACATTCAAAGGCTTGTACAGTGGGCAGTATGCGTGATGGGTGCATCGCTTCATGCCCTTCCCTTCTTACCCTGACGCACCCATCACTCTGATATAGGGTCAGTCTGGATTCATCAGACCACATGACCTTTTTCTGTTACTTGAAAGTCCATCCATTGTGCTCCCAAGGGAATTAAGCCCTTTTTTCATATAAGATGATCTAACAAGTGGTGGCTCCATAGCTGTTTAATCCAAATTTTGTAAGTGCTCAATGTACTGTAATGTGCATATGGAAATGCTCTTTTTTAAATCTTCTTAGTTGTTTTCTTTGCTTTATGCGGGCTATTAATTTGACCTTTCTAAAACACAGTTAATTTTTCTTCATGACCATAATGTGTGCTTTTTTTTAAGCCAAACGGCTTTTTTTTTGGGCCAGGTAGTGTACTAGTCAAGTTTCTCAATCTGTTTTTTATTTGTCATGTGTTGGGGGAGGGGTTAATTATACTTGTTTATGTTTATGAGATATGGATTAAAAAACATGGGCAGTTAAATGGACAGTCAGTTATGGGAACAGTAACTAAACTAAACATATAAGATTTTTATTAGCACTGTTATTCTACAGTATATGTGTTTGTTCTGCCTTTCACTTCTGTTTACCACCGACTATAAATATGATGAACTTCTTATGTGTGTTGGGAGGCATAAAGTGTGATCATAGCATTGAGCCGATCCAATTTTTACCTTCCAAACCTTTGCTACGCTTTATTATCTGTGGTTTTTGTGTCAAACACAATGTGGCTGAATGGACCATCGGGTATTAAAAGAACTCTTCTGCTCCACAGGATCCATTTGTCTTTGAATCCAGCTGCCTTTTCAAAGTTGATGAATTTGGATTCTTTCTCACGTGGAAAAGCGATGGCAAGGTATAGTGTTTTTTTAAATATATTTTTAGAAGAATACGTGCATCTGTTTTGAAGAGATCTGACTCTCCAAATGCTGGCCTGACTATTATTAAAGGACAGCAGATATGAACCATATGTCACTCTGGTCTGCTTAACTGCACATATTGTTTAGAAATACCATACTGTAATGCTAAGAGCACAATATATGTGCTGTTACTGCACAGCTGGCAGGACAATTACAGTCGGAGCTGTAATATACTGTATGTTAATGTGTAACAGGATGAAGCTCCTTTCAAATCCAGTTTCTTCCTCGTTCTATGCTGAAATGTGCCTTCTCTTTATTTGTCTTCTTGTATTTTTTTTTACTAGGAGGGCCAGGTCCTAGAATGTTCCCTCATAAACAGTGTCCGCACGGGCACAGTGCCAAAGGTGAGTCTTAAAAAAAAAGTCACTTCATTATGGGCCTGCCCCGAAGAGATCATCTCAGCCTGAGATGTTTCCCTAGACGAACAATCTTAAGGGTTGTCATTTAAACTGATGAGAAGCCTGAAGGGGGATGAAAGAGTTTCACCTGATGCTTTTAGAGAAATCATTAATACTTTAATGTGTCAGTGCTGCACTACTGCAGCTGCAGAGGAAAGATGCAGTTTTATCACATCCTGGCCATCGACCAGAATTATGTGTATTTTAATCCTTCTTTTCAGGAACAGGAGACTGTTCAAAAGAAAAAGGAATTGGGTCCAGTTTTGTTTGTTTTGGCACTCCCAGCTAATGTTATCACCCATCAATGATCCTGTGATCTCCCCTGAGTTGCAAATATTGACCTATCCCAGGCATTGGCCCTTTCTGCTTTTCTTCAGCATTTGACCTTTTTTTTGTAATGACATGATTAATGGAAAGTCCCACTCTGCAAAAGAGAAGCAATATCAGTTGCATACTTACCCTAGGAACCATTATACAGTGTTTGTGCGTGTCAACGCAAGTGTGTATGCGTGTATGTGGGCGTGCTCCTGCAAATATAGACCAGGACGTGGCACATGTCATGCTTGCAGAGAGGGAAGTGTTCTGCTTTACTATCATCTGTCCATCATTTGGTGACATGTTGTGTGTCTGGCTGCCGCAGCTCATAAACAGTAGAACAAAGGCAGATCAGGAGCCATTGTCTGTCATTGGACATGACTTCACTGTGCAGCACGTCTCTATTGTAGTCTTAAGTAGATTACACGTTCATGAAGCTCTATTGTTTTGCTAATTCATTAACAAGCAATACAGAATGAGTGAAGTCGAGCACTTGGGGTTTTGATTCGAAGTCGTATGCGCTCAGCCAATAGTTTTGTCCTCTGGGTTTTTCAGCATACCATTAAATGAATTTGACACAAATAAGTTAACATGATTATAACCAAAAAGAACACAATGGCTCAGGTTACTCAACACTATTAATGCGACAAAAAAAAAAGAAGCTTCACAGCAGTTTTGGTCTGTGGCCTCAGGTACTGAAACACTTGGTACGTGCCAGTGTTTAATGATACACTTTTCCTCATAATAAAGTTTTATGATCCATAACCAGAAGTAGGACTATGTGTTAATAATAAAAAGTATAATAATTATTTTGCTGACCATTATACCATTTTACATAATAAAATTGGAGAAATGTATTGTATTATTTAGTTTGAATGAACAGAAAATTGAATTGCTTGAATTCCTTCACAACTGTAAAGGCTGGCCCTTACTTACTTTCTTGCTATTGTACTTTATAATTACTCACTTGCATACTAGCTTATTTGCTCACTTGCTAACTTGTTTTATTTACTTTGCTACTCATTATTGACTTGC
Source organism: Clarias magur (assembly GCA_013621035.1). Classification (NCBI taxonomy): domain Eukaryota; kingdom Metazoa; phylum Chordata; class Actinopteri; order Siluriformes; family Clariidae; genus Clarias; species Clarias magur. The sequence goes on along the minus strand of QNUK01000013.1, from coordinate 4,109,457 downwards.
TCACTCTCTTATTCATTTGCTTGTTCAGAGTTCAGAGATGTGAGATATACACTATATATATATATATATATATATAGAGAGAGAGAGAGAGAGAGAGAGAGATTTTCCTGCTACCATTTTTCACTTCTACAGGTTGCACATCACATCTCTGTCTATCTATCTACTTAGTTATAAATAATTGTTCCCTATTAAAACACTGCCGTGCTCTATTACGAGGGGCGTTTAGTACAAAACCAGGACTTGTGATGAAATTTCTCTTGATGTTAAGGTGTAAAACACTTTTACATTTACAGAAGACTTCAAGCATAGTACAGTGATGAGACTACTAAACATGTAAATGACGATCCTGCCCGATGTGGCTCAGAACCCACCGCAGTTGTTCCCGGGAACATTCAACGAGTGGATCGCCTGATCCTTGAAAATCAATAGATAACTTGTTGCAAACTTTGACCCATCTGTCTGTGGGAACTGTACACACAACCAATCAAGAGCACCACTTGCACATTACAGAAACTCAGCTGTGAGTTATTGCCGTCTCCTCACTCCAAGCCATTTCCACATGTATATGTCATAAAAGGAGTTCCGTGTTTCAGATGTGAAGCATGCAGTCCGATCATGGCTCCGGCGTTCTGAGAATAGTGAAACGCTTTGACTTGAACGCACCTCATATTAATCATTATATCAGAATCCCTCATTGTTTATTTCATTAGAAGTAGCCCTAAATCATTTCTTAAGTAATAACCGGTGGCAGGTTATTAGAGAGATAAACGCGTGAGAAAGGCTAATACGGTCAGGAACAATGAAGATAGAGAGCTCCAGTGGGGTGGGTTTTATTGAGGTCATAACAAGTTCATTTTGCACTTTTATTTCAGGAGCGGTATGTAATAAACTAAGAATGTAATAGCGCAGTGCTGAATGGATTTGTTTGCGTTCTGTGGTGCTCAGGACCCGAAGATCGTTGCATCTCTGGAGGCAGCGGGGAGGAGTGAGGCTGATCTGGAAGGCTGCGTCATCTGTGTGTGCAGTGGCCCCGACCTGGTCAACCTCAGCTTCATGTACATGGTGGCTGACAGCCCTGACACCGCCAAGGTAACCGTTATCACAGCATATCGCTATGGAAATCTCGCCTTTAACTAGAACAGTGTGTAAACACGGCCTGGCTAAAGACCGGTGTATTAGACGAAGCTATAAAGCAACAGAAAGTTAGTAAGGTTTACTACTGTATCTAGTAGCACGAAATGCTTTGATCAGTTATAAGATTTAAAACAGCTCATACGCAGGTGAGTGCAAAAGTTTTCACATCCTTGGAACAGAATAATGACAAAATGAAGACATCATGACATGACAAGAAAGCGCTATAGGATATGTTAGGATATGTTCATATTATTGTCTGTGTGATGTAAATTTGTCATGAATAGTAAGCATTTTGAATTACTATTGTCTTTTGTCAACTTTTGATTGGTTCTTACAATATGTTTTTTTCCCCTTCTCTACAATTGCTTGTCCAAGATTACGTTTAAGATACATCTCCAATTTCAGTTAAACTTTTAATTGCTTTTTGCGCTCTGTTAATTAGCTCTGTTTCAAATCCCACGACTTCCAAGTTGTCCGTGTTCGGCCCTTGAGCGAGGCCCTTAACCTTCAACTGCTCAGATGTATACTGAGATAAAAATGTAAGTCGCTCCGGATAAGGGCGTCTGCTAAATGTAAATATATAGTGCAAAAGGTATTTTGCACTACGTTTGCTAATGATATACGCTTTTCTAAAAGCCACACTAAATCCCTTAGTATCCCTTGGTAAACCTCAAACAGGAGCTGGAGGTCATGTGACAGGAAGCAAAAATCGACTGTTGTTTTCGAAACAAGTCAGCTGTTTGTTTTTGTTTGTTTTCACATTGTCTTTCAAATGTGAATGTAGCATGTAATATCGATATGATTTTAGTAAAATAAGCCAGGAAAACATTTTTAAAAAATTCATATTGGTCCAAACATGAGTGGAAATAAATACTTTAAACACAAACAGCGGTTTAAGATGCTTCTAACAAGCTGGACTGATTGACTGAACAGATAATCAATTACTGACTCAGATTAGCTCCTGGAGGAACCCTTTCCACACATACACACAGTCTCTCTCTCTCTCTCTCTCTCTCTCTCTCTCACACACACACACACACACACACACACACACACATACATACAGAAAATCAGAGCCTTTCTTTATGCCATTTGCCGTGTTATTGCGCTCCAGCTGCGTGTGTCAGTGTGTGTGTGTGTGTGTGTGTGTGTGTGTGCATGCATACTGTATAGGAGCCCTGCTATTACAATGACAGGCCTGGCTCAGGGCCACAGGTAGCCTCAGAAACCATAGAAAGGACTTTCACCAAAGAAAACACACACACACACACACACACACACAAACACACACAAGGAAAACCTTTCTATTCCCAAATTCTGATGTCTTGGACCGAGACTGGGGCACAGTGCCATCTAGTGGAGAAAGTGTAAGAACAGATAAGCAGATTTTTTTTTCACATCTTGCTTAATGGATGACATGCTGACAGGGTGATGGCTGTATTGTTGATTCTCGGTTATTTATTTAATTTTTTTTAAGTGTCACGTGATTGTAGTTTGTTCCGTCATGTGGGGGTTTTAATAGAGCTGAGCTGCATAACAGCCCTGAGGTCATAATACGCTTCGGCTAGGCTTCATAAATAATAAAGTGAAGTGCTACTTGTGTCATTTATTTTTGTGCAGTTGTTCTATCAAAAGAAGAAGTGCTGTTTAGTTTTGTAAATGTGACTGCCATTTGAAACACTATTATTTGGAAATGTGAACACATTTTAAAAAGATCAACATTTGCTTTCAAGTGGGTTATAAAAGAGCATGTTAGTTATCGTGCTTCCTCAGAGCCACGAACTTTTGTTCAAGGACGTTCTTCTGTCCTTCATCCGGCCAAAGGCCTGGACTACTCGAGCCTTCCATAAACATTATTTCCAGCCGCTTTGATTGATTTGATTGATTATAATTCATATGTACCACTGCTAACAAAATATCTCCTCTGTACTGTTTTTTTTTTTGTTGTTGCTATTGTTGGCGGCCATTAAGCAGCATTTGCATCACGGCTGCAGTCTTGTGTAATACCTGCTTCTGTTTGCTTGCTTGCTTACAGAAATGGATGGACGGGCTGAAATCAGTCATTCACAACTTCAAGGCAAACAACGTGTGTCCGATGACTTGCCTTAAGAAGCAGTAAGTAGGCACTCGGCACAGAACACACACAAAGCACTGAGTAGGCTCATCAGCCTAAATATACAGCTCTGAGTGGGAGCTTCTGTGTCTGAACATCCCTTTATAATCATATGAAAATCATTTAATGGAAGAGTTGGATCATTTGGACAAGGTGTATGTGTTGGCTTCAACAACAGAAAGCACAATCCACGCAATATATTAAATTCTCCATACAATAGTTATACACAGTATATCTGCCACAGTATGCATTGAATTACAATGAACAGTAGTTTACAGAAAAATACAAGGGGCGTTCAAGCCAAACCGGGATTTTTGATTGTGCCGAATAACGGAACATAGATGAGAGTAAACACTACCTCGACTTTAATCATCATTCGTGGAGGTACGGGCTTCTTTAAAATGTTTGCCAAATATTTTACTGCGGCTAGGAGTCTTATCACTGCACTGTTATTGAAGCTTCCGTGGATGTCAATCAGTTTGATATTGTCATTAGTCCCAGTTTGACTTAAAAACAAGGCATCATTATCAACTTGCAAATGCAGGTTTATGGTTGGTTATTAAATGTACCCGTATTGCCACTACTTACAAACAGTTGTTACTTCAGCAATCCATATGAAATACTGTATTGTCGTGACAGTTTAGTCAACTTTTTATAGTCAGGGAAAATGAAAACAAAAAAAAATCTTATTTATTAAAAACTCATATTTTTTTCTGTCCCTTATCTTTTTTAACATTTATTGTAATATTTTAATTAATTAAACATTAGCATTAGTAACCATCATTGTTATTATAGTATAGTAACCATCATTATTATTATTTCTAATTGAAGTACACACTGTCTGTACGACAGAATTCCCTGCCTTATTTGTTAATACAAATAAATATTTTTTTAAATAAACATTTTGTAAGGTTGAGTATCTTACTCATTGTTTACACTAAGTTGTACTGCTTTAATTAGCACCACGATTTCAAAACATATAAGACAAGCTGGTTTTAAACATACAATGATCTGCTCAAACATCTGTGAAGATTCAATCTTCAAAATATTTTTTAGAGTAAGCCATGCTGTGTTGCGCTTTTGTTCGGGTTTGGTGAGGATTTTGGGCGCTTTGTAGGGGCATTACGGTCGTTTCTGTGTTTTCCACATACTCTGTATTTACGGTAAACTAGTGCATTTTGTGCAAGTTGATTGCTTTGTTCGGCTGGACAGACATACTTTACAGGCTAGTGATGGGAAATTTTGATCATTTTAGTGATTCGGTTCTTTGAATCTCATTCATCAAAATAGTTTTTTGTCATTTAGTTAATTTCATGCTTTTGATCAGAAATAAAATAAAATGTTACATTTTCAATAAACAGACCACCAGCATGTCTAGATACACACATTTTGGCTATAGTGGCTATAGCAATGAAAATATTACACTGCAGATAAGGACATAATATGATAAACAGAAATGAGTAGTTACCTCTCATCTCTTCTGGTCTGTATTCGTTCATTCTTTTGTCATACTGTAGATGCTATGCAGTGCATTACACAGGAAACAGAATTGAGCGGTTCCTCTCATGAGTCTTCTGGTCCGAGTCGTTCGTTCTTTTGAATCTATTGCACTGCCTAACATCTATGGGAGTCATGTGACATAAGAACGAACGATTCGGACTAGAAGACTCAAAGGTAACTACTCATTTCTGTTTCCTGTACATAACCTATGGAGGTTTTGTGATTCTTTACGCATGTGCGCCTCAATAGGAAATGAAATAATCACTCTCTGAGACTACTCGTTCTTCTAAGTCACGTTAAAGACTCGTTCAAAAACAACGAATCGTTCATGGATGACCCATCACTAATACAGGCAGAATTTTTTCGGACCTGGTTTCGGGTCCTCCAATATATGAAACGTACTGTAAATATACACACGTGGACAAAATTGTTGGTACCCTTCGGTCAATGAAAGGAAAACTCACAATGGTCACATAAATAACTTTAATCTGACAAAAGTAATAATTAAAAAAAATTCTATGAATGTTAACCAATGAAAGTCAGACATTGCTTTTCAACCATGCTTCAACAGAATTATTTAAAAACATAAACTCATGGAACAGGCCTGGACAAAAATGATGGTACCCCTAAAAAAAACTGAAAATAATGTGACCAAAGGGACATGTTAATTCAAGGTGTGTCCACTAATTAGCATCACAGGTGTCTACAATCTTGTAATGAGTCAGTGGGCCTATATATAGGGCTCCAGGTAGTCACTGTGTTGTTTGGTGACATGGTATGTACCACACTCAACATGGACCAGTGGAAGCGAAGGAAAGAGTTGTCTCAGGAGATTCGAAAGAAAATTATAGACAAGCATGGTAAAGGCTATAAGACCATTTCCAAGCAGCTAGATGTTCCTGTGACTACAGTTGGACATATTATTCAGAAATTTAAGATCCATGGGACTGTAGCCAACCTCCCTGGACGTGGCCAAGGGAGGAAAATTCATGACAAATCAAAGAGACGGATAATCCGAATGGTAACAAAAGAGCCCAGAAAGACTTCTAAAGAGATCCAAGGTGAACTTCATGCTCAAGGAACATCAGTGTCAGATCGCACCATCCGTCGTTGTTTGAGCCAAAGTGGACTACATGGGAGACGACCAAGGAGGACACCATTGTTGAAAACAAATCATAAAAAAGCCAGACTGGAATATGCCAAACTACATGTTGACAAGCCACAAAGCTTCTGGGAGAATGTCCTATGGACAGATGAGACAAAAATGGAACTTTTGCCAAGGCACATCAGCTCTATGTTCACAGACGGAAAAATGAAGCATATGAAGAAAAGAACACTGTCCCTACTGTGAAACATGGAGGAGGCTCTGTTATGTTCTGGGGCTGCTTTGCTGCATCTGGCACAGGGTGTCTTGAATCTGTGCAGGGTACAATGAAATCTCAAGACTATCAAGGGATTCTAGAGAGAAATGTGCTGGCCAGTGTCAGAAAGCTGGGTCTCAGTCGCAGGTCATGGGTCTTGCAACAGGACAATGACCCAAAACACACAGCTAAAAACACCCAAGAATGGCTAAGAGGAAAACATTGGACTATTCTAAAGTGGCCTTCTATGAGCCCTGACCTCAATCCTATTGAGCATCTTTGGAAGGAGCTGAAACATGCTGTCTGGAAAAGGCACCCTTCAAACCGGAAACAACTGGAGCAGCTTGCTCATGAGGAGTGGGCCAAAATACCTGCAGAGAGGTGCAGAAGTCTCATTGACTGTTACAGGAATCGTTTGATTGCAGTGATTGTCTCAAAAGGTTGTGCAACAAACTATTAAATTAGGGGTACCATAATTTTTGTCCAGGCCTGTTCCATGAGTTCATTGAAGGGTACCAACAATTTTGTCTCCATGTGTATCTTTAAAAGAGCCCGTTCTGACTTTTCACTTGCCAATTTTTACCATAAGAGCAAAGAAACTCCTAGTCTTCTGTTTTAGGAGCCAACAGTGAAACCTGACCTTGACTGATTATTGAGACATTGCTAAACAAACCAGAACCAGAACTGCCCAGTACATCAACGATTATTGTATATAATGTATAACATATAAACATGTAATGTGATTTATGCAGAAGTTTTTTTATTATTATTATTATTATTATTATTATTATTATTATTATTTAGTAAAACTACGGTATAAAATTTTCTTTACTGGTGGAAGCATGCTATAGTTTGCAGGTATTTAATGGATCTATACCTGTAAGTATCTCCCACTAATGTAGAATTGGATAAAGATCTATTTTGGGCCTATTTTGCAGAGCTCTTCTGGAAAGACACACTAGCAGTCTCCAGGCTGCAGCAGGCATTCACTAATTTGATCAGATCATCTACAGATGAGACAAATTTGAAAAACATTAATGCCTCTCCATTCAAAAAAAAAAAAAAAAGCTTTTAGTCTTCAAACAAAATGAACACCTAACTACGTAAGCGAGACAAGATGTACCCACTGAGTCGTGACATTTGTTTTTAAATCCTTTTATAGTTGGATGAGATTGAGCTTTCTGACCAATGTCAATGGGAAAATCCCAGTCCGAGGGTAAGTCCTTTTATCTGTACATCTATTCGCTATGGACTGGATCGCTTTGTTCACTAAAATAATAACGCAAATGAATTAAAACAGGTCTGTAATAATAATCTCATGGTAAATCTCATCCTATGTTTTTTTTCCCTTCAGCATCACAAGAACTTTTGGCTCAGGCAAAACTGAGAAAGGGATTTTCCAGGCCTTGAAAGAGCTAGGCCTCCCCAGTGGGAAGGTAGACTTTGTTTATTTGTTTATTGCTCTTTACAAACCCATATTGACTACTGAAACATCCACAGTTTAAAACGTTGATATGTCTTTTCTCTATTGCATTATAGACCCACACATCATGCAGCTTTATTAGTCCTCTAAATGCAACCTTGTCTTTGTTTTTTCTCTGAAGAATGATGAAATTGACCACTCTGTGTTCACCTTCGACGTCTTCTATGCGCTCACTCAGAAAATATGTCCGCGCACAGACATTGAGGAACTCTTCAAAAAGATGTAGGTCCAAAACTAAAAAAAACACTTGTGAATAGATTTTCTCTGCCATACAAGTCATATACACTTTCCCATTCTGTAATGTGCTGTGGTGGTGTTACACAGTGGTCACCCTTATTCACGTTTAAAATGCCAATTTGTATTGATGCCTGTGATGTTTGATCAAGATTTCCTAATTAGATGTTGCACTAATTGCACTTCATTAAACATTAGGCATTAAGGTTGAATGTCTTTGCTATGCTAACTCCCTTAAAGGAACCTAACTTGCTTTAATGTTAATCTTTCAACATAAATGTTTCAACTAACGTAAAAAAAATAATAATAATAATAATAATAAACATTTAAGAAGACCTATAAATGCTCTAAAAGCTGTGTTGAGTGTTTAGAGCGTTGTGATGACTAATCCTCTCTTCATTCGTTGTTCATTTTAATGTAACAGATTTCTTTTAATTAATTTCTTTGCAGCAATGGGGACAAAAGTGATTATTTAACAGTAGACCAGTTAGTCAGCTTTCTGAATGAAGTAAGCTCTTTATCATTCATTAACTTCTCTGTGTGGTCACTTACCCAGATTTCCCTGCTTCTTCATTTTCCTCCCCGCCAATCCTGTCAACCTGTCTCACGTAGCCATGGCTACCATCAGGGCTGGGCTGCTCCGTGGTTCCAGATGCTGCCTTTGCTTTCTGTCCATGTGTTTGCTTACCCCCTGGCTATGTATGCATGCATTTTTGTATCCGTATCTCTGCAAACGCATTCGCCCTTTAATCCCTGTTTGTGCCTGAAATGGGTTACCCTAGATACAGGTCACTGGCCGTCTCAAATTTGCTTTAAATATTTCTGTATAACTTGCCTTGCTTCTTCCATTCGCTACCTGTGTTCTATGTTTTCCCATCAAACACCACCCAATGTTCCTATAACAATATGTACAGTTTGATAAAATCTACCTCTCCAATTAGGTAGAATATTTATAGCTTTTTTTTGTAGTATGTACATAAGTAGCTTTGTTATGGTTGTAGATGAGTTTAGTGACGCAGGTTATAATGATGATCTTGTGGTCGAGAGGGACATGTTAATAAGACTGCGCTGTGGTGTGTGTAGAACCAGCGAGACCCTCGGCTGAATGAGATCCTGTTCCCCTTCTACGACCCCAAACGAGTCATGCAGATCATCGAGAAGTATGAGAGGGACGAGGGCTTAAAGAAGAAAGGTGACTGCTTCTAACAAAATTGAATTTTAAACAATAAAAAAAAATAAAGAAAAACTAACATGGGATGAAATGTTTGCAAAATGATTATATGCTGCCATCTTGTGGTGAACGCATGTATTACAAACTGCTACCTATCACAAGTATGAGCAGTAGTGAAGAGAATAATTTCATTCAAATGAATAAACTCATTTAAAAAGTGATGAAAAATAAGTTAAGTCATTGTTTTCCATCACATCCCTTCCCTCTCCAGGCCACATGTCCAGCGATGGTTTCTGCCGGTATCTGATGTCGGATGAGAACGCTCCCGTGTTTCTGGACCAATTGGACCTGTGTCAGGACATGGACCAGCCACTAGCGCACTACTTTATCAGCTCCTCACACAACACATATCTGATAGGCAGACAGTTTGGGGGCAAATCGTCTGTGGAAATGTACCGACAGGTGCTGCTTTCTGGATGCAGGTAAACACGAGTGTGTTTATACAGCGATCAGTATTTAGCTTTGATATGAACATGTACATGATATTTAATCACAATTTAATTATATTACATAGTAATATAGTAAAATTAATATTATGTGAAATAGTGCTGTATTATCTGCATTATGGAGGCATTAATTTAGGAATTAACAAACAGAAATTTCATTTAGTATACAATCCATCCTTGCTTCTAGCATCTTATGCACACATCCAAATAATTAGGTTCTCAACTTAAATGAAAATTGTATTTTAATATAGGGTTAGCTTTATAAAAATAGCTAAATAGCATATTATGCACACAGTTAGTTAGTATTAGGGAAATTACAGATGCAACGTGTATGTACAGTTACACAGAAGACTGCACAATACGCTATGGCATTTAGTGCATACTCTGGTTTGTTTTGATATATTACAAGGCATATCACAATTACATTATGTACCAATATAATTAATCATCTTTTTTAACCAATGACTAATTATGTAAGTGGGAAAATGTGACATTAGAACTGTAAGTTTTAGCAAAAGGGATCCTCAAGGGTTTCTTTGTGTATTAAAAGATCACAGACTACAATGGGTCTATTTCAGAACCCTTTGTTATCAGGAAACCATTGTACAGTTTGTCGAGTGAACAACTGAAGAATCTTTAAAAGCGCCAGCTTTTCTGAAAGGGTGCTTTCATTAGACTGTTCATTTAGTTGGGTTTGGTTTCGCACTGGACAAGATGAAGTAATGAAAGAAAAGCATGTTGGCCAAGAGCCATGTAGAGCTGAGATCATTCTCAAACGTCCCGAAAATATGACAAAGAAAAATTTGCTTGGGAATTGCCGTACACTTCAAAGAAAAACGTCATGGTTCACTTTTCGTCTGTAGTCTCAAGACACACGGCGCATCAGTTCTGTCCTCCAGCTCTTCTTGGAACGTGCATGATGTACTGTAAAACCATCCTGCTGAAGTTGCTGGATTGTATCTACACCAGTAACAACACCAGACCAATTATGGAATGGCTATTTTTGTTTTGGCACAAAAAAATATGAGACATCTCCAAAGAAAATATTCACTGCCCAGATAGCTACTCCTCACATAATACTCAGTGGTAGTGACAGTATTGTGCCCACAACATGTAACAGTTGATTTTTGAATCCTGACTGGACTGTGTTTATAATTTTTCTGTGTAGTCATAAGCCTTGGGTAAAGCAATCTGTTTGTTTTTGTAATCCCTGTGTAATATTTGCGTGTGTGCTCAGGTGTGTGGAGCTAGACTGCTGGGATGGAAAAGGAGAGGATCAGGAACCCATTATTACACATGGGAAGGCCATGTGTACTGACATTCTCTTTAAAGTGAGAACACACTCATACACACACACACACACACACACACACACACACACACACACACACACACCATGCAAACATCCCAAGCTGTGACCAACCAATGCAGTCAGTCATTTCTAACGGTAATTTGCATAGAAATAAATGACATAATAACTAATCTTAATTGTAGCTAAATATAATACAAGAATGGGGCAATATACAACCTTAGGTATGAGGCGGTTCAATATCAGATTTATTACTGTTCACTACAAATAAAGGGTATCAGGTGTGTTACAGTAATTGTATTCCATTTGAATAAATAAGTAATAATAAATACTTTGGATAATTCATTGTCAGTTTGCCTTTGTGTTATTTACAGGATGTAATTCAGGCTATCAGAGACACGGCTTTTGTGACATCGGACTATCCCGTTATCCTTTCATTTGAAAACCACTGCACGTAAGTTTAGCCCAGTCATTTCAGCCAAATTTTTCCCCTGTTTTCTATCATTTTCGGGGTGATTATTTCTGTACTTTTTGTGCTTTTTGTACAGCCTGTAAATCCTCCATAATTTATACCCTTCTATTTACAGTATTTTTGATTTTTGTCCTTATGCAAGTATGCATATCATCGTGTGTATGGTGGTGTATGTGACAAATAAAATTTGAATTTGAATGTAAGCGATTGTAAGTATAGTTTTGCATGAATCTCCATAAATTCTTTAGGACATCAAGCTTTTTCCGCTTAGAGTTATTTATTTTTTTTATCAGAATATTCTGTTTTCTGTTTAATGATCTGTGCTGTGATATTTCAGTAAAACTCAGCAGTATAAGATGGCAAAGTACTGTGAGGACATCTTCGGAGACCTGTTACTCAAACAGCCATTGGAGGGCTTCCCAGTACGTGATCTACTGAATCATCTCTCACACACGATCTATCAAAGACCTAGAGTGTGTGCCATGGTACATTTATAGAACATTTATTAGGACTCTACATGGAAGGTATAATCAGAAGACTTTGCTAATGACGACAGATTAGTTCATGTTTTTACTTCTTTTCTTTTTGATGTTTTTCTTGCAAAACCTTAAGACATGTTTTGCATTATTGTGTTTTAAAATTGGAAAATGTTCTAAATGCTAAGAATCAAATGAAAAGGCTGTGCAATTATTTTACCCGAGATACCTGTTCACTTTACGATTGACTATTCCGCTAGAATTTATCCCTAGATATTTTTCATTTGTTGTGTTTGTCAGAAAAGTAAGAAAATGTTATGTCTGCAAAAGAAATAATGTTTTATGCTCTTTTATTTGTAGATTGAGCCTGGGCGTGCCCTCCCTTCTCCAAACGACCTCAAAAGAAAAATTCTTATAAAAAACAAACGCTTAAAACCAGAAGTAGAACAGAGTACGTACCAGTTTTGAGTTTATATTCTTTCTTTTCTTTTCTTTTCTTTGCTTTCGTTCTTTCTTTCTTTTGTTAAAGCTGTTTATTTTATTTTATGTTCACTTGGACACACTTGGATCAATTAAAGAAGTCTGAAGTGAAAAAAAACTCCCACACAGTATATATTTTCTTCTTGCTAACTGCAAAAAACAATTTGATTCAGTGTGTGTGCGTGTGTGTGTGCGTGTGTGTGTGCGTGTGTGTGTGCGTGTGTGTGTGCGTGTGTGTGTGCGTGTGTGTGTGTATACGTGTGTTTCTGAAACAGAGCAACTGGAGTCATTTAAGAGACACATGGAGGCTGGAGAGATAAGTGTCCAGGCAGGAGAGGACGACAACGAAGAAGACATAGAGAACGGTCAGCTACTGTACAATACAACATACAGTATAAATTTGCTCATTAACTCATATACAATTTAAATACACTTCAAAAGTCTACAGTTTTCATTTTACGAGGAGTCAAACCAGGATTGGTGATGAAATTTCTAATGAATGAAGCTCTAAAACTGATTGACATTTGCAGAAGACTTTAAGCACAGTACGGGGCGCAGTCTCGTAGGTGCAGTAAAACATTTGAATGGTGCAAATGTTTTAGAGAATGCCAAACAGTATGTCTGCCAATGACCATCTTGGCAAAGCTAGCTCAGCGCCAACTGCAGTAATTCATGTGAACGTTCAGCGAGTGGAATTAGAAAAAAACAGCTTTTTTTTTTTTTTTTGATCATCAAAGATGTTCTGTTTTTTCCAAGCCTCATACTGCGCCCTGCTGACCTCGCTTTCATGTTTGGGCTTTTAAAGGAGTTCCTGCGAGGCCTGCATTTCAGACGCAAAACAGGCAGTCTCCAGCCTACTGAGAGCACTTTCTACCTTGATGGAATTCCACACTGAGTTTCCACAAGTGCATTAGTGTAGCAGGTTATTATATAGAGAAATAAAGATATTTTTTACTCTCATAACTGTGTTATGTTTTTCTGCACAATCCGGGTTTGACTTGAACGCCCCTCATATTTTGCATACTGTTTATCTGTATAGTAATTCATTATGCAAGGAATAAAACAAACAGTCACATACATTTTTTATTTATTTATTTATTTTATTTATACAGAGCACCTACATATAAATCTGTGCAAGTTGTTATTATAGAAAATATAACATTATAATTAGCAGATTTATTTAATGCTGTGTTTGGATCACAGTCGGAATGATTGTCAGAACAATAAGAATGAAGAATTCAAAAATTCACTGTAGAGATATTAAACCATGCATTCAATAGTTAATACATTTTCTTCACTTTCTCAACAGCAGATGGTAAAGACGTTAACTCAGAGACAAAAACACGCAACATCATCTCCTCAGAAGAGCCCAGTGAACAAGACACACAAGAAAACAGTGTCAGGAAGGACAAGGTTGGATACGCTTTGGACATATTTACATAAACACATGGTGCAGGTGAAAATTATTTCAATCCTGTTTTTTCCCCTTAATGTTTTTTTTTCCTCAGATTCCCGACGATGACACTACAGAAGTTTCGGAGGCAACAGAAGCAGACGCGACTGATGTGTCAGAGGCTTCGGATCTTGATAACAAAAAGAAGGTTGAATATTTTAGTCTTTGGCACCCAGTATTTTTTCTGTACAAAAAAAAGAAAACTTTTGAGTTTTGCATGCATGAAGAAAGAAGCAGGAGTGACAAAGTCCTCAGAAGGGCTGTGGCTGGTTCTGTAGGATGTTCAGCAAAACCAAGCAGCTAATTTCCTAATTAAACTTCACAAATTGTACCCGAGAATATATTTTAAGCAAAGGGTTGTCACACCAATTATTGGTTTTGCTTCATTAATTACTGTTTACTTTTTTTGAATATAGAAACATCCTTTTTGACAAATCCTTACTCTACAGCAGTTATTTGCACGTGCCTAAGACTTTCACAATGTGGTATATTGGAAAATATATAATTACACCATAACATTTTATTATTAGGGCTGGCATGGAGATTAAAAGATTAAACATTTACATAAAAGTGTGTAAAGTATATACTCTATAGTATGTACTAGCACTTATGGCTCCTCAGAACTATTGTGTTCCACTGATTTTTGTCGAATTTCTTTACAGGTTTCTCTCAGATAATATTCTGATTTAAAGTCACTTTGGCTAAAAACATCTACTGAATAAATAAATATAAATGTGTTTTGCCTCAGGGTGTGGATACAGCAGAGGATGCGGATGCTGAACAGCAGCTAATTGCCTCGTATAAGTATGAAGGAGCCACGACCAACATCCATCCTTATCTTTCTGCCATGGTGAATTACGCCCAGCCAGTCAAGTTCCAGAGCTTCGATATAGCAGAGGGTAAAACTGAACACAAAGAACAAAAACAATCCCTCTTTATTTGTTTATTAATCATTTTAATCGGATTAATGGCTTATATTTTTACTGGCTTTTTTTTTCAGAGAAAAATATTCATCACAACATGTCATCCTTTAATGAGTCTGTTGGTCTCGGCTACCTTAAAACCAACGCCATTGAGTTTGTGAAGTATCCTTTTGCTTTGAAAAGTATGATTTTTACACATGGACATGGGTTCTAATTCAACCTACACATTAACACACTAAGCAGTATTTTAAAATAGATTCTTACTTTTAAATTTGATTGTTGAAATGAACTGCTAGTGAAATCCACTGTATCAATCATATTTCTGTATACTAAAGGCATTTTAAATCTTTCTCTGGCCACTTTAATCCTACGATGCCTTTTTATTCTTCTCTAGCTGCCAATCTCTCCATAGTGAATATGAAATCCAGACTCTTATGTTCTAGATTGTAAATAAGTCTCTTGTCCATTTGCAAGGACCTCCCTTTGTACCTTTTCCTTATCAGCCAATGTACAGCTACAACAAGCGGCAGATGAGCCGGATCTACCCCAAAGGAGGCCGTGTGGACTCCAGTAATTACATGCCTCAGATCTTTTGGAACGCTGGGTGCCAGATGGTGTCTCTGAACTTTCAGACTCCAGGTACAGCTCTGCCCCTGGGCACCACCACAGTACCCCAGTGCTCTACGAACATGAACACTGTTATGGAACATGGACAGTGAATATGCAGGTTTCATATATCTGTAAATATCATGAAATATCTGGAGATGAAAATTCAGTATGCCTTGTGAAGATCTTAGACTAGCACACATTCTTAATAAATTCATAGATGTTTTCTCAATAAATCAGTATTCTCACTGTTTCAGCAGCAATATTTATGAATAAAGAAATGCATAAAGAAAGTTAACAAAAACATGGCTTGTCTAACCTTAGGCGTTATACTTGATGCATAACAAAGTAGTCAGGCTGCATAATTTACATCTTCATCCATATGCATTTTGTTCACCTGGATGATTACAATCATCTCTGGAATAATTTCCACCATGCGTTACTTCGTGAAAATATGAGTGACATTTAACAACTATTTGAAGTTGATTATTTATTCTAAAAAAAAAAGTCCTAGTAGGAAATGTAGGCAATATTAAAATAAGGAAAAACACACATGGCATCAGATGTGTACTGAACAAGGGTTCTGTAAAAAGAAGCCAATGCAAAGTGTCGAAACATGCAGTTCCTCGAATGTCCACTGAGGGCTGACTCCAAAAGTGAGTCAATCCCCATAAACCTCCAAAAATGTCCGATTTTACAACAGAAACGTTTACAGCCTGGTTTAAAAAAAAAACCCTCAACAACAAAAAACGGTTTTGGTCTCAATAGCTAATTGAATAGTTAATGACAACTGTTTGTTGTGAATTTTTCTGGAATTCATTAGTTCAAATTATACTAAGCTTAAATTGTAGGCAAAATTAGGGTCATAGTGAATTTAAGTGAAGGTGTCACACCACTAGCTGTCATATGAGCTAACCAGCTAACTGGAATTGTTGTAGTTTAACTGACCATAAGAAAGAGAAGTAGCATAACATTTCAGATAAGCTTGCTAGCTTGTGGGTGGTAAATGAGGTAAGTAGACATGTTCCTTCCAGTTAAACATTTGCTTAGGTTTGGTGGACCAGAGCTCCCCGAATTAAGCTACCGTATGGGTGACATCACAGAACTCTTTGGTAGCAAATAATTAATTTGTTTGGCAAAAATTGTTCATATTTATATAGGCAATATACTACTCTCTATTGTAGGCTACTCTTGGAAATGATGTTAGCTTACAGTACATAGCATTTTTGAACTCCAGGAGATTTAATATGCTTCTAATAAGAAGTTACTTCTGGGATTATAGTTTGATTCAAAAGTGTCCAAATCCACTCAAAAAGGTTTGAACATGGTAATTCCTGTCTACTGGCCTAAACGCTGTTAAAACACTGCGTGGTGAGGTGGTGAGGGGAATTCACAAGAGAAGTAGTTTCTGATTTCTTGCTCTGTATTCTCCAGTCTTATAAGGGTTTGTATTAGATGTCTTATTGCTGTTATATGAGCAAATGTAGATTATCGATAAATGCTCAGTGCAGGAGTAGCAGTACTTATGATACTGTACATGCATAATTTTTTATTTTTTTCAAATGCACATGACATTTTGTCAGGAGATTATTTACTCTCGAGCTTTGATGAATGTACCAATAAATCTGGAGCTGACTGTGAAAACAGTGTAGAAAGACTCTGGAAACACAAAATGAACTACAGTTATAGTGGTTTAAATGAGCCAGGAGAGGCTGAATAAACACACAGCTAGCCTTTGCATGCCAGAAGACATCATACATGAGGGAGCATGTTGTTTTAGCAGATGCTGCCCTGTGGAAGGACATATGGCTCCTGTGAAGCTGCTGAATGCTGAACTGACAGAGAAGAAACGGATGACGCCAAGAGAGAACGACTTAGAAGAAGATTAATCTCAGTTTAATCAACAGAGCAGGCAGTGCTTGTGGAAACTAACATTTCGCATAATTGCGATTGTATTTCTTGGATCTGAGAGGACATATTTTTTAAAACCCAGCTTTAAACAGAGGACACAGTCAGGGTGATTTTACATTACAGAATTTATGATACATGCAGGTGCACAGATGGTAATTTAGTGAATACAGCTTTTATACTTTGAATGCTTTTTTGGAAGATATTCCCAAAACTTATATTGTTAAGCGAAGTCATATGATATGTCTCATAAATTTTTTATGCTTGGCGTATGATTTCTAACCAGTAAACTTAAATGCAGCATGACTTACAAAACAATTATGAAAAATAGTGTTTAATGAAGTCTTATAAGTAATCCCAAGCTCTGTTGAAGTGTTAGTAGATGTACTGTAAGAGTGGATTTAAAAAAAGTATTAAACTTTTTTTTTTTCTGTTTGTCTGCAGATTTGGCTATGCAGCTGAACCAGGGAAAGTTTGAGTACAACGGTGCGTGTGGGTGAGTGTAGCGCCCTCGTCCTGGCAAAACCCATCAATTAAAGTGTGTCGCATCCCATTAGCTGTAGCCAAGGGCGGACCATATCCACAATCCGCATTAGCACAAATGAGCACTTGCTAAATATCGGGCCTCACACACATGGCCATTCCCTGCACGCAGATCCCCCATCTAAAGTGGCTGCCTGGGGGGACAACAAACTCTTAGGATCACAGCCCACTGTGTGTCAGAGTTACATGCTCTTCTGCCAGGCCTCATCTTTGTCTGCACTGCAGAAATGCTCAGAAGTCGTGATTGTTTTGTGTGTGTGTGTGTGTGTGTGTGTGTGTGTGTGTGTGTGTGTGTGTGTGTGTGTTCTTGGGTGTGATGATTCATCAAGGTTATAATGGAAAAATCTCCAGTCATTAATCTTCCTCCAAACAATTACACTGATAAATAATTACCACCTGCTTTAAATGGTTGTTCAGTCTGTCCTTCCTGGAAATGTGGTGGCTTTGCTTTTACTAAGATTTTAGAGTATTGCATGCTAAAAAGTATGTATATTAATGTATAAATTATTAATTATTAAGTAATCATTATTTAAATACTTCAACAGAATAATGGCTTATTCAGGGCTTTTCAAATCTTAGGGACCTTCCATTTCCATAGACCTAAAATTTGTGTGGATGTACACTCATTATGTAAAGAGTAAAATACAACAGACCATGTTCTTAAAGAAAAATAGAACACACGTAAAAAAAAGTTTATTAATAACCTACTGTCCAAGCAGGGCTGTTTAAAAAAAATCATCAAGAAAATATTTTGCCACCGTGTGATATAATCAATATTATAATATTATTTGGCTGCCTGCCAAAACCCACATCCAACACCAGTCATGGAGGCACTTTCATCAAGAAAGCACATCTGTTAACATTATGTCATCTTAAACAGTTAGTGATGTTTCTAAGTCGTTCTCAATTGCCTCTGAACCGCCTTTGTTCTGGTTAGGATTAACGCAAGCTACAAAGCTAATTAGCTTCTGAATCCCAAATTCCTCTCTAACTCTTGGTCAAATGCACTATGTACACCCTACATTGTTGCACTAGCTTTTCATTTGACCACCATTTGGGATTTAACCGCAGAACTTTTTCTAAAGCGGAATAAGTGGAAATATAAAATCTCAAAGTTTTCTCAGGACTGTCCACCACTCCTATGGTTTATCACTGTGTGTCTGCGTAGTACCAGTAAGAATTTAAAACTACTTTTGCCTCTGTTAAGTGCACTAAGTGTCAGACGCCAGCTTAATGCTAGTTCTGCCAGTCACGGTTAGTTGTTATTTCTAATGTATGTTATAATATTAAAAGTATTAATAGTCTGGTAGTAATAAATGCTGTTTGTGGAATTGTTCTACAAAAACAGTGTTGGACTGAATATCAGCGCGGCTATGATCACTACAACCGCATCACTATTCAGTAAAACAGAACAAATTCTGTTATAATAGATTGACAATTGATTGACTTTTTATATAATTTTTTTTATCATTAATAATTATGCAGTGTTTTATTATACAGCCATTAAACACTTTATCCAGGTTCAGGGTACGATCCCCATGCCTGGTGGGTTTTCTCTGGGTACTCCAGTTTCCTCCCACAGTTTAAAGACATGTAGATTAGGCTAAATGGCATTGCCTAATTGCGCGCACAGTGTGCAATAGATTTGCTCCCCCCCAAGTCCCCCCTGTGACACTGTGTACAAGATAAAGAGGTATAGACAATGAGTAAGTGAAACACTTATTAGAAACACTATACTAATGCTGAGTAGGGCCACCCTTTGTTCTTAAAACAGTAGAAGATGTGCATATTCTCAGACACATTATTCATGCAGAATATGGAGTTAAGCAATGATTTGTATTAACCGTCCCAAACTGTACCAATACACACACCATTACACCACCTCCACCAGTCCGGACTGCTGACAAATGGCAGTTGGGGTCCGCTGATTCATTTTTTGAAGTCGTGAAGTCAAATATGAACTGTCCCCAGAACTGCCACTCGCTGGATGTTTTTCTGTATTGCTGTATATTGAGTGAGACTGTGTGTGAAAATCCAAGAAGATTTGGAGTACTCTGGTTTCTGGTTCTAAATATCATGCCACAGTCAGAAACATTAAGATCACTTTTTCCCTCATTTTCATTGTTGTAGTGCACATTACCCAAAGCTGCTGCCCTGCAGACACAGGCTTGCGTGATTAAATTCAATATTACCAGAATGACATGAATGAGGAGGTGTATAGATAGTTCTAATAAAATACTCTGTAACTGTACATCCAGTGCAGGCTTTGTCCTATATTGTACTTTTAATAATATTGAAGTAAGGTCAAAGATTTCATTCTGCGTAATTGTTGATTGTGATGACCAATTTTTATTTGATGTGAAAAATTTTAATTCATACCAGTCTATGACTGAAATTGGCTCAAAGTGTAGACAGAAAACCTAGATGGCTTTTTTTCAGTGTGTGTTTGTGTGTGTAATGTACAGTAGCAGTGGAGAAAGATGATTTTCCGTTTTGTGTGCATATTTCCCACAGGTACCTGTTAAAGCCGGATTTCATGCGCCGCTCTGACAGGATGTTTGACCCGTTCTCTGAGACGCCAGTGGATGGTGTTATTGCTGCCACGTGCAGTGTTCAGGTGAGAACATCTGGCCTACAGAGGGCACTGCACATCTACAGTAAACTTTTACATCACAAAGCGCTAATTGGTTCTAGTTGATATACAGTACAGACCAAAAGTTTGGGCACACCTTCTCATTCAAAGAGGTTGAATTTGTATTATGGAAAGAAAAAAGCAGCTACAGTAAGTGAAGAAAAAAAAATGAGTGGCCATCATTACTTTAAGAAATGAAGGTCAGTCAGTCCGAAAAATTGGGAAAACTTTGAAAGTGTCCCCAAGTGTAGTCACAAAAACCATCAAGCGCTACAAAGAAACTGGCTCACATGCGGACCGCCCCAGGAAAGGAAGACTGAGAGTCACCTCTGCTGCGGAGGATAAGTTCATAGGAGTCACCAGCCTCAGAAATCGCAGGTTAACAGCAGTTCAGATCAGAGAGCAGGTCAATGCCACACAGAGCTCTAGCAGCAGACACATCTCTAGAACAACTGTTAAGAGGAGACTGTGTGAATCAGGCCTTCATGGTAGAATATCTGCTAGGAAACCACTGCTAAGGACTGGCAACAAGCAGAAGAAACTTGTTTGGGCTAAAGAACACAATAAAGAAAACACTTTGAATGAGATGGTGTGTCCAAACTTTTGGTCTGTACAGTACTTCTGTGCCTGCTTCTCTGGTTATATTTTTCTTTCATAGCAGTTCTCAGATCAGACTTTGGATCTTGTTTGAATCTGATAACGGTTGTATATAGTATACATATATTGTATATCTGCCTCTCTCAGGTGTTCTCAGGTCAGTTTTTATCCGATAAGAAGATTGGCACTTATGTAGAAGTGGACATGTACGGCCTTCCCACCGACACCATCCGCAAAGAGTTCCGCACCCGCATGGTGATGAACAACGGCCTGAACCCAGCCTACAACGAAGAGCCTTTTGTTTTCAGAAAGGTAGGCAGCCATGCACTCACAGAAGCAAAACAGGGAGATAAACACAGCAATATGTAATTAACCTGAAATTTAATCAGAGTTACACAATCTAATTAAGCATCTCTTTTATCTGTGTAAAATGGCTTGGAGAGTGATCACACACAAAAGCCCTCTTGTGAGCTTTATTTACAACTCAGATGTTGTAAAATATCACACTACAGCATTTTTGGCAGCACCTGTGAAAGACCTGTCAGCGCAATGTTTCTGATGATATATACTTTATACTGTATGCTTCATGTTGTGTTCATTATCTAACAGCAGCACACATAAAATAGCCTGCTGCTGCCTCATCATCCTCCTTGCATTCCTGTAGAGTTCAAAAATATTACCAGTTTAATATTGCAATATACAGTAGGTCGACTTGCAAATTAATCTTAATAATTAACATGTGATTTTCAGTAGTGTCCAAGATTTATATATCTATTAGCCTGTGGTCTGATTTTAAATATAAAGGCTTATTTAATAGTAAAAATCCTCAACTTTTCAATCTGGTTATCCGGGGAAAAAAAACAACACTTTTTTTTTTTTACTAATTCCAACCCACATCCTGCTGCATTAATATCCTAATCTTGTAATCTACTTAGACAGAATCAGGAACTAGGTATTATGCCTATACCACTAGGTGGTCTGTGTATACTTCTAGGATTAGCTTGACGTGTGAAGAAAGAGTGGTTGAATATTTGCAGGATTTATTATTGTGGTAACCGGTAGGTGAATCAATTTTTGGAATTGACCCAAACAGACTTATAGCCAGGTCAAAAGCCCAGCTGTTTTCCTCTAACAAGTATCTTCCAGATGTATGTATGTATGAATGTATGAAACCTGCAGTTTAGTAACAAGAAGAACCACACTTTTTAGTGTCAACACCAGTCATGTTGATTTCTATTTTTTTAATTGGGACATTGGACTTTTGATGGGAAGTCTGTGGACCTAAATCTCATTTTCAACTGTTCAGTTGTTTAAAAAAATGTGTTAAATGTAAATCACTCTGGATAAGGAAGGGCATCTGCCAAATGTCATAAATGTTTCATTATTTAAACACAGGCCTAATGGATTCTTCATTAGACTGATCATTGGTGGAAATAATCACATTTTGATTCAGTTCTGGTGACCTGTTTCTAATGAAATTTTATGAGGTCTTTCTAGAGTGTTGAAACATTTTTCTGCTGTCATCTGTGCAGCGTTTTATTTCTCTGTTTTGATCATGTGATGGTGCAAAATCAAATGATTTTTTAATAAAATTAAAAAAAAATGTCATAACTTATGTCTGTTTCACTATAGCAAAACCTATGCATGTATTCAAAAACATGATAAACTTTGAGAATAGCACACCTACTGTAGCTACCAAGGTTCAGGTACTGTATAGTACAGTACAGTATTACATACTGTATAGCACTTGAAAGTTTACAGATTTATCAGAAAAGTTGATCAGATTCTGAGAAAAGCAAACACTTTAGTATGTTGTTGTGGTCAGTGATTGTATTTTAAGCTTTTTTATTGGTTGAAGAAATAGTGAGTGAAAATACTTGGAAATTTTGCCATCTGCCCCGATTTTGGCATCTATAGACAGAATGTTTGTCTCCTTACCCTTGTGGTTTTTAGACAGACAGCCAAGGCAAGGTAAGCAAAAGTTCAATAAATATTTTTAAAAAATAGTAATTTGTGCAGGGTTATTTTCTATGTAATTTCTTAATTGCTTCTTGCATCGTGCTGCTTAATATTGCAGCATATAATATTTTACCAACAAAATAAGATGTGCTTATCAGTTTGTATTTTCATATTGGTTTTTGGAAAGGTTTTTCTTGTTTGCACATTGCCTGACTAGTGGAACTACAGATGCTTCACCTGCAGAAACTAAAGATAAGGAACAAAGGAATGTGTTGAAAAAGCTAATAAGGTTCATGGACTTAATGCAAACCGCAAAGGAAATTAATCAATATGATGTTTTCTTTTATCATAAGAGGAGTAAATCCAGAATAGAAAATGTGAGGGCTGGAGAGGAAACAGAGCAGTGAAAAGCTGTGAAACAGCAGAAATACACCAGAGCAGGGAGCCGGCATAGAGCACAAGTAAAATAAATTATGTGCGGCATTAACCAATCGATATCATTTGGTGCTAATTCAAAATGCATGTTGTTTTGAGTAAACATTAACACCTTAGTATGGTGTCGGGGTCAGTGATCGTATTTTAAGCATTTTTATTGGTTGAAAAAATAGTGAGTGAGCGAACAAGGGACAGAGAGAAAGAAAGCAAGGCTATTATGCTGAGACCAGCAGAAAGGCAGAATCTCTCAACCATGACACCAAGACTTCAGCACAGGCCATAAATCACTGCTGCCGCAGTGCTGCACGCTCTCTCTCTCTCTCTCTCTCTCTCTCTCTCTCTCTCTCTCTCTCTCTCTCTCTCTCACACACACACACGCTCATTGACTACACTACCACACAAGCACTAGTGTTATTTTCAGAACACTCTGCAGGTTTTAACACACGTACATCACACACACACACACACACACACACACACACACACACACACACACACACACACACACAATCATTACTGCCATTATTTCATACCACATACTTGTTTAGCCAAGGTTTAATACAGACCCTGACACAAATGAGTGCTGAAAGCCTTGCAGTATTAGCACCTCATGTACACCAATTAGGTACAACACTAACACCACTGCCAGTTGAATTGAATATCATTGAATTTAAAATATAATTGGTATATAATGACAGGATCATAGGAACACAAGGCCTATTTATGCTTCATGTGGAGACCAAAGGCCATGTGTGGGGCTTAACAGGCAAAGAGATAGAGGTTGTGGACCTGGCCGTCAAATTCCCCAGATCTCAAAACAAATCAAGCATCCATGCAATGTGCCAAAAACATAAGTTTTTTTCTGAAGGCCCCACAACCCACGGCACACACGATCGTTCGCATTCATTCCCTTAGGGGTATCAGCTGCCCCAGTGGCTCAAGAGGAATCTACACAATATTTTTTGCATTTTAATGTTATGGCTCATTACTGTATACTTTAATTGCACACACAATATTTATATTAATCCATAAATTGATATAAACATGCAACACCCGTTATCAATTCAGCTACAAATAAAAAAAATGTAAATAAAAAAAAAAAACTGCTGCTGCAATATAACACTGCCATTGTTTGTGTAAAATTTTGAAGTGAAGCAATGATTTATACACTGGCTGACCAATCCTGTGAGTTCTTCTTCATGTACTCTTCATGTGACGAAATGCTCTTCTTTTCACTATTTTTTGTAATTCAAGTTTTTTTTATTGTTCAACAGTCATAATTTCGTACATCACATCATTCAAAATTCTCCTTTCCAATCAGTCATCTACTCAGCCATTAGTCACCATCAACATAACAGAAAAAGCACATAAATAAACATGGAAAAACAGTTGTTTCGCTCATCTCATCATTTTTATATGCTGCTAAAAATTATCCCATGTTTTTCTCATCCCTTTCTCACCCTGCAATCTTCCCAACATGCACTCATATGATGCGATTTCAATCATCCCATCTATCCACTCTTTCAGATCCGGGGATTTAGGGCATTTCCAATTGCGCAAAATCATTCTAGCAGCTGTGATACAACCAGTCTTAATAAGGGTAAATGCATTTTTTGCTATATTAGGTACAAGTGATTTATCTCCAAGAAGGCATAATTGTGGTTCTACCGGCAAGTTAATGCCCAACCATTCTTCAAGTATTCTCAGAGTTTTATGCCAAAATGGCTTAACTAAAGAGCATTCCCAAATCATATGTAAGTAGGTGCCTTTTTCTTCCTTACATTTCCAGCATAGACTATTTCCAGCTATCCCCATCCTGTAAAGTCTAGATGGTGTATGATAATATCTATGTACTGTTTTGTAAGGAGTAAATTTTCCCCTAGCTTCCCTTATAGTCTTACCCACATTAGATAAAATATCCAACCAGTCATTATCATGAATATTAATCCCCAAATCCCTCTGCCATACTGTTTTCAGATTGTTACAAGTATCTGCAGTTACACTAAGCATCAATTTGTAGCACACAGAAGCAGTTTGAGTTTCACATGGTAACTTAACATAGGCACACACAGGGTTATCACTTGCATTAAATTTGTTCTTAACACAGTGTCTGATCTGCAGATATTTCTAAAAATTCCCTTGGCCCACAATACTATATTTTTTTACCAATTCAGAATATGACATAAAAATTCCATTCTCATATATATCACCAATTACAGTTATGTCTTTAAGCTGCCATTGTTTCCAGAACACCCCCGTTTTGCCTATACAGATTTCCGGATTTTTCCATAGTGAAGCATATGACTGTTTATGATGTGATGTCTTGCACAGTTTATGCACTTTGCTCCAAACATATCTTGAGTGTGTTATCACTGGATTGGAGTCCCATTTAGCTCCAGTGCTTTGTGAGAGACTGCTAATGGGATGAAATGGTGAGGCCAGTTTCTGTTCTATTTTGATCCAGTCCAAGTCAGAGTCTGTCTCACTCCAATGTTTAGCCAGTTTGGCCATTTCAAAAGAAAAATTATACATCCTCACATCCGGTAATCCAAGGCCGCCCATGTCTCTTGGAGAGGTCAATTTACTCATTTTAATCCGAGGTCTTTTTCCTTCCCACAGAAAGTCCCTGATCATTTTATCATATCTTATAAAGATAAAGTCTGGAATATTCACAGGTATCGTCATGGATATATAATTGAACTGTGGAGCGATAACCATTTTGACAATATTCACTTTACCCCATAAAGAAAGTGTCAGCTGCTTCCATTTGTTCACGTTATTCTTTATCTTTGACAGCAGTGGGTCATAGTTTAATATCATTATATCTTCCAAATTCTGAGTTAGCTTAACCCCCAGGTACTTCATACTTTTTGGAATCCATCTAAAGCCAAATTGGGTCACTGTATGAGAGTGACACGTTCTAGATATTGGCATAGCCTCAGATTTCTCCCAATTTATTTTGTATCCTGACATATCTGAATATAACTGAATAATTCTCATTAATGGAGGTAAAGATTTAAGAGGGTCACGAGATAATAATAGAATATCGTCTGCATATAGCATTATGTTCCATCTCCTCCCCCGCCCCTCTTACTCCCATAATGTTTGGGTCTGCCCTAATCATAATGGCCAAAGGCTCTAAAACTATTGTAAATAATAACGGGGACAATAGGCATCCCTGACGAGTGCCCCTTGAAACTGTAAAAAACTGGGAGGTCAGGCCATTTGTCATCACTGCCGCTCTAGGATTCTTATATAATAAGCTAACCCATGTCCTAAAAGAATGACCAAACCCAAAATTCGACAGGGTTGCGGTCAAAAAGCTCCACTCCACCCTGGCGAAAGCCTTCTCGGCATCCAAAGATATAGCTGCGATCGGGGTGTTCTCTGAAGCGTTTAGCCACATCAGATAAATTAGCCTCCTCATATTATCGGCTGACGACCTTCTCTTAATGAAGCCCACTTGGTCCTTGTGAATTATACCCGGTAGAACCTTCTCCAGCCGTGAAGCCAGAATTTTTGCCAATACCTTGCAATCCACATTAATAAGACTTACTGGTCTAAAATTAACAGGATCTGTTGAATCCCTATCTTTTTTAGGTATCAGTGTTATTAATACTTCCATAAAGGTACCAGGTAATACTTCAGCTTCAAACGCCTCTGTATAGACTTCTGTTAAAATTGGAGCCAATATATCTACAAACTTTTTATAATATTCTGATGGGAGCCCGTCTGTCCCTGGCGATTTACCCGGCTTCATTGAGGTTATTGCAGCTTTGACCTCTTCTTGTGTAATGGGTGACTCTGATTGCAAGGCATCTAACTTGGGTAACTCAATACTAGGACTACAATTGTTTAAATTTTTCTTCATCCGAAGTACCTGAAGATGTATATAATTGTTTATAAAACATCTGAAAGACCTCATTTATTTCCTTTGTCAGTGACACCATAGTATTCCCTTTCTTAATAGGAATAATGTTAGCAGCATTTTGTTGTTTTAATTGTCTAGAAAGGAGCTTCCCCGCTTTTTCACCTCCCTCGTAAAACCTAGTTCGTAGTCTGAATAATGCATACTCAGCTTTTTTATTGTATATGTCATGTAACTGAAATTTATATTTACAAATACCTTGATATAAGTCATTAGAATAACGTCTAGCTAACTCCTTCTCCATTATACAAATAGTTGCTTCCAGGTTCTCAACCACGTCTCTTTCTTTTTTCTTGCTGCTTGGGCAATAAATTTCCCTCTTGAGTGCAATAAATTTCCCTTTGAGGCCTCCCATACAGACGCTAACTTATCAGTGCTTCCAATATTCAGTTTAAAGAATGAGGTCAGATCATCAGCCAACAATGCTCCAAAACACAAATCTTGTAATAGTGCCGTATTTAACCGCCACCTTCCTTTTCTACCAGCTTCTGTGTTTAAAGCTATATCCAATTCTACTGTTGCATGGTCTGATAACACTATTGCTCCAATTTTAGAATCTACGACTTGACCGATAATAGAATTTGAAACAAACAAAAAAAATCTATCCTAGAGTGAGATTTATGGCAATGAGAAAAAAAAAAGTATACTCTCTTCCCGTTGGGTTGACTAGACGCCATATATCAGTCAAGCCAATATCCTCCGTTAGCATATGGAGGGCAGCTCTATCCCTTGGTATAGAGGGTCCTTGATATTTACTCTTATCCAAAACCCCATCCATAACCTGATTAAAGTCCCCTGCCAAAATAATTTGTCCCTCTTTGTCTCCAAGAATCTTGTTTATCTTATTAATAAATTATTAAGATTATTAATAAAATCTGGATCTGCCTTATTGCATATATAAGGGCATATATATTGCATAATATAATTTTAACTCCATTAATGAGAGATTCTATACATATAATCCTGCCAGCATCATCTTTAGTTTCTGTCAACATTAGAAAATTAAGCCTCTTATTAACTAGAATCATTACCCCATTTTGTTTACTCGTAAATGATGAATAAAATACATGGCTTACCCAATCTCGTTTAAATTTTAGTGCTTCAATATCTGTTAAGTGACTTTCTTGCACAAAAGCAACATCTACTTGTTTATGTTTGAGATATGTCAGGACCTTTTTTCTCTTAATTGGGCTCCCACATCCATTAATATTCCATGTTATAAACCTGATGTGACTACCTATTTATAAAACAAATAAATCGCACACAATCGTGCGCGTAATCAAATGCGTTAGGAGACTGACGCTAGCTTTAATCAAAACGTGGAGTGAATATGTTCGAATATATTGAAAATATTGGTGGGGTTTACGGAGCTACACAGCTATGCTGCCATCTTTCTCGGCGATCCCACGTGACTCTCTCTTCTTTTCACTATTAAACATAACTGTGATTTCTATTGTTAATTTTTTTACTATGCATTTAAGTGACCCCTATTCGTATTTTTTTCCCTAAAAAAGAGATAGATAGATAGATAGATAGATAGATAGATAGATAGATAGATAGATAGATAGATAGATAGATAGATAAAATCTTATTAGTTGTTTTCTTTGTTTTATGCATATGCCAACAGTTTGATCCTTTTAACTGTAGCTATTTTGGGTTCAATGCCAAAACCGTTTGCCTTGATGTATATTGTGTGATCTCTGATAACAGAGCTGTTTTTGGCCGTCATTGTTGTTGCCATTGGCCATTGAATAATGCCAGAAGAACTAATATTTCAGTGGACCAAAGAGAGGACAAAAACAGTAGCAGAGTTAAGAAGAAATTTTAAGAAGTTTTAAGAAGAAAATCAGTTTAGCAATTAGCAAACTATGCTACAATAGAAATTACATTGCTAGAAATCTACAGCAACGGGAGTCTTCATGGAATAAAGTACTGAGATGAATTGATGTGAAAGTATTCTCACTCAGTCACTCACCATCTATACCGCTTAATCCTGTATTCATGGTCACGGGGGGCCTGGAGCCTATCCCAGGAGACTTGGGGCACATGGCAGGGTACACCCTGGACAGGGTGCCAATCCATCGCAGGGCACAGACACACACACATGCATACATACGCTCACTTATTCACACACTACGGGCAATTTGGGAACACCAATTAGCCTAACCTACATGTCTTTGGACTGTGGGAGGAAACCCACCAAGCACGGGGAGAACATGCAAACTCCATGCACACAGAATCGAGCCTGGCCGGGGATTGAACCCGGACCCTGGCAGTGCAAGGCGACAGTGCTAACCACCGCCTCAAAGTATTCTTAAAAGTATAAATTCAAAACAGTTTCTCGTCTGTTCAGAATTCATTGCACTAATCAAGAGTTGTAAAAAAGTCCTTATAAAAAAAGTTTAGATTGGAAATGTCTTATTTACAACAATAACCTATCGTTCTTTTAAAGCATTAATAGGGAAATGTCTTCCTAAACTCATGTTAGTTGCTTAACTAAGCCTTTACCAGTTTTAATCGGAACTGCTGAAATGCACAGCTCGGAAAAAATTATCAGGAAACATGGGTAAGCATACCCATCTGAGTGACTTTGACAAGAGACAATATTTATGGCAGGTCTTGTGGGGTGTTGCTGGTATGCAGTGGTTAGTACCTTCCAACAGGTGTCCAGCAGGAACTGGTGAACCAGCCAAAGATCGCTCATGTGGGTCGGGATAGGTTATCCTGCCTGGTCCTATTCCACAGTAGTGCTACAGTAGCACCATAACACAGTTTTTAGCACAAATGCTTGCTATAAAAGAAAGGACTCAGACCACACAGTTCTTTCCTGTTTTTCTACATATGGGGCTGTGTACACACAGATTGACAGATTGGTCAGCATGCCCATGCGTACTCCTGTCCACCACTCAAAATGATGACAATGGGCAGATGAACATCAGGTCTAAACCATGGAGCAATGGAAGGAAGTGGGCTGGTCTGATGAAGCACATATTCCTTTACATCATGTGCATAACTTACCTGCCAAAGACATGGCACCAGGATGCACTATTGAAGGCAGGCCAGCAGAGGCAGTGTGATCCTCTGGGCAATATTCTTGTGTTTTGACATTCATATGGATTTTACTCTGATACTACGTAAACACTGCTGGAGACCAAGTACATTCCCTCTTGCCAGAGGTATTCTCTGATGGGTTAGTTTCTTTCAGTAGGATAATGTGCCCTGACACACTGCAAAAAATGTTCAGAAATGGTGTAAGGAGTAAAGAGTTCAAGGAATTGACTTGGCCTTCATTTGACCTAATACTCTAGGAAATGTTTTGCTAGAAAACCTTTCATCTGGCATTCATATGAATGTTACTTTGACATGTAACGCCCAACTGAAACCTGCTGCAGACTGTAAGTACTGTACTGTACTGTACTGTACACAGCTTTTATGGCAGGAGTATTCCCTAACAGAGCTTTTGTATAGCTTTACCTCTGACTGTTACAAAGTGCTGAAACTGGGGACTCCTTCTAAAAATGCTGACTGTATCACACAGATATTAAAAACATTCATCTTTTCTAAACATTCATTTAGAAATATTTCACGATCCACCATTCTATAAATGGTGGATCGTGAAATATTTTATGCTTATTATGTGATTTGCTGTTTCAAAAACCTTTTTGTTTGTTTGTTTGTTTTTGAATTATCATCTGTTTTGTTGTCCTGTTACTCAGATAAGACTTACAGTATAACACTAAGACAAATGCATTTACACTAGTTTTGTTTGACTCAATGACACATACGTTCATAGTCATTTAGTTAAAACCCCATGATTTTAATGCAGTCTGTTTAATCCAGAAGACATATTATACTGCATATTGTGTTTAATGTCCTTACAAGTGTCACATCAGCAGTCATTGACATGCTATGAGGGTCTATAACAGATATTTCTTAAAAAGAAATAACTCTCAGGCCTAATGGATTAGGTAGTCTGATTTAAATCCATTTTAAATGCATCTCTGGTGCATTTACACATGCATTGTTATTTAGATTATGTCTATTCATACATAATCATGATACTTCAGCTGCATGAAATGATCATGCATAAATAAGATGTCTTGCAGAGATTTTCCTCTAAGATATCTTACATCCATCAGCCGAAGCTGAAATATGGCGTGGGCAGCTTCCATGTTCTAGTTTTATATAACCAGCCTTCCACCTGTTCTTAAACTTAGGCCGATGCCTTTAAATTTCATGGTACATATTAGTTTTTCAGTTAGTACCATGCTGCTTTAATAATAATAATAATAATAATAATAATAATAATAATAATAATAATAATGCTGATGAATGTAAAAGCTCCATGTCTCCATGCCATTGTGTTATGGGCTTTTCCTCTTATGTCCCCAGGTCATCCTGCCTGAACTGGCTGTGTTGAGAATTGCAGTGTATGATGATAATAATAAGCTGATTGGTCAGAGGATCCTGCCACTGGATGGCCTGCAGGCTGGCTATAGACACATCTCTTTGAGAAATGAGGGTAACAATCCGCTCTCCCTACCCACCGTCTTCTGCAATATCGTCCTCAAAACCTACGTACCTGATGGCTTCGGGGGTAAGGAACTACACAAAATACACATGCACACGCAGAGTTACATCTATATTGTTGCTATATAGCATCACAATGGTGATTCTGTTTACATGGACTTGTTTTGAAGTTGATCTAGCTGCATGAGCCTCTGTCTTGGATGGGGTACATGTAGTTGATTATGGATGGACGAGTAGGGTTTTCTTTTCTCAAATTACACATTACATCAGCTTAAATCCACTAGTAAGTGATGTAAATTCCTTTAAATACCTTTCAATTCTTCAGAAAGGGAGCCCAAATCTACATTTACAGGATTGTAATAGGCTGCATAGAGGCAAGATGTCCTGGTCTGCAGAGGCTGGATCTGTGACACCAGGACAAAGCTGTATCACCAGCAAGCTAAATATGTGTTGTTAAGTACAGTTATAATTTATAACTCTACTAGTATTACGCAGGGACGTTTAAGTCAAACTGGGACTTTTGATTGAACACATTTATGAGAGTAAATTAGTGCTTAGATACTACAGTATTAAGGTAGAACGTTTTCTCAATCATGATCACACATGATTCCCATCTCTGTGTGCATGGAGTTTGCATGTTGTCCCTGTGCTTAATGGGTTTCCTCCAGGTACTCTGGGTTCCTCCAATTTGGCATTCCCAAATTGATCGTAGTGTGTATATGTGTGTGCCTTGTGATGGATTGGCACCCTGTCCAGGCTGTACCCCGCCTTGTGCTCTATGTCTCCTGGGATAGGCTCCAGGCTCCCCATGACCCTGAATACATGATTAAGCGGTATAGATGATGAGTGAGTGATCACACTGCCTCCTTCACATCTGAAATGCTGGCCCTCAGGAACTCTTTAAATGGCTCAAACATTTGAAAATGGCTTGGCCTGAAGTCAGGACCGTATGGAGGATGTGGCTATTCTTGTAAAGTACAGTGAGCAGCATGATCGGATTGCCAAGACTGATTTTTAGTGCGAGTGCTCCACTCGCTAAATGTTCATGAGAATGACTGCAGTGGGCTGCGTGTCACCTCGCCAGAATCGTCATTGAAGGATGCTCTTTAAAACATTTTCACCTCGCACACACGCACATCTGCAATAACTCCAAAGATATACTGTATGTCTTTGAATGTTGGAGTATCTTTTAAAAAATGTGCTGCTTTAAGGCTTCATTTTGGCCAGGTGTTGATCAACAGCTACAGAACCTAAAAAACTATTACTGTATTGCTATACCTATGGATGATATAAAATTGTACAATAAGGCAAATTTAGGTACTTCCTTTCTGCATGAGTTCAGCAATGAAAGGACGAATACTCACTGTTCAGCACTAGAGCCCCACAACACTAGAGTTGAGGGTTTCACACACCTGGTCTGTGTGTGAAGTTTGCAAGTTCTCCCTGTGCTTGTTAGGTTTCCTCCGTCTAAATGGTGTTCCCAAATTGCCCATAATATGTGTGTTTGTGTACCCTGTGATGGATTGGCACCTCGACCAGGGCGTGTCCCACCTCGTGCCCCCAGTCCCCTGGGATAGACTCCAGGCCTCACATGACCCTGCTTAAGCGATATGACGAATGACTGATTGTGCGACTGAATTCACTGTTAATTCTCTCATTAACATTACCCAAGCATTAATTTTAATCTCTTTTTTTTACTATAATAGCAGATGTTTAACAGTTTGTGTTTCTTTCAGCATTACTGGTAGCTTATTCATATCCTGTGCACAGCGTATGTCCAAATTTTTCAGCACCCCATTTCTTACAAATTTCAGCAGTAGAGTCCTCGAGTTCTGCATTGAATACTCGAGTGGGCAAAACAACCCAAAAAATGACTCAGTCCACCTACACCTCCTCCCCCCACACACAAGTAGGCTGTAATACTTAACACAGCAGGCTGCACCAGGCAGAGTCATTGCTTTTGAAAATTCTCTTACTTTGTGCCTACATCTGTCAGCTTTTGGAAATATGAAATGGTTTCTTATGTAACGCATCAGTATCTGGTAGGCTTTTACACCACTATGAGATTTTTAATTCTTACATTCTAGTCTCTGTCAGGTCCTGTTAATGGACGAAAGCCACCAACCTTCAACCAATCAGGACAAGCAAATACCTCATTATAATTGCTTTTATAGGTGCTGGAAAAATGTTTCATTGCCTCTCAATCACATTGGTTGTTTATTGAGAAACCCTAGCTCAGGAGTTCTTGCTTACACAGTGCATATGTGGTTTAAGGACATGGTGTTTGAGTGCACACTCAAGGGAGAGTGGGTGTTTTTGCACCTTGTGGTAAAAATAACAGTTAGCCTGTTAATATAATACAATATAATATAATATAATACCATTAAGAGATTTTACCTCTGGCATTTGTTTGAAGCACTACATGTCCTGACTGTACTCAGAGCACATCTCTGCCCTGAAGCCATGACCTAGATCTATCCAGATGATGTGTGTTTGGGAGACCATGTGCCAAGTGTCTCTGTAGACTCCCTCACCCTCTAGTGCCCTTCTGTTCTTAAAGCACCTTCTCAACGTGTGCCCTTTTAACAGGACAAATAGTTTAGTTGTTTTTATTTAAATGTTTAACTTGTTTGTGCAAAGATCATTAGGGTGGATATGAACTCACATTGAGCTCTCGAATTGTCAGTTAATGTGTAGAAGGAAAAATGTGGACTTGAGTGTGTACTACAAAAAATATACTTTTTGGTTTGTTGTAATTTGTGTGAAATTCATCAGAAATATATGCTACAGAATGGGTTTGCCTTCTTATACAGAGTGCAAGTACAGTAGATGTTGCTGGTGTTGTGGGAATGTTACTCTCGTATGATATTGTTTATTCATCTTCTACGCCACGTATCCTGTACAGGGTTGAGGGGGGCATGGAGCCTGTTCTATGAGACTTTGAAAACAAGTGGATTACACTTTGGACATTGTGCCAATCCATCTAAGGGCGGGCACACACATACAGTACACTACATGCAATTTGGAAATGAATTAGCCTAATCTGCATGTCTTTGGACTGTGGGAGGAAACTACCAGAAGGAAACCCACCAAGGACAGGGAGAACAAACTCCACGCACACAGACTCACAAACCCTCAACCCTGGTGGTGTGAGGCCACAGTATTAAACACTATGGTATTGGCACCATGTGATCATATATCTGTTGCTTTGATTGTAACAGGCAGTAATTCTAGTTTACAGGAACCAGGGGCAGGAACCCAACTCCCTTCATCTCCAGCAGAGACAGGGATAGACCTAAACATAGACTAGCCCAAAGGACCAAAGATAAGCTAAGAGCTGATACTCTATGACAGTCCAGGACAAGTCTACAGAATTTTATATATACAGAAATACTTACTGTGTACTTAGTACTTAATACTTAGAAAGCTGGGTAAGAAACAGAATGTAGCTAATATAGAGTTCCCATCATTTACTGTACTTGCTAAGAAGTTTCATACACCGAGGCCTAGCAAGTGTGACTCAGGCACAGGTATGAGATGTTGTTTCTGGCTCTGTTTCCCTTTTTTTTTTTCAGCCTAAGTGAAAGTTTTGTGGTAGTTCGAACTCATACACCCTGACTACAGTTTTTCTAAAGTGCAAAACGTTGATTCCATACTCACTTTTACTTTAGTGGATAATTTCACCCTAGTTAGTGTAAACGTGTGCTTTCTAAGAACTGCTGCTGTAATCATGACAACTTTCGCGTGAATCTTGTACTGCACATAATCAAACTGAACATACACTTGGCCTTATATATTTTCTTTCCATTTTTTGATTATTTAGTTAATTACTGATTTTGCTGTCGCATGTTCAGCTATAGAGTGTACACTTTAGACGATACCACTTGCAAAATCATGGAATCAGCCCATTAATTTGCCTTTTAAAAGATCCCAAAGAGAATACTAAACTATTGTGCATAGTCCAGGCTTGGATTTTCCTCTTTGTTCTTTCAGCGAGCAGCAGAGCTGCGAGTAGGTTGGCTCCTGGAGCTTCATGATCTCGCCTTTCCTTTGAGATGTTTTAATAACATGCATGAATATGTGCTTTTGATTAGCATGTCCTGAATGCCAAGTGAGTCCTCCTGCTCTGCTGTATGTTATGAGAGGCTTGTTGTCCCTATGTTTTTTGTGCGCTCGTGCTTATTTTCTCTTTCAGCTGGAGCCTTTGTGCCGCTGGTCCAGCACTCAGTCTCTAATGAAGAGCACAATTTATTCATGAAGGTGCTGGCTGAGGACAAGAGAAAACAATAAACCACAATAAATATCACTGACATTAGA
Organism: Clarias magur; assembly: GCA_013621035.1. Taxonomy (NCBI): domain Eukaryota; kingdom Metazoa; phylum Chordata; class Actinopteri; order Siluriformes; family Clariidae; genus Clarias; species Clarias magur. Next base: position 4,073,387 of record QNUK01000013.1, on the reverse strand, counting down.
GCAAAGATCTGTTTTTGTTGATTTTTAGAAAATACAATTTTTCAATTTGTTCTTTTCTGTTTCATCACCAGAAGTGTTGAAATTTCTTGCTTTTAGCAAATTCTCTCAGAAAACAAACTCACTCTAATGACTACAAATATTGTTTTTCTTGTGGTTCACTTCAGTGTGTTTTTTTTTATTTTATTTCCAGCTATTGTGGATGCACTTTCAGACCCAAAGAAGTTCCTTTCCATAGCAGAAAAGAGAGCAGATCAGATGAGGGCCCTTGGCATTGAAACGGTATGCTCGTTGTACACACACACACACACACACACACTTTGTTCTGCTGCGTTTGTCTGTTCTGTACGGTTACAGAAGCTTCTAGAATCTGTAGTTGTAAATAATTTTGTCTTGGTGTAGAGTGACATTGCAGACGTGCCAAATGAAATGTCTAAGAATGATAAGAAGGGCAAAGTGAATCAGGTAAAGGCGAATGTGACGCCTCAGACCAGCTCAGATATGGGTCAGAACTACAGCAGCACTCAGAACAACAGCACTGAAACCAAGAAAGGTGAGGCTGAGCACTACAGTCATCTTACTCATCTAAATGAGAGCCACTTACCTGACACAATTTCATACAATCGTAGCACAAATATGCTTCTACTGTCATTTGGTGTCCAGACAAGGGCAATATTGCTTGATCCAGAGATTAATTTATTTAATTAGAAATTATATTACCAATAAACTGAAACAAAAAAACACTTCTTTGTAGTGGAGCACCAGTTATGCATGTCTTTTGTAATCTTTAATTATAATTTAAACAAAATCATCACATTGCAAGTCCCATGTACTGTAACAGTGCTTTTTATGTTGGAAATAAAGTATTTCTGTTCCTTTTCCATGACATGCTGTACATTTTGATGCATCATCACAGATTCTGCTTTGGTGAACCAGGTGACCATCGAAGATCTGAAACAGATGAAGGTGATATTATATTATATATTATGAAGTTATATTAAGGTGACATACTGTATGTAAAATAATAATAATAATAACAATAATATGATGATGACAATGATGTCGCCTTACACCTACAGGGTTCAGGTTTGATTCCCACCATAGAGTTTGCATGTTGTCCCAGTGCTTGGTGGGTTTCCTCCGGGTACTCCGGTTTCCTCCCACACTCCAAAAACATGGAGATTAGGCTAATTGGCGCTCCCAAATTGCCCGTAGTGTGTCAATGTGTGTGTGGATGTTGATTGGAGGTCCTACCAGAGTTGTAAAAATCATTAAAAATACAATGGTCGCCATTGGCCTCCGCGGCCCCTAGTTGTACTACAGAGATTCCTAGATGATGGTGATGATTGTATGAAGCCGTACAATTCCAGTATGATGCTTTTGTATATTTGGTGCTTTATGCTTTTATTTGTTGCTCATCATAATAGTAAGAGTAATTATTATTATTATTATTATTATTATTATTATTATTATTGTTGTTGTTGTAACAGAAAGAATCCTCTTTGCTCTCTGCTTCTTTTCTCAGACCTATGTTAAACTAATCAAGAAGCAGCAAAAAGAGCTAAGCACTTTGAAGAAAAGACATGCAAAGGTTAGTATGCTTTAAGTTTCACTTGATGGACCGTTCAATAGGTGGGCTTCACAACACAAAACTCCCCTTCATTTCAGTGAAAAGCTTGCATCCATGAATTGCACATAGCCAATCAAGCAAGATGTTAATGTAGACATGTAGAAATGTTTACTGGTCCTGGTGCCTTTTGTTGTGTCAGTCAGAGGATAATAGCTTTGTTGAAGGTATATGATGAACTCATGTGTCTGTAGTCTGTAGTTAGTTACACGGTGGCATAGCCCATAGCGCTGTGGCCTCAATCCTCCAGGGGTTTTATTCCTACCTCTGGTCTGTGTGCATGGAATTTTCATATTCTCTGCATGCTTGGTGGCTTTCCTCCGATACTCCAGGTTCTTCCCACAGTCCAAAGACATGTAGAGCAGCTTGTATATTCCAGTGATGCTCTGCTTCTCGTTCAAATACTATAGACTCTTGTAAATGAGACTTTAAAATCGTTGAAGGCTGTGCTCTTATATAAGAATTTCTCTCAATATATTTTATAAGATTCCTGACTGAACTTCTATTTTCAGGACCATAACGCCATGCAGAAAACTCATTGTACACAAGTGGACAAGATGGTGGCTCAGCACGACAAAGAGAAATTCACACTGGAGAAGCTGCTAGAGAAAGCAATCAAAAAGAGGGGGTAGTTAAACTTGCAAAATTAAAATGCTTAATAGGAAAAAATGCAGTATATATATATTTATTTCTCTCAATTTTCTACACTGCAGAGAAAACAATTGTTCGGAGTTAAAGAAAGAGATTGCAGTAAAAGTGGAGACCCTCACGTCAGACCATAAAGCAAAGGTATTTCACCAGAATTATTATTATTTATAGGCTGTAAAGATTAAAACGTGAACTGATTTAAGAAGCCCAATAACAGTGACACACGTTAGTTTCGTTTTTGTCACATAACCTTGAATTGACATGGACTTACCTGGAATTATTTGTCATTAATCTGTGCTAAGGAGTTCATAATATCGGGCTGCCATTAGACATCACATAATTAGTTGAATTAACATTTGTGAAGTTATTGTCAGAGCCCCAGAGTGTGTTCGAGAAAACTCTGAAACAAATAGCATCATGGAGACCAGGAAGAAAGCTCGAAACAAAGTTCTAGAAAAGTATTGATTACTGTTTTGGGCCTACTGTAGCAATATCCCAAATGTTAACATGCTGCAGAGCACCATTAAATCCATAATTAAAGCATGGACAGATGAACCAAAGCTGAGCCTAAAGGAGGCCAACCACCAAAAGGCAGTCACTATGTGCATGCAAGTAGGGCATTTGTCAGATAAATACAAGGGGTAGGGTGTGGGGCAATTCTGTGGCAGGTCTGGATGTGCAATACATATTCACGGCACCATATACACAGTTGTGAATATTAAGCTACTTATATAACATAATTAAATCTCATTTTAGGTAGTATGTCCCACAGTAAAATTAAAATGGTTCACTTGACATCTTATTCAATTACATATCCAACAAACCAACGTAAAAAAAAAAAAGCTCCTTCTATTTTACTTTAAACCAAATAATGTATTACAAATTACAAATGGCAAGGATTAGGACTCATATGTGACTGATTGAATTGGCTTCCCAGACAGTCATGTTTCTGTGCATTTTATCTTCTTCTATATTTATATATTTAAACCAAACACCCATTACATTTTTACATAATTTGCATTGGATTTATGGATGTCGGTATTAATTTTTGTTCCAACACACCCTATTAAACTGACTTTTTCTCACACCTTAATACATGCAAAGTCAAATGTCATTAATATTTCATGCAAATACAAATAAAAATTGCAATTGGGTCAGACTTCAGTGAAATTCACAAGAATTATATAACTATAATAAAAAATGGGTGAACCTAGACACAGGACCAACCTCAAACTTCAGTAATGCTAATTGCTATGATTTGCAAACAAGAAATAAACAAAAACAAACAAAAAAAAAAACATTTTGAGTTAAATAATTTCATACTTTTTAAATAACCTTAGATGATACATTATAGAAGAGTTATGAGAGGATTATTATGAATTTATCTTAGTATGAATCCTGCATCTTCTGAACTAAAAGCAAAGAATATAACCAGTCTGGCATTCTGCAGGTGAAGGATGTCGTCGCCCAGCAGACGAAAGAGTGGTCTGAGATGATCGACTCTCACAGCACGGAGGAACAGGAAATGAAAGATGCACATGTGACGCAACAGTGTGAGCATCTGAAGAAACTACTGTCCACTGTCCAGGAGCAACAAACACTGCAGCTCAAACTTATCCAAGAACGGTGAGTGTGTGAATGGTTGTGCGTGTTGGTGCTCGTGCCAGTAGAATACATCTTGCCCTGTGATACTGAGGGCACACTGTATCTCCTCCCAACTCCAAGAGTTGCTATATACAGTAGCTGGATGACAAATTAAAGAATAATTAACATAAATTGACTCTGAACCATCAGAACAGATTTGGGCCCCCTTAACATGGATTGTGTACATCACTGGAACTGAACTGGAGGAATGAACACCATTCAGCTGCAACATGTTTTCTTTTTTCATTTTTTTTAAATAAGAAAGTTGTCCAATAAAATGCCCAAAATTTCACACAGGCATTAAGGAGGATTGTGATTTTGGTGACTTTGAAGGCCATTAGATTTATGTCATTTACAAATAAAGCACCCTCTTTTGAAGTCACTTAAATCTTTTAACGCTGTCATTGATTGAGGCCAACTGAGGCTCCACAGCGTTTCTCTACATGCCACATCTACACTATGATGGTATTTGCCTGCCTTCGGGATGTTTCTTCACTCATGTATTCAGTTCTCTCCTTTGATTTGTTACCGTTACCCACCGAAGCCTTTTTTTTTTAATTTTTTATTTTTATACATATTCTTGCATTTATTATCAAACACAATTCATAAATTTACAACATATTATTTAGGAGAGTATGTGTTAAGCATTGAATTGTGTCTTTTTTTTTTTCCTTTACACAGACAGAGCAAGGAAATGAAAGCTAATCAGGCTAAGTCATCTATGGAGAACAGTAAAGCCATCAGCCAGGACAAGAGCATTAAAAACAAGGCTGAGAGGGAAAGGTAAATGCAAGTTGCATTTATTGGTTGTATTTATTCATGTAGTGAGTTCTGTGTTGTCTGATACGGCATGTGTTTATTTACAGGAGAGTGCGTGAATTAAACAGCAGTAACACAAAAAAGTTCCTTGAGGAACGAAAGCGGGTTAGTTGTCTTTTTGTACCATGTTTCTAAAAACAAACGTACAGTATATAGGAGCTAAACGATAACTAGTAGTAATCACATGTGAAGTACAAATATATTATTAAAGAAATACACTGATCAGCAACAACTTTAACACCATCATCATTAAAACCTGTGCTGTGGTGTCTGGTAATGGGATGTTGGCGCTGGATCCTTTGGGTTACCGCCTTTGGATCACACTTGTTTGTCTGGGCTATCCCATGGATGCACGATTGAATTGAGATCTGGGTAAATTGGAGGCCGTATGAGCAACTTTGAACTCTTTGCCTACTTAAAGCTACATTAGGCAGGCTGTGATGCCCTAGGTGATCCAATACCTTCCTACAAGTAGCAGTGATTTTTTTTCCGCGGATTTGTCCTGCAATGGCTTTTTTGTGCATTTTCATTCCCACAATTGTAGATGAGCCTTGGGTTCCTGTTATCCTGTCATCAGTTGACTTGTATATAATTAATAATTAGTGTTACTGAATTCCCCTAGAGATGGTATTATGGCTGATCAGGATAAATTAAAATGAAAAAAAAAATGTAAAGGGGAAAGTGTTTAGAAACTAAATATTATACATATTTGAGACATCTAGTGTATTATGTTTTAAACGAATTGTCTTTGACCCCACAGTTGGCTATGAAGCACTCAAAGGAAATGGAGCAGTTGCAGAAATCACAGCGTGAGCAGCTAGAGAAACTGGAGAAATTCAATGAGCAGGTATGTGCCCTGGAGTTTATTTTAAGACCACATACAGTAAAGTAGATCAGTTTAAATGCTCAAGTTCTTTGGAGTAAAAATCAACACCTTCATCATTTCATTTGTTTTGGTTTCTGTTTATGTTCCATTACACACTTTTATATCTCATCCATTTACATACAAATTACCTTTGTTTTCACGCAGCTTTTGAAATCACATCATGCAAACTCTCAGAGTCAAGGTAGGCTCACACATTCCTCCATTCTCCTAAAATCAACCTGTGCTTCTCTGTTATTTAAACCAAACTCACACTCTCACTTTCCGATTAGTTGTTTGTCCAAATCTGTTATATAATATTAAAACGGGGGTGTTTATTTACATGACGGGGGTGATTGTGATGAAAAGAGTAGAAGTGCTTCTGTTACATCAGACATTTCCATCCTAGTGCTAAATGAAACATTTCGGTATTTTATAAGACTGCTTCCTGATCATATTGGCCATTAGTCACTGAGATGATTCCTGGGTTTCACTTAACCCTGATAGCTAACTGAATCTACAGTACATACTGGATATCTAGTGCATATATAATTCAAAGACTGAAGGGCAAGAGTTGGGTCCTTATTAGTAAACTGTGTGTTGTGATTTAATTATGACTTTGATCAAATAAACTGTACAGAGTATTGAAATAATTACATTTTTGGAGGCAGACCATAACTAAAATTCCCTGTTTGCCTTCTAACTTCCAATATGTTACCATTTACTCATTTCACTCCTTGTGACAAAATTTCACACTCATCACCTCCACTCAACTCCATTTCTGCTTAAAAACAGTCTCCTTCGCAGTAACACTTTGTGACACTGTTGGTGAGGTGTGGCTTGCACTCACCAGTCTTTGGTTGTTGGCAATCTAAAACCTTCTTAGTTCCTGTTCATATGTAAGAAATAAAACATGATGGAACTTTGTTATAACGGGGGGAGAAAAAAAAATTGAGTAGGGATATGCTGACTGAATTGGATTATTTTTCCAATTCCATTCCAATCATGTATCATTTCTCTTATAACATTTACAAAAGAGGTTAGTTCATATTAACACTCGGAGTACTAATAGCTGTTATAAACCAAAATACAGCTTGTTGTTAATGAAAAAGTCCTTAATCAAAAGACTTTATGGCTTTACCACTCATTTTAATTGATACCAGATTAAAAAGTTAAATCAATGCGTCTTATGTGGTTATATATTACCATATTTTATTAAGTCTCTGTATAAATTGTTACCATGGAAATTATGACATACTTACATTACAGAAATTCCCGAGTGTTAATTGAAATTAACCCAGTAGTGTTTACATGAGTCCAATTGAACTAAAAAAAAAAAAAAAAACTCTGAAAGTGTGTATAAACATTCAGCTGTGTGTATTTGATATTATTATCCAAACATTGAACGGTACAGGTGTGAACAGGTAAATGCATTGTTATCTGATAATTACTCACATATGATGAAGCTAATGCATCCTGATACATACAAGACAGCATGTAAGAACCACTTAGTTATCCGTTTCATGGGCTTGACAAGAATATTTGTTAGAAATAAAAATGCTTAGTCTGTACAGCTGCTCATTTTTATAATGCAAGACAGATAACAGTAGGTGTGAATTAGACATGAGAGCTTCAAAGTGAAGAGGTTGAAGTCATTCAACACCCTGACCCAGGCTAAGCAGACGTTATTGAGTTTTTTTTTTTTTTTTTCATGCAAAGGCTTTAGTACTACAGTTAGGGGAAATAAGCGTTTAGACTATTTTGTTATTTCCCACACTTAAATGCATACTGTATACAGTATGCACTTATATAATTTCATTGTGGTTCAGGGGTTACACTGATGGTGTTGGTGACTCGCCTGCCAGGCGATATCCTAACCACTGGGATGTCGTTAGTGCTTGTCCCATGCCTACATAAAAACAAGAGGAAGACAGTACAATAATAGTACAATACAGTAAGGCATACAGTAAAATAAAAAAACCTGCCAAATCAGCCTCTAATGGAGAAACCAATTTGAAAAAATCCCCCATAATTATTTAATGGGATGAAAGTCACAAGATTGGCCATTTAAGGCTTTTTTGAGTTAAATTAACCATATGTTTCAAGTTATATGTCTTCCCATCAGGTTTAGTTTCTGACGGATCATGAATCCTAATACAGTATGTCCTGGTACATTACTCCATTCGTGTTTCCTTGAATGTCATGTAATGCTCCAATACTGTTTGCAGAGAAGCAGCCTTATGTCTCTTTCTCCACTATTCTTGGGATCAAGCTGAATTATTGCCAAAGAGTCTTCCTGTTTTTTTTTGTTTGTTTTTTTTCCCAAATAACTGCTGACTTATCCCTTATGTTCTTAAGCATTATTCAGGAATGTTGCACATTGTGAAATTTGGTATGTTATGCCTGTTCAGGGATGTTTAAAAAAAAGTTTTTGCCGTGGCTCTTTGGCTTCTTTTAAGCTGCTATGTTTAATTAGTGATGTGCCTAAGAACTTCTCTAACTTCAGCATGAATCTTACTTTTGTGAAATCTTGAAAACTTACTGCAAAATCTTTTTTTGTCTACATAGTTTTATACCTGATTTCTGTGTTTGGAAATTTGAAGTGACATTTATGCAAAACCAAAGAAAATGTGCCTGAATAGTTGTTTCCCATAACTGAATGGATGGCCTTCAGTTTCTTGAAAAAAAAAAAGCTTCCTGATAAAGTATTACCTACTGTATTTACTATACTTCTGCTTGATTCAATACAATTCTATGATATGATGCTACCACTTTATGGAGATTTTGTATGCCCATGTGATCCTTTCAGGCCAAGGACATGCAGCAGATGGTGAAGCTGGAGGCGGAGATGGACCGCAGACCAGCAACAGTGGTTTAACTGCTCCAGCCGTCAACTGAATAAAAGAGAAAGACTCCTTCTCTACATCACCTTCTTCAACTCCCTAGTTCTGTAATTTCCATAAACTTTGAATACAACTTATTTTAACTCCTCATAGTCCTGGACCACTCCAAGCCTTTTGTTGGCCCTTTGTGGATCTGTAGGAACTCCATTTAGCATGGAACATAAAATATGGCTCCACTAATAAAATTTCCCCCCATTGCTCCATTTTGTTCGGCTCCTTGACCTCTGTCTGTAGTCCATCCTTGCTGCTGAGGTGCTCTTTCTGCTAATTCTTTTGCGGGACCTAGGCCGGTGCTGGACACACACACACAGAGCACACAATTTTTTTTTTATTTTTTTTTTTTGCTTTTTTTTTGCCATTGCCAATGCTCACAGTATGAATCAGAGCCCATTTCTGTCATGGTGGCTCAAGATGGACAAGACTCAAAGTGTTCTTTATAAGCCTTTTAATTTATGTCTCAGTGGTCCTAGATCATGGTAGCAACACCAGGCATATAAAGGCATAGCTGAAAAGATTTAGTTGTGTTCTTTGTCAGCACAAATTTGTGAAAACAAGTTGAGAAAAATATTTTGAGCACTTTATCTGTGATAGGCTGTCAAAGAATTTTGTAGCAGTGCACTCGGTTATACCTGTGCTAAGAATAAACAGTCAAATGTCCAAACACTGTATTGAACATTAAAATGTCAGATGTGAATGAAACCAAACAAAGCAGATGACATAGTAGTTCTTATACTTTTTTTCTTATGAAATGCATTGCTTCATTTTTAAAATTTTATTCTATTTAATTCATTCATTATCAGGTAAAGATTGTTTTAGCAATTTTTAGCAATGTTTGGTCTGAAATACCACTTTGATTTGTTTTATGTTTGCTGAATTTTTTTTCACTGTACTGTACCTGTTACACTGTTTGTTTGTTCGCACATTTACATGTAATGAGAGTTATGGTGTTGACATTCCATAATGGACACAAATATCCATGTGATCCGAATATTAAGTGACAAAAAGTTTTCCATCCACTACAGGAAATTCGTTAAAAATCATCAATTTGCTTCCCCCTGAAATTGGAACCTGCAATAAAATGAAGTACTTGGGCTGTATCTTTTTAGTTCAGTCATAGGACTTTGATCCTCTTGTGTAAAAAAAGAAAAAAAGAGGCATCTCTTGTCCTGAGTTCTGAAGCAAGCAACACGTCAGAGTTCACTTACCAAAACATAAGAATGTTTGCCTTCAGCAATAGTATAGTCCACTGCAATGAAATACAATACCACCATGTTTTGCTCTTAATATACAATTTCCTGGTAAAATCAGATAGTAAAAAAAGTATATTGTATTTAGTGGAATGTATGAATGTAGTCCATTTAACTGGAGGATTTAACAGAATGCTGATTATACAAGGGCTCGGGCATTGTATGTACATGATTGTTATGGGAATGTGACCTACAACCACTAAGATAGTTTCCTTTTTTTCTATCTTTAAAATCAAATCTGGTACCTATATTGTGCTTTCATTACATATCTATTACGGAATAATAAGCAAAGTGCTTTTAAACTTAAATCCATTGCTTAAAAATGTGCCACTTGGTGTCTGTTAGGATGTTTAAAATTATTTTACAAATGGAAAATGCCAAAATAAGGGGTTATTTGTATACAGATAAATATATATAAATATATAAATACACATATTAATAAATATAGTGTGTAGGTAAAGAATATATTTGATGTTAGAGGCTTTTTGCACTAGTTGGCTGTTCTGCAATTTTCATGTAGATTTTTTTTCTATACAGTTTGCAGAAAGAAAAGAAAAATTATTTTGCAGAAAAGAAAATGTTGCTTTGAAATTCATCTGTTTTTACTGTTTTTTAATTTTATTATTATTATTGGTTTTGTTTTTTAGCTATCTGCAGCTAGTCAATGGACCATTATGTGGGTGTTTTTGTATTTATATTGTATTTGTCAAACTTCTAGCAATGGGAACTACTAAAAACACTGTTGTTATCCTGATACTTTAATACTGTTTTATAGTATGTGTACCAATAAACTATACAGGTGTTAAATGAAATCCAGTTTGTCACTGAACTTACTCAGGAGAGACTGTCAGCACTCTGTCAAGCGAATTTTATAGTGTGAAATGTTATGATTTGTTTTGCTTCATTACGGATTTAAATGCATTCTGCGGTATAAATGAGATGAATATGTTAAATCCGCCATTTCTTTTTATTCGACATTATTTTCCAGGTTTCCATGGCTTTCCAGTGTCTTACAGTTCATAAGCACATTCAGATGCCAAATGTATTCAGGTGCTCTCTGAAGCCCTTTGCTAATTACCGCATTAATGTGCGCGTTTCGAAACTACAAAGTCCGCAGATGGTGTTGGGGTCGCCGTGGCAACGGCACAGCGCCGCGGTTATAAATGGGGAGCCCGCAATCTGGAGGTGAGAACTTTTCTTTTCCCTGACCTGCTGCTCGCTTCAGGCTCCTCCATCCAAAATACAGCGCCATGCTGAAGCTCTCCGAGAAGTCGGACTCCAAAACCGACACGAAAATCCTGCTGGACGCCATCTCGAAGGACAAAATGCACCTGGCCAGGTTCATCCTGGACGCGCTGGACGGTAAGATCGTGGACTCGAAGAGCGACGGAGAGCCCACGCCGCTCATTTCGTCCGTGTTTTTGCCGGACTCGCGCGCTAGGGCCAAATTCATGAACCTGCTGCTACAGAGAGGCGCGAACGTGAACCAGCAGGACGAGTGTGGGCGCACGGCGCTTAGTTACGCTTGCGAGAAAGGCTACCTGGACGCCGTGAAGATGCTGGTGAAGAGCAACGCAGATCCGGAGGTGGTGGACGCGTGGGGAAACACCGCGCTCATGTACGCTGCTGTCGCTGGCCATTCGCTGGTCGTGGAGTTCCTGGTGAGGGCTTTCAAACGTCTGGGGCTCCAAATCGACCGCCAAAACAAAGTGGGTAACTCGGCAGCGGAGGTGGCGAAGTACCTGGGCCACACCGAGTGTTTATCCGCGCTAATGTACAGCTCCAAAAAAGCGCACGATCAGGAGGTTTTAGAGGATCGATTCGCATTGCTGCGAGCCAACGAGGGCGAGGACACAAACATGGAAAAGGAAAAGCCAACTGAAGTTTCAGACACAAACCAGAGGAAAAACTCAAGCCGGAGGAAGTACCCTAATTTATGGAGCAGAATGATGTCCATGGACTCCATCGAGGAATTGGAGAGAGAAAGTGAATCTGAGAGGGATAGATGGCCCTCTTCTCCACAGAGCTGTACTTTCTCAGGTGTGCTTACTCCGAAACCGCCTCAGCGATCCCGCGTTTCGCAAACTTCAAAGCAAGCAGCGGAAAGCTGCCTGGACAGCCATCTCCCACCATTATCCAGAGGGGTCCCAGAGCCCCAGAGCCCCGCTTCACCCAGGACGCCCCATATCCGCGCGCACACAACCGGTGCTCTTTCCGGTCCGCTTGGTATTTTGCTCACGCCTATTAGGAAAGCCAACAGATCGGAATCGGACAACGAGGACGTCATTGGCATGAAGTTTAATGACAGCTATTACCGCAAGCGGTGCAGTTTGCCCACCAGCGCCCTCGGACCAACACCGCCTGAGCGGACACTGCTGAAACCTGCGCGCAAAAGCAAACCCTCTCCTAAAGGCATGACTTCGCCTCCGCATATCGAGACTGCAGACTTTTCTGCCACTGCGTTTTCCGCCCTGGGCAACAGGTTGTTGAGGCGCTTCACTTTGCCCGAGTTAAAAAAGCCCGGGAAAGAAGCGAGAGAAGGCGGCAGAGCGCACGGTGGAGACTGTGAAACGGCGGCATGTGGCATGCCGAGGTCCGAGACCTTCCCCTTGAGCATTCACCACCCTCAAGTAGGAAGCAAGCCGAGTATAGATAGCATCAGCGCAGTGAAGTGCGAGTTTGACTTTCAGCTTAAAGCCAACTTTTGACCGCGCTGCTGCGTTTGCACAGGGGTCACGTGACGCGACAGAGAACGAATCATTTTCTGAAGCCGAGAATCTGCGTTGTGGTCACGACGACGTGAACATGGATTTTTTTAAAAAGGCTTTTCATTTAAGAAGGAGTTCAAGAAATTGCTGCCAATAGCAGTTTGTTTTGTCTGTAGGCCTAGCGGAGACGCATTGAGACTGGATAGAAAAAAAACACACACATTCTATAACCTAGAGGTGTTTTATTCCATTCGATAATGTATGACTTGTCAGATGATTAGTTCATTAATATAATGTCATCGTGAACATCATGTTCGTAACGCTTTATTGCACATGTTCTAGCAGTTGAACACTTTTGCGTCCTACTCAGATTGCTCATTTATTCCTTTGCGCTGCAGTCAAACGTGAAATTAGACGAGCCTTTCAGTTTATTCTCGGTTTGATCCCAATAGAAATTCAGGAAGCCTACTGGGATGCATATGTGTGTATGGACCGTATGGACACTTTGTCAGCTTTGTCCTCGCACAGCTGAGTTCCCATATTTTACAACCCTGCGCGCGCGCACACATACATTCTCACACACACACACACACACACACACACACTCACAAGCGCAGGACAGCAGCTGCAGTGTTGCCTCCTAGATGGAGCGAGGAGGGAGGGAAGAGTAAAGGAAGAGGTGCAGTGATTTCCTCCTCCAGCTCCCAGCTGAGAACCCAGATATGGAAATAACAGCATTGCGGGAGTAGTGGTGCGTCCTCACCTGTACAACTTACCGGAACTTCCACCCCTGATCAAATATTCTCTTTGGGTATATGTGTGTAGTGTAGTCTATATTTGTATCACCTCGTTTTTCCTCTCGTTTTCTTTGGTAGTACGGTGCATTTAGAGTAACCCTCATTAAGTGAGTTGGTGCGCGCAGTGACCGGATGCTACCTCACTCAGGAGTCACCCGGATTTTGCTGCATCCGCAATGATCTGAGGGTTACTCCAGAAAGTCGTGCAGCGTGTCCGTGGTGCATTTTCACCCAAATCTTCAGTTTAGTCGCGCTCGGAGACTGCAGCTGCGTGAGCATGAAGCGACCGAGGTTCAGCACCGTGGACAGTGCCGGGGTTTTCCTCTGTCTCCTCTGTAAGTAGCGCATAAACTACAGTTCGTCTGCGTCTCGAATAGTACACTTCCCGAAAACCATGTGTATGTTCGTGTGTGTGTGTGTGTGTGTGTGTGTGTGCGTGCGTGCGTGCATGCGGGTACGAGATGTACTACAAACATGCTGTGAATAGTGCAATTGTGTGCTTTGCCGTAAACTACCGTAATGACGTTGCGTAAACTTAAGGTACGAAATACATACCATAAGTGATTAGTACTGCCTTTCTGCTCAATGTAGTGTTCTTCATTGCGGTGAAAATCTAGTAGTAGTAATTCTATCACGCCTAATTGATATTTATTCTTAAGATTAACATCAGCACATGTGATTTATTTAATACGTGATACGGTTTAATACACACTTTTGTAAGTATCCTGCGTTCCTTTAGAGTGCTCTGTTCAGTGTTAGAAGAGGTACAAGTACAGTTTCTCCAGAAAGTAAATATAAATATGTTCTCAGAGGCACAGCTGTGGTTCTTATGGTCCAATGTGCCTTAATGATATTCCTTATGCAGTTACATCTCTCCAACTAAAGGTGCGCCTGATGGCATTACTACATTGATGAACGTTTGTAGATCCAGTTTCCAGATCGTAGTTTATTGGTCACTGTCAGAGTTGAATTGTGTGATTTGGAAAGAAAAGGGAAACGAATTTCGGCAGAATGTCTTAGTGACTTAGTGTGTGGTTGAAAGCTCAGTAACGTGAACATGCTGAACTGCAGGCGCGCTGTCGGGGCTCTCGGTTGTGGCAGAGCAGGAAGTGGAGAATCTGTCCGGTCTGTCTGCAAACCCGGACAAAGACATTTTCGTGGTGCGTGAAAACGCGACAACTTGTTTGATGGCAGAGTTCGCGGTGAGATTCGTGATCCCCTACGACGTCCTCGCCCTTAACGGAATAGACGTAAGATTTTTTTTTTCCTTTCCCACGTATATAACACACTTTCCCTCTCATTTTAATAAATGCATTTGATAATAATTTGCTGGTGTTTGTGTGATCTGGATGTTTGATGATGGTGTGAATAATCCGCAGCTGATCACGGAGCAGGCGAACCTCGCTCTCCCCCGCGGTGCGCAGATCGCAGGCACGTGCGGAAGCAGCGAGGCAGAGCTGCAGGTCTCCTGGAGCAATCACGCCTACACATTGCGCCTGTACTTCAGCAAGGTGCGCACTTTCATTAATATCATGGACACTCACTCAGGGAGCGTCGACTAGTATAAAGTCAATAAGGATATGCCCCCTGAGAGTTGTGCCCACATTGTCTTTTAATTCAGTTTAATTTACATTGTTATGATCTAATGCATGAAGGTTTGGCATTCATGGGAAGATCATTTGTCTGATTCTTACAAAGATTATTTTTTTTAAGTTAAAAAAAAAAACTTGTCTACCCAAGGGTACACAGCAAATTAATTCCCCAGATTTATTCAACCACTTAATCCCAGATGTTCTCTGAAAGTGTTAAATGAACACTGGAGATGTTACTGCGCATGGTTAAGTGTAGACGCATCAAAAGTACAATGTGCGTCTGTGTGTGTGTGTATGTGTGTTTAGGAGAAACGCACCGTGAGAAAAGATGGGAAAACAAAAGAGAGTGAAGTGTGGAAGATAAGCAAGGTTCAGCTGGTTTATGACACATCCGAGACAACACACTTCATCAATGCGTACAACCGTGAGAACACTTTTCCCCATTGTGTCTGTGTTTATGTGTTTATGTAGTGTCATAATATAGTGTCAGTGTAATAATAATAATAATAATAATAATAATAATACAGTTACATGAATATATTATTATTATTATTATTATTATTATTATTTTCCTACCCTCCCTTGATCCACAAATCTTTTGTGCGCATCATGCGACAACTTTGCTGTGAACTCTCTCCAAAAAGCGCTTTGGTCAGGTAATGCATGTTGTTGCGAACATCTGAATGTTATAAGCATTTACGGTGTTTCCTTTTTCCCCAAATGACCCACTCATTCAGGATGGGGATGTTCTCACTGCACTGCGCAAATGCTCTGCAACTGTGCGTGATGTGTCGTTAATTCTCGACCTTTTTTTTCTCTCACATGGAGCATCACGCCCTTCCTTATGATGTTTCAGTGTTTTCTACAAAGTCAGCATTTTTTCCCTATTTATATGATTTTTTCCCCATCATTTTTAATGTAAGGTTACAGTGTAAAATAAAGTGTAAGTTACAGTGTAAAAATAACCGATCTCAAGTCCTGATTCAGTTGATATTTTACCTCCTTTTTTTTTTTTTTTTACTTTTCTTTTCATTATCATCTAATTCTTTTAATAGTAAAAATGGATATTTGAAGGTTGTCTCTGGTACAGTTCTTCTCTGGCTCTTTGAAAATCAGAATTATCTCTGGGAATGCTTAAATATGAGTATACACCAATCCAAAAAAATAAAATAAAATAAACAAATAGTACTCATAATGATGCCTACTAATTTAATGCATATGCCTTTGGTCCTAAAAGTCGGGGTGTCAATTTACTTCTTGTAAATGTCTGCGGATTCTTATATAGTAATTAGTATGGCAACACTGGGGTAATTATTTTTATTCAAATTACTGGTGTATGGATGTAAACTAGAAATTAATTTTGATAAACACCCATATTTTTAAGTAAGTCATATATGATCTCTTTTTGGAAACCAAAGGTTCAAATCAGGTCAGGATTGCATCAGATCTTTTCCCCACGAAATATGCATCTAACAAACCAATGCTGCAAAAATAATACCTGTTTATGTGTGTCTACCTGTGCAGCGGGGAAACACACTGCCAGTACACATCATCTCTCAGCCCTGGTGACGCCAGCAGGCCGCTCATACACATGCACAGCTCAGCAGACCCTCACCCTCATCTCCAGTGACCACCAGAAAGGTGTCACAGTCTACATGTCTGATATCCAGATCCAACCTTTTGACATCAAAAGTGACTTTGTGTTCAGTGAACGTAAGGAACACACACACACACACACACACACACACACACATACACACACACACACACACACACACATATAATTTCTCAATTATGCTTGTGAACAATGTTATGTTAAAAATGTGAAAAATGCACATAAAATATTCTTACTGTGTTTTTTTTTTCATATTTTGAATGATTATAACAGTTGTTCAGGGTGATCATTTATTACTTTTAGAACTGTTTCTCACTCTTAATATGTCAAGTAAATATTTTTATTTTTAAAGAAAGTAGTAAGAGAGAAATAATATAATATATATATATAATATAATATAATATAATATAATATATATATTTTATACCGTGTTCCTTAAGTCATGATTGGCTGCCATGATCTTTTTCTTCACACCAGAAGTTATTACTGTAGGAGTCATTATTGTATTATTGTACAGTCATTACTGTATTACTATACTGTATACTGTATTTGTAAATGGCAGTCAGACAACAAGATATGTTTGGACTTAGAGAGGAAACTAGCGCATTTAGAGGAAACCCACAGGGCAGGAATATAATATAAATATATATAATATAATATAAATATAATATAAATCATCCTTCAAATGTAAAATTTATTTTTCACTCATATGCAAAAATAAATGCAAGTAGTGTGATGAGTGTATGTTACAGTATGTGTATGATATATAATAAGAGTGTATGTTATATTTCTCTCAACAGGTTGTCATGTACGCTAATAAACTGTACATTATATCACAAACCTATTTTTCAACACTGATCCCATATGTAGCTTATCTCTTAACTTAGAGAAAAAGGGAAAAACTGCCAAATGAACATTCTAGTTTCTTGCATAGATGTGTTTTTTGGACTAGCAGTTGGACAAAATTTCTGAAAACGTCAGCATGCCCAGTGTCTCATGGGAAACTAGGGAGTTATGGTAGAAAACCTCCCCCCTTCACCTTGCAGTGTAATAGCGAGAGGAGATTAGCCGTGTGTGAAGAGCAGGACTGTAGCGTGAGGTCATTGGAAATTTATCGCCATTCCCATCTTCTCCAGTTAATGAGGCCGTCAGCTATGTCCCCTTAACACTCATGTGATTTACAAGCCTAGTAAAGAGGGGGAAAAAAGCCTGGTGCAGAAAGCCACTTTGTGCTGATCATGCACAGTGTGGCTGTGAACGCTGTGCTGTGTATGGCAGAGCTAGCTGATGTCTTCTCTCCTGGTATTTCTGTGTGTGTGAGAAAGTAACACATCTTGCACAGGCGCATTATCCATTCGGAGGTCAATGAGCCGTTTCAGATTAGGCCCCTAATTGCTTACAGGATGACTTGTGCAGTGCGGTAATCCTCGGTATGCTCCAGCAGAGCTGTTGTAAAGGTAATCCTCTTACTGCAGAGATCACAGAGGGGTCTGACTGAGGGGAATATTCTGGACTTCAGCTTCAATGGCAAGAGAGGTGGTATTTGAAAATAATTTCCCGAGCTCCACTGGAGGGTGAAGATGTGACTAATGGGTTAGGAGTAAATATTGGACGTCAGAATGATACAGCAGGAACAAGGACTAGAGAGAGCGGAAAGTTTATTATGATTTTTTAAATGTATTTTACCGTGGATCTAAATTCTCCAATCTCTAATCAATCCTTAAAAATAATTTTAAAAATGATATATAAAACAAAGCAAAATGTAACAATTTACATTAATTTATCATAGTAAATATATTAAATGTATTAAATAAATGCTCTAAATTATTATGAATATTAAAAATATGAGATATATAAAAGCCATTAAATAACTATGCACAGAGCATGCTTAACATTTTCTGATTTAACTCCTGAATTTTTAAACACCAATGTATCTAATCCTCCACTTTTTTTCTTTAATATTATTTCAGAGTTTACATGTGAAATAATATTTTTCCACCCACACGCAACAATTATGCTCTAAACGATTTTAGGAATTAATAATTAGCTTATCTCTAATACAGTCTATAAAATCCAATCAGGTTATACATTTATATGTATACATTCATAGTTATATATAGATAGCTAAGGGTTAATAAAAAACACTATTCCAAGAGCATGCTGCTTTTTTGAGAGCATTATTAATCTGCTGAAATATCATACCTTAAAGGCACAATATGCTTAAAGACTATTACAGTGCAAGAAATGCTTGTATGCTCCCTTAAAGCAGTAGAAATGAAGTGCTTTACTAATGTACTTATTCATTCATAGTGCCATTATGAGCGGTATCATTTTCTCTTGCTGCAGCGTATCAGTGCATCACAGACCAGCGTGAGCGGCTGGAGGAGACTCTGCCCCTGGTGCTGGGACTCATCCTGGGCCTCATCATCGTCATCACTATCACTATCTACCACTTCCACCTCAAACTGACGGCTCATCAACCCCAGCTGCCTCGCGACCGCTCCCTCTACAAGCACATGTAGAGACTCTCTATGCACCATGACCAAGGCCTGCTACTGGGGGAACAGAGCAACATCTGCAAACATTTTGCTCAACGCTTCTGGGGAAACTTGATGAGTTTTCCATCGTTAATGTCCGCTGCCTAATAGTCTGATCCCTCGCATTTGAGAATTCTTTTTTTTTTCTCTTTCATTTCTGATTTTGCTGATAATGATGTTGATGAGAACGTCATCTAAAAAAAGATATACTTGACACATTGTTCAAATATTTCATGTTGTGCTATATCACTCATTGTGTATAGTGTATTAAACTGAAGGAATTTCCATTCTATAAAAGTGACAAGCAAATACACGAGAGGTATTTTAAGATTATATGAATTATGGGATATATGAATTGTGGTGTGACGAGGTGAATCATGCAAAATGTGTGTGCAAAATTCCGTTTGAGAATAAATTATTTTGTGTGTGTGTCCACTCCTCGTGTTTTGATTTCGTGATCAGGAACAGGAGCTAAAATAACTGAAACAATGAATATTTCATTAAACAAAATGTCTAAAGTGACAGGGTTAAATACTGTTCAACAAAGTGACACACAAAAGTACTGTGGAATAAAAGGGTGGACCACTGCTTGATTTTCAAGGCTAGCAGAAATAGAATATTGATCTGACTCTCTGGTTTCCAGCTTGTATTGAAAATGTCATATGAAGAAAGTTAATGAAAATAGATGAATGATTACACTTCACTATTGGCCTCGTGATCTAAAGCTCTATCATTCATCTTAATGACACCACATGCATTAAAAGCTTCCTTTACCCACTTAAAAAAAAAATCACATCTGTTCTGCAGTGTGAACTGTAAATAAAATAATCACTATTTATAATTAATTTCTTTCATTAGTTTTATATGTTAACTGATATAAGACAAATAAGCGACAACATTTAAGTTTAGTGTATGTCTCCTTTAATTAATCATAAAGACTTTCCTGTGTTTCCTTCATCCCAGGACTTCTATTCACAACATGTACATACTGAACGTCCTTTCAACATGTGTAGTGTAAGGGGAGTTCAAGTCAAACTTGGACACAATTTCTTGTACATGACGGCATAAAACAAATTGACAGAAGACTTTGTGCACAGTACGTGTTGAGGCACTGAGCTGCAGTAAAACATTTCAATTGTGGAATAATTTTAAAGAAGGCCTTTATGTCCATGAATTATGCCGCCCACTGAAAAAATCGACAGATAAACCGAACTGTAAACACAATTGCTCTACAGTCCTGTCCTCATTCCAAACCATTTTCGCACATTTGGGACATTAAAGAAGTCTTAGGGAGGCCAGTGTTTGAGATATGGAGCAGGAGGTTTGATCATGACTCTGGCGTATGGAGAAAACCTTCTACCTTGATGGTATCCAAGCACTAGTGAAAGCCTGGGATAAGAGCATTAGTGTAGCAGCGGATTATAAAGAGAAATAAAGAGAGTTTTTCATCTCATAATTGTATATTGCTATTCTCTACAATCAAAAGTCCCAGTTTGACATGAACACCCCTTGTATTTGATTCCGATCGTAAAACTGTATACAGTCATGGTTTATAATCCCACTAGAAGAAGATGGCTTCTTATATTGAATCACGGCACTTTCCTTTGCACCCTTATCTCATGGCTCTTACTCATGAAGAATCCACATCTGGATTTCTATAAGGATGCTTCGCGATGAATTGCGATGAATGAAAGTGAATTAAATTCACATTCGGCGGCCTTGCACTGTCGCCTTGCACCTCCAGCCTTGGGGTCTGTGTGTACGGAGTACGCATGTTCTCCTCCCACAATCCAAAGACAGGCACATTAGGCTAATTGGTCGTTGCCAAATTGCCCGTAGTGTGTGAATAAGCATGTGACGGATTGGCACCATGTCCAGGGTGTACAACGCCTTGTCTCCTGAAATAGGCTCTAGGCCCCCTGCAACCCTGTATAAAGGATAAAGCGGTCTAGATGATGAGTGAGAGGGTGAGAATTCTCGAAAGCTCATTTAAAAATTATTTTATGACCATTTAAAGCACACGTATACTGTATATCTCTGTTTGACATACTGACATGCTAGACCATGCTGATTTAAACATGTCATTTAAATATTGCTTTAAAGAATGCTGCAGATATTTGATTTCCACTTTTTTTTTTATTGAAACCATTTTTACTGATGACACACATGCAAGATCACTGTACAAAGCGACACAACAGTTAGATATACTCATTCAAGTCTGTCCACTCATCAGGTTTTGCCAGAAGCAGACACACTGTTTATATTTACAGATCACAGTGAGTAATGGGAATAGAAACAGGATTGCAGGCTGAGTCACAGACACCAAGTGCCACTTACAGGAAAGATCCGTAACGAAATCAAAATGTCAAGCCATGTAAGTATTGCTCAGATTTTAAGTGACTACTTCTTGGACGAGCATAAATTCTTAAAGGTAGTAGTATCGTGTGAGTGAAAAAGAAAGATCTTAATAATGCGTTATAAAGAGGTGCATGAACAATGATGAAGTAACTGTGGTGATTATTGCTTGTCTGATACAGCCTGCTTGCATGATATAGCCAACATCGCTCTTTATATGTATTCAAAATGAGAACAGAAAGCAAAAAGGCCACACTACTTGAAAGTAAAACTTCAGTTCAAAAATAAATAATACTTTAAAACCGCATACAAAATTCTGGCAATACCTCTCTCTCCACACACACACACACACACACACACACACACACACACACTGGAAGTTCTGTCTATAAATGTAGGGTAAATAAATATAGTCAGGTTTCTTTGACAGCTAAGGGTGTGTTTAGTGAGGATATCTACAGTTTTAGTCAAAAAATGGATTATAAACAGTAGGAAAGATCTTTTGCAGAAACTCTTTAATTCTATTCAATACTGCTCATATCACAATGGTTACATCACCACAAAATACTGAAGATTATCAAAACTGTACAGAGAAATCTTACAAGTCCTCTAAAATACACTTTCATTGTTAGTGTGATGAGATGTGAAAAAGAAGATGCTCGTCCCTCAGTAGTGTAACAGCCGTATGTCCTTTACAGACATTCAAATCTGGTTCGTGGACCCACTTATCTCCTGGAAAAAAAAACATTATTAGTGCTTTTGCATTCAGGACCAGAGGCTGTTGCTTTGCCTGTCTCTTATCAGTCGCTCAGCTTATCAGGGTCAACGCCGCTTCCCACTGCCTGGACTCAAGACTGCAGCTACTACAGACTGTAGCACACACATCACTCCCACAGACTGGTCACTAGCTGTCTAATAAAGACTCAGACACCCACCACTGAAATCAGCAGCTCTACTAATGGCCACAAAATTCACTTTAGTGAGGTGCTCATTCATTTATATTATATTAATAGATAGCTTTCTTGTTCATGTTATCTAAACTATGTACGGTTACAAGTGTCAGTGTGGTTTTTCCACAGGTTACATATGACTGGTTAAGTAGTGGTGTACTGCATGTGTTGGTCAGCGATGGCGGTAGTGCCTCATCAGAGGAACGATGCACGAGGGAGGGCCTGAGAGCTTGAGGACTGGATGCTGCAGAAGCTCCTGTGCTGTTGCCCGCTGTGAAGGTTCCCTCACCAACATCAGGTCCAAGAAGGATCTGAGCACAGATGATACCTGAAGAAGCATGAAAAACAGGGATGGAAATCACGAGGGACAAGCCGATACGATATTACACGGTATCTAGGTGCCGATTCTATTTGTATTGTGATTCTGTAAGTACGTAGCACGATTTTTATAAATATCCCGATTCAATATTTTTCTTTTTCAGGTTTCGTAACAATTCTAAACCAACTTTGCACACTTTGCACTTTACATGGGTGTATATTGCACTCACACCAGTAAATAAATCTTCAAACATGTGAAGGAAAATTGTGTATTTTGAAATGTGTGAATAGTTTAGAGTTATACTCAGGATTATAGAGGAACTGCAACATATTACTACCTCAAATGCAAACATATACTGTATGTATAGATTCAAAATGAATAAAAAAAAGAAAAACAACACACATGAGAACCAATTCAATGAAAAAAGTCACAGAAAGGGGACTATTATTGGCATACTTGGGTCAATATAATATGTGGCAAATTCAATTTGAAAAAGCTGCTCATATAAACACATTTAAATCAAACAAGAATAAAAACGTTATATGATTACACAACATATAACATGGTGAAATAACTGTGTTTAGGAATTTAAACTACACTATTTTCGGGCACATTTCTCCTAAACATTTCTTTAGACATGGGTGTATATTGTCCACACACCAGTAAAAAAAATCTCCAAACATATGAAGAAGAATTACCTATTTTAAAATGCCACATTACACATCATTATACATGACAAAAAACATATTTAATACAAAACATTTCTAATACAGTATGTTTAGGAAAATACAATAACAGCTGAAAATATATCAAAATGCTTTAGTCTCATTTAAAACGGCAGGATATAAGAATAACAGTAACATGAGCGCCATAACATGAGAATGATCTTACTGTACTTACTGTAGCTGGAGGGCAAGTTAAATGCTAACAAATTACTTTACATTTTATGCATTTAGACAAGAGTAGAATTTCAGAATACAAATTTCTGTTGCCATTTCCAATGATGTACACTATCAGTCACAACTTCAAAATCCATGATCTTTCCTGATTTTCATTTCTTTCTGCATTGTAAGACAAAATTGCTGAGGGCATCTAAAATATGCGATAATCTCCTTTGAGCAGTTCATATTGAGATGTGTCCACTACTTGTGTTCTGTGAAGCCTTCATAACGCCTCTAATCTGATTTATAACCTCTGATTTCTGATATATAACCTCTGAACGTCTCCTCTGCTGCACAGGTAAGTTTTGGTCTTGATTTCCTGGGATGGTCTTCATGAGAGACAGTTTCTTCATGATGCTTCATGGGTTTTGCAAATGCACTTGATTGCAAGAACTATTCCAGAACAGCTGACCTTCATATCTTAAAACAACAACTGCTATTTAAATAATAACTGTTGTTGTTGGTTTTACTAGAATGTAGAAAATAAATCAAAACTTGTGTCCAGACTATAATTGAATAGACTCCTCTTGGAACGTACAATAGCACTGGCTGGAGTTCAACCTTCCCAGTTACTACTGTATATTGTCCCCTAAACTCAAGTCCAACCATTAAATAAATAATAACATTTGTACCATTTCAAGAAGCACTTGAAAACTGAGTGCATTTATTCTGCATTATGTGAAATAATCCAAATCAATGATTGCCACCACCACTAATTAATTTCTTCTCTCCAGCTTTTCGTCTGCATGTTTTTATTAGAACACCTGTAGTACATTCTTTCCAAGTACTCTATTCAGCATTAAGGCTATGCGCTCACCTTGTGCGTTTCTTTTAGCCGAGGTGGAAGGTTGTCTCGGATTCTCCTCATGGCCTGCAGTGGAGGCTCATTGAAATAGGGTGGTTCCCCATCCACCATCTCAATTACCATGATCCCTAGAGACCAAATATCAACCTAGAACAGCAGAACAAATATTAGTTTAAAGACTTTTTTTGGCTGTTTCAGACATGTGTTGCCATTATAAACTAGTACTCGATGTAAGGCTGTTATTGCTTTCTGCAGAATTAATATTAAACAAAAATGTATCACAGATGTATGAGAAACACACCGTGAAAATTTTTCATCACTAATTACCTCAGTGCCGTATGGCAGCCGTGAGATGACCTCGGGTGCCATCCAGTATGGCGTGCCAACCAAGGACTTTCGCTTAGGCACATCTTTTGAAACTTGAGCACAAAAGCCAAAGTCGGAGAGCTTTATCTAAAAAAGTGGGAAGGAGATGAAACAGCTTTAACTATAATACATGATGCATATTTATCATATTATGGATATAATTAAATACAAATACAAATAGTGTGTGTGTGTGTGTGTGTGTGTGTGTGTGTGTGTGTGTGTGTGTGTGTGTGTGTGTGTTTTTAGAACGCTTGAAAGAAAGTTTTTTTGAAAAGTGTAAGAATAAAGCTCAGAAACTTGGAGAAAGACAAAATTCACTTGAGAAATATTGTTCTGTCTATTGAGCAGACAATCCTTATAACCCATGCAGTCTACTGTATATACTCTGCTGTATTCTCCACAAATTAATCATCTAAATCATTTCCAGATATTGACTGTGTATTTAATATGCATTTCAACTTTTTTTTCCTCATTATGTTTTTCCCCATTGTTATTAAAAGACAATCATGTTATTAATAGGAAAATTATTCATGCATTAAAATGAACTGCAGCTTAAAGGTCTCAGCAGCACTGTAGCCCAGATTCAGAAGTAGAGAGATATAAAATTATATAAAATTATTAAAGTCATTAAAATGAAATATTATTAGGTGGATACTGCTGTCAACAATTTCTCAGATTCTCTCTTTTCAGGAGCTTCCACGATGAAATAGCTGAAGAAATGAACAGTATAAACTATTTAGTTCTATTACCATTTTCATCTGTAGTCCCCCCCCCCAAGAAACAACCACGGCCACTGTCACACATCCGGTGTAAATCCAAATACAAACATGTCTACAAATATTTCTAGCAGTCATACAGATACTTTATAAACTGATACATTCTCATAAACTCATACAGATACTTAATACAAATTTATGAAGGAATGTTTAGAGAGTACATTCTTATAATAAGGTCAGGTATAGGACAGAATTCACAGCTAATCAGCACATAATCACTGATTAATTTATGTCCTTTCACCTAATTAGGAGATAGGTGACGAGATTCAATTACTCATAATTATATTAGTTGCTAATTAGTCTAGACTACTTTTCCTGTTTCTCTAAACAGAAATTTGTAAAGACACTGAAAAGACAGAAAACAAACCCTTCTAGCTTTTACTTAGTCTTCCATAAATGATACATACAGTACAATCTCACTGCCTCGTATCAGCTTGTACAGTATGTACACTTATAATGTTAAACCATTTAACATTACACTCCTATAGAACACTTATAGACCCTCTACAAAAAACAGGTGGGGTGCTCCCTCTGTGGGAACCTTAAAGGTTCTATATCGAATCCTACAACAGAGTATGTTGTTTAATATAAAATTACATCATCCATCCATCCATCCATCCATCCATCTAGAACCTTCTGTAGTCTAACTAGGGACTGTAGAGGCCAAGAGTGACCACTGTATTTATTCCCATTTGTACGACCGTGGCAGGACCACTGGTCAACACTCACATGCACATTCACACACTACGGTTAATTTTGAAACACCAGTTAGCCTAATCTACATGTTTCTGGTCTGTGGAAGGAAACCAGCAAACCCGGAGGAAACCCACCAAGCACAGGGAGAACATGCAAACTCCATGTAATATTAATGAGAACATGCAAACACAGACCCAACATGGGAATTGAACCCATGACGTGGAGGTGCAAGGCGACAGTGCTAACCATTAAAGCCCTGTGCTGCCAATTACATCATCATTATCTGACAAAAAGCAATAAGAGAATTATACTGTACAGGAAAAGATCTCAAGATTTCCATTTTTTTATGCTTAACTTCTTGTAATTGCTTTTGTCTTGGACTAATGTTGCATTTAAGTCTGATTCATAATTATATATTTTTATTATTACTATAATAATAATAATAATAATAATAAATAATAGTAGTAGTCATAGTAATAGTAGACCTAACAGTGACAGACAGCAAGCCACACACCATCTTAGACCATCAAAATAAAATAAAATTAAAAATTAAATGAAATCAAATAATAATCTAATGACGTAGTGGTTCACACTGTAGTTTACATATTCTCCCTGTGCATTGAGGGAACTGTTCGTTTCCTTTTATTATATTATTGTTTTATTATTTCATATGTTTTTTTTTTGTTTTTTTTAACTTTTGTTTCTTATTAATGGTCAGATTTTTTTGAATTGTACAGCACTTTGGTCAACTGTTTTGTTTTTAAATGTGCTTTATAAATAAAGTAGTAGTTGTTGTAGTAGTAGTATGGTACAGTATTGTAAGGTCAGTGCTGAGATCGAGGTACAGTACAATCTGAGAGGTGCGGCTAAAAGCATAAACTCACCCTGCCATCACTAGTGAGAAGGATGGAGTCGCTCTTAATGTCTCTGTGGATGACCCCCTGCGTGTGGAGATATGAGAGGGCTTTCAATACCGACAAACACACCGTGGCAATCTGCTCTTCATTCATCCTGCCAGGAAGATAAGCACCATGAGTTTCCATATAATACACCACTTTCACAGGAGGCAAAAACAACCTGATAAGACTTAAAGAAATATGGCATATACCACTTTATTGGGTACACACACACACACACACACACACACACACACACACACACACACACACACACACACACACACACACACACACACACACACAGATCGGCCATGACATTATGACCACCCATCTAATATTGAGCTGGTCCCCCCTTTTGCCACCAAACCAAAACCTTTTCCTTAGTTTGTGCTAAAGTAGCTCTTCTATTGGCCATACTCCACTCCCCATGTGTATCACCCATGACCCTGGGTCCGGTTTTCGTCCGGTTCTTTCTTGAATCGCTATGTGTATGTCCTGACCACAGCAGCCTGGGAACATCCCACAAGAGCTGAGGTTTCGGAGTTGCTCTGACCCAGTTCTCTAGCCATTACAAATTGAACTGAGTCAGAGTAACTACAAAAAACTGCAACTCTAGTGGGATGTTCCTGGTCTGCCTTGGTAAAGACCTACCTTCATGGGTGGCCAAGGCTCACGGATGCACATGTAATCTGATCCAATAGATGCGCTAGTGTAGATCAAACTGAGGAGAAGGTTAATGCTGGTCGTGATGAAAAGATGTCAGAACACGTCGATCATTACTGTTATGGTGGAAAAAGTGGGACCTGTTTAATATTATTCAGGCGGTCATAATGTTATGGCTGGTCAGTATATATGTGAACAACACAAGGCACATAATACATACAATACAATAACATCCATCATTATATAATCATAACTACGTGTCAAAACAAATACAAAATGACAATGACAACTGACAAATGAAATACTTAAAAAATACAATCCTACTATTAATTATAATAATAAAATAGTGATATCAACAGGATCGCAGTAAAAATCAAATCAGCACCTTGATGTAAATGGTAATATTGTAACTCCTGGTCACTGGCAATTTCCATCCCTACTATCTACTGCTGGAGGAACTTCTTTGGTGTTCATCATAGACAAGCAAGCCCCAGTTATGTGTCTCTGGTGTATGAGTTTACAAACTGCAGATTTGCCCACTAGCCAGCATCAAGATTAGTAGCTAGAACTGAACTTCGTCCCCGGCGTCCGGCTTATGCACTAGTGTTCAGTTTAGTAGCGAGAATCCAGTTTAATCACCAGGATTCATCACAGGACCTAGAATATGGTTACTGCTTAGGATTCAGCTGAGTAACTAGCACTCAGCGTACTCACTGGTGAAATCTCTGACGAATAATAAAGCAAACTACCAGATTTGGACATCTTTCAAAACAAATAAAATATATAGAATTATCCAAGAGAACCTGGATATTTTCTTTCCCAGCCCAGGTATTACTAAGCCTAACCCATGAAGGGTTAACAAACAGAAGCTTGTGCTAAGAATTGTTATGCTACAGACAATGTCAACACACACATACACACATCTGCAGGAAACACTGTGTTTATCAAACCTTATCATTAACAGCACATGTACAGCAGCAAAATAATATCACAAGGACAATAGCAGTCCTGTTCAGGCAGCAGTTGCTCAGAAGCAGCACGTCTGATTGAGCAGCATATCGGCTGTAAGAGCCTTGAACATGAGGGCCAGCTGTCGGGGCGGCTTCCTCATTCACTTCTCCTCCCTGCCCACAGCCTTCACTCTGCACTCGAGGGGAACCCTTTGTTGTACCATTTGTTTGTCGACGCCCCCACACTTTGAAGAAACCCGCCCCCCACTTCTAAGATGAGGGGTCTGATGATCTATAGACGCAATGTGTGTATGTGTGCGTGTGTCTATAATTAAATTTCCTGCATAGACTGTGGCCATGCCGGGTATATCTGTAGGCGAATGTACAGGTATTGTCAAGGACAAAACGTAATCATTAGTGTATAAGAAACAAAACTAGCTCATGCAGAAGATTAAAATGTACCAAATTCTCAGTTCTATGGTTCAAACACACACACACACACACACACACACACACACACACACACACACACACACACACACACACACACACATTTTAATGCTTCTCCCACCTGTGCAAACTCTACTGCCGTCACGAGTTTCATTTCAGCCGGGGTTTAATTGGTATCTGGGTGCTGTTTGAACATCCTACACAGTCACGCAGTTTGGCAATGCGCACTCTATCTTGGCAGTGCCAGCAAACCGAGCAGAAAAAAGAAAAAAAAAAAAAACAGCTGGAAAGAACAGCGCACCTCTAAATAGGAAGAAAAACGCAGAGTGCTTCCCTGTGGTCACAGCCATCAGACGTAAAATGCACTTCCATTTCCATTTAAATGCCCCTTTTTTCCCCCCTATAAACCCATAATGTAATGGAATAGCACCATGAACCCTGAATGGAACCACCATGAGTGTAAAAAGCTCACTCCAGAACCAATGCACATGGACCACGGAACTGTCAATGCGGAAAAAGCTGATGTGTTTCATGCTACTCACTGTAATAAAGATTGCAGGCTCGTATCTCTTTCTATTTATGCACTTTGTTAACACAGCCTCTCTCACTCAGTGTGAAAAAAAGCACATATTAGCATTACACTCACAGAAACAACAGGCTTTTCTCCCCACAGCTTTCCATTACCAAGTCAAACAGCACATGATGCATCGAAACAAAGAGACTTTAAAGTGAAAGCAGCTGAGCTCACACCTCCTCTATGACTAATGAAGAGTCTGCGAGTGATCTCAGGACTTCACGCCGACGAGGGCGCCCACCCTTCTGAAAGCATGCAATTTAGATCCCAATACCGTGCCACGCGAGGCTGATGTACGCTGCCAATGACTGTAATTATGAATACACTCCAAGTGGGCGTAAACACGCAGGCTGTTTAAAACCCAAACTCAGCAAAAGCGGACTTCGGAAATATTCAGTTTCCGTGTAAAAAGAAAAAACGTGCAACTTAATCATACCAAAATCTTTCATAACAAAAATCTAAAGTGCTAAACTCAGGTGTATTCCCAACAATGGCCAAGTTACAGTAGCACAGCCAAGCCACCTACCAGCATGTTTGCATTGAACCCTAAAGACATGGAAATATTACTTTACCTGCTGCAGCTTGGTCACATCCAGCATTACTTAAGCACTTCCCATTTGAACTTAAATATTATAACGATCCCTTGTCACTTGGCTAAACACAGGTTTTCTGAAACGTATTACAAACTTCCAGTTTTCTTATAATAATGGGGCAGATTTATCATTTATCAATTACAAGGGCTGTTCAAGTCAAACTGAGATGTGTTTTTTTTTAGCAGAACACCGTTATGAGAGTAAAAACTCCCTTTATTTCTCTATATAATCACTTGCTACAATAATGCACTTATCACGGCGTCTCACTAGTGCTTGGACACAATCAAGGTAGAACGTTTTCTCAGTACTCCTGCTTCATGTCTGAAATGCTGGCCTCACAGAAATTCCATTAACATGGATGGGGCAAGAACTCGTAAAGGAGGAGTTCCTGTAATGTGCATGTGGTGTTTGTGAATGATTATGTATACAATTCCCGAAGATATACATGTCTTTTCTACAAGTTGAATTGGCAGCTATCTGTTGATTATCTGAAGATCGAGTATAATTCCCCATGTGTAAACATAATCCCCATGCATTCGTGGCAAAAATGCAATGACACCTTTTAAATTATTAGCACAATGATGTGAGAAAAGGAGAGAAATAAAATAATGAAATACAAAAAAATAATGATACCAAATGTCCCATGTCAGGAAATTGTCGCAATTCGAAAAAAGCAAGCACTGTTGGTCAAAGGTGCTGAAGTTGAAATGATATGACGGATGAATCCTTTCTGAGCCGATCAGCAGTAGGCTTTGAGAATGCTGTGCTTAGAAAAGAAAAAACTACTTGAAGTATTTAAACTGAAAACTGCACTTTGGAAGACACAATGATTGTGATGTATGATGGGACTTTCCTAACAAGTATGAAGGCATATTATAAAACTAATTTCTATTGTTAGCTCATGGCCTAAGTGTTGTCCATCATTACCTTGTGTGTGTGACAATATCTGTTAAAGCCCCGCCTTCGAGGAACTCCATCACCACCCAGAGCTCATCCCCAACCAGGTAGCTGTTATACATGTCCACCACGTTTTCATGGTGGTAGTCCCTCATAATCACCACCTGCAGCAGACACACCCACATGTTCATTTACATGCACAGTCAGTGTTTGATAAAAGCAGATTTGGTTTTGTCTCTCGATCTAATCATGATCTACAGTATAATCTTGCACAATTTCATTGATTATTCTACTATGTGCACTACAACAAGCAACAATGGAGGAAAATGTGTCTTCCTGTAATTCCAATAAGCAAAAAAAAAAGATTAACTTGCAATCGAATATAAAAGGATGTAATTGGATGAGGAAAAAATTACTTGAGAGTTTGACAACATTTGCTGTCTAAAAATTAAAGATGCAACACCTCATTACAGAATTTAGTGTCACTTACTACAGTAGGAAGAGCATATTTCTGAATCTTCACTAGAATCTCAGAAGATATAATGGTAGAACAGGTAAATATTTCAAGAATTTTGCTGTGCAAAAGTCTTGAGTCACTCTTAATTTCTTCATGTTAAATGAAGAAAATTAAATGTCAAATTCTGTTTGTAACAAAAATGTGGTGCTGCAACAGGCTGCAAAAAACCTAAAGATACAATAAAAAAATAGCTTGTTCATGTAACAACCTCAGCAGCAACCTCATTTCCCCTCTTGTCTGTTCCAACCACTCAGCCTTCAGCATCAGCGGTATACTAAAGCCTGGCCTGATCATCTGCACCGCTTTCTCACTGACTCATGCCTTACAGTAAGTTAGATGCTTTTTTTATACTTGAATGATTGGTAGATCACTAACTGCCTTAACAAACAAAAAACATTACTCTGAATCTGGTCAGGTACAAGGAACTGGAGTAAAAATGACAGACAAAAACCTGATAAAAATGAGAGTCCGGGGAACGATTCCTCAAGACTACTTTAGAAATAAAGAAAGTCCGGCTCTTTGGAAGCAGAATATCAAAAAATGAGGAGTGGCTTGTGCACAGTACTCTATATGACTGAGCAACCTTAATAAATAATAATAATATTATATTAATATAATTAAGATCAATATTATTATCATATAATTTTAATTAAATAATATAAATAATATACATAAAATAATATAAATAAATAAATAAAAACTCCAGTTTTGAATTGCCATTTGTATTAGATTGGATATTAACTTTTAAAGTTACTCTATTAATCTTATTCATTAATCCTGGCAATCAAGCCTGCCTAGTTTCCGAGATGATCAACAAGCTACGAATTAGCAATGCTGTGCTCCCTCACCTCATTAAAGAGCAGCTCGCGCCGCTGCTGTTTTCTCAGGTCCATCTTTTTGACGGCCACCTGCTTGCCGCTGTGCTTCTCCGTGGCGATGCACACTATTCCTGTGGAGCCCTCGCCAATCTTTAGGAAGTTGTCCAAGTACTCACGTGGGTCGCCCGGGTTCACGACAAGCTGGAGCGCAGCGCGGAACTGCTCATGAGAGACACGTGAGGGTGGTGGAGGCTCGCAGGCTGAGCCCCAGTATCCAGGGGGAATGTAGGGTGAGGTGGGTCGGGAGTGAGCCCCCTGAGGGGTGTATGTAGGACTGGGCTGAGATGGAGGGTGGTGGTATGGCGACGGCTTGTAGTGGAAAGGTGGTGGGTACTGAAAGCTCGGTGGATAGCCCATCTTGGCATGGCTCTGAGGTAGTTTAAAGGGGCCACGTGGGTACGTCTCAGCTCCGGGCACCTGCGGGCTCCCGTCCCGTGACATCCTGTCATACTCACCCTGTTCACAGAGGCACATAAAAAAAAAAATTACGTTTACAGCAAACTGAGAATATCCTTGACAGATCAATCAAGCATGTTTATATATATATCACAAGAATGATGGTTTGTAAATATTAAGGACATAATTTATCGAGGAGCGAAAGCATTTATGGAAAAATACACCATCTGAGTCAAGCAATAACTCAAGCAACAGCAAACAGAATATTTAAAAACAAGTTCAAAGCATACAGAAGTATTTCTATTCTGTCCGCTACATATATGCATCTGGAATTTAAATTATTAGACATTAATAATCATTGTTTTCTGTAATGTTCACATGTTTTCAATAATTATTCCAATAAATGACATATCAAAACACCTCAATTTCTTCCCAAAATTGTCATGTGACTCATTTTTGCATTTTTGCTGAAAAATGCTGAATTTTTCTAATATTTTTCACACCACAGTACATAAGGTATACTGTAAATGACACACATACACAAATGGTCTCAGCGCTATCAGGATGGGCAAGAAATTAAATTACATCAAATGTGTTAACCCCGCTCCTGAAAAAGACATTTACAAGGACATGGAAGGGAGACTCCTTTAAGACGCCTGACGAGAATCCCGCTACGGTGGGTAATTATGGCCATTTAGCCAATCACGTTGCACTGATATGCCCCCGGGATGGAGGAGCCCCGAGACCCCCTCATATGGTGCAGCAATCATTCGCCGGCTGGCTGTCAGCCAGGGCTCTCCTCACCCATGTTCGTTAAACGCACATTAATCTGAATTTGGCAGTATAATCAACAGCCCAACTGGACTGTGAAATTGAATTCTGTGGTGGAACATCGCACGGCCCGCTTTTATGCAAAGGCTGCAGAAAACGACTGTGCCACAACGTCAGTCTGTCACAATGAGCCCCCCAGTGTGTGTGTGTGTGTGTGTGTGTGTGTGTGTGTGTGTGTGTGTGTGTGTGAGTGCATTTCTCCAAGCACTCCAGTTTTAAACTGTGGTCCACCTCAGCAGGAAAACGATGCATTGCATCAACTGTCTAAGCTGCCTGAAGAGAACTGATTGTTTTTTTCTAGACGTCTGATAAAACGCGAGAAAGTCCCTATTATAAATAAGGAAATGTAGTTTAAGGACATGCTTTCACAATGCTTATAATCAGTGGACGAAATGTAAAAAAAATTTTTAAGGTGGATGGTGTGGTCAAGCATTTTTTGGTCTACAACTAACCATACAAAATGATTGCAAATTATGTAAAAAAAAATTTTTTTAAAGAACAGTTTTATTAACAAAATATAGCCTTAATTAAATCAACCTGGAGACATAAAAACAAAACATGCATTTAAACATGCAATTGTCAAAACCATCATTTGATCCTTTCCATGACTTTCACCTGAGGAGGATTATACTGTAAGAGTACAATAAAAATCTACATAAACATTAGTAAAGAAATAATTGAATTTAATAGTATTGTAATTTTGTATGACTACACATAAGTCTCTCTCTCTCTCTCTCTCTCTCACACACACACACACACACACACACACACACACACACACACACGCACACAAATCATCAAATTACTATTATGGTGTTTCAAAATAAAATTTGACCCTTTTGCACCCAAGCATGTGGGTCACAAAGTCTAATGAAAAAATAAAGCCTGTTCTTTAAACTTTTATAATCATTAAAGCTGTCAGTCTTTTTGAAAACTTCAGTGTTAAATTGAATCCTTAGTTTTCATCGCATCTATACTGAGAGGATTTGTGTGGATGTATCATACCTCCAGTTCTCTTCTTTTAAAAATATGTCAAAAGCTGTGCATGAACTGTTTTCTTGGCCATTGAAAATGCAAACACTGCAAAAAAACTCGGTGAAACCATTTTCATCAGTAAAATGCCTTCGTGTCAATATTGATTTGAGTTTTTCATTTGAATCTCGTGTAGATAATATTACTAGGATAGCATTCTTTCATCTCAGAAATACTGCCATGATAAGGAAGATATTGTCCTTGTGCACTGAATAAATGCTTTTGTCATCCTTAAGTTGTACTACTGTAACACCTTTCTGTCTGGATGTTTAACTATCAGTTAGTCTAGAACACAGAATCCTCCTTAACCCCACAAGATATGAGCCCTATCTTATCCAAACTGCCTTGGTCTCCACTGAAACTTTGCATTGATTTAAAAATAATAAAGGACTAAAGGGTCTAGCACCATGGTACCTGAGTGAACTGTTAGTGTTTTCTGATCCGCCACACCTACTTCAATCACCTACTTCAATTGTCTGTACCTCTTATAATGACAACTTCAGCAGACGGCAGAGCTTTTTCTTTGAAAATCCCCAAAGTTATGGAACAGCCTGTTAATTAATGTTCAGGACTCTGACACAGTCTCTTTGTTTAAATCTAGGTTAAAAACGTAAAGTTTTAAACTAGGTTAAAAACTTTAATTAGCCAAGCTGACTGTGAATAGAATTGTCTTAGGTAAAAGTGTTTTGTGTTGTGCACTCTCACTGATCACTCAGGTTTGTTGACAGTGAGGTGAGCCTTTACTGCGAGGTCTGTTTGGGATGTGTGTGGTGTCTGGGGACGGTTCCACTTTTAACATAGATGGTTTGGAGTTTTTCTCTGAACTGGACTGCAGTTGCAGTTGCCTACTAAGGAAGTACGGCCACAAGTTATTCCTGCTCTGTGATGTCACCCAAATGATGCAGGGTTCTGTGTTGAGTTTGCTTCCTATCAAAGTTCCTTTGTCATTTCAGGAAGTTTTTCCTTGCCACCATCTACTCCAGCTTGTTTATTAGAGGCAAACTGATCGTTATCATTTATACATAATACCTCACATTTTTAAAACTCATTCCCATAATTTTGGATTCTGTAAAGCTGCTTCTTGGCAATGAGCATTGTTAGAAGCATTATATAAATAAAGTTGAACTGAGTTGAATGGACTGTAAAACCTTGCTCAGAGGTTAGAGAAAGATTTGGGAGAGAAGTTTCCCTGGGTTAGAAGCTGGATTAGCTTCGAGGTGAGCCATGAACTTGTAAGCGTGTTGGTGGAAACACATGATCATGGTAACTACAGGGTGGGCCATTTACATGGATACACCTTAATAAAATGGGAATGGTTGTGACACATCAAACTTATTGGGAATTTCACAAGAAAAACAACGGTGTGTAACTTTATTCTTTCATGAGTTATTTACAAGTTTCTGACCACTTATAAAATGTGTTCAATGTGCTGCCCATTGTGATGGATTGTCAATGCAACCCTCTTCTCCCACTCTTCACACACTGATAGCAACACCGCAGGAGAAATGCCAGCACAGGCTTCCAGTATCCGTAGTTTCAGGTGCTGCACATCTCGTATCTTCATACCATAGACAATTGCCTTCAGATGACCCCAAAGTTAAAAGTCTAAGGGGGTCAGATCGGGAGACCTTGGGGCCATTCAACTGGCCCACGACGACCAATCCACTTTTCAGGAAACGGTTCATCTAGGAATGCTCGGACCTGACACCCATAATGTGGTGGTGCACCATCTTGCTGGAAAAACTCAGGGAACGTGCCAGCTTCAGTGCATAAAGAGGGAAACACATCATCATGTAGCAATTTCAAATATCCAGTGGCCTTGAGGTTTCCATTGATGAAGAATGGCCCCACTATCTTTGTACCCCATATACCACAACATACCATCACTTTTTTTGTTCCAACAGTCTTGGAGGGATCTATCCAATGTGGGTTAGTGTCAGGCCAATAGCGGTGGTTTTGTTTGTTAACTTCACCATTCACATAAAAGTTTGCCTCATCACTGAACAAAATCTTCTGCGTGAACTGAGGGTCCTGTTCCAATTTTTGTTTTGCCCATTCTGCAAATTGTGTGCGCCGATCTGGGTCATCCTCGTTGAGATGCTGCAATAGCTGGAGTTTGTAAGGGTGCCATTTGTGAGTAGCTAATATCCGCCGAAAGGATGTTCGACTAATGCCACTCTCTAGTGACATGCGGCGAGTGCTGCGCTGTGGGCTCTTGCTGAATGAAGCTAGGACAGCCACTGATGTTTGTTCATTAGTGACTGTTTTCATGCGTCCACATTTTGGCAAATCCAACACTGAACCAGTTTCACGAAACTTAGCAAGCAGTTTGCTAACTGTGGTCTCGTAGGGTGTCTTGCATTGAAATTTGCTGCAATGACCCGTTTACCCGTTACTGCGTTCACCAGATATCAACACAATTTCGATCCGCTCATCACGTGTTAACCTCTTCGACATGTCAATGGCTGTGAACAAAGAGAAACTTGTATATAACTCATGAAAGAATAATGTTACGTTAAAACCAAGCACACCACTGTTTTTCTTGTGAAATTCCCAATAGGTTTGATGTGTCACATGACCCTCTTCCTATTGAAAAAACAAAAGTTGGATCCAAGATGGCCGACTTCCAAATGGCCACCATGGTCACCACCCATCTTGAAAAGTTTGCCCCCTCACATATACTAATGTGCCACAAACAGGACGTTAATATCACCAACCATTCCCATTTTATTAAGGTGTGTCCATATAAATGGCCCACCCTGTACTGTAGGAGTAATGAACGTTTAAAACACCACACAGATGGTACAGGGGCAAATCAAAAGGGAATAAAAGCAAGTAGGGATGCACCGATACCACTTTTTTGGAAAACGAGTACGAGTACGACTACTTGCATTTCAGTACTCGCCGATACCGATACCAAGTACTTAATAAAAACATGATTTTTAACAATTTCGCTGAGCACAATTTGCCGTCCGCCTTTGTTTTGTCGTCTTCATTCACTTTGAAATAATTCCACACGGCTGACATGTCTCGTTTCGCCTCGCCTTCTCCCCGCTCTGAGCTGCATCCGGGTCCTGGGGGCGGGCACTCGACGCTTGTTGATTAACCCATTACACGCCGCTCAAACATAGACATTTCTCAGAAAGTGTAATCGGTCCCTGGTATCGGGGGACTTTTAACGAGTACGAGTACTTTAGAAAATGTGGTATCGAGGCCGATACCAGATACCGGTATCGGTGCATCCCTAAAAGCAAGTACTAGGCAGACAAAGCATTGTTTAAAATGACATAACATTATCAGATAGGATTTCTTGCTGAATTTGACTCCGTCACTAGTTTTCCTGGTAGGCAGCTGCTGTCCCAGAATTAACAAGATGATCACAGAATTAACAAGATCCCGGAGAGCCCACTCCTCTAATTCTTAAATGGTTTTTCATTTCAAATAATTTTGGTAAAAGTGAGTCCCAAATGAATAAATGAAACATTTTGGTCAGTTATGTAGATCTAAAAACACATAAAACGCTATTAAAATATTACTAATCTCTTAGTATGCACTGAAGCATTTTAAAACACTATTCTGTAGTCAAGGGACCACAAAAGAGAAAGGCACTGTAGCAGGCTGTTTTTAATTCTTTAGGAGATGCTTTAGGAAATCAGCAAGATAACAATCAAGACAATTAACAACAACAACAATAATAATATTAATAATAATAATACTAATATGCCAACGCAGGCATCTTACTCCTTTTTAAGGGACACATTCAATTACAGCTATCCATAGTACAAGGCGCAGTTGTATGTGTATAAAGCATCCCAAGCATTGTGCTGTTTCTCAGATGAATTGCTGTTATCTGGGAGACTACTGGTGTTCCATTAATTGATTTCAGCACCGCTCTCCTAAAAGTAATTGTGTGTCTATGGCAACTCGGCTCCCAAGTAGATTAAGCAGTGACACGAAATCCATCACCAAGTCAGTATAGTAGGGAACATTGGAACTGTGGATATGATTTGACTATCTGCAGCGCTTTGGGCAAAACCATCAGAGCGAAGGGGAAGAGTGAGACTGACTCATCATGCGGTCTCAAAAACGGGGCAGCAACTTTAGTTGTAATCTCTAATCTATGTAACCAGAGTCATAAAAAAACAGATGGATGCAATAACAAAAGCCTGACAGACTGAACATTTCATCACAAAATACTGGAAGCCCTCTGGGTCCTTATCATCTCCTGAAAGGATCAAATGAAGTAGAAGAAGAAGCAAAAAATGTTCACATTTCCAGAAACTCCCCACATACACTGATATGCCATTCCACTGTTAAACAGAGTCACAGTGAGGGAGAATAAATGTTTGTTAGATATACAGTAAGAGCCGTTTTTTAAATCATAGTTGTACTGTATTTTTATTCAAAGCTTTTATTTTAGCTAAGACATTATTAAATCTAAACAAATGTTTCATTCATACATAATGTAGTGTTATACAAAACGATATTATGAATAACCCGCTGGACGTCTCTGATTCATTCTGATGTCATTTGCTTTGGAAATTTGGAAACTCTTTCTGTTGTTGTGAGTGGTCCCATAAAAGATTGGACTTTCTATGATTCATCTTTATTTCAGTGAATAATCAAACCTGAACAGTGTGGATGTGTATCTTAAAACAACAACAGCATGATCACCTCTGGCTTGCTGATTATTCTTAATAAAGAATTGTATTTTATCGCAAGATTCTGCATTATATCTCGACTGTTTTCCGTTTATACCCAGCTCTTTGAATGCGTCTATCAAGAACATAATGATGACTTTCATGTCTATGTTAATAATATATAATTATACTTACCAGCTCATTAGATTCAGCAGTACACATAGTCACAATAAATAATTTATCGTCATTCTTTTAAATTCGAATAAAATTGAAGATGTCGATGTTGGCCTGCAAGGAATTTGCTGATATCATTTGCAATTTATTCTGTGAAACTAAAAACATTTACTTATGAAACTCCAAAGTGTTCAAAATTAAATAAATAAACAGGACCTGATGAAATAAATAACTCTATGAATAAATAAGACACAGATATGTAATATGAGAATGATATTGTGAAATACTTTTCAAAATACATTTTGAAAAAAAAAGCTTATTATTGTGAAATATATTGCGCTCTGCTATATAAATTTACGTGTTATTATGAAATATTATTTCAAGGTCATTATTTTTCCTAATAACAGAGATTATTATAGAGGCATTTTATTTAATTCCAGCTGTTTTTATTCCAAAATGTCATTTTTTTCAAAGTCAGTATTTATTTAAAAATCTCGTTTTCCCCGCTGACTATTTATTTCATAATTCGCAATTCAACAGAATGAGTCGTTCTGTCAATCAGTGCCAGTGGGTTGGACCTGCGCGCCTATTGGCTGATCATTTAACATCGATTAGTTGCCCTGGATACCTGCTCTGCGGACCGCCGCTACAGCTAGCAACAACATGCTAGGCAGAGGCGGACTGGCCATCTGGAGCTCCGGGCGTTACTAGACGCTGGTCTAGTTAGGGCGTCAATTTATTGTAAAAATTACGGAACCATAACATGGCATCTCTTTTTTACGCAGATAGATGAGTGCGTTGATCGTACGGTCTCTGCCGACAAAGAGCGTGTGTTTTGTAACGGCCACTACTGTTGTATTATGTATGTACAGTACAGTACAGTGTAGGAGTTGCTGCGTATTGCGCGCGCTGCGGAGGAGAGAACGGAGTAGGAGCTGAGGTGTGCTGCTTCCCCCGAAACGCTCTATTGTTTGACCCTTTTCTGTACTTTTACTTTATGTTTTGTATTATAATTTTGTGACGCTGAAAAAGGCTGATAGAGGTTTTTTGCTGAACGCTATTGTTGCTCTGAGCTCTTTTTTCCCGACTATCCGGCGCTAAGCGGCACAGTTTATGTGAATGTTTTGTAATCCTATTCCATTACCTGTTACCTGTCCCTTTTAACTTTTAATTTACAAAGGGAGAGATATGGATCCTTTCTCGATACAGCAAATAATTTATAATTGCCATGGATGAAAATGAAAAGAAAGAAAAGGTGGAGCTGAAAGTTTACGCGACAGGAAGAAAACGCTTTAAAAGCAGATGCTGTGAAATTCTTCAAATTAGCAGATTATGCCTTTTGCAGTTCCGCAGGCTCTGGCAGCTCTAACATTATGGTCAGGGACAGCGAGTCTGGATCCAGCAGCCTCAGGGTCAGTGATGATGTTGACCAGCACCTCTCCCCTTCTATACCCGAGCCAAGTGAAATGGATGGGAATCGACTGAATCTACTAAAATCTACTGACTTTATTCCAGATTACCTGTTCAGTTTGATTCCCATTTTTTTCCCTCGGCTCTAGATCAGGGGAGAGGTGTTGGTCATCATCAGCAGGCACTGTTTCATCATCACTGACCCTGCTGCACTTGCAGCTTACAGTGATAAGTGGTATATCTTACACTGACTGCATCAAGATCATACCCCCTGACTAGCTAAAATATTGTCTTTATAGTTTTATATGTTGTTTGTCTTAATGTTCTTTCCTTTGTTTTATAAATATGACCCAATAAATGTACTGTGATACTTCAAATAATATGCTTAAAAAGCATTTATTTCTGCATTGCATTATATTTTTATTCTAGTAAGTTGTGTTTAAAAAAATCTGCTGCGGGCCAGGAAGTCCAGGGCCATTTCTTGGTCCCAGTCTGCCCCTGGTGCTAGGTCAAAAATCACGGAAGATGGCGGACTGGTGTGAACTTCAGTCAGTTCTGCTCATTTTAGCAGATCAGATAGAGAGGTATAATTTACCACACTGTACACCCGATTAAGTTGGCAAAACTCAAAATATTTGAGGTAATCAGTAACATCAAATTTTTTAAGTAATGATGTTTCCAATTTTAAGTAAACAAAAACTATCAATTTTTGAGTTTGTTGAACCTGTGCAAATCAAATAACTTTTTGCAGACAATCCAGCCCGGGAATCAAACCCAGGTCTTCCACATGGCAGGCGAAACACCTACCACTGAACCACCAGTGCTCTATAGAGTTTACATTAGTGGAAGTTTAAGGTGACAGTTACTTATGATTACATAAAATATCAAAATTGTTCAGCTAACCTGAAAAGTGTCATTTCTACAAACTCATAAATACTCAAAAAGGTCTATTAATTTTATCTAATTGCAATAATTTCAGTTAACAGTACTCAATGTGTTTAATTACTTTGAGCATTAGGATTTACAGTGCAGTAGACACTGTTCTTCCACCAC
Organism: Clarias magur; assembly: GCA_013621035.1. Lineage (NCBI taxonomy): Eukaryota > Metazoa > Chordata > Actinopteri > Siluriformes > Clariidae > Clarias > Clarias magur. The sequence goes on along the minus strand of QNUK01000013.1, from coordinate 4,031,226 downwards.
ATGCATAGGACACGTATTGCACCATTAGACCTAAATCGATACTTCATGCGCTGATACTTATGTCTGAATAAAGGAGCAATAAATCACACAGCTGGCTCCGCCCTATCGCTCTTGATTGACAGAACGACTCATTCTGCTGAAAAGTCGCATTATGAAATAAATAGGCCATCGGGAAAAACGGGATTTTGAAATAAATACTGACTTTGAAAAAATGACATTTTGGAATAAAAACAGCTGGAATTAAATAAAATGCCTCTGCAATAATTGCAATAATGCCTCTGTTATTGGGAAAAATAATGACCATGAAATATTATTTCATAATAACAAGTAAATTTACATAGCAGAGAGCAATATTTTTCAAAATGTGTTCCATTATTTCAAAATATCGTTCTCATATTACATATCTGTGTCTTATTTATTCATAGAGTTATTTATTTAAACTATAAATAAATAACATGTAGTGGCTGAACACTATTTATTTATTTCATTCTTTGAACACTTTGGAGTTCCATATTAACTAGCTTCATTCAGTTTCCATGTAAGTAATCTTTGTTGCAAATGCAAAAAAAATATGTCTTGCTTACTGGGAGCCCTTCTATCTTGTTAAGAAAGTTTCACTTATTCCTGCCTCCTTGGCAAAAAAAAAAAGTTTTCAATACTTACCGTCATCCAGATTCAACTGCATTTCAATGCAAAACCTGTATTTAACAATCTGAGGTCTATAAGGAAGGCATGTAGAGCGAATGCGTTACCTTGCCAATGATCTGGGAGACAGATGTGTTTTCAGAAAGACGAGGGTAAGTATAGGAGCTGTAGGACCCATGCGGTGCAGCCTTGAAGGCACTGATGCCATAGGGCAGACTGGGCTCCTGTAAGCCAGAGCCTGATCTGGAACGCTGCCGAATGGCTGGCTGGGGGCTTGTCTGACAGATATATGATGACTTTGGCCTCTTTTCGTACTCATCCCTAAGCGCTGCGGTATAGATTCCTCCGCCCCAGTCACCATCTGGGTAGTTGATCTGCTCACTGTGTAGGGAGGCCCGTGATGGTGTCCCCAGTGGCTGTTCGCGATAATCCTGACTGGATCCTCCCAGAGAGGCCCTGTAATAGTTCCTACTGGTACCTGCTGCCATTTCATCTGTGGATAGTCGGACCTTGCTCTCTAAGTAGGCGTGGTAATCCGGTGGCATTTTGGCATATTCGGAGGACTTTTGAGGCATGGCATCAGGGTAGAAAGGGCTGCGAATGGTGTGGCCGTTCTGTTTGAGAGAGAAGCGGTAGTGGCGCCCCACCGCCCACTCTCCATCGTAACTACCTTTGTCCCTCTCCAGTGGAAAGTCCCTGCTGCTGTCCAGATCACAGGAATATCGGGCGAAGTAGTGGCTGAACCCGTTCTCCTCTGGGCCGCTGCTGCTGGCGTTAGCCGAGGCTATGGACAGCTGCTTGACTGAACTGGACTGGTGAGCTCCTGGTGGGCTCTCTTTGCGCAGAGAATTGGAGCGTGTCACAGAAATGTTGTCAAACTCTTCGAGTAGTCCATTGATGGAAGCATCTTTGGGTGGTTTGCTGCCCCTCACAATGGTCTAAAGAGAAAAAAAGTTGGAAAACCAAGCGAGGCAATAGATTAATCCCTGGGCTTTGATGATGCAGTGACCACTACATTAACAGAAGGACAAATGCTTCTGTCCTCAAACTGTGAAAAGAATTTCATCATACTGCACTACAGGGTGCTTGTTGCGATTTGACCCAGAAAATGATTACCATAAATATCAGTGGGAGTCTGACAAGAACATGCTATAGTAATCTCAGAATTTGGCACACGCGGAATTGAGCAACAGCAACAGCTTTCATCCTGAACAAATGGAGTCTCAGCTCATCCCATTCCACCCATACCTAACAGCATTTCACGGCTATGCCGTAAGCTCTTTTTTTTCCCACTCTCTTTTTAAAATGTGTACAAAATGGCAACCACAGATTGACTACATAAGATATAATATATTGTTTGCATGAGTCAACATTGAAGCTGTGGGAACCAGTCAGTTTTATCCTGTACCTTTCCCTGTAGAAATAACCTGCTAGTGGTTACCCAAAAACCTTTCAGCAGGTCCAAGTGGACAATAATAACTGCGTACCATTTGTATTAGCTAGCATTATGATTAAAAACACTTTGAAACTACCTGGGGTAGTGGTTTCATTTTAGCATAACATCCTACAAAAGCACCTCTGTAGTGCAAGCCTAGGCATCAGAACCCTGGTGTCGGACCTGGTCAGGCGGAACTGATGGAGTATCAACCCACTGAACACACATCATTTAAGTACAGGGGAAACGTCGTTGAGCCCAGCAAAGTTCCCCTCGGGAATCTTATCCAACAACATCTCCACACAGCCATATAGCGTATGGGGGTGTTTTTCCTTTTAACATTTGTAACTGTGAACAGAAATAAAAGTGCAGATAACACAACATACAGTATGTGCTGTTGCTTAAATATAAGTACAAAGCTCTATACAGTAATAACAATCTGTGCTTTCGGAACATCCAGAAGCAGATCAGCAGATGGACAAATAATTGAAACAGAGGATCCATTAAATATGTATTGACTGCAGTACCTCAGCCTACATGCCTGATATGCTCCAAGTGTTGATTTCAAGGCAGGAGTTTATAAATCTCCAGGACAGGCCAGTCACATCACAGTGGTGTCATTAAACCATGTCCTATCCATCTCTATAATGCAGTTGTCACTAAAAGATGGGGACGGACACACCAACCCAAGCCTAAGGCTTCAGATCAACACAAAACTCACATTATACTAGGAACAGTGTCAGTGGACTACAGCAGTAGACCACAGGAACATTTCTGTCTCAGAAAAGAACCTCATCGCCCATCCATCATCGCTGCTCTGGCTACTTTATATTAATTAGATTTCTATTAACGCCAATAATAGGATGATTTTTCTTAATATAAGATCACACTTGTGTTTTTACATAAAAATTCATAATCATGCTAAGCATCAGTTTTAGGAAGAAATATACTATAAGGGTTATTTTTCCCCCTTGAGGCTGCCTATAAAAGCCATTACGAATTATGTCAAACAAATATGAACATGAATTGAACATTTTCTGCTTAATTCATCTCATGCCAAGACGGAGATGATGGAGAGTTTATTACTGGAGAGAAAATAAACTAGGACCTGGAGTAAAAATCAATAAGCATGGAGAGGCACAAAAGGGGAGGAAAAGGAAGGAGAGAGAGAGAGTGTGTGTGTGTGTGTGTGTGTGTGTGTGTGTCTGTGTTGGAGAGAGGAAGGCAAAGGGAGGAGGTGAAGTGAGGTTAATTGTGTGCCAAATCAATGTCAAGCTCCAGAATCAAACTAGGTCTTTGGAAAACTGCCCATTCGTTTGAATTAAGTGTCCGATAATACTGGAGTGCCGAGTACAACTTCCACATTCTCTCTCTCTTTTTCTCTCTCTGGTTGTTTTGTGAGAGTGTTAAATTCTGCACTGTACTCGTTTCCTCTGCTTGCTGCTGTGACAGGAGCCATATTTCACCTGGGCTCTGTCTCTGGCCTGTCCTGCTGTGATAAGGCGTAATAGATCCACTCCCGGCCCCGACACCACTGTCGTCTCAAGGTAAGTGAGGGAACGGAATGAGGGAACATGAGAGCGGTGAACAGGTGGAGGAGGAGTGTGGGGACGAATGGGCTCACCAGAAGATAAGCAAGGGATTAACCTTGAATGTAATGAAGTGTGTGTGTGTGTGTGTGTGTGTGTGTGTGTGTGTGTGTGTGTGTGTGTGTAATTAATGACACTGCCTCTTGCAGAGCTCAACAAAACACTCAGATGAAACCCATAGATGAGGACGGCGTGCAAGTCAAAAGAGGTCTTAGTGGTCACCTCCAGGGTATGGGTTTGCTTACCGCCTCAGATCTGTGTGCATGGCGTTTCCATGTTCCCCCTGTGCTTGATGGGTTTCCTCCTGGTACTCCAGTTTCCTCCTGCAGTTCAAAGACATGACCCAAATTGCCCGCACTGTGTGAACACGTGTGTGAATGTTGACCGGTTCTACCACAGTCGAAAAAATGGTAATAAATACAATTATCACCACTGGCCTCCACGGCCCCTAGTTTGTCCTGGATGGATGGCTAAGTACATTACCATACTGTAGGTCTTGGTTGCTATACATTTTCTTGTACAGTGTAAGTAAAATGCATCCCAATGTTCAGCTGAGACTAATTTGAAGCTTTTGCAGTCTCACTGAGATCAATTTGAATTGGTATCTTTTAAAATGACGAGGTATTTAGTATAAATTCAACTCGATTCCTTCCCTAGAACTAGCTATATCTACTTCCGATCAGCCATCAGGGTAGGTCCTGTAGCAATACGGCTAGTTCCAACTCGATTTACAGTACACTTTAATTTAAAGCACAATTGAAAAAACCCGAACTAAGTAACAAAAACAACTGCATATCCAAATGCAATTTGCACAAAAATGTCATTATGTAATAACAGAAAAAATGGGGACATTATCTCAAGCCCCATAAACTCCGACTGCACATGACTCCAAAGACAAGAATATAGAAAATCAACTACAGTTAACCTAAAGTCATAGTCTGTTATAATCTAGTCTATTTAACAACCCTGAAACCAGAGCTGCCAGGTCTGTGCAACAAAATCCAGTCCAGTAAATCAAAACCAGCCCAAAACAAACCTGACTAGTACTCACACTCAAGAGCTACAAGTTAGGAAGCAGGACAAACATCATTCCCATTTTTTTCTCCAGCATGCATGTACACAGAAGCATACAAGGATAATATGAATAATGGGAAGAAGTGGCGCGTATATAGCAATAAGCCAGCAGACGTGCTCACGTGGGATGGGAATCATCAGATACCAGCCGATTACCGGTTGGATCAGGATAAATATTCTTACTAAAATTGCTAATACTTTTAACAACAAACTTATTAAATAATTTGTTATCCTAACACACAGGATGCAATGCTGCCTGCCAAAATATAAAGAGCTTAGAGCATGGAGGATTATAGAGGAATGGCGACATTTTGCCATCTCAAACTTAACTCAAGACTCATTCAAACTTATCTGAACAAAAAATAATTTTAAAAAATCGATTCCAATATAGAATTTTTGTTATAATGTTTTTACTACCTTTATACAGTATGTAGATATAATATTAAACTCCAAGCAAACTATGAAGAAAGAAAAAAGCAGTTTCCCACAGTGATGTTCCTGACCTAGAAGCTGGTAATAAATGTTTCCCAGAATGAGTTTTTGACCCATGTGTTCTCTGACTGTGTCTACCCTGGTTCATTATCTTTAAAGCCATAACTGCCTGAAAGTGGTGTTTAAAGTGCCAGCCTCGAAACAGAACTCTGGCTCCCCCTTCTGGTGAAGAACCCTCATTGCATTAAGAGTTTTTTCTGTCTCACAGCATTACTAGCTAAGCAAAACACATTGTTCAAAGATTTCCACAACATGAGTGCTTTGTGTGAATCAGAGTTTGACATTTGCGCAGGGAGATTATTAGATTCACATTTAATGATGTGTTTAAATAAGTAACCTTTAAAGGTCAGTCTTTAAAACCAACTGAAGTGTGACATCTACGATGGCTCTTCGGAGCAATGCATCAAATTCTCATCTAGTGAATACTGTACTGCGGTTACTCCAGGAGGAGTGTAACTCATTCAGCACTGTGGAGTTTATGACGCTATAGAGTTTATGATAGGAAAACTGCAACAGCAAACTGGGGCCAGCAGCACAGGTATGGCTCTGACCCGTACAGCAGTGGGAGAACAGAATGGCTCTTACATACAGTATCAGTAGTTTTAGGATCTAGTGGCCTTGAGGGGGTGCAGTCCCAAATCTAGACAGTTAAAGGTTAAAATAAAATCCTCCAAATTGTTTTTCCAGTTTTACCATCCAGATTCAGTGAACCTGCGCCCAGAGAGTCCTCGGGTTCCTCCTGCTGGCTGGCTGGAGTGGACCCCTGTGAGATAGTTTTGCTGTTGTGATTTGTATTACAGTAGCCTTAGTGTCACCTCACACCAGCCTAGCTATTGTCCTCTGACCACTGTGATCCTCAATGGCAACATTACTCCAGCTCACTGGATGTTTTCCTATTTTGATACCTCATGAAATACAAAAACTACACTGTTGTGTGTGAAAAACCCAGGAGCTCAGCAGACTCTAAAATACTTAAAACAGCCATTATAACAAAAAAGTCACTGGGATTACACTTTTCTTCAATCTTATTCATTCATTCATCTCCTACAGCCATAGGATAATTTTGATAATTACACAAATATTAATTTTCACAAAGTCTACTGCTTCAGTGTTTTTAAAATCTTCTTGTCAGATGTTACCATGGTTTACAGAAGTATAGTTACAAGCATAACACAATGACAATGACAATTACATCAAGTTTATGCAGAGAGTCAATATTTGTAGTGATGACCCTTCTTTTTCAAGACCTCTGCAATACGCCCTGGCAGGCTGTCAATTTACACTTATCTTTACATTCACCTAGGTGGCGGAACAGAAAACAGTCTGGATGAATGCTGTCCTCGATCTCAGAGAAATGGTGGGACGAGGCGAGCAGTGCTGGATGATCGGAGGGAACGTGGTGCAGTGCGTGGTGTGAATTTCTGGCCGCATCCTGACTCCTGACATCCTGATGGCAGCTCATTCTTGCATAATCAATGATGGAGTTTGTTAGACTTTGTTTAGAGTTTTTGTTGTCCACCTGCCTCTCAATATGATTAAGGTTTGGGGAGCTTCCTGGACAATGTTTAGTTCCCTGAACCACTTAGTTGTCACTTTTGCCTTATGGCAAGATGCTCCATCATGCTGGAAAAGCATTGTACATCACCAAACTCTTAGATGGTTGGGAGAAGTTGCTCTCAGAGGATGTTTTTGTACCATTCTTTATTCATGGCTGTGTTCTTAGACAAAATTGTGAGTGAGCCTACTCTCTTGGCTGAGAAGCAACCCCACACATGAATGTCTCAGGGTGCTTTACTGTTGGCACGACACATGGACTGATGTCATAAACATAATGTAATTGTCAATAAAAGCGTTTGACACTTATGAAATATTTGTAATTATACTTTAGTATGCCATAGTAGCCAGTCCCAAGAGACGCTGGGCAAAATTCAGGGAGCCTATCCCAGGAGACTTAACGGCATGAGACCAGGTACATCCTGGACAGGGTGCCAATCCATCACAGGACACACAATGGGCAATTTGGAAATGGCAGTTAACCTAATCTGCATTTCTTTGGACTGTGAACCTGTAGGAACTCCATGCACACAGGTGGGAATTGAACCCTCAACCCTGAAGGTGCAAGGCCACAATGCTAACCCCTAGGCCACTTCACCACCCGTCTCATTCTTATGTTTCATTAAGTGCTTAACAATAACTGAAGCTCTCGACCTGTATCTACTTGTTTTTCATCGTGATTTCTGCTGATAAATGATTGTCTGATGCTTCCTTCTCCTTTTAAGCGTATCTGTATTAATAGAAGGTGCTGTAGCTCGTCCTCTTGACATTTTCACAGAACAGTGTGTAGTCTACTTCTGATCATTAATCATGAAATAAATACCTGATGGCTGACGAGTTTTGGTGTTGATGAATCCATAATGTGCACAGTAACACCAGTGTTAATGTTGTAATGTTCATGGATTCCTCTGATAGAGGGAGTGTGTGGACGAACAAGTGGGAGTGTAATTAAGCGCTGGAGGAAATGAGACAGCCAACTTGCCACCCACACTTCATGTTCGTTTAAAGAATTTAGTCAAGCGGACAAATTTGTTTGTAGAACTGCTATTATAAAAAACAACAATAATTTATAAATCAACTGTAGATGATGTATAGACAAGTATACTCCTCCCATGTACGTATTGTGAAGTCATCATTTTTATTATATATATTTTACCATTTTTATTATCGTCTCATCACATTATCTGCCAAGTTTATCGGTTTTATAGGGCTACGCTTATGTAGAACGCTTAAGAGAATGTCTGAACAATTCGGCCTCTGTGTTTTCTGATCCTTTCATTCAGACATAATTTAATTAATTAACTCACCAACATGCCACTAAGTCACCATCATGCAGGCAATAATTAAACAGCCTCCTCTTTAAAAAGGTCCAGGGTCAACAGTTACTCATACATTATTAAAACACCAAATAAGGGATTACAGGATGTGAGACACCCATCCAATTTCTGCCACACTTATACTGGCCAGCAGATGGCACCTTTCTACTAATCAATTCTTTATTATACACAAATTGTATAATCAGTAAATAATATTTATGTATTCATTCATCTTATCCTGTGCACAGGGTCAGGGGGGCCTGGAGCCTATCCCAGGAGACTTAACGGCATGAGAGCAGGTACATCCTGGACAGGGTGCTAATCAATCACAGGAAATCCACACACATACACACACACACCAACCACACTCTGCAAGTCTTTGGGCTTTGGAAGGAAACCGGAGTACCCAGCGGAAACGCACCAAAGTCCACACACACACAGACCCGAGGCAGGAATCAAACTCTGAGCCTAGAGGCGCAAATAAAGTAAATAACATATGGAGAACAATAGAGCTGCATAACATGTTTTCAAAAATACATTGTGATTAATCTGACTAAATATAAGTAGTTTGTGATTTCAAATTGTTTATATTATGTGTATATTTATGCCGTTATGTTTGTTTATTAGTTTCTAAAATCCTTCTTTCACAGCATGGTCACCTTGACCTTCGCTAAATAATATGTGACAGCATATGTGATTTTCTTGTCTCTTTTTCAGCATATGTTTTTGTTCTGCATGATGCCTGCAAAGTGCTTCAAATTAATTATTTACAATAATACACAAGCCTTTTCTGGTCACCGAAACCACACACACAGGCAACTAGTATAAAACAAACAATGCTCTGATGAGCGAGGCTTTTGATTGGACAGTTTAAGCATCTGAGTCTCTGAGTCAGTAGGTCATGTTCAGTATAGTTCAGGCAAATCTCCACATGAATTACTGACTAATTAAATTGCACCTTTTTGCAAATAAATAGTTGCATAGTTGCATGATTTTTTTTTTGCATTAGTATTGTAATAATCTGTATATTACTGTATAAGGAGCAGAATTGTTATTGGATTATAAGCTATTTTCATTCTGAACTAATCTGCGGTTAGTGGGGTGGTCCAACAAGGAGTTCGGATTTTACATAATGAGATGTTCAAGCACACCTTGGCTGAAGATTTGCTCTTACATTACTGTCTTCACAGATCCCATGTTTAATTCAAAGGCAAGAGCAAAGCAATACATTCCGGCCTTGAAGAATGAAGGATTGCTCTGTTCTCTTTCTTACACCCTAGTTTTGTGGATTTTTAAAAATACACCATGCGATGTAAGTATAAATAGGCTACTTCATACCAACAAAACTGAATTATTTCTTCAAAGAATCAGTGTTTCAATTGTGTATCTCTTGTAATAAAATACACTGCTTTTTTTTCAGTAATAAAGCATAAAAAGCATTATTTTTATAATAATAAATGTCATAATAACATTTATTATTATAATCTTAAATAATCCACACTCTACTAAACCTTCAAAAGCAATATAGAGTTTTATTTCACATCTTTGCCCCCCAACCCCAACATGAGTTGAGACACACAGTACTCCTGTTCAGCACTTGGGGCTGCTCGAGTCCCATTAATGACATGCTGGGCATTTAAACGTGAGCTTGTTTTTTTTTTTTTTTCTTCTGAGTCACGATGCTCGTGCTGTTCCACACGCTTGCAGTGACAGGCATACTGCAGCGACAGCATGCACACATACAACAAGCTGCACAGCTTTCAAAGACAGCGGCACATCAATCAAACGCAGCACAAGGGTGAACGATTCCATAAAGGTCGTGTGACGCAAGCGACCATATGATGAATGTATGTGATTATACTTGTTATTCCACTTGAACGGAAATGTTAGGAGGTTTTTTTGGTTATCTTCGAAAGATCTATTGTAATCAGAGACAGATGAGAGAGATGGAGAGTGGTTTGGAGATTTAGGGATGGTATCCTAAGGCACAGGAATAGTCGATGATAGTTGATGAGAGAAAGCAAAAGAGAGAGAGAGAGAGAGAGATGGATTGAGACACTGTGCTGTGATTTTGGGGAACAGGAAGGATGAGTACAGCTGACTGCTATGTTTATATTCACTCTTCATCATATAAGAAACACTAATCACCACCAATCTAGCCTAATCTCATAACAACCTGTTTTAATTCCTTATCATGATATGTAAGTTATATCAGTAAATTAATACTGTATCTTTCTGTTAATTACTGTCTATTCAGGTTAAGAGTTTTATTATATATAATATAGAGTATAGAGAGAGAGAGAGAGAGAGAGAGAGAGAGAGAGAGAGGGAGAGAGGCATGCAATCAAAGACTGAGAGGCTGACTTAAATCACTGTCTCTAATGACCTTGACTTCTGCAGGCACTATTTTTATTCTGTAAAATCAAACATGAGAGGAGATCTGTTTGAGAACTGTTTGTCTGTGTGTAGTTTTTTTCTGCCATGTTTGCCTGTGAGTTTCAGGAGGCACAAAAGTAAATACAAACAAAACTGGAAATGAAATGGAAGAAATAAGGTAGGGAGTAAGAACGGTGTCATGTGATCAAGATTACTGTTATCATACACACACAACGGGCAATTTGGGAATACCAATAAACCTCAACCTGCATGTTTTTGGATCGTGGGAGAAAACCTACCAAGCACAGAGAGAGACCATGCAAACTTCACACACACAGATCCAAGGTGGGAATTGAACCCTCAACCATGGAGGTGCAAGGCCACAGTGCTAACCAATACACGACAATGCCGCCACAGCAATGTTACACATAATCGTTTTTTTCTTATTTATTTGAGAATGCCAATTTTTTACATCTAACTTCTTAAAGAAAGCTTCATCATATCCATATCTATGCTCAAATGATTTTCTTTGTAAAGTGACAAAACTCCTACGATGCATGGCTGCGGAAAAACAAAAATCATTCGGTGGTATATTTGGTTAAACTAATTTTACGAGGCAAAATTTAACCCTTTTCACAGCCTTATGAGAACTCAGAGATAACTAGGAGAACTCATGTAGCCACGATATATACATATATATATATATATATATATATATATATATATATATATATACATATTTGACTTGAAAAAACGAGCAAGTCTTGGTTTACAAGTACCGAGTATCATATATCACCCATGCTCTCTTGTTTTGACCCCGAGCGTCACGTGATCACAACTGAGCCAACAATTTTTCTATCTCTTGCGCTGCAGAATTGTCGGTAATCATCTCCCCTGCTGGATCTTAGTGCTTGTCTCTTACTGGTATAATCAACATCTCCATCTCTGTTTCAGCGTGTCTCCTATGTGTGTGCACGCGCGTAATTTGACACAGACAAACACGCACTCTCTCGCCTTTACACCCCCCCTCTCCGTCTTCACATACACACACACAGACACTCTGAAAAACTCTACTCTGTCGCGATTCTTCTCAAAGGTAAAGTGCTGGTTTATTTGTTTGTTTGTTTTGTACTTAACAGCAGTGACTCCGCTAGTATGCGCTCACACGAGTGTCATTAGAGAGATTTCTTTTTTTTCCCCCTTTAAAACAGTGTTTCCGTTGTGTGTGTGTGTTTGCTGTGAATCTTAAACAGCCAGGTGAGGGGAGGGAGGAGTAGTTTTACTGTATAAGACGAGGCGAGGGAAGGGGCTAATTCCACACACACACACAAATACACCTGCGCGCACAAACAAAAACACTTATATGTCGAGATTTTTTTTAAAGGTAAAGTGCAGGCTGATTTATTTTATTTTTACTTTATATATTGAATTAATTATTTTTATGTATTTATTATTTTGGGGCTGTGGAATTAATAATTTGAGTCTTCATTATTTCTTATGGGAAAATTTTATTTGGTTTACGAGTGTGTTGGAATACGAGCCCACTTCCGGAACAAATTATGCTCGTAATTCAAGGTTCCACTGTATATATATAATTTTTTCCCCGGATTTTTTCTGGGGCGGCGTAACACACTTGGAGGACAGTGGTATCCACTCCTTCCGCTTGCGTGAGCTCCCAGATGCCCCTGATTGGCTATAGAGCCATATATATATATATATATATATATATATATATATATATATATATATATATATAAAATCGTCATTGACCTATGGTGAGTTGCCGGCATGTACCTTTACCGCTTGGGTTTTAAGAGTTAAACTGGAGCTATGGTCAAAAGAAAGTTTGTTTTTGTGGTCTTTGCTGTATTTATCTAATAATGATATCTGCATCGATATCACAGAAGCATGATTTGAATGAACTTGGAGTGAGAACTGTAAGTTTGACCAACTAGCCAGCTAGAGTAAGCTACTATGGTACATCACATGCGTTTGCTGGCACTAAGCACTTTTGACTTTCAAAAGTGTAAAAGATTAAAAAAGAAAAGTTTTTTATCCATAACGTCATTATTATGTTTAACACTGACCAGAAAATACTAGCAAATGTTCAAATCAATCTCTTCTGTCAGTTCATCTAAGTACATTCATTGTAGAAAGAGCACGAGGTTACAGGAGCGCACGCGATAATACAGAAGGGCTTGTGTTCAATAACGAGAACATGCATGAAATGTTCACAAACGTACGACAATGAAACGGTCTGATGAACAGGCAGACACAGGAAAGCAGGGACTCTACTACAGGATTAAAGATCACGGTATTGATTTTATTTTATTCTTTTTTTTTTTTTAAATGAGAGATGGATATAAACTAGTGAAAAAAAAGGCATTAGGCACATTTTAGTCTCCATATGGAGCTCTGTATTACTATAGGAACAGCAACACATAGGAAAGAAATCAGATGCATATAAATGATTAGAAATGAGAATTCGACTGCGTTGTGATATAAATAGTCGGAACACGACCAGCATGACACTGACAGGGTATAATTCATTGTTTAAGTGACATTTCCCTGTTAAATATAAGTGCTGCTATATAAGGCAAGACACATATTCAGTGCCAGTCAGCAAAGCCAAGGAACACTAACCCAGTGACCAGAAAATGAATGTCACACACTGCGTCTAGAATTGTGAGCTCTCTCTCTCTTTCACACACACACACACACACACACACACACACACACACACACACACACACACACACACACACACACACACACACACACACACACAGAGACTGCCTAAAATAAGCCTATCCTCTCTGGAGACAGGGCTTAAACACTGCCTATTCTGCAAACCTGACACTTGAGCATTCAACAACTATGGCCTTCACATTAATGTCCCTGCATAATTACATGCAGAGACAGCAGGACAAAGTGCCCAACAGTAAACTCGAAACCTACTCTAATGTGTGTGAGTGTGTGTATGTGAGAGCGCGAAAGAGAGAAATCACTGATCTCAATGAACAACACACCTGTGTGGCTTTGGCTTTCCTTCCACTTCCTCTGGATTTAGCCTCAGCTGGTCCAAACAACTGGCCTTGCTCCATCTGCCAGACCCATGCCAAGAGCCTCTGCACCTGCTGCTTTTCAATGCCACTCTCTCTGTCTCTCTCTCTTTCTCTTTTTCACTCTCTCACTGGCTCTCCTTCTTTCACATGCATTAGCTCCATCTGCTCGCATCATATGTAACCTCATGCAGCTGCCATCCCATCCATACTGTGGATACTCAGCGGAGGCCAACTATCAGATTTCCCTCCAATCACGTGATGTATGCTGTTGCCCTGCTATTACTGAATCACAAACCCTGAGTGCTCATCTGTCTACACTGTACTACAGACAGGCTCTTTGTCCGATATTGCACTAATCATGCTGGTACTTGGAGTCAATGGAGTGTCCATTTAAGGTGTGTTCCTGTCTCACATCAAGTGCTAGTCCTGGGACACGCTCCAGATCCACCATTAATCGGAGTTTTTTATCATACATAAAGATGGAAAAAGTATTTTGGTTCAGTAATTTGTGTTTTCAGGTGCACTCAGATTGGTGCAATTTTCTGTACCGATAATAGCACTGTGTTATTTTTTAAATGAGAGAATAAGAGTATGTATAAAACCAACACTTTACCAACAATACTACTCTTATATTTATTAGTGAAAGACATGTACAGAAATTATTTTGGTATAGGAACACTCTTAAATGCATCAATATTTGTGACCCGTTCAGGTTAGTTTTGTCACACAGGTTAGTTTTGTGCTAGGGCCAATAGTGTGCCGTAGGTAAGTATCAAAACTTACTGTAAATTTCATCCCAACTAGGTTGATAAAAAAAACTTATCATCCTGATCCTTCAAACAGAATTGGGAATTTATTTATTCTAAACATTGTTTTAAAGCACTTTAATGAACCCTATCCACACTGGTTTCTCCAGGCTCCAGAAAAACACATTCCTTTTTTCACTATGAAACCGTTCCACTGGTGAAGTTATTTTAGGGGTAGCAGGGAAAACTTGATGTCAAAATGAGGCTGAGCGTCTCTCTTTTTTACTACATCATAGAATCTGCATTTAAATATTCTAAAAATAGGATTTCAATGGAGTTTTATGCAGCCACCCGCATAAACAAACTCGCACTAACCATATCTCAGCAATACAACATGATACAGTAATAAACCTGGTATATATATAAAAAAAAACACCTTACTGAACCAGGAATCTGAAAATATGCATAACTCACAAATACCTAAAATGTGACTTATTACCTGATTTGATGTGACAGGTCACATTTGGGAGGTGTCTTAAACTGTTTACAGTGACAGAACTGCATTACGTATGAAGTTGTATTCTACTTGATTTAACTCAAACAGACATGTCATCGTCATTAATCAAATATCTTTAGCAACATTCTAAGAAACATTATTGTGGCATGATAAGGCATAGCCATTATCCATACACCACACACACCACGGCCATGTCTATTTCATCTATAAAAAAAAACAGAAGCATAAATGAATGGGCTATATTCATAATGGAGTTGTACATGTAATGAGGATTTAATACTGAAATCTAGAGTTACCCATGCTGGTTGGAGATTGCCTTAACAGGGGTGTGACTCACATGTGCATGATTCTTCATTACACATAAGCACACTGTTTTGCACAATATCAGCGTGAACAATGAGCTGTATTAAGCCAACGAGCCATTCTCTGACAGTTTGACTTGACTTGTCACAATAAAAGTTGTTGTGGGCTGTAAAAAAAAAAAAGGGTCATTAATGAAAATGCATAAAATAATGATACAGAAATTCATTAATAAACATAATTGATTAATTGTATCATGCTTTAAACCCCCTAAAGGTTTGATTATTTGTTTATTCATTTCTTTATATATATTTAACTGGAGGCAATGCTTATCTCCAGGATTACATTTCTGATGTATATTTATGAGCCATGAGTATATTTATAAATATTATGAGCCATAAGTGAACAACTTATTTTATTATTTAAACCAATAAAATAAAACAGTAAATGAAATGGATGACACAATAGGCACTGATTTTGTGTCTCTTTGCTTTATAAGTCTTTAAAAGTTGTAAACATTTAAATAAACAAATAAATAATGATAATAATACAATATGCGTCAATATGAGAGTAAAAATCATATTGTGAAATTTTTTCCCTTGCTTAAAATGTCTTTTGTCATATGATTGTGTTTAAAGGAAGCTGTCTTGACGTTGCTTAAAAAAGTTCAAATTCTCTACTCAATAAAAATGTAGTATCCTCAGAGGCGAATAAATCTTATTTGGAATCACACGCATATGCATCATGTGAATGTAAATATAGACATAACATTTTGCCTCAAGTTGTCTGCTCTATATACGGGTCAACACGGGTAAATCTGAATAACTTCACATTCCACAAATTAAGTGTTTCTGTTTTTAGATCATTCAGCATTGCGTCACATGCAATACACAAACTATACCAAATTAATTACTTCACAGTAAGTTCCAACAGCTTCAGCTTATATGCATTCCTCTGCCCAAGGCAAAACCAATATTGTCACAAGTACCCACATTAATAAAGCCAGCCTGCTCTATGGTTTCCTTTTGGTTTGTTAAATACTTACAACATTCGACCCTTCACATCAAGGGTTGCATATGACGTTGCATTTTCAGAGATTTGGATTATGCACAGTTTTAGATTCTTGGATCAATAAGCTCCATTGTGATCACAAGTTTGTGATTGTATCATGTCCAGTTGCTAAGATATGGTCAGTGCAAATATTCCTTTTCACGAGAAGGGCCTTGGACAAAATCCATTAAAATTCGAATTTTATAATATTTAAATGGAATGGAGGATTCTGTTATGTAGGAAGAAAGAAGGAAGCCTCAGCTGCATTTTGACACCAGGGTTTCCCTCCTATCCCAAAAAACAACTTAGTCACCAGTGTGGTTTTATAGTGAAAAAATGCATAAAGTATAGTATAGATAAACTGAACAAAATACTGACCATTTAACATTGTCTAACAGTTTTGCAGACACTTAATGCTGTGTGAAAATGATTTGTCATGCTCACAGAACCACTCTTTCAAAATGTGAATCCTGAAGTGTGCCCCAGGCTAGAAAAACTCCACAGATGTGTTAATTTGGTCATTCAGTACAGTACATTCAGGTCATCAACTGACTTCATGCCGACGGCGCAGTGGTAGCTCAGCGGGCTAAGGCACTGGGTTACTGATCGATAGATTGGCAGTTTGATTCCCAGCTCAGCCAGGTTACCATTGTTGGTAACTTAACTCTATTGGCTCCAGGGGCGCTATACTGTATCATGGCTGACCCTACGCTCTGACCCCAGTTATGTTGGGATATGCGATGAAGGAATTTCACTGTGCTGTAATGTATACATGTATGTGACAAATAAAGGCTTTACTTTACGTTTCATTTTATTGCCACATAACGTTGCTGAGACCAGACCTGACCAACTAAAACAACTTCAGATAATAACAAAGCCTTGTACTGTGGGCACTGATGCATGATGGGAGGGTGCTTCCCTTCTTACACTGATGTGCCCAATGCACTGCACTAGGGTAAATCTGAACTCATCAGACCACATGGCCTTTTTCCATGACTTCAAAGTCCAATCTTTATGATTCCCTAACAACTTGAAGGGTTTATTTCCTGATTATTTTCACTAACAAGTGGCTTTTGTATGGCGTGTGAGTGTTGACCAGAGGTCCTTCCACAGTCATAAAAATAGGAATAAATATAAGGGTCACCACTGGCCACCACGGTCCCTAGTTGGACTACAGAGTGTCCTAGATAGAGAGAGATGAAACTACCCAATAAACATTGAGATGTTGTTTAACTTGTCATGTCATGTCTCATGCAACATCATCATTTTTCCTGCCATTTTCGGTTCCACCCTCCAGTTTATACATGGCAAGATTGTCTCACAAAATATATGAGTATTTGTTGAAGATGTAAGTGTTTCAAGGAGTTTATCAGTTTAGAGCATTTCACATTTGAAAGTTTTACTAAATAATTTAAAAAGTCTGAATTGATTTTGAATCGAAAACTGACCAACAAAATACTGATTAAATTGCAGCATCGATTATATCAGACAGCTATGCTTACTAATGCACAGTGCATTACAAGTAGAATACAATGTATATGTATATGCAGTGCATTCACTTCCACTCTTCCGGCCACTATAAACTAGAATAAAAAATAAGCTTTGTATAAATGACATTAAACAAAGCCACTTAGAGCATCAGACACAGAATCTCAATACAGCACAGCAAGACCTCATCATGAGGACATCATGCCTACTTAAACTTAAGAGTTTTCTACCATTAATCTGGTGTACTGTGAGCTACTGTATGGGATTCTGCACTGACGCACACTCACCTTAGTAATCGGGTGACAGGAAAAATTGTAATTTATGAGCTATGAGAAAACATACAGAACATTAATACTGAAAAACGTGCAAAAGCCAGATCTTTAGATAAGGTGAAAGAAAACCAGGCAGTGTGTCTCATCAGCGGCAATATGCAGGTAGGATTTATCTTTCCATTGGAATAAGGATGAACACTCACGAGATGGACACAGTTTTCTCTCTCATTCTCGGTACGCGCTCATTACCTCAGGAACGGCACACAGACAAGTCTGCCAACTGCAGGAATGAGCACATCGTTCATGTGTCAGTGCAGTGAGTGGAAAAAGACGAGTGGGGGTGGATGGTTAGCTGAGCCTTTCTAATATTATACACAGCTTAAACCCAGAGACTTACTCCATGCTGCTGATAAGTGCACTCATTCAATCACACTCGGGGCATTAATATTGATGTCTGCACGGGTCTTTCTTTCTGAAAGGTATAATTTAAAAATATGTCATGCAGAGAGAAATACAAATGTGCTGTGGAAAAAGCTACTACAGAAGGTTTCTCTTTCAGGAAAAGTGCTCCAAGATAAGCTCCTTACAACACATGACACCACTAAACATTAATAAAGAAACCATTTTTTTCCTTAAGAACAGACGAATGAGGCAGTACGGTGGCTTTGTGGTTAGCGCTGTTGCATTGCACCTCCAAGGTCGAGGGTTTGATTCCCACCTCGGGGTCTGTGTGCATGGAGTTTGCATGTTCTCCCCCGTGCTTGGTGGGTTACCTCCAGGTACTCCGGTTTCCTCCCACAGTCCAAAGACATGCAAATTAGGCTAATTGCTGTTCCCAAATTGCCTGTAATGAGTGAACGAGTGTATATTTGTTTGTTCCCTGCTATGGATTGGTACCCTGTTCAGGCTATACTGAACCTCATGCCCTAAGTCTCCTGGTGTAGACTCCATGCCGGCCCTCACCATCCTGTATACAGGATAAAGCTGGTAAGCAACTAGTGAATGAGTGAACATACAATTGACACCATTAAGGTAATTTATCCTGTTTATTTCATTTTGGAAAATCAATGTATTAATTAATTCATTCATTTTTAAATAGGTTTATTTGAGATTTTTGTTCTTTTAGCAGTCATTATAAAAACACCGAATGAAATGGAGTGACGATGTGGGCCCAGTGCTGTAGCGTTACACAGTCAATCAGTGAAAATCATATCATGTGATCAGACTTTTCAAGCTGACATCTCTTAACCCCTGTTTGGTGGCGTTTTCATTCTGCCCTATCGGTAGGCGTGTTATGAGACTGAGTGTAATGAACATGAACCAAGTGGATTATTTACTCTATTGTTCTCTTCACCATGAAGTGAGCTTGAAGGAGAACCTAAAAGCTGAGAACACACTGAGCACACACTGGCTAATTAAAATATGAATTACACAAAACGACAGATGACAGACAGAATTTCTGTCTCTCGTTTTGAAGGATATAGATACAGATACAGTTTTGCTCCTTTCCAATCCAGAGGAACTGAAGCACGAACCCAGCAATGCATAAAAGCTTGATAAAAATATTGAATTAGACTAAAAATATTTAATTATCATATTTGTGATTATTTTGGTTAATTTGGTCAATATTGAGATATTACTGAGATTATTTAACACAATTATTCATTGACTTTGGAAACATCATGTATTCACTAAAATAATCTTTTTAATAGCAAAAGCGAGTACTTACATGAACTTTCAATATAAGTCAAGTACAAAAGCTTAGAAAAGAATAAATAAATAAATAAATAAATAAATAAATAAAAATAATAATAATAATCATGCATTTACAGTACATCCCCTCTGGTTATAAAAAAGTGGGAAGGTTATAAAAATCTAGGACAATTTCATTAAAACAAAGTATATGCATATATAGTTAAGTTACAGTATGAGTTTTAGTACGGATATCATTTGGCCTGTTTTTTAAATTTGAGTATTGGGGGAATCACAGTTATCTGGCAACGTAAGAATGATTCATTGTTTTGATTCAATGATTCAATGATTAATTATAATGATGGCACGTGTCGTGAGTGAGTGAAAATATAAACATGAAGAGACTTTGAGCACAGAAAACATCAGGAATGAGGCTCAACCTCTCGCAATATGATGCCTATAATAAACGAATCCACTGTTCACTTGCCGATAATGGGGAGAGATCTGTTCAGATCATGGATCAACTACAATCTGTTATCACTGGCTTTTAAAGAAGGACGATTGCGAAAGATTTATACCACAACAAGAAAAGCATTGTATTATTATTACATAATAATCATTTAATTGTTTTTTTGTTTTGGGAGTCAAAATCTATTAACCCTTGTGAATATTGTGTATATGTGCAATTATTTTGCTCTATTATTATTACTATTATGCTACTAGTTAAATTGATGACCTACTGTACAGATATTACTGTATACACTGCCTGATTAAAAAAAAAAAGGATTTCATTCAGTAACCTCAGCTTTGATTACAGTATTCTCAGAACCACACTCTTTCACAATTTGAACTCTGAAATATGCCTATGCCATCAGGAAAGAAAAACTCCAATGATGTGATAACCTGGCAGTTCACTACATTCAGGTCATCAGCTGACTTCATTTTATTGACACATAACGTTGCTGAGCCCAGACCTGACCAGCTAAAGCAACCCCAGATTATAACACTGCCTCGTTGTACAGTGAGGCTTACACAGTGGCCACTCTGCATCTCTTTATGCGCCTCTCTTCTTTCCCTGATGCAGCCATCAATCTGGACTTGGTGAATCTGGACTCATCAGACCACATGACCCTTCTCCACTGTTCCAAACTCCAATCTTTATGCTGAAGATTGCTTTTTCTGATTAGTTTTTCCCGTGGTCACACAGCTGTTTAGTCCCAATCTTGTACGTTTCCATCACATTGTGTGTGTAAGTCAACTTCACTCATGATTTTTTTCCGATCACATTTGTTTCATAAAGTTGTTGGATCAACACTATCCTTCCAGGTTTTGATAAGGTGTTGTAGGCTTCTTAATCCAGTTCCACTCACTCATCACTCGTTGACTCACAGACTCATTGTCTATACCGCTTAATGCTGTATACAGGGTCACGGGGGCCTGGAGCTTAGCCCAAGAGAATAAGGGCATGAGGTGGTGGAAACACACATACAGTACACACACTCTAAGGGCAATTTCGGAACACCAATTATCAATCTTTATGACTTTGGACTGTGGGAGGAAACCAGAGTACCAAGAGGAAACCCACCAAGCACGAGGAGAACATGCAAAATCCAAGAATCGAACTAGGGCCCTGGAGGTGCAATGGCGACAGTGCTAACGACTATGCCGCCATGCATGCAGCCTAACCCAATTCCTGTCATTTCAAATCTCCTTAGGGATATCTTTTCTTAATGCAGCACTATTTTGGCTGGAGAGTGTAATATGACCAATAGATGCACTTGACATATTTAAAGCCATTTAGGTGAGGTAAGGTAATAAATAAAATGAATCCTGGTCAAATCATGAAGTCAACAAAGAGTTGCTTAAACAGACATTTTGAAAAGAAAAAAAAAACAGCATTAATTTCTTCATTACACTAGTAGTTATGAACATGAGCTAAGTCTTAAATACTCTTCTACTTGTGCCTTGCCAGACTGCAAAACTGATTTAGGCATGGTGCATTATTCATTCCCAGATGTTGTACTGAAAAATCACAAGAGACACTTGACACTGTTCAGAAGAGAAGTGTCAACCTGTTCTAGCTAGCTAAAGAAAGGGAACCAAGGAGAAGGAGTTGGCTGAAGTACTGAGCAAGAAAGCAAGTAATTAAACCAATGGCTGTTCCTCTGGAAGCAGAAGCAAGGGTTAATGACATGAGATCCTCATGTCCATGAAGTGAAAACAGTACTGTTTTATGTTAAACATTACCAACATGCACATTCTACACACTCTGCAGGGTACAGTGCATGGTACATCATTTGAGACGGCTGACGTCCTGGAGTGACCCACATATTTGCTCACTTTATCCTGTTCTAAAGATATAATGTACAAACAGGACGCCTCCAGGACCAGAGTTGAAAACCTTTGCTCTAAGTAACGACTTACATATTTGAAATCTTTCATATTAAAGTTCATTCTTCCGTGTAATATGGCTTGCTATAGCAGAGCATGCACAATAAAACAAGCTTAAAAACGTAAAAAGTAATGGTCCATGCCACAAGATGAACTTTTGCATGTCGTGATGTTTATTATCATCGAATGACAATGTTTCATCATGTGACATGCTTATAGCAAGCCATATAATATTATGAAGCATTCATATGAAGGCCTTATAAGTACATAATCAAATACAATACATAAAATGCTGCTACACATTTCATGGTTTTGAATATGCGACTACGCAAATATACTGTAATAGCATGCATTTTAGTTTCCACTAGTGTATGAAGTGGTTTCCTCAGGCCTCTCTCGTCACATATATCTTTAACAGTTCATCACAATTATTTTGAAACTAGAACTACCCACAATGCAAGTTGCCAAGCAGTGAAAAACAACAAAGGTTTAAAAAAAAAAAAAACTGAAGGAATAGTGTAGCTAAAGGAGAAAAAAGGATCAAATAGGGTAGGAAAAAGGGCATACTTTTCGCAACGCTGATTCAGATGACCGGACATTCTTGGGAGATGTCTGTGAAGAGATCAAGAGAATTACTGTCTTGTTGACCGCTCTTCAGAGATATCTCCTATGGTACTGTACTCGAATAAAAGTGTCAGTTCATTTTTTTTCCTTTTTCTTTTTTTTTCTTTACCCGACCTATATTCTGTCTGGTTTCTGACAGTCTTAAACCTGTGTTGCCATCCTCAGTCCTTATTCTTTGCCTTACATACTGTGCCCTAATTAGCTCACATTTAGACATTATACTATACCATCTGACTTCAGATTTAGCATACAGTAGCACGGCGGATCTTCTTAAGAGTATGTGAGTCGGAATTCCAAAAAGTCAATGACTGGGTAACAATGGAATTAGTTAGAGAACCAACCAAGAGGCCAGACATTTGCTTATTGTGCTGCTGCCACCACCATGCTTCTTTGAGGGGGTGTTCTTAGGGTGTTCTGCCATACTGGGTTCCAATTAAATATAGAATTCAGGCAATAACAGGCACTTGTGATTTGTTTTACATGTTTATGTCTTCATTATTAAGCCTGTACAAACATGAAATAAATAAATACATAAATACAGATTTTCCAATGATTTCCAAACATTATTATTTTAGCAAAAAAAAAAAAAAATCACAGGAAAATATCTGTAGACTAGAAAACAAAGCAGCATATTATGTTAAATATCACTTTAAAAAAAAACTTTTATTTTTAACTTTGATGACAAAGTCTTCAGAAGAACTGTGGCCGATTCTGCGAGATGCAAATTTTCTTATAAAACTGCACAAACTCACTTCAACTTTGGTGTGATGACAAACCAAATTTTTTGTCATTACAACCAATAATTTACTTTGTTTCATTAATTACTGTTTACTGTTTTTTTTTTCCCCCCCTGATTTTCTCCCTAATTTAATTCCTCCCCGTCACTAGGGGGCTCCCACATTAAGGCTACTACTGCTACTCAGTCGAGAGGGCAGAAGACTATCACATGTTTCCTCTGAATCACGTGACGCCAGCCGACCGCATCTTTTCGAACTGCTCGCTCACGCACCGTTGGGGGCGGAGTAACACACTCAGAGGACAGCGCTACACTCTCCTTCCACTTGCGTGAGCTCACAGACGCCCCTGATTGGCTGTAGAGCCGTGATTAATGTGGGATGACTAAGTACCTTTCATCCCTCCCCTCTGAGAGAGCTCGGCCAATCAGCTCTCTCTAGACCTCCGACAGCATCGGGAAACGACCTGTTTACTGTTTTTTATAGTTTTTTTTTTTTTTTGAGATTTTTTTTTGCAGCGGTTTTTACAGCGGTTATTTGCACGTGACTTTTGCACAGTACTGTAGGTTTGTTCTTATCGGACCAGAGAACCTACGTTTGCTGAACCTTCAACATGCTTTTTTTGCAAACGCCAAATGAAATGTCTTGCAGATCTTCCATAAGGCCCCACTATCAACGGTTCTTTTATAATCTGAGCTTCAGTTAAGCTTCCTTGGATTCTTGGTTGCTTCTTTAACTGATGCACGGTCACTGACTTTTGGCAGAAATCCTCTTTTAAACCTCGTCCTTGGCCTGGTATGTTTCTTAACAAAATCTGGTGCTTTCCATGAACATTTCTATCAAGATCCCAAATGAACCCCAGACATCTGATGACAACCGCTTACACCAAAATAATTTAGGATTTCAAAACAACAGGGATGAATACTGATGGAGCTCATTTCATTCAAGTTTTTCTAGCCTAATTTAATAAATGTATAAATAATAAAATATTGATATACATACTAGACAAAAAAGTGGTACGATTGCTATATGAACATTGATAATAAGACAAAACTGTACAGGCACAGGACACAAGGCAAAGACTGCAAAGACAGACATTAGAGACAGCGAAAAGGAGTCAGGAGATGATGGCAACACTGACACATTTTACGAAAAATGAAATAAACCAGTGACTTTGTATGTTCGTATAGTACTATAATTCTATACATTTCCCTGTGCAAAAAATTCAGCAAAGATATAAACACTGACATTCAATATACATCAGAAGCAGGAAGACAGTATATGGTTGAGACTGTTTGAAATTGTCTTATTGGAAATTAACCCAAGCCCAAAATTCTTTTCAAATATAATTATTCTTTATGTTCAAAGTCAGAATGTTGGCTTTTTCCAGAAAAAGGTTCTAATGAACCATGAGCATTTACAGGAAATAAAGAGAGCAGAGGGAAGAAAGAAATATTCTCAGAACAGGAGAACTGTGGTGTACCTTCATAGGGGCCAGCTGAATGGGTGTGATGTAGGACGGGTCTACCATGGGTTTGGGCCGGTTGGCCGTGTCTGCCAGGAGACTCTGCCATTGCTGAGGAAGCCCGGTGAACTTCTGTTCGTGGGGGTCAAACCCTGTGTGCACGCGATGCTCAAAGTTCGATGGGGCTGAGATTTCCAGCCTTTTCTTCTTCTTTCCAAACATGTTGGAAAAGCTGGACAGACCTAGAATCACACAAAGCAGAGTATTAAAATGTAATGCTTTGCAATGCAATCAAGTAGATAAGACAGCTGTTGCTGTTAGTTTTTCGGCCACAGTGGAACATCTGATCTCGGCAGAGGTTTGGGACTTGGGACTGGCAATGCACCGATCCCAGGCCTTCCGCATGGCAGGCAACACACCCACCACTGAGACACCAATGCCCACGTAGATGCAGTAAACAGGCAAAATGTAAACAACAGCAACAATAACAACAACAAAAAAATCCTAAACTGGAACAAATGTTCAGGTCCTCACATGGATTAACACATTACACATACACATGTGTAATTATTATATTCTGTATAAAGCTGGATTTTACAACATACAGTATACTGATTGTTCTTTCCGTGTTCACGCATATACATCGGGTGTGAGGTTAAATCGTTAACACTAATCAGCCACATGAGCTCTTAAGCAATTTCCAGGCATGAACTACGGTATAATTAAACCAAAGACTTTAGATCTCTATAAATATACGTACTATAATTGAACAATGCCTAAAAGACAAGTCCTTTTATAGAGATTTGTAATGGTTGTAATCTATTTTGCTATATTTAATATTAAACAAAGCAGGATCCCATTCGTAAGAATACATTTCCAAACAAGATGTGGAAACCGAGTGTCCACTTATCCATCCCTTTGTGTTCTCACTGCTATGTTGATCTCAGTTCATCACGATTATGCATCACTTTCGTTGGTCGCCGTCATCCAGGAAAACAATGATGTCCTTCAGCTGAGCCGGACACCGTGCCTGGCTGACCTACGCACTGCCAGTTGGGCCGCCGACATGTGCACACAGACAAAGGGACAGCCGGCGTGTGTGCGTGTCTGAATGTGTGTGAGAAAGAGGAACAGAAAGAGTTCTGTGAATAAAACAGGCTACGTGTTCACTAGTACATCGTATGTGAATGCAGCGTGGGCAGAGCTCTTTTCCGTTCAAAAGCTTAACGTGTAAAAGAATCGGTTTGCACAGGCTGCTAAATCTGGACTGATCTGGGAAGCAGCTGAGATTCAGATGGTGTACTTAAACCAACAGTGTTATTTGCATGAATGAAGAGCTCTGTCTCCCGGCAACACCCGAGAGCATGCATCGAATGAAAAATAACATGGAAGATCATAGCGCTGATTAACGGGACCCGTCTCATTCAGTTTTCTTATTTTAGCTCCAGGGAGAGAGAGAGAGAGAGAGAGAGAGGGCTACTGGGAGGGATGGGCTTTCTAAACAGGAACAAGCCGGAGACAGGACAACAGAATGATTAAGCACAGCATGCTCAAATTTAGATATACACTCAACTTAATTAATGGCAAGCTTCATTACAATGAAGGAAAAACCAATATATACAAGGAGAACAGTACACCAAGATTGCAGACAAGGACGCCTCTACCACCATGTATTGTCCTTTCAGATATCTGACCTTGCAGTGACCTTGACCCTGTCTGGGTCAATTATAAAATGTAATAAGTCCATCCATTTGCTCTATGCGCTAATATTTTCATAGAAAACTTACAAACATTCAACTGCTTGTCTCAAAGACATTGCACAAACAAGACTCTCACACAGACAAAATCACAGGCAACCTGATTACGTAATGCCGCTACCAACTTGTAAAGGAGGCGTAAAATGCCTTCTGGATGAGGATAATTGGATGTTTTAGGCTTTGTCAGAAAAAAAACTTGGATCCACACCCTACCCCTGAGTCTATCCCACTATTACAAAAGTGCCAAGCTATCAGGGGCAGGAGTAGCTTAGTGGTTATGGCACTGGATTAAAAAGCTCCCCCTGTTGGGCCCTTGAGTAAGGCCCTTAACCCTCAACTGCGCCGATGTATAATGTTGCCCTGGATAAGGGTGTCTGCCAAATGCCATCAGTGTAATGATTTGTTTTATTTGATTTTATTTTCATCTTTTCTCCCGCAGAATAAGAACACATGTTCATGCAGTTTGTCTTTAAACTCCTCGAGGACAAGGGAAAATGTTCCACCAGCCTTTCTGACACACATCCTTGATCAATATGTAAAACCTTCCCTGGTTTAGGAATGATTAAATAAAAGTGAGCTCATGATTTGATAATGAACAGATGTGCGATGTGGCGGTAGTAGCCCTGTCTGCTTCCTGATGACTGTTGACTCTCCAACTTGTACATGGAGCCTCTTTAAAGCATGCATACATTCTTCTCATTCCTTCTATTCATGGACCATCTGCTCAAAATAACATTCCATACGCACAACAGTGCATTCCTGCATCTAGATCATCTTACTTTGCTCTTTTCTGCTGAGCTCACAATTTCACCTACGTGACGCAGGCATGCCAACATTCCGTTTCACTTTCAGCCTCGTATCCACCAGCTCTAGTTTGTTGGCTGAATACAGTATGTCTATGTGTATGTGTGTGTCACTGTTCCAATGGCGAGTTCTAGCCAAACACAACAATTTGACAATCCTAAATTTGAGTGTCAGCAATTTTGACATAGTAAACAGAGCCTTCAGTACAGGTGTGCACTTCAGACACTTTGTATTCTCTTTAATCCGAGGTTACGGAGCAGATTATCAGACGAGTCTATCCCCCTCCTACTGTAATTTACTTGGACAGATGAAGCTGATGAAACTGCCTTTTTTACATTTGAATACATTTTTAAGTTGTATAAATTTCCCATTGGTAAAAGGTAAAACGTTCCTGTTCCTCTACAGGTGGTGCGCTCTAAACTTTCCACACATGGGCAAGCAGTACCACATCCATGTTTGTTTAGAACTGGAACAAAATCTGCAAAAAGTTTTACATTGAATCATTATATTTATAAGATGGTGAAATTAACAGAACAGATCGGATCGGCACATTGTTATTGTGATAATATTGTATCATGAAGTCCCTGGTGATTCCCATCCCTATGAACAATCATGTGTGCCCATGAGTTCACACACTCATGAGTTTATACATTCAGGAGAGAGTGTTTGCATTTTTTTCTCCAAGTGCAATGGAAAAAGCTGGCTAATAAGTGCTGGTCAATCTGAACAAGAAGCCTTGTGTACCCTCTTGTCACTCGGGCCTAACATCGACCCTTTCCGAACAATGCTATGAAATTTTTGAAACACATTATAAGAGCCTGCTGATCATTCAAAACCTCAGACTCGAGTCAAAGGCATTGAAAAATCTCTACATGATACAGACTGCACCCGAATGCCGTGGTTTTATTTTGGGCCTTGCTCTGTTCAGACTGCACCTCTTACACTTGTCACAACTGCAGGTTTGGGCTGGATAGCAGACAGAAAGAGAGAGAGAGGGAAGGAGCTGTTGAAACCTATGACCTAGACATATGATTACATAGACTGCTGACAGCTTAAAGCATCCTGGGTATTTAAAAAAGATGAAACAATTGTGGTGAACAGCAAGGGTCCAGTCGCAGCCTTTTTATGATTTCACCAAAAACGTACAGAGAATCTAATCATCTAATCATATGTATGTAACTTTAATTCAAGAGCATGACTTGAAATAAGAATAAATGTACATAAAGTGCAATGCCCTGGACTATTTATATCCTGAATATGGAACATGTGGAGAGTTTATGGCTGTTACACTAAGCTAAAAACACAAGTTACTAATTAATATCACATTTGTACATTTGTACATTTGTACACATTGTACACATTTGAACGCATCCACAAACACAGGTGTAGGTGGACATGGTTTACACAGCTTCCCTAGAGGATCTTAAACGCCCTTTATTCCTAAATTCTGGACAAAAATTTACATAATTGGGCAGCAGTACAGTATGTTCCCACTACTGGC
This sequence comes from Clarias magur, assembly GCA_013621035.1. Taxonomy (NCBI): domain Eukaryota; kingdom Metazoa; phylum Chordata; class Actinopteri; order Siluriformes; family Clariidae; genus Clarias; species Clarias magur. The sequence continues at coordinate 4,002,339 of QNUK01000013.1, read as the reverse complement.
TAGTACATCATCACTAGTATACATTATCACTGGCTGTGATAATGTAATTTAATAATTAAAATACACATTTATTTGTGATGATTTTTTTTTTTTTTAATGCATACATTAGTTGCATCATGAATATGGGTCTGATACAATCCAGGGTCATGGCATTAAAAGAAAAGCCTTGCACTCGACCTGAAGCTCTGTTTGTCCCTGAACCATCTGTCACCATCTGAGGGACGGCAGGCATTTCCCGCCCGGAGCAGTGCACTGGCATCATGGGCCAAAGCGAGGCCTGGCCATCCCCCAGAAGCCCTGCTAACAAAACAGAGCCCAGCACTATTTTAGGTCTTTGTACACATGTGCTGTTAAGTTACTCTTTGCCTGGCCAACTGGCTGCAGACCCCCCCTGCTACAGTACATGGGGCTTAGGGTGCATTAAGTACACATAGCACCATTAACTGACTTATGACAAGCATGCTGTACAGGCAGGTGGTTCTTTCCATCAGTAAAACTGACAGTCAGTGAAAAGGGAGAGAATATAACAGTATAACAGTATAATAGTATTCGTAGCTCTTTCCTAATGTAGAGTAGATTTAGGAATGATCACACATTTCGACTAACAGGTCAATCACTGTCAGTTCACCTTAAATAAGAGCCAAGACACATATCCATCTAAACATATCAAGATTTCAAAACTATGAAATAACACATATGGCTTTAGGTAATTAAGTAACAACAAGAACAGTCAGTTATTTTAAGACACGAAGGTCAGCTGTTCTGCCGAATGGATTTTGGAAAAACCCATCAAGCACCATGTTGAGACTTCCTCTCAAGAAACCCGTCCAAGGAAAGCGAGACCAAAACCTACAGTATGTCTGCTGTAGAGGAGAAGTTCATTTAGAGTTACCAGCCTCAGAAATCATCAAATAACAAACGGCACCTCTTAGAGATTAGAGCCGTTATGAAGGCTTTACAGATCATAAGTAGCAGACACGTCTCAACATCAACTGATCAAAGGAGATTATTGCATATTTTGGACGTCGTCAGCGTTGTTTTACAATGCAGAAAGAAGGAAAAATCAGGAAAGACCATGGAATTAGAAGACGTGTCCAGAATTTTGACTGGTACTGTATCGAGCATTTAGACTTGGTTCTGTCTTTGCTTCTGTTATGTTTGTCTTCTTGGTGTGATTCTTGGAGGCAGATGAGAAGACAACAATTTTGCCAACGCACTGACTGAAAAAACCAAGTGTGCTCTGTGATATGTAGTGAACACTGCTGTGCTACTCCTCAGTTGGAAAGAACTAAGAACTCGGCTGCACAGAAGATACAAAACATATTATGCTATTACATTTCCTGCCTTTTCACTTTGTCGGTTTTAATAAGGGACAGAACAATCTGTCTGTGCAACATGCTTGTCCAAAAGTACCAAAATTAATAAGCAAAACATGTATCTGCAGTGTGACAGGAAATGTAGATTTGGGATATCTGGACCAAAGGATTGGGCGAAATGGGACAACATGGGAAAGGGAAAGAGAAGAAAAAGGCGAAGCAAACAAAGGAAAGAAAAGGAATGAAAAGAACAGCATTATTAAAGTATTCCACAGTAGGACTAATTTAAAGAGTACTAGAACGATGAAGTGCACAAAATCCTAAAGCAGTACCATAATTATTTAGTCTTTCATAACCGATCAAAAAGGTCGATCTAAGCAAAAGTTTGATTAGTACATTCGGACTTAAAAAACAAACTCTTTATAGACAAAGAATCAACTGAGAGATGGAAATTACTGGTTATATTGAAAAATATAATCAAAGAAATTCAACTATAAAGAAAGATAATAGAGAAGAATAATATTTAACATACCAAAATGCACACTTCTTGCTCTCTGTAAACATTATACTGTACATTGTTACTTAATCATGCGTTCTTACCTGGTACTAGATTCATTCGTCCTCATTCAATAAATATGAATTTAAGAATTCTATATCATTCATATGTCCATAAGGGGATGTACTGTTGGAAAAACATTCCCTGGCTCTTCACCGTGGGTGTAGTAGAGGCCTCGCCTTGGGCTCACCCATTCACGCTCGTATAATGACCAAAGAAACACTGTGCCAAAAAAAATGCCAACGACAGCAGCCTGATGCAGACAGGCTAAGCCCGGGGCATTGGGATGCAGGACGGCAGAGACTCTCCCAGGCTGACACCATCGTTCTGTTTGTGCCCTGACTTCCTGCTCTAGCACCGTCTCTCATGTCCTCGGACAGTGTGTCACCTTCTGTAGACTAACTAACTCTCAGACTGGCACGGCGCAACAGCCGTAGTGTGACCACCGACTGCAATGGACAGGACACCCACTGTCTATCACATTGTACGAGTGTGAGTGAGAAAGTGAGTGCACAGTCAGAGCCACCCGACGGAAAAGAAAGAGTGTGTGAGAGAGAGAGACAGACAAACAGAGAGAGACAGAGAGACAGTGAGAGAGTAAGACAGCTACTACAGGCAGTGAACACATAGCCTGGGTCATAAACCCCCAAACACTGTGTGTTGATGCTAGACAAGAGAAGATACCTAGTTTTAAAAAGTTAATTTATTTCACTGAATGATTCGTCCCCCAACACCTATCAATGAAACATGACTACACAGCTCACTACAAACTCCTAGGCTTTCAGGAGGAAGTGAAGAAGAATCTGCCAGAGCTTCAGGAGCTGTGTGGGAAGCCTGCAGGAGCACCACACCCCTTTCTTTCTTTCCACACGCTATTTTTACCCACATCCCCACAGCCCCGACTGTGGCATGCTCATCAGGGTGAGGGCTGCGGGGACATCTGGAGATAACACTGGTCCACAGCTCTAACATAGAAACACACCAGGAACATGAGAACAGTCATCTTAAGCATCCAAACATTTTCAAGAGGAACTTTCACTTGCTCCATTGCTTAAGCTTCACTCTGGAAGGGTTAGTGATACATGATGTCTAGCAATAAATGTCTTGCATTTTGACTTTTTAACTTTGGTCATGTCTGGAGCTCAGTGCTGTATCCGTCATGACACCATGCATGATTTTGTATTGCTCAGCGTTTAATCACTACTATTATTTGCCGGTCATGCACATTTTTTGCTTTTACCAAATAAAATGTTTTACGTCAATTTACACTTCCGTTTTTTTCTTTCGGTTTACCAAATTCACCTTGGATATAAAAAAATTGCAAAACACAGTGTCTAAAGAGAGTGGTGTATTTTTGCCACTAGAGAACCCATCAGCCATTGTATTTTACATGGTCTCACACACACATTTACATTAACATTCAGGCATTTGGCAGATGCGCTTATCCAAAATGACTTGTAAAAAGTACACACACACACATGCGCACATGCACACACACTGTCCTCTGAAATGCACATGAATACATCCTGCAACACTGCTTTATTTCTGTAGGTTCCCTCCAGTCCTGCTTGGACAGATTCATTGCCCTGAATATCTTCTAAATCACTGATTCCACTTTCCCTCCACTGACTACCTCCTCCGCTGCTCTCCACTGCTGAAATAAAAACCCTGTGCTGCTGGTGCTGACTGATGACCTCGACGAGCTCCCTAAGCATGCGCAAAAAGTTGCATGAGTTCCAATCTGCCTCATTCAAGTCACATGATATATTCAACATGCACAGTATACTATCTATAACCACATACGAAAGTGCCTTAGATCCGAAAAACATCAGATTTGTGAGTCCAGACACCACTGTCTCTTTAGAGGGATTTGAGTCACTTTAGGCTGGTAAGGTGAATTTAGCCATACTACAAAATGTAAACACACTGTATATTACAACTTGAATGATAAAAAAATATGGTAAAACATAAAAAATTTAGCTGTATACTTCTGCAAACAGCCAGTGCAAATGGTGATTGTACTATTTTTTTAATTGCTCAACTTATTGTACCAAGTGTGAAGCCAACTCAGCCTCCATTGCTCTTTCGTTTTATTTTTGGTTTGATTAAATTTGTTCAAGATACTCAACTGCAGTCATAAGAAGAATTAACGCACACATTTACACATTGTTTATCCTGAAATCTTGTCATATTTTTGGGATCTTGAACAATCAGCGCCTTAGTTCTTTGGAATTATATTGTAGCTGTAAATTCTACACTAAGGCTCGGCTCATAACTGTTACATAATGAGAGCAGACTGAATAGTAAAGATCCAAACACATCCAGAACAAGTTATCTTTATTTAAACTTTAAGACGCTTTGAAATTTCCTTTGTCACTGCCCATATGGAGTGTGTTACTTTGCCCAGAGGGAGACATCTGTCCACTGTCACTGAGGGAGAACAGCAGTCCTTTGGGCCAAACTTTCTGAGTCATCATAGTCTTTTCACAAAATGAGAAATGGCCACAGACACCTAAGTCATGGCCCAAGGATACACTCAGTAACATGACAACGTCCTTCAATACAGTTTCTAATGGATGAGGCCTGTTAATATCACTCCATGTTCGACTATTAATCTGGCAAGCACAAGCATTACTTTAATTTCTTCTGATTTATTTTCATCAATTAAAAAACCCACATGTAATAAATATCAATGATTCTCAGGGGTCAATTCCTTAAGTCTCAAGGCAATCATTGCAGGCTGACATTTTTTACTACTACACCCTGTCAGTGAGCTGTTGAACAGAGCGCTCCATCAGCCAATGTACCGATTGGACACAGTTTCTCAAGGAAAAGTCAATAAACCAGGACTGTAGATCAGGTACAAGTTAATTGGCGGACCAGAAAAAGGTCGCCATTTACGAAGAGTCAAATTATAGGGATGCATCAAGCAAAGAAAACCACTAAGGAGATTTGAAATTACCGAAGCGTCAACTTTGTGGAAGAAATGTGGTGGGAAAAAATCATGAATAGAGATCACATTAACAATTGGGGAAATTGCATGATAAAAAAAATTAAAAAAAACAATAATAACCATAGCTATTTCCATACACACACAATGGGATGAGAACTCACAAAATTGAGACTAAACAGCTGTGTGTCCACAAGGAAACCACTTGTTAGTAAGACTATTTAGAAAAAGGCTTAAATTTGTTAGGGAGCATAAAGATTTGACTTTGGGGCAACGGAAAAAGGTCATGATCTGCGCATAGATCTAACGCTCTATGTTTTGCTTCACTGTGCCATCAAAAATGATTATGATAAGCTTATAAACACCTTTAAAGATTTTAACCTTTAATAGCAAGACAATAAATAATGCCCCAATGGCATCCGGGCACCTTAGCCTGCCATGTAGGCACACACATGCATTATAATATATCATTGAACACTAATTGTGAGCTGCAGAGCTGTAGTTTAAGGTTTAATCATACCCTGTCAGTCCATTCTTAAGCGTTCAGTGTGAAACAGAGGTGTTCTGAGAACTGAAGTGAAATTACTGTTTGCTGAGCGGCCATGCAAACTTGCATACACACTCACACACTTACACACCAATACACACATACATTATTTACTCAAATATTCACTTCCGAGCACACACACACAACACACACATCAGCACAAACAGCATGGATTAACATACTGTACTGCTGTAGCTTTCTGCTTTAAAACTACACTCTTGCATCTTGTCTCTGTGACCCTGTTTCAAAGCATCAAGTGTGTGAGAGCACTTTGCTGGATCCTGTGAGATTCCTGACAAAATCCCCCTGCATGAATCATTTAGCAGATGCTCCACAACACACAACATACTGCACGGGCACGCTGCATGCATGGATTAGCCGAACACATCCTTTTTTATGGCTGACTGTGCGAACGAGACTTTCTCCTAATCATGTTTTACATAATCATTGACTAAACATCCAAAGTAGGATATGTACACTATGCTCCCTGGCGGCTTTAATGGGAACACCTGTACCCCTGCACATTCATGTCCTTAACCAGCAAATCATGTAGCAGACGCACGATGCAAGCACAGTAATGCAGTTAATGTCTCAGAGCTTCACAGACAATATAAAAAACTGGATAAACCCTCTGTGATGTCACCCATAGGTTTTATGAAGTGCGGTTTTGAAGGCCAACTGTGGGAGCTCTGCTAGTCGCCATCTCGGCAGGAGCTGATTTTGCCTAAACCCTGGTTAATCTATAAGTGGTGGCACGGATGAACAATTATGCATAATTTTACAGATTGATATAATTTTAATTGATGAGTTACATAAGAATTCACATGAATGGGAAACCTATGTTATGTCAGAGTAAAGTTGCGCAAAGTTTAACATGGGGTCCATGAGGATTGACACACTTTTGGCGAAAGCCCCCAGTGGACATTCAAGGAACTGCATGGTTAAATATTTTCAGAACCGGAGGATGCCCCTTGTCTGGTTCACATTCACATAAAACATCAGTGTGGAGAAATCCTGGTTACTCAGAATTTTTTGGTTCACAACTCTGGGACAAGAGAAGTTTTAGAAAGTTTGTTTTCCTTTGATTTAAAAGGAGGCAGCAGGTTCCCAGCCAGGAACAATTTCCACCTTTGTGTACATGGAGTTTGCATGTTCTCCCTGTGCTTTGTGGGTTTCCTCTGGGAACTCCGGTTTCCTCCCACAGACCAAAGACTTTAGATTAGGTGACTTGGCATTCTAGAACTGCGTGAATGAGTGTATGAGTGTGTGTATGCGTGTGCCCTGCAATAGATTGGTACCCTGTCCAAGGTGTACCCCCCTCGTGCCCTAAGTCTCCTGAGATAGGCTCCAGGCCCCCCGCGACTCTGGACATATGATTAAACGGTACTATATAGGATGAGACGCTAATCATTTAAAAGGAAAACCATTATAACAGGAATGATCTGTCAATCTCAAAATAACAGAATATCAACATTTATTTAGAGCCTACATCACGCTTGTCTGTTCACACGTTGTCCGATCGGATTACATTAATAGTCCCTTAAGTTTTTCACTTCAGAGTTCAGAAATCCAGATCAGAAAACCGGACAGACAAAAACGTCTCCATCTCGAAAATAAAAAATATCAGCATGACCTGGCTCGCGCCTCCCAAACATAGCAAAAGTAGTCAAAGCAGAAGGATCAGTTTGGAAGTATCTAGGAAATTGTGCTGCAATATGGCTTCTAAAGCATTTGTATAATATTCAGGTTCACAACATGGATCTCAGATCTTTTAAGCTGCTTCTAGATTTAATGTTTTGTTAAACTGCAGCTTTTTTTAATTTTATTTTTACATGGGGACAAAGCAGAACAAAGCAATCTATAATCAATAGCAGGTTTCGAGGGGTTCGAGACTCACACAGGGCATCTTGTTGCAGAAAGATCATCAGCAGTTTAATCGCTAGACGTATTTGAAGCATGGGCAAGGATGTATTTCAGCTGAGATCAAAATAAATGCTATTATTAAATGTTGCTTTGAAGTCGTATTTGCCATGTTGTGCTGGAGTTGTTCATTCAGTGTTGTGCCAATGTTGTGTAGTCAACGCTGTTCCAACCTGATTTCATTAAAGTATTTCTAACTTTCAAAAACAACCTAATACCAACAGTGTTCCAACATCTTTAATGTTCCCTAATAACACTGCGACAACGTTTTTGATAAACCGGTTTAAGCACATGGATACAAGTGAGATTATACTCTGCATGTGAGTTTGCCCACACATATATTTGCAATCTCCTCCTCTGCGTTTCTGACAGTAGCCAGATCTTCATGGCAGCTTACCAAAGGCATTATGCAATTTAAAAACAGGGTTCTGTATAGCGGCAGGTCAGCAGCCTACACAATGCAGACAGACAGACAGACAGACAGACAGATAGACAGAAAGAGAGACAGAGAGACTGCTGAGGAAAGACATGACACATCTGACACCAGCCTGTACAGACTGGCAAGGCATATAATTTGACTGGTGATAATTAGAGGTGTCCAGCTCCATGAGTGCAGTTTTTGATGATGTAAGCTTATTTAACAACTCAAAAATTTCCTGATCCAGATCTCCAGTGCCTCCCCAAAGCCTGAATTAACTATCTGCACCTGCAATAGTTCAGTGATACCAAGATGAGTGCTCAGAGTTAATACTCGGTCGACTACTGTGCATGCATGCAATCTGCCTTTTCACTGCTAAGCAAAAGAAAAGCTTTAAAGTACTAAACAGTGAAAGAAGAAAGATCAGGATGGAAGGTAAACTGTGGCACAGTGGGCAGCATTGTAGCCTCACACTCCAGGGTCCCCAGTTTGACCCTAAGCTCAGATCACTGTCTGTGTGTGACCTTTGCATAACCCCCTGCTCCATAAACTTCCTCTAGCTATAGAATGTGTGAAAGTGTTATTATTCTCTATACATGTGTGAAAGTGTTATTCTCCCTTTTCTGAATACCTTCACACTCTTTTACAGATTGCTTTAAAGAATCAATGTCACTGTTTTACAGCATTTCTGTTATGAAGAGGAACAAAATATAGATATTGCTATAGACTACCGCTCATCTGAATGGTCCCTTCCTGCCTAAATAAAAAAGAAACATTAAACTGTATATACAGTACTGTGCAAAAGTCTTAGGTACCATATTATCTTTAGTACACATTTTGTTATATATGCTTAACACACAGTATATGCATTATTAACCACAAAATCATCCACTACTTCCAAGCATAACTTAAAAAATGAATACAGAAGAATATTTGCATGCCTGTAAAGAAAGATACATGACATACCAGTTTTCAGCTGGTAACAAAAAAGCTAATGTAGGCTCCTGGGTTTTGCATGAGACGGGAAAGAGTCTGACAAAGGTATCAGAAGAACTCCTATTATTATAAGCATGCTCAGTAAAACCTCCCAGCTGTTTTACATACAGTACTGTGCAAACAACTTGGGCATATAACGTAAAATCGCGTACTGAAGAATATGGCAGTTCTTTTGGTAACTTTGTCTCATTTGCTCCTTTCTATTTTCATGCAAAACCCAGGAACAACATTTGTTTTTTTTTTTGTTTCCATCTGAAAACTGGTCTGTTATGTAATGTGTTGCTTTCTTTCCAGGCATGCAAATTCTTTAGCAATGTTATTTATTTATTCATTTTTAAGTAATGTTTGGAAATAGTGACTTGTTTTGTATGTAACAATGCAGACATTATATTATATGATATTGTATTGTCTTGTATTGTATTGCATTGCATTATATTATAAGATATTATATGATATTATATTATATTATATTAAAATGTGCACGTGACGCATATGAGGCCAAGACGAGGATAATACACTCACATAAGAAAAAATTAATTAATGAATAAAGGATCAGATTAAATACAGTCCTACATTTATTCTCTCACTGTGACATTTACACTGACATTTTCATCTCCACTGTTGGAACACTGAGATATGATGCACTGCTGTTGAGGTCCATGAGCCAGCATCAGAGAGACAGAGAAATGCATCCATAACTGACTAAAAACTCGACACGGAAGAAGTAATGCACAAAGGCTAAAAAATTGTAAAGCAAATAAAGAGGAATGGTTAATAAATTTGAGCAAATGGTTAATACATGTGTTTAAATGTGTTTAACAAGACCATGATGTAAAAAAAACCTTGTAATGACATTTTTCATTAATGAAGGCATAAAACCGATTGACATTTACAGAAGACTTCAAGCACAGTACGGGCAAAGAGACTCTTAGCCGCAGTAAAACGTTTGAATGGTACAAATGTTTTACAGAAGGATATACATCTGTAAACAACGATCCTGGGCGAAGTGGCTTGAAGCCCAATGCTGTCGTTCCTGTAAACATTCAGCAAGTGAAACACCTTATCCTTGAAAACAATTGATGATAACTTGTTGCCAACTTACAGAAGAGACGCATCTGTCTTTGGGAACCGTACACACAGTCATTCACCAACACCACTCGCACATTACAGGAGCTCTGCTGGGAGTCATTCCCACATCCTGACCATTCTCCAAGCCATTTTCACATGTCTGGATCATTAAAGTTCCTGGGAGGCCAGACATGCGGCAGGCAGTAAGCTTTTGGCTCTGGTGTACTAAGAAAACGTTAGTTTTCTTTAGACTTGATGGTCTTCGAGCACTAATGAAGCACTGGAATAAGTGCATTAGTGTAGCAAGGGATTATTACTGTGTATTATTATGTTGCACAACCAAAAGTCACAGTTTGACTTGAATGCCCCAAATACCAGCATGGTATTTCTTATAGAATTCATTAATAATAGCACAAAAAACCAAAACCTCATACTGGTAGATGTCTGGAATGTATTTACGGCCCACATTAAAGTAAATCACACAAATGCCTTTTGAAGAAAAATCTAGCTAATCTAGCCAATACACCTAATTCCAGTAATGCACAATGCTTCTGGGAAACAGCCAAAGACATTTTTTATTCATCAATCATAACAACAAATGAGAATTTGTAAAACATAACTTTATTAAAAAAAAAACAAAAAAAAAACTCCTGAACCAGAAGCTCTGTGGAAATTCCTGGTGAGCCTTTCGTCTATTAAAAGTGACTGTTAAGCTAGTTAATTATGTATCAAAGCAAAAAAAACTAAATATTCCCAAATGCTACCTGCTATTTTTTTAGTTAAGAAAAACACCCACTTAATACCATTTAAAAAAAGCTGATCATATGAGCATGCATACAAATGCACATTGAAAAAGTTTTTTTTTTAATTAATGAAACATGTCCCAACTCAAGCTACTTTCTGGCATATTTTACAGTTGCTAAAATAAACCAGAGAACCTCAAGAAAACCTACACAATCACTGGTATAACATTCCACCAACAGTTACCAAAAGTATTGGATCAAACCAGTCACCCTGAAGCTGTGGGCCAGCAGCTCAACCTTCTGTGACCACTGCGCTGACCTTTTTAGGGTTTTTTTTAGAATCGAAAATTGGTATCTTCACAGCATTGCTCTAAATAACTTTTGATGGTGCATTTACTGTATTTATAACACACACTGGCAAAGGCTGCATCTTTCGAATCAAACTTAAACACTAAAAGAAAAATCTTCCTAGAAAGCTGTATGATGTGGGAAATGTTCTGATGGTTTGTTGTCTCACCTTCAGTATTCTGCATTGTTACATGGTCTGCTGTTTAAGCGGTATTGTAAATCAACCGATGGGATTACAGGGCAGAAAACAGACATGTAGGGTGAAACAAACAACAAAACAACAACAACAACAATAATAATACATAACACAATGAAGTTATGCTCTGATGTCCTCTCTTATTATCCACGGAACGTACTAACACGTACAGATGAAAAATAACAGTTTATAACTAAACTTCTCATAGAGATGCAGAATACTGTGTGTCTATGACAAAGAGAAGTTATCATGGGTATTATTTCATCTGTATACCCTGTTGGTAATTCATTTCCACTCCTGTCTTTCTATTGTTATTGTATTGCTTCTATTCATCATCTTATAGTTCATATAAACATAATATAAGACCAGTAGAGACAAGCAAAAAATGAATATAAATCTGCCTAATGCTTGCTTCTCAATGACAAACTGTGACAGCAGCAGCTGATTCATGTTATTCTGGTTTTGATCTGATTATTTCCCAGTATCAGGTCTGAGCTTAATACAGAACATTACACAGGGACTGCCTAAAACTCTGTCATTAAATTTAGCCGTAACTGTTTATGTGTTTTTCAAAAGAGATCAAACACAACAGGCATGCTGTTATCGCAGAGTTACTGTTACCACTTCTAAAGAGCATCTTCTAACAATTTCTTCTATTTTCCTCTTTTACAGAGAAATCACAAAACCTGTGCCGAAAACCTTAAAGAGCCGCTTTACCTCTCTTATGAGGGTAAGTCAAAAATTATCCGTACACTCTGGCTGTAGAATTTATTTTCTCAGGCTCATAGTGATGAATTCATGTATTGTCGCATGATTCTTTTTAAGAAACTTTCACCTTCCTTAGAGTATCGGTTAAAATTCTGCTTGCAGATATCCAAACGCTTCAGTTCAGCATCCAACGCAGGCAGTGCCTCCCAACAGAAGTTCGAATATAACCGGAGTGTGAATAATTTTTCACTCATCGTCATACAAAGTGAAATTATATGTATTTTTTAAAATGTTTTCTTGTGTTATGTTAAATAACATGCTTTAAAAAAAAAGCCACATGTTACTTGAAGCATCTGCCATACAAGCCCATGTGAAGTACTACACAAATTAAAACATAGTAGTGCAATTTTATAAACCTATGAGTCATATTACAGTCTAACTACTTTCTGGGCTGCTGTTGTAGAAAATTAATAAACACCTTTGGACTAATTAAACAATGTATTCTTTGGGCAGATTGTGTAGTTCAGTAGATTCTTCATAGGCTGCTTTCATGCAGCTGTACAAAGCTTCCAGCAGTAAACTGAAGCTGCGCAGTGGGTTAGAGGTCGATCGATTAATCTGGCTGATTTTTGTCTCTTTTTTTTTTTTTTATATTCACGAAATGTCTGAGCGACTTAAGTGGATTAAAAGGCAGGCACACTTGTGGGTAGTGTAGTGTTTTTGCTTAAAGAAAAAAGAAAAATTAAAAGAAAAAAAAAGAATTATATAAAAAAAAATACTTAAAGTAAAATACTATTTTTTGTTTACTACTAAATGCAGAGAAATGTTTATTTAAGTTTTTATTTCTTAAGATCAGCATCGGCTATAGAAAAACCCTGGTCGGTTGACCTCTAAAGTGGATTCATGTGCCTGCTTTCTCAGAATTCATTCATATCCTTTGATGCCTTCTTTCTCCATCATAAACACCAAGTTTACAAACTCACATTAACCCAAGCCTGAATGAATGAACAGTAGCAAAGGAACACTAAGCTACTAGTGAAATGATAAAAAAGAATGACCTTGCATGTCCCCATGCACGTCTGTGCATTCTGCTCTAACATGTTCCTCACCACAGGGTCACTAATCTCGCTGACGAAAAAGCATGAAGAGCGTTACGGAATTAGGTCAGTCTTTTGGTTTGTTTGTTTATTTTTCAGAGACATCTAGCCAAGCAGAAATAAGAGCACCTGAGAGCAGAATGTCAATGTGCCAATGACTGATAAAAAGAGCTCAGAAATATGCAAAGAATTACAGGTGCATGAAAAAAAAAAAAAAAAACAGGGTCTGTGTCCAAAAACACCAATTAATTATTCAATGAAACAATGCTGCATATACCAAAATATTGATACTATGTAATCATTCACAAAAAAACAACATTTCCACCTTTTCAGGTTAAGAAATTATGGAAAGGCATAATAATATTTAATAATAAAGTTGGGAACTGCTTCCTGTTGTTTGGGGGGAAAAAACACCCGAATTGTCATCAGAATTAATACTAGTTGTAAAGTGCTAAGATTTTAGGTCTATTTAATCTTTGTAAAGTCAAATGATTCATCTATATTTCAGTGCTGTTTTCAACTATATTTGGCCAACATTGTTTAGTCCCATCAGTAATAAACAGTTGCCTGACGTTAAATATAAACTGAGCATGATTATGATTGTGAGTATAACATAATCAGAGTAAACATTACCAGATGCAATGCCGGTGTAGTATTGTGTAGGGACGAGGAAACTGTTATGTAGCACAAGCCTAATTATGAGATATTAAATGATGTGTATAACACCGAGACATGATAAGCTCTGCAGATATGAAAGCCTTGCACAGTCCTCTACAAATCTCCATTACATTATACAACCTAGTTCATAAAAAAACACTGACCAGCTGCTGGAAACAGTGTTGAAGTACCATCACATGCTCAGTCTGCGATGCAGTAACCATACTGGAAAAACCTCTTGAACCGTATGAGGAGAACAACTATTTCAATAAGCATCGAAAATATAAAATATATCTTGAGGCCTAAAGGAAATAGGTTTGGTCGGTGTTAACTTTCAAAACAGCAAGTCATAACTCATGTGTTCTACTTCAATGTGACGTACTGTATTTCTGGTGAAAAAGGCACAGCGCGTTCCCTCAAGGATAGCTGGGAAGAGGGGGACATGAAACGTGATATGATATTATATTAGGATACTTTTTCTCTGCCAATATCTCTGTTTATTCTTTGTTATAACTCACAACTTAAATTTTTTAGTTTTAAAAAATTTACTGTACTCATTTTTTTGGAGACATTTTACGTACAAATATAGTATATATCATATTTCCCGTGGATGACCAAAATGTGAGCATAATGAGAGGTAAAAGATTTTGAAGATGAACACTTCTCTGTGCATAATAATGCTGATTTTTCTCCTGCATATGACAAAAGACTTTAACAAAGTCATTCTTTTGATTTGATTCAACTGAATGTATGATGGTGTGCTATGCTTTAAAATAACTGCCACACGAAAGAATCATCCTATGTGACTGAATCGATTTTTTCCTCCATCTCTAACAGACACCATCCTCAAACGAGGACAATCGAGCCTCAAGAGGTTCATTATTTTCTCACAATCTCACTATTAGCTCAAATAATCATGATCAGCTTTAATAAGTGCTACAGGACTGGCTTCGTCTGGAACTGTACAACTGGTTTGGTATATCAAGTTACCTCTAGACTTTTCACTCGGGATTTGTTTTTAGCATTTATTTGTTTATAGTTTTTGCATATGCTCCGTTTTTTTCACCATATCACGCTGAAATCTACGATCTATCAATATCACAGCAGAGAAAATTTTAAGGTTAGGATATGCATTATATTAGAGGAAAATGAGGCTGGCATAATAAGCACGATTTAAGGCAAACACACTCTCTCCAAGCTCCCAACATGCACACGCACAAACACACACACACACACACACACACACACACACTAAAACACAGATTTTTTTAAGTAGGTAATGCTCGAGTAAGTCTCCTTCCAATACCAAACAACAGTACATTCAAAACAAAAATCACAATTTCACAATAATTATTTCTGTCATCTGTCCTTTTGTGTAATATGCACTCTGATTAGACAATGTGTTCAATCCCGGTCTATATGGAAGAAAGAATGATGGAGTAAATAATCCACCTTGTTTATATTCGGGACACTGCACTTCTTGTACGTCTTGTCAATCACTGCTGACTGCATCTTACAGGTATATCAGCAAATCCTGCCGAAGATTTTTAAGCCCTAACTGAGATCAAATCTCGGGAGCTTTTCATGCACAGTGATCACCTGACACAACTGTCAGCACATGAATTTTCATTCGAGCAACACATCAGCCCTAGTGTTGCCTTTTTGTACCATTCTGCGTATGTGTGTTGCTGTTCATTACAGAGCTCCTTCTTATAGTACACCCTTATAGTACACCCACCCTTAATATAGACTGCCACGCTAAATTACAAAACGTACAGTAGATACAACTAATGATGAATGAGAAAGACAGTGCCTGCAGGAAAGCAAGTGATAAGAACAAACAAATAGTGACAGAGTTCATGACCATCAGGTTCAATCTGTCACCTATGGCAGCGGGTTAGTCATCAGGACAAATCTGTTGGTGCAATTCTGAGCTTTCTACACACTTCATTCCTCATATAGGTGCTGGAGAAAGATGGTCATGACGCTACGGCTGACTCACCTCTTCCAGAGCGTTTATTGGATAAAGACGAGCAGGAAGATTAAATGAAATAGGGCAGAAGGACCAAACAAGATTTGGTAAGACCAAGTAGTCCGAGACGTTTCTCCCAGATGAATATCTATGCCAAATACTGATTCGGTTAGTGTTTGCAAACTTAATTTTTTTTAACAGTGTATTTCAGTCAACTAGCTTCACAATGAGGCGCGTTATCAAATTTAAGCTTTTTTGTTTATAGTGTCAGACCCAGAGGCATATGAGGAGGGATGAGGACTGGGATCTGGGTATCTAGGTCTTTAAGATCTAAATCTGTCCTTTGAGTGGAACTGTTAGTGACATGTGCACAACCTTCTAAAGCAATGTTTGAACCAGGCTTTAAAACCAAGTGTGCTCTGACACTAATATGCAATCTGTTGTGAAGTGTTTTTCTTCATAGGTCACAGGTTTTTAGGACAAGCATCGTATTAGAAAGGAAGGTGTAGGCATAACATTACAGCAAATAGTATAACAATCTGGACCTTCTCTATACTGTAGAAAGAGGATGGAACTTAAGAGGTATTTTAAATACTTGACAACAACTTGAGAAGAAGCATTTCCCAGCTTCTTTTGCTGTAAAATTTAACTGCTGCTGCTAATAAGCAAAAATTACCAAACATTTCACTGGACAAACAAAATGATTTGCATAAAAGTGCATCATCAAAAAAGTGATGGACTATATTAAAGTAATTATTAAACTTTTTTAAATGCTTGTAACAAAAATGTAATAAAATCTGGGGGGGAAAAAAGCTATATAAATTCGGGATATTTATAAAAAAAAAAAATTTTTTGATAAAATCGTGAATTTGAATCCGATTTGATAATATCATATCAGGACGTGGCTGGTGATTTTCATCCCTGTCAAAATTCATGTTTTATTTATTTATTTATTTTTTTGGTTTATTATGTACAGTACATTATTTTTATCTATACCGCTTGTAAAGTTACTGGGGGCCTGGAGCCTATCCCATGGAACTTCGGGCACAAGCTAGTGTACACCCTGGATGAGGTGCGAACCCATAAGCACATGCAGTACCGTTAATTTGGAAATGCCAATCAACCTACTGTTCATGTATTTGGACTGTTTGAGGAAACAGGGTACCCCAGAGGAAACCCACCAAACATGGGATGAACATGCGAACTCGTACACACTGACCAGAGGCAAGATTTGTACCCTCAGCAGTGGAGGTGTGAGGCAACAGTGTTAACCACTATGCCTTTGTACAGTAACCTGACTAACTATAAAATGCTTTACATGGTACTGTAAGATGATTAGACATTTTCTCCACTGCTACCAATTACATTAGCAACAAAAACATAACTATCCCTTATGCACATTAAAAACGTTATGCCACTCAGTTAGCTTGAAACTGATCTGGCCACAATTACTGTACTTTTTGGCCTCCTGTTAAATGAAGTGAATATTCAAAAGATTTTAATTAAATTTGCTCGTCAGCTTCCTTATCCCAACAATAGCAAAAAAAACTGATTACATTAGCTAATATTTTGTTAAGGTAGCTATAATTTTTTTTTTTTTTGAGTTTATGATTTATCCCAATTAGTTTTAGGTTGATATTTAGCTAATATATATATAAAATTAGGGGAAACTGATATTTCACTCCTGCCTGAAAATCTTTTGAGTTAACACTAGGTCTACTGTAAGTGCTACTGAATGTTTACATGTTAAAGAAGCCCTCAATTTATGTATTTTATTATATTGTTTTTATTATAATTATATATTTCATTTAAATATGTTACTTTAATCATTGTGTGTGTGTGTGTGTGTGTGTGTGTGTGTGTGTGTGTGTGTGTGTGTGTGTGTGAGTGTGTGTGAGTGTGTGTGTGTGTGTGTGAGTGTGTGTGAGTGTGTATGTGTGTGTGTGCGTGTGTGTGCGTGTGTGTGTGAGTGTGTGTGCGTGCGTGTGTGTGTGTGTGCGTATGTGAAACATATCGTGTGTCATTAAATTGTCCTTGAAAATTGTGATGTGATATTTTTGTCACATCACCCACCTATAATCTGGAGAGTATCCAGGAAACCTAGGGGCAATTCAGAGTCACCAATCAACACATCAGTATGTAAAGGGAAACCAGTACATCCTCATGAAAACAGGGAGAACATGCACACAGACAGTAATCCAAGATCAGAAAGCCAAGATCCATTCATTTATTTGAACCTTGACATATCCTAAACCTCGGAAGCACTCAGTGAATATTAAGCACCTGCATAAGCAGATCATCTCTGAGTGTCGGCTGTAACTGTTACACAGGAAACCATACATGATGAAATATGCTGAGTGGGCCTTTCTGAGGATAGAGTGATGCTATACTGTTCTACAGCATCACCTCAGACGTTAATGCATGTAATCAAATCCGCTAACATGGGGGTGGTAATTTCACACCGTGCATTACATCCACAATCACAGTGGCCTACATTCTTAAAAATATAGTGATTGTGTAGGTGATTTTTACTCAGTGTGGAAACACATGGCTTTGGGATTCTGTCTGGAATCACAAAGTCAACATGTAAAATGTGAAGCCGAAAATAATATTAAACTAACAACAATGAGACCCCAGGCCATGCTAAAATCACACAGGCTACTGTGTATTCAAGTCCCTGTCTTACTACATGGCTTGTCATTGACATACAGTAAAAGCCACTTAGCACAATATATAGCATTTCTACCAACAGTACTAGAAAATAATATTTTAAAAATCTTGACTTTTTCTTACTAACTTTAAGTTAGGAATGTACAGTACTGTACAAAAGTACAGTAAGCCACCCCTCACTTTTTCACATTCTGCTTCCAAAGAGCCAGACTTTCTTGTATTTTTAAAGCAGTCTTGAGGAATAAAGCAGTCTCCAGGATTCACGAAGGACTTTTTGGCTCTCATTCAATCTTTCAAGAATCATTGGAATCATTCAAGCTTAAATAAACCACCCAAGTGGTACAGATGATAGATAATTCAATTATTTGTCACATGTACCTTATCGCACAGAGAAATTATTTTTTCACATATCCCAACAAGCAAGCTGGGATCAGAGCGCCTCTGGGGGAGACGAGGTTTAGAGCATTGCTCAAGGGCTGTTAACAGTGGAAGCCTGGTGGTGCTGGGACTTGAACCCCCAACCTTCCGTTAATTAAACCCCAGCGTTAACTGATTGAGCCAGCCCTGATTAGGTTGGTGATTAGTATACTGCTGATGCTGAATGCTTTAGGAACAAATGAGAGGGGAAATGAGGTTGCTGCTGAGGTTGTTACATACACAACCAATCTTATGTCTATATCTTTAGGCAGTCTGTTGTAGTAAACCATTTGTTCCTGTTTCTTAGACTTAATCTACATAATTTAATGCAATTTAATTCAATATGAAAAAAATGAGCAGTGGCCTTTTTATTTACATGTAATCGAGAAATGCACTACAAATATCAGACTTAACTTACATATTCAACAAGCTGAATTTAAACAGTGTCTTTGTAAATCATTTACATTTACACAAAAGAAACTATTGAATTCTCCTCTGCAAACAGTGCATCATCATTCTATGGTCTGTACTCTCTTGACATTTACAAATTTCCACCACCATACCCTTTTATGCACATCATTCAGTGAGCTCACTATTTTAATCCTAAAATAAACAGTCAGTGGCCTGAAACAAATCACTGACCAACCATGCCTATCTGTCCCTACTGTTATTCTTATGCATCCTTCATTGTACTGACGCAGTTCCACAGCTCATACTGCCTCTGCCTACTTGCTTCTTCCTCTATGAATCTCTCCCAACCTCCTGGTGGGTTTCCCCCTCTCATTAATATGTGATCATCGCTTATCTAGGTTTCACCCTGATCGATCTTTCAGGGACTGGATGATTTAAATTGTCTAAGTGTGGAAGTGAGTGCAGAAAACGGAGGAGCTAGTTAATAAGAGCTTCCTATGAAATAATTGTTTGTATAGTATAGCGCATTGAAATAATCTTTACATTTTTCAGAAGGCATTTGACACTTCCTTGAGGAAGCTAACATTATGATTTGGAATCATAAAAATATCAAATGCAATAATATATTTTAGAGTTCTTCAGCTTTGCCAATTAAAAAGACTGTTAGCCTGTCAGACCTGCACGTGCTGTCAGCCCTGAAACCCTTTTGCATTACTAATTACTAGAGCTGTGAATCATACGTAGACTGTCAATTTTAAATTGATTAAATCCGATTCAGTAGTAATAACATTTTCTTCCTGTTTTGTCATAAGCAGCTGTATTCATTACAGGTTTTGATGCACTACTAAACCACTAAAGTATTTAATTTAAAAAAATACTTAAAGTATATAAAATGCAATGAAATCCTGTGTCATAGCAAATTTCTTTTAGCACACCTCTTAAGTTAACAACAAAAAAGCATAAAAAAAGCATAATGTGCATTTTTGTATTTTCTGCCAAAGCTAAGTAGCATTTTCAAGAAATCTGTCAATTTTACGCAACTCAACATCTGCAACTTTACTTAAATAATTTTAAAAGTCTGACTCGTTTCCATTAACTGAACAGACTGACAAATGACTGATTGAATCTCACAGCTTTACTATTTCTTATAGTATAATATCAGTCTCTTTCCTTTTCTTCACTCCCAACTTTTACACTTACTTACGCTCTCTCTCTTTCTCTCTTTCTCACGCTCTCCCTCTCTTCTGATTGGCTGCTGGCTCTCACCTGTCACACTGTAGTCAGACTTCTTTCGTTCAGGCTTGTTGAGACATGATGACTTCGACAGTTTCTGAGCTGCCATTTGATGTATGCATACAGTTTTTCCCAACGATTCCAATCCTGAAACAGCTCAGACTGTGATTTACTATTGCACGATAGTCAGAACTATTCACAGGAGGAAAGATCATATTTATTCATTTCCATTTTAAAATGTATGCACTTTAGCTTTATCAAATAGATCCTTTTCCTTTTCGGTACACATGTACGTATTTCTAAATGTATGGACAGGGACTTGCGTCATTTAAAAGAAAAAAAAAATTCCCATCCGGTCAGTCAGCTGTAGTTTTACTCCTAACGCAGTATTATATTTTCCAGAAGTGACTGTAATGTCCAAATTGGAGACTGAAGTGCTGCCACTGAGATCTAGTTATTCAATCAAGTCTGTCCACAGCGCCCTGCTACATGACACCAGAACATTACGCGCGTGAAGTGAAAACACTTGCAGCCACACTGGCTCTGGTTGTCTCATATACAGTATAGACATATCTCATATACAGAATATACATTATACACTGTAGTAACAATAAAAGTTATTAGTAACATTGTTATTGTTGATGTTATTAACACGTTATTGATGATACTTGTTTTTGAATTTGCATAATAAAACTGTAACAACCCACAGCTACAAAGCACCATGCATGTACCAATGACATGCCTAAGTGCAGGCAAAAAAATCAGTGTTTACGTCCCATGGAAGGCAACAGTGCTTCTCCATGGTGGAAAGTGCCTGCCTGCCAGCCAGCCATGATGACACTCCATTTCTCTTCTGAACGCTTTGCAATCAGACAGTTTGAACCACAAGCAATCGGATGCATGAGCGGATGCATCAAGGAGAATCTGTGTAAATGTGTTGAATATAAGTGCTGTGACATCCTCGACATTCAGGCAGCAGCACCGTCCTCGGAGACGATTATCTGTCTCTTAATTGATCCGTCCAGCACTGACAATACACTCAATGTGTAAGACGTGTTTTCCTGGACATTAAGGACATAAACCCGACGTGTCTCAATTTCTGTCATGTCTGCAGGTTTTTTTTTTTTTTTTTTTTTTGCTACAAGATCACTGTATTTCCGCACTGAACATCGCGTCACGGGACGACGGCCTGTCGCTAGGCAGAGATCGCAACAACACTGCGCTTACCTGCACCTCCGGCAGCCTCCTCACATCGCCTGTGCTCCTGCGCGGTAAGGATGCACCGTTACGTCTTCGCCAGCGCCATGTTCGCGCGCTTCCCCGGTCCGGTCCTGATGCGAAGACGGCAGCCTACATCCGGGCTGTTGCTACGCAGCGCGAGCGAGCACACGGGAAAGCAGAGCAGAGCACCTGAGACGAGCGGCGCGCGACGCACGCCGGGAGAGACGGCAAATCACGGCTCGTCACGACAACACGCAAGCGCCAGCCTATAGCGACTGAGGTGGGGGGGGGAGAGGGAGGGGTGTGCGGGGGGGTATTGGACTGCCTGGCTTTTGCTAAGTCACGGTCACAGACATTGACAGCCGTAACCAGGGCATCATGAGCAGGTGTGGCTGTGTTGCGCGTAGTACACGCCCCTCGGTTATTAAAGCCACGCCCCCAAACGCACAGCCGTGGGAGATCATACAGTAGTATTTCACTCAAGTGGCGTGACCTAGTACTGTATTTTGGCAGTCTTTGCTGTGGTGGTACTATGTCGCTTCAGTTATTGTACCCGTTACTTATCATTTTAGTTTATAATTGGAATGGTGCGTCCAAAACCGCACTTTTGTGTACTTCTTGGCATAAGAAACATCACATTAAAACACACTACAACACACTACACAGTGAAATTCCCCGTGTTGATGTAACACTTTCACAGTTCATATGAGGTCAGTTGGAGGTGTTAATTCAGCACTGGAAATTTTGCAGGGCGTAGTTTGAAATGCGCATAATATGTACATGTTTTTTAAGATACATAACAAAAATATATATATAACTATACTTTTTAAATCATTGGAATCTTAAAAAAAATAAGCAAAGTACTTAAAATAGCTTATGTTTGCTTTCATATGTGAATGCATTTTATATCTCATGTTTGAAACATTCATTGCGCGTTATAGGTTTTGAGATTTTTTTTACTGTAATTTCTATATTCACCTTAGGTTAACATCTGATTCTGTTTTTCATAACTAATTATAAACTATAGATTAAATGTAAGTGATCAGTTTAAAAAAAGCTTTGCTTCAAGACTGTCATTTAACAACAAAATGCAGCAACGAAACAGTTTTCGTAAACTCATTGTTTTAAACTATTACAATAGATAGATAGATAGATAGATAGATAGATAGATAGATAGATAGATAGATAGATAGATAGAGTGGCATTTATAAGAACTATAGAGGCTGAATGGCACCCCAGTCCTGGAATCACCCAGGTAATTTCAGATGAAAGCTGTGATGTCAAATGAATTTTGTTTGTTTGTTTGTTTGTTTGTTTGTTTGTTTGTTTGTTTGTTTGTTTGATTTGAGATTTCATATAAGTTTAAATGGGGGTGTTAATACAGCAGTTGGAATTTATTACGGAAGTACCGTAATTTAAAAAAATGGTTAGGCCTATATATTGAATCAGTATTAATGTTTGTCTACTATATAATACTTGTGAGTAATGTAGTTCAGACCTCGCCATACATTACCTGTAATTATTTTGTATGACAGCACATACAGTAAGCCTAATTACCAGTAACTGATAAATAAAAAGGACAAAAATAAGTAGCCATGAGTGTTTTCTTCCCTGTTATTATTATTCCTATTGGTATGCAATCATTTGTGCCCAGGCTATGGATGTGTACACTGTTTACCTCACAGCAGTTTCTGTCAGTCACATCGATGAAGTGAAGATGAATGTGACCACTGCGGGGCAGTACACACAAACTGCCCAAAGCAGACCTCTGGTGAACGTGACGGATTGGACAGATGGGTGATTCCACAGAAGATTGTGTTCCTCTGATATTATATTTATAAATATACCTTATTAGCAAACCAATGGATTTTTTTTTCATTTTGGGTTAAGTGTCCTTGAAGTGAAGATATATGCATGTTCAAAGTAAATGAGATAAAATATGAATAAAATATCTACACCTCACAATAACTATAAATTTGAAATCATTGCAGTCATCATTGAGTATTTTGATGGAAAGCCAGCAATAATATGTAATAATTGTTAATATTGTTGCCTGATGTGAATATATTGGTAGAAGGATGCTTGGGTTTAAACTGCCAGGCAGGAGGTCTAGAGGAAGACCAGAGAGGAGATTTATGTATGTAGAGAGAGAGGACAGGGTTAGAAGGAGGCAGCTGTTTTGCTGTGGCGACGACTGACAAAGGGAAGACAAAGAACAAGAAAAAGAAGAAGTTTCCTAAATATTTGGCAGATTCTAAATGCACATTTTCTTACATTCAACGTTTTAAAACTATTATTACAGATAGATATACAGATAGATAAACAGAGTTGCATTTGTAGGAACTATAAGAGCTGATAATACGTGTGCAGTGAGATATGTGGTATACAAGATTTTTAAATACAGATAACCAGGCATAGATTTCAAGATTTTGTGAGTCAGTTGTATTTACATGTAGACAATATACACTGATCAGACATAACATGGACAATATGCAAAGCCTAGCTCATACACAGAAAAGCCAATGCAGCACAACTAAACAACAAAAAAGCCCATGCTGACCCTGATAGAAAGGCACCAGAACACCCAATACACAACAGGCTGCCACACACAGGGCCCAACAGGCAAAAAGACTAAGGCCACTCACACTGATCCAAAGAGACCCCACCCCGCTACTCACAGCACCCAAAGAATCCACTGCCAACATCCTGGTGCCAGACACCACAGGACACCCTCAGAGACACTGTGGAGTCATGCTCCGAGGAGCCAGAGCTACCCAGTTGCACAAGGGAAACCTACACAATACTGGGTGTAACATTTTGTGTTTTAATATTATGGCAGATCAGTGTATATAACTCACTGTTAAATCATCCTGCTGAAAGAAAGCAACAGTGCAGATCATTGCAATTCAGGCCATGGCCGAAGCATCATGAAATTAATTGTTAGTGTCCTAATCCTATGTATTCCATCATTTATATAATACATGAGGTACCAATAAGTAAAGCAGTACAACATAACTGGATCTTTTTTGTTGTTGTAATAAAGCAGAACTTTAAATCATTGCCAGGCTTTTTTCTCTCTTCAGAAAGTGTGATTTCTCAGCATTAGACTAATGCAGACACTCTGTAGTTGACAGCCCAGTTGACAACCCCCACAATCCTTTCCAGCCTACCATCCTCTCTCTGTGGCTGACAGGATCCTTTCCCATACTGCCTTGTAACGAAACATGCTTGGAAATCTTTTGATACATTAAAACTTGCAAATTACATCAACCCACATGCAAATGATTTCTGGCCATCAGCATGGAAGTTCCATATTTCTAAATGGCAAGTATTTATCTTATTTATGAATTAAGATTTTTTTTTTTGTTGTTGTTGTTATAATCACTTTAAATGCCAATCAATCTGTAGCTAAAAGCATGCTTTATACTTTAAGTTTTATACATTCAAACTTTTCAAACATTTTGTTGTCATTTTCCAACATGCTAGGCTTCATGATGACATACAAGTAATGGCAATAAATACATTAAAGCTTATTCACATAATCAAGAGCACATGGAATGCTTGAAAAGCTTATAGGGATGCTCATTATTCTGAAAATGCATGAGCAGAAAAAGAAAATGTTTCTAAATGACATCTGTACAACCTAACAGCCCTGCAAATGTAATAGCTACAACGTTTGCAAGGATGCATTATTGGTTTACATTAAAAGCTGCCGATTTGTATTTCATTTGTTGTTTATTACATTTATGGGCTCTTATTACATTGGCAGGTGTTACAGATGTCACTTGTGAGATTCACTTCAGATGCCAAATAGCAGAGCATACTCTGCCTCTAACTGAGACTCGCTCTTAAAAGTGCATGCATTTTAAGTAATATTGCACTGTACAGTATAAAATTACTACCTCACAGGAATACTTCAGTGTTTTTCAACCTTATTTCCAGCCATGAAACTCACTCACTCATCGTCTACCCCGCTTCATTCTGTATACAAGGCAAAATACACCTCGGACAGGGTGCTAATCCATTAAAAGGCGGACATACTTATCCCCACACTACGGAAAATCTAAGAACACTTATTAGACTAATGTGCAGGTCTTTGGGCTGTGGGAGGAAACTGCGGTACCCAGTGGAAACCCATCAAGTACGGGGAGAACATGCAAACTCCATGCACAGTTTGCATGAGACCCAAGGCGGGAATTGAACCCTCGAGCCTGGAGGTGCGAGACCACAGTACGAATCACTAAGCCAGGCATGACAGCAGCAAGTAATTTCACTTTACTTTTTTTTTTTTTTTACAAGGGTTTGTGGAATTTATGTGCCATCATGTAGAATCTGAGATACTAGTGCTTTTACTTTGACCTATTTCAGAACATATTTTATCTTTTAATAGGTTCCATCTTTTAATAACAGATTTAAAGCTCAAATTGCGAATCGGCTGGATGCATGAATGACTAATAGAAAAAACGTTTTTCCACATAAAAATTTTTCAACTTCTCCAGAAGATGTCCTTAGGCTCATATTACTGTGTAAGTGAGTTTCAATTTATCAGGTATTACTTCCCAGTACTATGTTAAAATTATCTCTGAAAATCATAATTGCACTATAAATAAAGTGAATAGAGAATTGTCTGAGTATTCATTTAACACAATATTGCTATTTAATGTATGGTTGTTGTTGTTGTTGTTTTTTCTGACCGTATTACTTTTTCTAAAATTGGTATTACTACTACTACTACTAATAATAATAATATAGTGGCATATACAGAATCAGTGTACATGTGCGCTCATTAAAATTAAATTGATATGATTTTTAGGCCATTTCAGGCCATGTTAATTCATACAAAATAAGAATTGTTGTTTAGATTTCCTAGATGAGTGAAAAGGGCTCAGGACGAATAACAGATTTTAGATCCTAAGCGAGAAAACTGTCCAATTCTTAACAAAAGTTACTCTTGCTGGCCAGGCTGTTAGGAGTTGAGGCTCATTTTTTCCCTCAGTACATGATGTATGGCTTTAACACTGCCTGCTGCGAAAGCTACAGGAGAGACACAAGGCCTGTCAAACCACCCAACATCAACTGACATAGATAAGGCTCAAAATAGAAATTCACCTTCTCCTAACAGCTGCATTCCATACCACACACATAACTCGGAGTATCAAACAGCCAGAATAGACTCAACGAATCAGATCAGTGTACATCAAGCATTAAACATAGCTTAAATCGAATTACCAAATGACATTCTCACTCACTCATTATACTGTATTATACTGCTTATCCATCTCAGTATGGACCACATGTCAAACTTTAAGACTGCTTAAGAAGTACAAACTTTCTTTCTTCTTCATTGACCACTGATCAAAGTCATAGTGGATCAGAGTAGCAGTAGGCCACATTAGGAGCTATTAGTGTAAGCCATCAGATGAAAGCACACACAGAAATTAACTAGAGCTCATTACTTCAACCCTGGAGCTGTGGGTCACTTGTACAGTGGGGTGCCAGTGTCCTGCCCAGGAATTAAAATGATCCATTCATTAATCTGTGAGCTGATTTAGTCGCTCTAACTAACACTTAACTTTACTATGCATTGTAAAAACAGTTAACATTAACCACTGAAAATACACCCGGAGCTTGTTTTTCTTGACACGTGACCCGAGTCTGTTTGGCTTTATGCATTCCGCTCCTGCAACATGCCACATGATATTATAAGGTATCAGTTATATTTTTACAATAAGGAATCCTAGCACACAGACTTTTTAAAAATACATTTACCAATTATTCTAAAATAATTCAGTTTTCGAAAAACATCTGTTTATTTTAGTGATTATCCTAGTCTTTAATCCAGAACCATTTTTTTTCCCCATGGGTCTCACTTTTTAATTAAATTGGTGGAAAAAGATGGAGATTAGATATAAATAAGCAGCTGCAGAAGAAGAAAATGTGAATGTGAGTTATTCATTTATTTATTTATTTTCTGTAAACATAAACACCCTAAATTAGTTTGCTGAAAGTTCGACTCCTAAAGAATAATGTGATGATAATGAAATTCTCCTGTCATGTATTACTTACTCACTCATTGTCTACACTGTATACAGGGCCGCGCGGGCCCGGACCCATCCCTGAAGACCTAGGGGGGGTACACCCAAGATGGGGTGCCAATCCATTTCATTTACACACTATGAGCAATTTTGAACGCCAATTAGTCTAGTCTGCATGTCTTTGGACTGTGGGAGGAAACCAGAGTACCAGGAGGAAACCCACATGGGGAGAAAATGCAAACTCCATGCACAGAGACCCAAGGCGGGAATCGAACCCTCGACTCTGGAGGTATAAGGCGACAGTACTAAGTATCGCCTGTCATGTATTGACATACAGTATGTTTGTTTTGTATTGAATATCGCAGCTAATTACATGCTATAATAAAATGTTAATATTTCTATACTACAATGTTGCTAAACATGTTGTATAAGTAGAATTAAAATAGGCATTACCATTTAGGCTTTAGGTCATATCAACAAGCTGTCTGCTTTTTGTGTGTTAAAGCATTGTAAGATTTGGTCTACCCTAAGTGCCTAACCTTTCCCAGCTTAAACAAAAGGACTTTATAGATGGCCAGTGTTGAACAACATCTCAGTTGTGCCACTGTTATTGCATTATTACACTCCTGACCTGTCAAGCGAGTTTTGAGAGTCTCATGACTGCTCACAATAATGCAGTGTGATATACTCAGGTACTCCAGTGTATCGCCATGGCTTGTTCATTGTCCATAGTTTGTTCAGAATAGGTCTGTGTGACTTTCCTTCATTGGATGACGTTTGGCAAATTAGGAAAGAGGGAGTGGCCAGATTATATATGCATGTCTGTATGTCGGGACACCAGGTTCCTTCTCCCAGAGATCTTTGCAGTTGTGCTTCCCAATCTGCTTTGCACTTTAACAGGTATGTTAATGCTATATTTTCTAATTTTTGTGTGAGTGTATGTGGGATATCCCATCATTTGAGCTAAAATCTTGTCTGCTTATTTAACTGTTCATTATGTACCATGAACTTTTCTTTTGTCACAATATAATGTCTACATTAGAACACATTCTAAATGCATTCATTTATATACTGTATCTTTGACATTTAATATGTCTGCTTTGCCAACATTTATAGTAAACTGCTCATGAAATCATGGTTTAGGGGCCAATTGAATTACACATTTGAGTGGTTTTCAAAAAAAAAAAAAACTCTTTAAATCATATTAAAATCTTTAATAATTTACAGTACTAAAAAACTCCCTTCTGTTAATATCTGATTAATTATAAATGAAAGCATTCAGTCTATTTGACATGATCATAACATGTATGTAGTACTGTATAGTATTCTGTAGCATTTGGAATGTTATACTAAACAAAATGCCTTAATCTGCTGAGACCTGAACTCTACCGTTGTATACATTCAGGTCTTAAGTGGTTAAGCAGAACATATAGTAGCATGTTTAAGCTCATTCTGCAAAAATGTGTCAGTACATCACAGCTTATCTATATGCCTACGTTCAATTCACTATATCCCAAAACGACAACTTATCCCCAATGTTTGTTCATGATCCACAGTTTCCAGATATGATGAACTGGCCATCAACTGGACAACAGGGCAACTGTGTGTGGCCTTGTCAGAGCGCTCAGCAACCAGGGGCCCCGGTGTGGCCCAGTCAACCATACCAACCATGCTGGCCTTATCAGCCCAACCAAGCTAACTGGCCAGGGATGCAGCCCAGTGTACCAAACTGGCCAGCTTACCCGCCTACACAACCCCCCCAGTCAGTTTGGCCAAGTCCTAGCCAACCCATCTCACCAAACCAACTAATGCCACCAAGTCAACCAAGCCAACCCATCTCACCAAGCCAACCAAACCAACCCATCTCACCAAGCCAACCAATGCCACCAAGCCAACCAAACCCACCAAATCAACCAATACCACCTACTCAACCAATTCAGCCTGTCCCACCAGGCCAAGCAATGTGGCCTTCACAGCTCCCCAGCTCTACTCCCCCATCATGGCATGGAAATCCTGGCCAGCCAGGTTGGCCTAATCAGGGCTCCACTGGTGTTCAGCAGTATTCGTGGCCTCCTGTCCCACACACCGCGCCTGTGGTAAGTCATTGTACAATGACTGTACATACTTGCAAATATTAAATTTGGTCTACAATTTTCAGTACAACACATAGCAACTCACCCATTTATATTCATGACTGTGTGACAGTGGTGAAGATTTCAAACCGTCAGGTGATCAAATCTTCCTCTAATGCTCCGATAAACAAAACGCCACCCTAATTTCACCTGTATCAATCTGTTTTGACCCTAGTCAGTGCCTTTCAACATGAATTTTCCCAGAGGCATCTATGATAAGCTGATGCTTACAATAAGAGGACAAGTAAAGCCTGATGCAAAAATGTAAGTGAATTCTACATTCCAGATAAAGTTTTAATAACATAGTATGTACTGGATTTGCAGGGGAAGTTAGCAGCACTAAAGCTTTAACTTCATATTTCCCAGGTTTACTGTTAATTTCCTACGTGGAAATGATATCGCCCTGCACATCAACCCACGTTTCAATGAGAGGGGAAAGCAGGTTCTTGTACGCAACCACAAGCTGGGGGATCAGTGGGGACCAGAGGAGAGAACTCTCCTAGCACCATTCCCCTTTGCTGCAGGACAACACTTTGAGGTAAGAAACAACACAGTCAGGAGAGAACACAGACGATAAAAGCTACTAAAGGACAATATAAATATACGTTCGTATACATACATTGTATAAAATGGATTAGTCGATGAGCACTCTGGTAATAAACCAACTTCTGTTCATTACGCTGTTGAATGCAGACTTGAGGTCTGCATTTATTTACAGGATCTCCTCTTCCTCCATAGATGAAGATCTTCTGTACAACTGAAGAATTTAAAGTGGCAGTAAATAATACACCTGTATTTGACTTCAAGCACCGCATCAGGGAGGTGAACCAGATCGATCGCATCAACATCCTGCATGATGTCATTCTCACATCTGTCAATGTGGACACTCTTCCTTGAGACCCAGTACATAACTGCTGCCTCTACCTTACCTTTATGTAGAACACTTAGGAACTCAGGATTACTTGTGCTGTCCCTTAACAACGTCTTAGTCAATTAATGGCACAGTTCTTTGCTATTCCGAAGTTCTTGTCACTCTTACTGAAGGGTTGTTGTGCATCTCTCACTTCATAAAACGTACACAATGCTATTCCTTAATACTCTAAACAATAAAAGTACAATTAAGTCTTATTTGTATAGGAAATATACATTTAAAGAGAAAATTATTGTTTTTCTATGAACAGCAAGTAATCATGAAAATTATTATGGTGGGTTAAAGAAGATCAAGTTAAAATCTTACAAAGTATGTAACCACTCCTCATTTTATTTTAAGAACATTAGCAACAGCAAGTGAAATGGAACCTGTGGTACAGAAGGTACAACCAGAAACACAACAAAAAACACACAACCTCACCCGACAGTTAAAAACACGTAACTTGTGCTTACAGTATTCTTCCCTTTCGAATCTAATCTAATCTAAAGTATGCGGAGTAAGTACGGTGCTTAAAACTTTATTAAAATAGAAAAAATTTAAATCCATCACGTATTTAAAAGACACAAACATG
This sequence comes from Clarias magur, assembly GCA_013621035.1. Lineage (NCBI taxonomy): Eukaryota > Metazoa > Chordata > Actinopteri > Siluriformes > Clariidae > Clarias > Clarias magur. Next base: position 3,971,226 of record QNUK01000013.1, on the reverse strand, counting down.
TATACTTACAAAACACAAAAACATTAAAATATATTTACTTGCATAAATCTTTGTCAAAATGCATTATAAAACTTGGTTGCTCATTCTTAGGGCAGTGCTCAGTAAGAAAAGAATGAGCACCAGAAATCAAGAAAAAAAATCACTTGAAATATGTGAAGAAAAAAAAAGAAAAAAGATCTTGGTAGACAATTGAGATCTGTGCAACACTACCAAATTTGTAGATAAGGCATTCAGTGCATCATTACTACATTAATGAGATCCGGATATTAATCTCATAGGTGTTGAAACTAGACTTTGTGTTCAAGTCTCTTCTCTACAGACTGCAGTAGAAGCTGAGAGTATTGCTCCAGCAGAGCCATTGTCTTCTCTTCACCTTCACCAAGTACAGTCGGGCCTGAAGGACGAGCGAGTCCCGGAACGGCGCCCAGCTCAGAGTGTGCCGTGAACAATGCCTCCATTAGCACACGCTTCATCTCCTGCTGCTCCAAGCTCACATTTCCAACACAGGAGCTCACCTAATCCAGCACATACACATAACCTCTTACACACAGACCAGCTAAAAAGAAAGTCAGACTTTCCAAAACAGGCCATAATACAAACAAACTAATAGATAAATAAATATATACACACAGTATATATTATAAACGTATATATATGGGTGTGCACATACATACATACCAACATACACACACATATTCTCACACTCACCATCGTGTAGAGTTGTGTAGCCGTCTTCATGCTATTGTACAGCTCTGCAGCAGCCTGTCTGCAAGTCTCCAGGTTTATGGAGGGGTCTCCTAGAGAACAGCATACAGAGAAATCAAACATGTACCTAAAGATTTCAAGGCAGTCCTCCAAATTGGTGCAGTTCACAGACACTGATAATAAAACAACCAAAATACTATTATGACGACACCAAGTAGCCATAAACACTAAAACCACAGACAAAGACAGACAAATGTAGAAAATTTGATTCTATCCTTTCATTGGGACCTGGGGTAGTGGCTGGTTGGAAGCTTCAGAGTAAAGCTCAGCTGCTGTTATTTTATCACAACTTAATCGCTGGATTCCAAATCACAGAATACCCGACAAGACATGCACAAAATATATACACGTTTTAAAATTCGTATATAACAAAATAAATCAATTACATTTGTTGATGAATACTGGAAATGTAAATAGCACTAATGATAAATAGTACAGTATACTGCGGGTCATTTACCCTATATGATTTTCTCACAGTATTGTTGGTATCAGTACTTTCACAACATCAAACCGTTCCATTATTACTCCAAAGCCAATCAGATTTCTTCAGCTGGTGGGGCACAACTGCTTTAATTGCATCTAATTAAACATCACTATATACTGCTCACAATGCAGATTAATGATCATTTAAAAACAAGATAAAAAACAATAATAGGAGATTCCCCCGACAATCAGTAAATGGTGCATACCATAATTTCAAAAAGAGAGATTAAAGGAAGCAAAGCATACAACAGGGAATACAGTAATGAAGAAACAACTCAAACCTTGATCTGACTGCTTCTTGCCTGTGACATCCACTAGGGGGTGTTGCAGTGTGTGGGAGGAGGTTTCAGGGCCCAGTGAGTGTTTTACAAACATAGACTGAGGAAGTACAGACTTTACAGCTTCCACCTGAACCTTTGTGTAGCATTTGTCCTCATGTTGAACTCCAGTCTTTACAAAAGTACTTGTGACAGCAGCAGAGTCTGTACCGGGAGTAGGTGTGGACCTGCGGGGATACTCAGTCAGAGGGTTACTCATTCTGGCTGAGACACAGGACTTGATGATCTTAGCAGTTGGGTTTAGAGGACATCCACCCTGGCTCAGTCTTGTTTCCGTTGTGTTGGACAGACCCGGGAGGGGAGCAGATAGCGATGGTAAAAGAGGGATGCTGGCCCGAGGTGGACTGTTAGGGGATGACCCAGACAGGTTCTGATGAAGACCTTCTTTGAGGGACAAGGAACGGCTGACTTTGGCTCTGGAGCTGGTGGTGGGACTCATGTACGAGCGAACTTTAAGACGTCGGATAGTGTTCGGGCTTTCCCAAAGCTGGGCAGATGGCGGGTCTGTGGCAGCCGGGTGCCGTGAAGTTGAATCACACGCGTCTGTGTAACGCTCAGGTGTTGAAGGTCGAGATGTTTGCCTCAAATGGGGACACTTTCGACCTTCAAAAAGGGGGGAAAAAAACTACAGTCAGGATACAAAATGAAAGATAAAATTGATTTTGCTCAAATCTTGAGTGTTTTATTTCAACTTCAATGCAGTGGTGTACAATATAGAGGCCAAATGCAAAAAATGTGTTGTTCCACATTGTAAAAGTGCTTCTTGACCTATAAATGACTAAGTACTAAGACAAAACCTTGTAATTGTTAAACATCTAAATCAACGTACTGTTTGGTGTTAAGCTGAGTGCTGAAATGGATTTTAGAAGCGGCTTGTCTACTGGGCTGTCCAACCTGGACATGCTTATCGGACTGGTCACATTATGCACTGTGCAAGTTTTCCTCCTCTTTGGGGTTGTGTATAGCCGCTCTGAACTGCAGGTGTCTGCTCTCTGCTCCAAGTTCATCCCTTGACCATTGTCCTTCTGCAAGGGGTGCACCGTGGACACCAGGGGTTTGAATCCAGTACATTTTTTTAACTTCTTGTCAGTCCTGGAAAGGAAATCAGAGTGCCTCCTAAAAATAAACACATGCACTGAATATCACAATGTACATGCACAGAAGGGCATCATCAGGTAGTCAAGGAAAAACAGTGTGTCAACCATACCTGGAGGTGGAGCCTGGGGCAAGGAAGCTTGCTGAAAATCTGCTTTGAGATTTGGGTTCATTACCTGATCATCAAACAAAGAATAATTCACTTAACCAAAATAAATGGTAAAACTATAAACGATAGAATTTATACATGTGCACTCGAAATGTAGATTTTAAATAAGCTCTACCCATGGTGTTGGGGTCACCCATTGTCTCAAAACGCGTCTTGAAGAAACCCTTTTGTTCAGGGATCTTTGGTTTGAAATATGGCAGAATTCTTGCAGCCCCCTCATCCTCCTCCTCATCGGTACTGACTGGCTCAGGATCATCCGAGCCTGAGAGCAAGAGGAACAAGAGACATGATATGAAGCACAGTTCTATGGATAGCCGGATCACTTGCTTCCCCCCAACTCACTCAAACCATCAGGGTCAAGGGGGCCTGGAACCCATCCCAAGGCATTTAGGGCATGAGGCGTGGTACACTATGGACACACACTCATTTACATTTGCGTGCAATTTAGGGAACGCCAGTTAGCCAAATCTGCATGTCCTTGAACTGTTGGAGGAAATCTGGCTACCCGGAGGAAACCCACCAAGCATGGGGAGAAGATGCAAACAGAGGTGGGAAGAGAACCTTGTCGGGAATAGAACCCGAACCCTGGAGGTCCAAGGCGGCAGTGCTAACACATAAGCCACCATGCCGCCGCACCCCAACTTAATTCTATAAATATTTGTAGCAGGTTTGATTACTCCACATTTTTACATACTTACATCGACTGGATAATATAAAATGTCAAAACATATTTATAATGGCTAGTTTTAATTTGCATAGATCTACAATAAATTACAAGCTATTATCATTATATTACAAATGTTCGATTACTGTATATAGGAAGGTATGCAAGCTGATAATTTGACAAAAAAAAAATATTTGCAATAATATAACCCATGCAAAAAGTAATCAATCAATAATACTAATAATTTCTATGTTGCTTTGGTGAAATATATTCATGTTTGCCTAAAGTTGAGTTGTCAATCTTTGAGAATCTTATATGAACTCAATTTTCCAGTAACAATTACATTTTTTTTTTTTCAGCCCAGTTTTTCAGTATTTAAACCATTTAATTTATTTTGGTAAGCAAACCACTGGACATCTGTGTATGAGGCAGAATAAATATCTACACAGAGTTTGCAGCTTTTACTTTGTGACGTTGGGTAGCTAATAACAGGGTCTAGCAGGTGGTTGTGCAAGTGGTGCTTTTGTTCATAATTACTCCTTTGGTTTGTCTTTGTAGTTGGGATTCTGACCTTCATTGCCCTGCTCCGAGCTGGATCCTCCACTGATGTATCCCATGGAGCTGCCTCTGTCAGGGCTGTGGCTCTCCTGGCTCTGGCCTTTCTCCAGCTGCTCCTGGTAGGCTCCAGGGAAGTTGCCAGTACTTGGGTATAGTTCGGAGTTAAGCACCATGCCTTCTGGTTCAGGAGACGAGGCAGAACCCGACCAGGAACTCAAGTCAGGACGAGTCTGCCGTTTTTTACTCCGCTTCTGAGTTGTGTGAAAATGGTTAATAATATATACATAGTACCTCTACTTTGGTAATCAGCTCTTTGGACGATAGCATAGTAAGCGTCCCACCCTTAGGTGTTTTTCCCAATGCATCAGCCAATGATTAAAATCATGCAGATATAGGTGAAGACCTTCAACTAAAGTTCACACTAAATGTCAAAATGGGGAAAACGGGATCTCAGGGGCAGTTTTGTTGGTGGACTTGACCTGTTTGGTGAATCAATCAGACTGGAAGTTACATGAAGTCAAACTACTCTTTCCACCTGGGCTGAGCAGAAATGCACGTCAGAATGTTCAACAGTTTGACTCTAGGTGGATTGAGAAGATGAGGATCACACTGGGGTTCAGCCCTGTCAGTTGAGAACAGAAATTTAAGGCTCACCCAAACAGGACAATAAAAGATGTAAGTTACTTTGGATTCACCCCCCTAAACATGCATGACTTTATACATTGATTGACAGACTGGATGATTACATGAACAGTAATAGAATAAAATGAAATGAGTATATCCATATTTTAATGAATACATTCCTGATAAATTAACTATAAAACAGTACAAAGAAATGTGCAGTGAACTCACAGTGTCTTTGTGCATGCTGGAGGCGGTGCCGCAGGCCTGGTTGCTGAGCGGAGCCGTGGGGTCACTCAGGGCAGAGCCGCGCTTAGGAAATGAGTCAAACTGCCGAAGTTCCATCATGGACTTCATCATCAGCTCCAAAGAACCCATCCTACAATTCCAGCGGTTTCTCCTGTGTGGAACCTCGGATAAAGACGTCTCAGACACACACGAACCCGTGGCCGACTCCTGAAACTAGATTATACAAAACAATAGGAACGGTACAATAGTATTAGTATTAGCGTCAAACCTAGGGTCCTAGAGATCTAAAAACAAAACCAGAAAAATACACTAATACAAAATTTTAGCCTGTCTCATGCTTATCGAGCAAAAACAAAGATGTGATTGACCCTCAATGCTGACCTTAGAGGAGTCCCAGTCGATTGCATCATCAAAAGCACCTGTGGCACAAAAAAACAAAAACAAATCATCAATATCATCCTCCTGAGTTAAAGTTTTATATATACAATGTCCACGAATAGCATGATCGTCTTACCCTGATCCTCTTCTAATGATATCTGGTGCACATCGTCATCTTCCGTCTGCAAATCTGCGAACGTTTCTTCATCATCATCTTCTTCGCTCTCAGAGGAGCAGGTCAGTAGGGACAGTGTGCTGTGCATCTCCAGGCTGCTTGTCGAGGCCCGTCTGCAACGTAGCAAGCTTGTAAGCCAGAGATCCTCATCTGGTATATTTATGCAAAATGAAAAAGCTGTGCTGCAAAAAAAAAACTGAATTGTTGTACCTAATCAACGAATCTGCGAAAGCAGGCCCTCTCTGACAGCGTGTTACCCGATCCAGCCGCTCCGTCATGTTAACAGTCAACTCGGGAGCCAGGCGCCAAATAAAGATACAGCTACAACACACAGCATACATCAGTCTGGCACACACACGGAGAAGCTAATTGTAAACGAAAGATAGCAATCAAACTCGGAGTCGTACCTGTCTCCTGAGGCGGAGATCAGGTGCCTGCAGTCATTCGTGAATTTAATGCTTGTTATGATTTCTGCAAGGTATATAGGAGCGGAAAAAATGTTACATGACCGTGCACTCGTTTTCTTTCAAATCATTATAGAAATGTGCACTTTTTTTCCTTTTTTTTTTTTTTTCATCAAAAGCAAAAAATATATATATATATATAAAAAAAAAAAAAGAAAACCAATTAAATCCAACTGAAACCAATTAGTGACAGATGCTTAACCAGCATTTACCCGAGTGGCCAAACATGGCAGCCAGACACTCTCCGGTTCGGAAGTCAAACAGGCTGAGATTTTTATCTGAGCAGCTGGTGGCCACATACATGCCAGACGGGTCCATCTGAACCTGTAAAACATACCCGTGGTTTTAAATCGAAAACTTAGACATCCTAAGAGTAAGGCGTGTCTCATGGTGAAGGCCAACCTACCCTGAGAAGGCTGCCGTCTACAGCCTGAGAGCCCTTGAAGGAATTTTTCTGCTTCCCACTGCTTATGTTAAACACTCTGCCAGAGGAAATGACATTGGATTGAATGCGACATTTATTGAGTAAAAGATAAAATGTTACAACATCCTATAAAAACGTCATTGCGAGCAGATCTTTCATGCATGAGCATATGTGAATGAATTCACCTGAGGTTTCTGTCCTGACAGCCTACAACTGCGTACTTGCAATCGGGATCCACAACCAGGTCATGACATGTGCGCTTTCTTACCACGTGGTGCGTGCGTTTAAATTGTACTTTTCCCAAAACCTGAGTTTTTGGTGGGGACAAAAAAAAAAAAAAAAATCCATGCAGGTGAGAGAGTGATGCTCGATGTCAAAATAAGAGTCGCAAGTGTGATACATGATACTCGGCGCTCGTAAACTAATACTTGCTCGGTTTCCGATTAAAAATTTATTAAAAATCTTTGCTTCGTTTGCGGAACACTCGTAAACCACGTTACTCGCAATCCAAGGTTCCACTGTATTTAAAAGTGCATGTAAGCCTAGCATAAACAAGTTTTCCCTCTTTTCCTACAGGTTACACAGAACATGCACAACATATCTTCATCCTACCATTTTATTTTTATTTATTATAATTTTTTTTTTATGTAGCCCAATAATTTGATGCTTCTGAAATTGTGACTCTTTTTTTGGCCAGGTAGTGTAGGTTAATAAGTTAAAAAGTCAAAAAAAGCAGTTTTGATAAATAGCTAAAAATATTACAATAATACAAACGTCTAAATGCAATTCCTAAAACTTGAAAACAACGAGGAACATTCCAAACTACTCAAGAAGACTTCAGGAACTGTAAGGAGAGCAGAAACTTTGTCACTACTAATGGTGTAATTAAATTATCTCAACAGTCTAAACATGTTAGAATGTTAAGTCAAAGTCCATGTACCTTGTGGGCAGTGCGGAAGTACACACTCTTATCAGCTCCACAGCTGATCATCCTCACTTTGCCGTCATTAGCTGTGGACAAGGAAATAAAGAAAAAGAGGTCAGATGTGAGAGGATGGATTCACACACACACACACACACACACACACACACACACACACACACACACACACACACACTACTGTTAATATTACACTAAATATTTCACCAGCAAAGCGGACAGCTGTGATGGAGGACGAGTGCTCATCCAGAGTCTGCAGTAAACTGTAGTCTTCCTCAACATCCAGTACATGAATCAGGCGATCCCGACCCGCCGTCACTAACAGTTTCATTCCTACCAGATGCCAAACACATACAATAAACAATAAAAAAAGACTACACATTCTAGTGAACACACGACCTCAAAACGGCACCACCCGTATACAGACCCGTCTCAGGTTTGGAGTACTCCAGACACAGGATCTCAGAGTCATGCACCTCAGCCTTTAGAAGCTCGTCCATTGTGTTAAGCTCATGAATTCTACAAGATACAAAGTTCTTGAAGTGAAACATGATTACAGAGAAACAAAAACACAAATACAGTAATAGTTCAACTACTAAGAGAACGCAAGCGAATATTTTCTAGAACGCTTTTTGAAATCATTAAGCATCGGTGCATACATCATCATTGACCTGACTCAACTCATTATACAGTATATACTGTAGATCATCATTCACCCATTAAAAACCACAATTTATAAACATTCAATTATAAATACCTATAAAGTTCCTAAATATTTATAAAATATAAAAATTCAACGGAAAGTATTTTTCATAACGAATCAAAAATAGAATTATGCTTCATATTGACTTCAAGCAGTCACACTGGGGAACAAAATCGAAATAAAATAAAAAGGTACATAAATCAATCAACTGTATATCTGGATCTTTCCATTTTAAATCAAAACAATATCAAAAGTGTGAGATCCCAGAGGATTCCCATTTCTACAAGCCAAGGGAAATCTAAACTGATGGCAAGTTCATTACCTCAGTGTGCCATTCCGGTCTCCTGAGGCCAGATGTTTGCCACCTGGACTTACACAGATGCTTCTGATGCCTGTTCGGCTCTCTGCGGGCTGCTCCTCTGGCTTCTCCATGCTGCTGGTGCCTGATCCCTCTGTGTCCAACAGGAACGCACTGTTACTCGTTGTATAAATCACCTTCTGAAGATCCTATTTAGTGGCAGGACAATTACAAACATGAGAACTGTGGAAACCTCTGGCGATCATTGATGATTACAGGACAACAGGGAGTCTTTTATGCATATACTTTTGGAATATTACTAAAGAATATTTTCATCTTCCATTCAGGAAAGTGACCGAAATGTGCACAAGGTTCACCTATTCACTGTTTAGCGCTACAGCGCCACCTTCTGGGGCAAACGTTCATGTTACAGGTAAACATTCAAAATACCAGAAGTGAACAGCAGACATACATTGCTGAGAAGATTGCTATCGGCTGGGTTGACATGTGGCTCCGTTCTCCACATGCGGACTGTGCTGTCTGCAGAGCAGCTGAAAAACAGCCCTGAAGAAGTGAGCCCTGTCAGAGGTTCCTCTTTAGCTTCAGGGAATGTCTGAAAAACAGCATTGCCACATCACCGGAGCACACAATATTGATCAACTGCACAGGAGAAGCTAGAAAGCATGAGACTGTGTATATCTTATCTCCAACACACCAGGAAGTGTGTTTTATGGTTGTGTTTAAGCTTCTGTAGGAGCCGAGATATACACTTGATGGGTCAGAAGCTGTTGATTAACACAAGTTTCTATTAGTATACTAATCTGTTATGATTTCTGTATTGTTTTACACATTTATTCTCTCCATCTAGTGATTTTTGAAGGAGTCTCCAGTGTCAGCCCTTAATGTAAAGTCATTATTAACTATTACACCACAAAGCAAAAAGGGCTTTGCAATGTTCTACTTTAATGTAGAAAAAAAAGAGAACGATAAAAAAATATATGTCATAAGAGAAGCTAATTTGTACTGAGCCCCTAAAGCGACATGGGTGAAAAAAATAAACTTTGGAGGAAAAAAAAAATTCCACCTTGAAATAAATTAATTAAAAAAGCAAGGCAAAAAAATTAAAATAATTTTTTTCCACCCATATCATGTTAGCCTATTCCATTTTTGCCTCACATTTTTTCTTTTCCTTCCATGTCCTTTTTTTTTTCTTTGCTTCCTCTGATTTTTTTTTTTACGTCCCATGTCCCGTTTTTTTTTTCGTCCACAATTTTTTTTGCCTTCCAAGCCCCTTTTTGTTTTACATTCCATGTCCCATTTTTTTTTCTTCCTTAGATTTAAATTTTTCCCCCAAACTTTTCTTTTTTCCTTCAGTTATTTTTTACCCTTCACCCATGTCCCTTTAGGGGCTCCGTAAAATTTGTTTATAGACATCCCACAATGTAACATTTTAAGATTACCAAAAAAACTAGTTGTTTTGTCATTCTTTAAAAAAATAAACAACTAGAACATGTTGGCAATCTGTTACGATTATATACTGTATGCATACAGTGGATAATGTACAAATTTGGGCTAATAACCGGATCACTCCTTCCACCAACGTCAGGCCGTGTTGTGTTCTATTCCTTCCATAACTGGATACACTGATTGAAGTAATTCTCTCATAACTCTTGTGATGTCCGTTGTGTTTCATAAGACTTTGAGAACCAGGATGCTGCTACAAGAGGATAATCTAATCTTCCTGGGAAACAAGAACCTTAAAAACATAATGATCTATGGACTATTGGTTTAGTCCACTGTTCACAATGTACCTGCACATCCCAGACACAGGCAGAGTGGTAGAGACCAGAGTACACTTTTCCCACTCTCTGCAAATCCTGAACATCCCACACATACAGGCTGTGGTCATTATATACACATGACAGCCAGAAATGAGCAGGGTCATAGGTCACCGCTACCGAGTCAGGGTAACGGGCATCTGGTTTGTTGGCGAACAAGTGACTGTAAAACACAGAGAAAATAGACATTTAGCTTGGACTGGAAACTCATTAATGCATTTATCTCATTTAAAGTACTTTATCATGTAAAATGTTACTTTAACAGTAAATCTTGTATCAATGTAAAATAATTGAAAGAGCAATGTACGGAGACAGACAGATAGACAGATGGCTGGTAGGTAAGGACGTCACTAAACCTCTGGTTCGATGTGGTATCTGACACCAAGATATTGATGGTCAGGTCTTGAGGAATAGGTTTCTACCTAAATACTCAAATTTTGATATTAGATAAGGCATCCAAAATATCCGATAATTTAATTTGATCTTGAAATATTGGGTGGTCACACCCGTTTAGCTTTCTTCGTATAATATCCCAATATGTGCATTAGAGCTATATGCACCCAAGCTATAAAACCGATTTGTAAAATATGTGATGATTATACAAGATGTCTGGCATAGAATAATTACTCTACATATTCATAATTTATACACAGTGGAGACAGTTTGATCCCACCTGGCCTGGGTGACAGCAGAGATGTCGGTGCCCAAGTGATGAGGCCGAGGCAGGGTGCAGATAAAACGCAGGTCAGACGGGTTAAACACTCGCACAGTTCCGTCTGCGCATGCACAGAAGATCAGCTCCTCGGTGACAAAAAGAGCACTCGCTGTACTGGTCTACAAGTTTGAATAAATATTAGAGGGGATCACAGTGGGGTAATTAGACATTGGTCTTATGAACAGCGGTTAATTTTTTTCTTTAAAAACAAAATATGCCTCTTGCAAATTTGCTGAGGTTTGCAGGAGAACCAGTCCAAGTAATCCTAATGTGAAGCTGAGTGTAAACATATACAGTGGAACCTCGGATCGCGAGTAACGTGGTTTACGAGTGTTCCGCAAACCGCATGCAATCACGCATGCGACTCTTATTTTGACACCGAGCGTCACTCTTGTGCTGCGGAATTCTTTCAGCGTCTCTTATGTGTGTGTGCTCGTAATTTGACACCGAGACGTACACACACACGTAAAACACCCTGACACACGCAGAGACGCACTCTCGCCTTTTACTTACACACACACACACACACACACACACACACACACACACACACACACGGATTTATTTGTACTTTTTTTTTTTAAAGGTAAAGTGCAGATTAATTTGTTTTATTTTCATTTAATGGATTGTATTAATTATTTTTATGCATTTAATTTTTGGGGATGTGGAACGAATAATTTGAGTTTTCATTATTTCTTATGGGAAATGATGATTTGGTTTATGAGTGTTTTGGAACACGAGCCCACTTCCAGAACGAATTATGCTCGTAATCCAAGGTTCCACTGTATATACTGTAAAAAAATTTTGGGGTTTGTAATAGTAAAGTACAATACAACACAACAGTTAGAGAATCAACTTTTAAACTGAAACTCGTCTGGTCTACTGGTATTATTGATGAAGATATAAAATGAGGTCCCTGCTCACAGCAGTGTCGAAAAAGATTGACCAAAACCTTATGCATTATCCATACAGAGTTGTAGAGCTCTGCAGTGAGAATGGAATAGGTTCTGTGGGACGCACTCACCCGTAGGTCTACCCACTTATCCAGCATCCTCTTATCGTTAAACTCACAGAGGAGCCCTGAAGAAGTGATACAGAAAATACTCTCGGACTTCTCGCCACGGCCACAGGCTACATCACAGAATGAGTTGTTCTGCAACTCCCCCAAGAGGCCTGAACGGCCAAGCAGTGGAACAGGGGCTGTGAGCTGCTGTGAAAATACAGAGCGAACTGATTAATGATCGAATCATTAATGATTGAGTGCTAAGCACAGAGGAGGCCTGGGAACACATGGTTATGTCATGATTATAAAAATAAAAAAAATAAGGAATGCAGTTTACAGTTTTTGCAATTTACAAACATTTTCTCTTCATTACAAAAGGCATATGGTTGGTTTCTGGAGGGTAAGAGGGGAAAAATGTGAACAAAAAAAAGGAAAAAGAAAGGGATAAAATGTATAAATCTAAAGTAAAGGTAGGTAGATAACCAATCTAGCATCGAGGGGGTAACAGTCAACTTAGGGTAAGAGGGATGAACCAATCTGAAGAAAGGGATAACTATAACCCTGGACGAGGTGGAATAATTAAATCTAGAGTAAGGAAAATAACGGTATAAATCTAAATTAGAGAATAACTGAATAAATTAAAAAGTAAGAGGGATGACTTTATTAAGCTGAAGTAAGGAAGATAACTATAAATCTGGAGTAAAGGAAATAAGTAAGGGGCCTTAGTACTGTCGCCTTATACCTATAGGGTCCGGGTTCGATTCCCGACTCGGAGTGTGCAAGTGTATGTGCCCTGAGATGGATTGGCACCCTGTCCAGGGTGTACCAAGTCTCCTGGGATAGGTTCCAGGCCCCCCGTAACCCTGAATACAGGATTAAGCGGTATAGATGATGAGTGAGTGAGGATGTAAAGATAGAGTAAAAGAGATAAATGCGCAAATCTAGAGGAAGCAGGGTATGCCAGTGGGATACAGTATAAATCAAAAGTAAAAGGAGATAATTGTGTAAATATGAAGTAGGAGGTATAAGGTAGATTCTGATTAAGGGGAAAGTATGTTATTTTGGAAACTAATGGACACCGTATATTATTTATTTCAGAGTGTGGCACACACTGTATACACATATAAGGTGAAAAGCAGGCAGGGGTAAACATGCCCTTTGTTATGCCCAAGTACTACTTTAACATAGAAGCTTAAGATTTAGTGAACCTAACAGAATCCATCAACCTCATACACCTCACGCGTACATCGTTAAACAGAAGAAACCCATTTAATGCTATTGCATTACAATTGATTTTTCAGCTCATTAGTTAACTATACCTTGTTGGAGTTGCAGGGTTCCAGGTACCAGTATCGGACATGTCTGTTCCCAGCGGTCACAAAGTAGGAGCTGTCCTCAGAAAAAGACACCGCTGTCACCTTACTGGACACCTTGTTAGCAGCCACCAAAATGTTTTTCTGTGACAGACAGACTCTATATTAATGCAGTCCGGTGGATCATCCAAGAACTACACATTATCTGAGCTTCTCCCTCGCATTGCGTTCGGCTAGATACAGTTTATTTGCATTTACCTTCCAGGCCCACACATTGACACTCATGTCGTGCTGGGAGCCAATGCTAACGATGCATTTGCCGTTCGGGGAGAAGGCCACACAGGCCACCCCATACTTGTGCTCCTGTAGCTCTGCCACCTGAGAGCCATCAGCCACGTCCCAAACCCGCACCGCAGGCAGGTGCCCACACTGAGAAGAACAAAGAGATACAGAAACGGACCGTCGTAAGAGTCGGCTCATACAACCAGCATACCGTATGTCATCTTGACCCGTTTGCAGTCATTTTTAGCGCCTGCCATTCCTCACAGTTTATGATGGCTTGGTGAAGTTGGCGCTACATACACAGACAATGTTCTGGTCAACGAAGCAGTTTGTCTTGTTCTCATTTTTACACCAGCAGAAATCTTTAAAGTCGTCTTATGAAAACATGGACCCACAACACGGTCATGCAGGAAGTCCAGCTAGGAGTATTACTGTGCTTTAGAAATGAGCACGCAAACAGTTTTATATACAATTACCCTGACTACCTCAGACAGCTTCATGCAACATTCAAGCTTGCCATACTGTAAATGCATTACCTCTCCTGTAACAAGATATTTGCCATCTGATGAAAAGGCTAAAGCAGTGATCGTTTTCCTGCGGAGAAAGAAAAACAGTTCGTCATACTGTACCTAGGGAGTTATGCACCGAATCCATCATTCTTTAAATCATTATTCATTCGTTACCTGGATGTGTTGATTATGTGTTGCTGTTGGTTCTTTGTGGGGTTCAGTAGCACTACTACACACCTGAAGAGACCACACACATGCACACACAATAAGAGACTGTGTACAAATGGAAGATGTAGCTAAGATTAGAAATACACACGATGTGGCCTTTAAAAACTGGTTAAATGGTGCTGTGAAGGAAGTCTGGCAAGCAGCCAAAAATTACCCAATTAAAATGACTGTAAATTTTCTCAAAATGAGGTAGGAAATAGGTCTGCAAAGGTTTAAAACAACCACAGCGACAAAATAGGCCATGAATAAGTACAGAGAGGCAGCATTCGTGGTCAGATTTACATTTATTGATTGTATATTAAATGCAACTTAAATAAACTTGTGCTAAACAATGTGAAACTGAAAGGAAATCTTTTAATGCAAGTGTCTTCTTTTACACTATTGGGGGTAACCAGATTTCTGAATTTGCGCTATGATTTCAGGAGTTCAGCTCAGAAAAAAAAAAGAAAAGGAAAGAAAGAAAATGTAAAAATTAAAAAAGGAAATCAGACAATATATATAAGAATCAATATATATAAGAACATAAGAATCATAAATCGATACATAACCAATACATTCTTTCTTCCCCATGTCTTTAGTAAAGGGTCACACAACGTCACACTCACACAATCCCAATAAAGTTCAGACAAAAAGAAAAAAGAAAATAAATTAACATCACAGTATCAGTTCGCCATATATGATCAGAGCCTTAAGAAATTGAAATCAGCAAAACTTTGAAAGACATAGAAAGTAACATCAAAATAAATGAGCGACATGTTTTAAAACCAAACAGATCAGCTTCTTGCTGGTATAAAATTTGAATTTAAACAGGCTCACATTCCCTCTATATTTGGCCAATTAATTCTGTATTTGCTTTCTTGAAGCCCATGACTAGTAACCAGCAATATACAGTTTATGTATTTCCAGAAGGCCAACTGTCTGTTCAAGATACAAACCCTGCTATAACAAACTGTAAATGATGCAGCTTCAGCACTAACAAGTGCAAATGCAAAGGCCAATTCTAATCCAGATGAATACATGCCTAATATTAACAAAACAGCTCCAAGACTCGATTACATTATAGAAAGCGAAGAAATTGAAAGCACAAATCGAGGCCATTAAGAGGCTCAAGGTTTCTTTATCCCATTATGGGGCGCTCTGTGGTGTTGAAACCGTGTGGCCTTTTGCAAAGCATTTCCATTTTCACACGGTTTCCATAATGAACTCAAGGAATACTGGAATAATTGTATATTATGTTAAAGCTTTTAGATTAAACGTGAGGGGTTTCCTTGCAACATTTCAGCTGACCGGCTAGTCTTCTGGATAAAAAATAATAAATGATAATTAAAAAAAAATGCTTCCATTATAAAGCCTTACACTCACCCAGCAGGATAGGCGACGATCCCGGAGTATGGATCACACGTTAGTCCACTGCTTCCTGTAGTTGTGATGCCAAGCACTCTCTCCAGAGTTAACTGTAACGACAGAAAGTCAAACTAAAAGAACTGCCAGGATCAAAACAGCACAGAAGAAAACTGATATTACACTTCGTACAATTTCATATGTGATTCATAAACCCCTTTTTATTAAGACTTCTTACTGTTAAAACCATTTGGAAAATCATGACTCGATCAGCTTTAATAATGAAATAGCATCAGTCACACCCACTCCGCATTAAAGTGTATAGTGATCACCTTTAATAGAAAACACCTTTAAGAGAACACAGGGGTAGCTCAGTGGTTAAGGCATTGGACTACGGTTCAGAAGGTCCCAGGTTCAAGTCCCACTACCACCAAGTTGTCCCTGTTGGGCCCTTGAGCAAGGCCCTTAACCCCAACTGCTCAGATGTATAATGAGATAAAAATGTAAGTCGCTCTGGATAAGGGCGTCTGCCAAATGCCTAGATGTAGTGTGATCACTTTAAATCAGACATGCAAGAGCGCTGGCACTCACTCAACCATAGATGGGGGTACTTATTTATTCAGACATTCACAACTGTTAACACAATCTGCTTTATATGCATACGCTTTGTAATCACTGGATCTCCGACCTTAAGTCAGTTAAGCACTGAAAGCATTAATCAGCAGACAGCAAATCAATGCCATTGATCAAGTACTCAGTGAGCATTCTTCAGCAAGTTACTCATTCTGTTAAAACTCAAATATTGGTAAATAGTATTATCAATAAGTACAGTTACATGATTTTATAAGATTATATGCATGCGTTTACATTATTATAATTACATTTTACACTGATCAGCCATAACATTAAAACCACCTAGGATGTGAATTCTCCTTGTGCCACTCGGACAGCTCTGGTGTCTGACACCTGGACATTTGAACAGATTCGTTTGTTTTGTATGGAGCATACAATGTTGGAGCAATTGTTAATCAAGTCACTTGGCAGTGGTATTAATGTTATGGCTGATTAGCATTTTCTATTTTATATATATATATATATATATATATATATATATATATATATATATATATATATATATATATAATACATGTATGTATGTAATGTAATGACATGCAAAAAGTAAGTAGACACACAGTTTTATAATAAAATGTATACACTAAAATAATTACCATTTATTTTTTCCAGATTGGAATATCCCCATTTTTAAGCATGCCTACTGCTTATAAAATTACACAGTTATATTTCACAAAGATAAAACAGATCTCATCAGTCCCAATCATGTGTATAGTATGGACCAAGTTTTTAGGCAAACGTCATAAATAGTATGATATAATGCGACTGTATATTTTGTAATTATATATTAACTGACACATTTTCATGTGTTCTGAGAAGAGACTGCTTCAAAACAAATGCAGGTGTATAAATGTTTAGACATATCCAAACCCCTGGATGACAACTGTTTGCAAACTATTGCACAGCAAGACAAAATCAACGACAATAACTTAAAGGTCAAGAAAAATAACTTAGTTTATAAAATTTAAATAGTTTATGTAATAATTATACATTATTTAATATCCAAAACATATACAGTACTTAGGTGTTTGTCTTCATCTCCATGTTCATATAAGGCTGAATTTACTTTAGTATTAATGCTAAAGACTAAAACACATTATCTAATGGCACGACAGCTTAGGCAACATTGACACCTGCCACAATAAGAAAAAAGCAAAAAAGAAAGAAACCTGCGGCATTAAAAAAAAATTACCATATCAGGCAACAATGTATAGTTTTCAAGGTTTTGTTGCAGACTGCTGGATGTTACAAAGTAACTTCTTTAATCAATATCATTCAAAAAATAAGGAAAAAAACAAGAAAGAGGACAGCTTACTTTTCCTCTTCACATAAACATCTACTGTACGTTGGAATTTCCTTCACGATAAATAAAAGTACCTCTCTATCTATAAAACGTTCAGATGATGCAACTTCGTCTTGATTATATGACTTGTGGTATAATCCAAATGTTTTAACATAACATAAGGGAGAACGTGTTAAGCTGGTTAGGTTACAGGGTAGGGTGGGTGTTGTGCGACGTGATTAAATGTGCATGGGATGTTTTGCACGTGAACATTATTGCAAAAATGTATGAATTAATAAAAAAAAAATGTACTGATCATATTTCAAAAGTAAGAAGGCAGAAGTGCTATTTTCTAACATAAGAAAATAAACGTGTTATTGTGAAGTACAGTTTACCTTTGTTTAAAATCTAGTTATTTTATTCATATACACACACACACACACACACACACACATACATATATATATATGTATGTGTGTGTGTGTGTGTGTACATGTGTGTGTGTATATGTGTGTGTGTATATAATGTGTATACACACACACATATATATGTGTGTGTATACACATTATATACACACACATACATATATACATATATATATGTGTGCGTGTGTGTGTATATGTGTGTATATAATGTGTATACACACACACATATATATGTGTGTATATACATTATATACACGCACACATACATATATATATATATATATATATATATATATATATATATATATATATATATACACATACATATACATATATATATATATATATATATATATATATATATATATATATATATATATATATATATATATATATGTGTGTGTGTGTGTGTGTGTGTGTGTGTGTGTGTGTGTATGTATGTATGTATGTATGTATGTATGTATGTATGTATGTATGTATGTATATATATATATATTGTGTGTATATAATGTGTATACACACACACACTATATATATATATATGTGTGTACACATTATATACATATACACCACATACACATACATACATACATACATACACATACATATATATATATATATATATATATATATATATATATATATATATATATATATATATATATATATATATATATACACACATACATACACACACACACACACACACACACACACACATACACATACATATCATATATCTATATATATCACACACACAGACACCTGTAATATTGGTTGGCAGCCTGCTGTAAAATTTTCATGCATTCAAAGTAATGCAGTGAAGGAATTAAAACAACTGGATTAAAATAATAAGACTGGATTTTTTTTTCCTTTAAATTTTTTTTTTGTCTGCATCTCACTTACACAGAGCCTGACTTAATCAGAGTTTCATTCAGCACTAATGATCCACATCATCTGGTGTTTCCTGACTAGAAAATAGTCTACATTGCTCTACCTTGCTGGTCGGTTTTTCTTTGTCCAGACGGCGGCTCCTCGGCAGCTTTATGTGCGGCGAGCGCAGGAGGTTTTTAATCCTGGTCTTAATGTTTGAACCCTCCATAATCTCCTCAGTGAAACTTCACACTAAACTTCCCAAGCGGTCACAGCTGACCTCATGCGCGCGCGCGGTCAGTGACGCTCAAAGGCAAATAAACACCAGCATGTGTTCCGATGTTTTGTAAGACGCTATAAACGCGCCAGTATATCAATTGACACATTAGTGGATGTTGATTGGCGGCGGCGTAAACCACGTGACTGTTTTTTTTCTATCTTTTCTTTTTAAATAACTTACCCCAACCTCGTGTCATGAGGGTGATGTGATTGGCCGTCTCCTTTTTAACGATTAACATACAATAAATAAAGATGATCACACGTTGGAGGATAATGATGAGTTTAACATTTAATTAAGTACACGATCAATCAACCGTTGCCATAGTTACTTGGACCATACACATCAACGAGAAGTGCGTTTATTCCCATATTTCTTGGTAAACCTAGGTGAAATGCACACAGTACCACGTCTAGGTGATGTCTGTGCGTTTATATGCATTAATTATGTCAGAGGAAAATCCTTGATAATACCACAACTTTACCTTCTCCCTGATATTCAACCAAAATGCACTCGCTTGATGTACTTCTCTTCATTTAGATCCATAAGTCTCTTCCAGGGAACTCACCCTGGATAAGGTGCTGACCCATAGCAGGGCACACACACACATACACACACACACACACACACAACAGACAAATACTAACAGGAAACATCAATCAGCAGCATGTCTTTAGACTGTAAGAGAACATGAAAACTCCAGTGGTGGGATTCGAACCCCAACCTTGGAGGTGTAAGGTGACAGCACGATCCACACAATGATTTATAACAAATGGAGCCACTGAATATCAGGGCCATTCAGAGGCATTTTAGGGCGAAAAGTGCTCAAGCAAAAAAAAACAAAAAACAAAACAAAAGCGCACTCACCTAATCGACACTTGTTCCCAGTATTATATTATTGCCAGGTTTTCATTCAAATTTGATTGATTCCAGTGGGCCTGGAGCCTATATCGCATGAGACAGGATAGACCATATACACATCAAGAGGCAGATATAAGATACAGTGAAAGTACAGTGTGTAAAAACTACAAAACTAAAAGAAAGAGTGGAAAGAGTGCCAACTCAGAGCCAACTCATTGCATCTCACACTGCCAGTTAGCCTAATCTGCATGTCTTTGGACTCTGGGAGGAAACTGGAGAACCCAGAGGAAGCCCACCAAGCATGGAGAAAACATGCAAACTCCATGCACACAGAACTGAGGTGGGAATTAAACCCGGACCCTTGAGGTGCAAGGTGACAGTGCTGACTAAGCCACTGTTTATTTACCATATTGTATTATAACCAGGTTTTTGTTCAAATGTAATTTTAAAAAGGAAGAAAAAGAAGTACTTTACAGCACAGTGAATTTTTTTTTTCTCACAAATTCCAGTTAGCTGCGGTCAGAGCACAGGGTCAGCCATGAAACAGCACCCCAGTAGCAGATAGGATTAATGTAGTATAGATAGCAAAAAAAACAAACAAACAGTAAAACTGGGCAGGCTGCTTGTAAAAGAGCTTCTGATAGACAGGCAGACAGATAGGCAGTCAGACAGGCAAACAAACAGATGCATATGAACTATATGTGAAAACATCTAACACCCAGACAACTCTTGGTTATTGCAACATCTTTCCAGACTACTTAGAAAGTTATCTGTTAATTTTTTTTTTTTTTTGCTTGGGCCGGAAATAGTGAGCAGCACATGATGTAGACAGGTTTCCAAAGTCGACAGACAGTCGTCTACCTTTCATCATCAATGTGTTTCCATGCACACTGACTGATTGCCTGACATTTGCCAGCCATTGTGTCTCCACACTCCTCCCCCCAGGTTCGTTTTTATAGTTTTTACACACTGTAGCAAAAGGGGCAATCATTTAATTTATTCTTACTGCTACCCACTAATGTTATCGAATAGTTCACTGGAATCTCTTGGCACAGTCTTGCTGGGTTTTAAGTGTCCTTTGTGTCAGTATGTGCATTGCTTTCATTGTTATAATTTCAAAAGCTCAAAATTAAATATATGAAAAAAATCTTGATGTGAAGCTGTCCAAGAACTTCGTGGTAAAGACCAGCAGCACAATAAAATAATTTAGTTAATTTAGTCCAAAAGTTTGGACACAGGTTTGGATTTATTTCCTAAATTCTAGAACAATACAGCATTATTTTAAACAAACTATGAAATAACTCATTCAGCATTAGGGAATTATGTAACACCAACAGTGTTGTATTTTAAGACATGAAGGTCAGCTGCTCTGGAATAGTTTTGCAAAAACAGGATTCGTCAAATGCATTTGCAAAACCCATCAAGCACCATGATGAAACTGACTTTGATGAAGACCATGCCAGGAAAGCGAGACCAGAACTTACCTCTGCTGCAGAGAAGTTGTTCATTTAGACTTACAAGCCTCAAAAATCAGCAATTAACCAACCATCATCAGATTAAAGCGGTTATGAAGGCTTTACAGATTCTAGCAGACATCTCAGTATCAACTGTTCAAAGGAGATTATTTCATATTTCGGATGCCTTCTCTAATATAAAACTTTTGGTATTTAGATAGAAACCCATTCCTCAAGATTGTACCATCAACATCTTTGTCTAAGTAGCAGACACATCTCTACATTAACTGTTCAAAGGAGATTATTGCATATTTGGATGCCTCCAGTATGGTCTTACTGTGTAGATAGAAATGATAATCCATTGAATTAGGTGGTGTTAACTTTTGACTGGTAATGTGTTATAACTAAATACTGTTAATCAAATTAATATTGCCTTCAGCTTCTATTGGATCGGTTGAATGAAAAAGATGAAAGGTTTGTAACACTAGCAGAATCTTTTATAAATGTTATATGCTCCTCTCACTGCTTCTGGAAGTCTAAATAGGGTCCTGAATGACTTACTTCATTAAAATACCTGAACAATTTTATGAGTAGACTTTGGAGAACCATTACTGAAGAATACTGTAATAAAAAAGCATTAGGAAACAATTTTTGTGCATGTGTATTTATTTATGGGAGAACCAGCAGTATTTGAAGTGACAGTATTTTAAACGACTTTTGTATACAGAAATAAAGTTTAAAATACAGTTTTATTTTAGAGTTCAACAAGGCAGTGTTTAGGTCAAGCTTAAACTCAATAGTGCATCTCCTTATTGGTACAAGCATCGACCTTTTCTATGTGTCTGAACATACTGCGGAAACTTGCCAACTTTCTCTATGACCTTCAGCAAGTTGTTTTTAAACATTGCAGGAAAAAAAAATGCATACATTATATGATCTATTAGAATAATATTCATACTTCTTTACAGCCTTACCAAGGTGTGGAAATGCATAAAACCTTCCTTTCACCCTTTGATGTATAGGAAATAAATGTATAACAATTATTTACTTAGCAAAAGTAACACTAAAAATTTAATTGTGTTCGTTGCTTATCCAAAAAAGGCCAGTGTGGGCATAGGCTTCCATTATAAACAAATAGGATGCACATTTGATAGGTCATTTGGGACCTTGAATCAAGCTCTTGCTTGCAATTTCTGGATTAAACTAAAGACCACAGGTTTAAACAGTCAATCTAATGGCACATCTGGGCAATTAAGTTCCAATATTTTTGCACACTCTGAAGTGTTGGTTCAAACTAAATTTATCATTTTCTACACTGTTTAACACAACAAAATATAAATATAAAAAAATTAATGCTGAATGTTCAATCTATCTACAGCCAAAGATTTTTTGTGATAATGAATTAGGCCCAACAGAACAATCTGTAAAAACAGCATTAATGAAATAAAAGTGTTACATGCATACAATGCGTGATTTCAATCCTTATTAGCAAAATATTAATTTCTGAACAGACGTGACATGAATATACAAAAAAGCATATTAGTAACTTGACCCCAACATGGGTTTCTCAGTAAACAATTATCCATACATTAATTTAATGTTTCTTTCACATGCTGATGGCCTCCTGACAATTTTCAGTTTGGGCCACAAGTGTATGCACCCATTAAATGAGAGATGTACATGTCCCCCTTAGCATCCTTCATCCCTGGTGCATATTGACAAATTCTGAGCAGTTTTTTGCTAATCCGCCCTAGCCTCAGAAAATCTGACCCAGAGAAGTCAAAGCTGTATTATTAATAGTAACAATTGGAGAAAAATGTCTGGAGTGTGAATACAAACAAGCAAACAAACCACACATCACTCTATCCATCTAAATAATCCTCCTCCTTTTACTTGTTGAGCGTCCCCTTGTGGCCCCTCCATTAACTGCAGGGGATCTTTGCCTTAGCTGCCTGGCTCCTAAGACATCAGGGTTGGATAAGACTTCTTCTATAACCACATCATGCTTTACCTTTTTCTTCCTCACTTTCACCACAGCTGCAGAGGGTTGTTCACCCTTTTCCACTTCAGATAAATTATTATTTGGGACATCACACTCAGTGACTGCTGAGTATGAACTTGGGCTGTCTTTGTTCGAGTGTTCAGACAGTAGAGTTTTCTCCATCACATTAGAAGAGACTCTTGTGGCATCAGATTTTTCTTTTTTTTCATTGTGGTCTTTCAGTTCCAAATGACCTGCATTTAACAGTTCAGCAGAGTTAGGAACTTGAGTAGAACTTGGTAGAGATGTCCTTACATCATGTGTATCAGTCTTGCTGAAAAATTGTAACACGATCTTCGGCAATGACAGCTTTTCTGCAAAGACAGCCAAATCATTTATATGGTCAATATGCTGTGATTACATTGTCATTTAAAGGTAGATCTGTTAAAAATTGTCTTTGAAAAATGCAGCAAAAGGAAAAATTAGGTCTGACATAGGGCACAAGACTGGTCGATCAATTGTTATTCTAAACATTGTATCTATGCTAAACACTTCTATGACTACTCCAAAGTGTTTTATAAGGAAAAGCCAATGCAATTTCCCCAATATCGAACCAGAACACTGTTTTCAGACAGCTTACATCATTGATTTGGGGCGGAGTTATCACATCCAACTAAGTTTGTGACCGGCAGCTTTAAACCGGAGATGTGGTACCGTCATGTTTACAAAATCAGCAAAATATGCAAACAACAGTGGTCTGTGGTGGAGACAAATTGTCTCTCTGCACTTTGGTTTCCATCTGAAGTCCAACACAAACTGGACGGAGCTTCCAGGACAAAACCAGTTTATCAGTTTGTACAGCGCGAGATGGATTCAGAGGGGTACGAGGAGAGTCTCAGACTAATAACTAACAAACTGAAAAAAAAAAAAAGAGAATTGGATACATGGATCAGAAAAGAGACATTGTGAGAAGCGGCTCGGTCACGTCGTTCGCATTTTGAAATTCTCGGGGACAGACCTGCATGGAGACTGTCCGGGGCTCTGACCACAGCTACAGCGGCGCAGCAGGTTAGGGGTGGAGCTGATGCGCACTCCCATCCATTCAGGTAAATTGTCCATTTATTTTTATTTATTTATTTTTACACAGTTTTAATTTGTTTCAATCCAGCGACTCACTCTTGCCATACATTCGTAAGGACCTGCTAGGAACATATTTAGCCTTGTTTTCTTTCTTTCTTTCTTTCTTTTTTTTTTTTTTTAAGTATTTAGGGCAGCCAGCATCATCTTACCCAAGCAACCCTAACATTACTGCTGTACTGAGGTTTCATTTGCAACATGAACGTCGAGTTCTCAATTTATGTCACCGATATGAGGAATCTGCTTTATTAATATTGCTTATATGATGGTAGCTGAATAGCAAGCTAGTCTCACTACTAACCTGCTACTGTCCTACATTTCATGAAAGGTGTCTGCAGCTGATGATGTCGACACTGACAGGGAACTACGGCGCTACAGCTCACCCACACCATCAAGCTCTGAATCCTCTTTGAAACATAACGGAGGGAGTAAGATATTTTTTTTACACACACCAGATGCTGTGACCCACCCTGGGTCTGCGTGCATGGAGTTTGCATGTTTCTCCCCATGCTTAGTGGGTTTCTTCCGGGTACTCCGGTTTCCTCCTACAGTCTAAAGACATGCAGTTTAGGCTAATTGGTGTTCACAGATTATCCATATTATGTTAAGTGTATGCCCTGTGATGGGTCAGCACACCATCCAGGGTGTATGAGAGGCTCCAGGCCACCCGCGACGCTGAAACGAAAGCAATATAGAGTGAGCGATGAGCAGAGACTTTTTAAAATAAAGCTACAGATTTTTTTTTTGCCAGGTTGGCTACATAATCTAAAAAGCTGCTTCTCAATTCCATTTTAATTGAAATCTTCATTAATAAAATTTTATGTTGTACACAAGTAAAAGGAAATGAGACAAGCATGCAAAGCTGATGGAATAACTTGGACAGGCATATGAGAGGTTTTTGCAGCACAGCAAGGAGGTGAATGATACCTTACTGAGGATGGAAACAGACTCCAATGCTTTGCTTGGACTTCCTGGGTGCATGGTGGAAATAATGGAAGCTCAAGCAAAAAATAATTGAATATTCTGTTCATTGGAGGTTTTAAAAAAAATTATTATTATTAATTTATTCATTTCTTTTGATTTGTTACTTTGCACTAGATCACAATGTGTTGTCTTCAAAATAAACAGATATCTTGAGCTGACATGTTTGCATCAATATTCTTTATTTGCAAATAAAATATTTTAACTTACACGAGTACAAGCCATGAAATAGACCAGATATATCATAATGCAGAACGAATTGATTACTTTATCAGTGGGGACTCAATTAAGTGATCAATTAATGCAGCTCTAATGTCAGCCCCTTCTGGAGTACCACCTTAGGTAATGCTTGAACCGAAGGCTGCATGTTTTTATGCACGGCTGGATGCTCCTCAATAAAAATGTCACCATGTCCCTTACCATGAAGCACACAGCAGGTCACCACCATCTTCTTGCTCAGCTCCAGCTTGCAGTTGTTTCTTATTTCTTTTTGTTTTGCCCTAGTAATACACCGTCACTCTACAAATGTGACTGCTGTAGCACTCTGGCGTCATGCATACTCTATAGATAGCCGACATGTCCCAGAAAAGCCATCCTTTTCGATTAAAAAAGTCTCGAGAATGCCCCTCTGGTGTTATCAGAATGTGGCTTCCATCTACAGCACCAACACACTGAGGTACTCCCCACCGATTACTGAAGAAAGTGGCTATTTGCCAGCATTGCTCCATTAAGCAGCTCCATGATAACTCTATTGCAGAAACCTTGAACACCGTTAAACACATTCCTCAGGCCTACCCCAAAAGGATGACGGATGGTCCTGTATTCACTGACTAACTTCCAGATGCCGATTGCAACCGGCTATACCGGATTGGGTCACACAAGCAGTAAATTGTGTTCTTTCTACCCATAACATGGCTAAGCCTACTGCAGATGTATTCTGGAGTTTGGATTTTCAGGACACACGGAAATTCCTCACGAATTATTGTGGGCTGAAATCCGGAACAATTGTCTCCCAGCAGGAGTCAGATCGAGGATGTACCCAAACAACCGGTGACCTCCGCTTTCCCTTTAGTCTCAATACAAACTGTATTGATAAATAAATGTGTTATTCACTCATTAGTTTTATGGCAAATGTGTTTAATAACTAGGGTTAGGGTTGTTGGCCATTAGCAGCTAGGCAGCTAAAAGTTAACCAAGTCATATCTTGCATTTAGTATTAAGAAGATTTAAAATTTTATGTAATTACCTTTCTTCTTAAACGTAATCGCTGTCCATAGTAAGCACAACGGGCAGCACAAATGCTTTCTACCAATGATGCTTTGATCCCAAAGTTAACTCTCAATGCCAGGAGAACTGCTTGCAAAGCCATGTTAAAGTTCGTAGTTGTTGTTTTTGCAACTAGCATTGCTAAGAAAGTAGAGACGTACGGGGGCGTGTGATGTGACCAAATGACGCAAGACTCTAGCCCATGTAAAACAAACCCAGTTCTTAGAAGGTTCGCTTTTGAACTAGTTTGGAACCGGCACTAGCACCAGGCATGAACTAGCTCTTAGATGAATTTGTTGGAAAAAGGGTATCAGTAACACAAGGGGAACCTAAACCTAGTTGGTTTTAATGTGAATGTTATGGCTGATCAGTGTACTGTATGGTATGAACTTCATACAACAAACAAAGTGCACCACATTGGGGGGAAAACTATGCTCACAATGATCAGTGTGCATAGAACAAGTTCCATTTCTGTGAATGAGACCCAACAGGACATACTAATAAATTAGCAATTATGTAGATATGCTTCATACGGTGAACATTCATTTGCATACAATTTGTCAGGAGTAATTCTAAATACACACATACTTATGACTTGATAAATCACATCCCATGTGTAAGAGTACACAAAAGGTATGTAACTAATCACTTCAGACCTTTTAGAAACTTCAAAGCACTTATGTAAGGGTGTCTGCGAAATGCCGTAAAATTTACACACATGGTTGATAAGTGAGACGACTCTTCTCTTCTTCTTCTGGTGCAAGGCATATTGAAAACAGCAGAACACAATCACATCGGACAGATACCTCTCGGTTTAGGGTCCGCTGAGAGACTGTTCGGCTGAGGAGTTTTGCATATTTCAGGTAGGCCAGTTGTATTCTGTTACTTTTAAAGGCACAACGAGGATGGTAGCATTGTTGCAAACCATATCTATACACTAATTTCCTCAACTGCCACATCATTTAAAACAGATGGTTATCCTTTTCCAATGTAACCTGGTATAATTATCATAATACCGTTTGCTTTTCAGTGTAGTATGTTTTGTAAATGTCACCAATGAAGAGCAAAATCATTTGCATATTGTAAATTATGTTTTGTTTTCAATGACATCATCAGAGCTGCGTGGAATCATAGTGTAAATTACATTGTCAGGGTTAAAAAGATGGCAGGAAGACAGCAGGAATTGTGACCACCATACAGTATATGATGAACTAACTACACTGAGACAGAGGTGGACTATAATGATACTTTTCACCTGGTATCAGAAATGTTTTACACTGAATTTTTTTTAATATTGGCTTTTCATTTTCAATGACACTAATGTAGTATCTGGGAAATGTTGTGAAAAAAATCTACATTTATTTGCAGTGAGTGGTTTAATAAAAGTTATTTTACAAAAACGTATTACTTACTAGAACAATAATTTAGCGAAGAAGGTATAAACAGGTCATACTCTGTATTCACCTGTTCTAACCGAGAATCATTTTGTAATATGATTTGTTTTGTTCTATCTGACCATAGAACCTGGTCCAGTCCAAGTACTTATGTTTGTTGGGAAATGAAAGCAAGGGCTTTCTACTCCCAAACAGTTTAGTCTATTGTAGATTTTAACTCTTGGCATGGCAAAAATCCTATCATCTTCTCCAAGTCTACTTGTGGTGTCCGCTTCCTGGCAGGTTAATTACAGATCTGGTTATTTTAAACATCTTAATTATTGCCCTAAATAGATAAGTATCTGTAGCAAAAAATACTTCCTATAAAGTTCTAGGTGAACAGAACTTTTTTAGTCCTAAACACATCACTGGGGTCAATTGTGGATGCTTACGCCAGAAATGAAAAATGCAATGAAGTGTAAAATTCTAACCTGTGTCAGTAACAGAAGGCTGACGTACGGCCTTTTTAGACCTTTTGCGTATATAATTTGGGGATTTCCAGCGTCCAAGACGAGGTGGGAGTCTGTTGCCATCACTGTCTACCCGTCGAGTGTTTACTACAGGACTTGGACCTGAGGTTTGCAGAGTGTTCTGGGATCCAAGCTGCTGCTGCTGCTGTTGTTGTTCACAGTTTTTCTTAAAACTCACATTGCCTTTAACCTCTGGCTTTTCTGTTTCAATGAGAAGAGAGGTTTATTATCCTTTTACAAGTTTAGAACCAAGTTAACACTTATTTTCCTATTTATAACAACTTTATTATGAACTTGCAAAAGTAAAACTGGTGATGTGAGTTTCAAAAAAAGGCATCTAATAGTGTAGCAGCTCTTGCATAACAACCTTAGAATAGAAAAGCCTGATGATATCTTATTGAGTAATTTCTTACCAGACAATTCTAGTATCTTGTTACGATAAAAAGACTGTCTCTGAAGTAGGGATTTTTTCTTCACTTCTAAGATCTGGCTTCGGTCCTTGAGAGCCCAAATCATAAGTCGAGCCTGCCACAGAGAGAGGTCTGTTAACACCTTGTTAAACTGATTGCTCTCCACAAGGCTACCCACGATATCACCTTAAAACAAGGGTTCTCAAACGTTTGGGATTATACCCAACCAATTAAATACAAGTCAAATAGGATGGATACGTATAAGAACACAACGATAAAAAAAGTTTCTCTGATAATGGTCGTGACTTCCAATGACCATTACCTTGAAGAATATAAATCCTGTGATCAAAATACAAGCACAAAGACATTGAATAACAGTGAGCTGGGTCAACTGTTCAGTGTATTACTAATTTAAGCCTGTTTACATTGTCACTATTACAGTCAGACCATAATTTATGTTTCTAACCTGATTTAGAATGTCATGCTTGCACATTGCGACTCGTTCCTCAACGTTCAGTGCTTTTTTCAGTGCATAAAAGTACTGGCGCATTTCGTCTCTGCGAACACGTTCATTTTCAGTGTGAATCAGTCGTTTTTCTAGTACTTCCACCGGTGGATGTTCTGTTGAGAGATACTTAATCTGTAAAACAAAAAAAACAGAAAAGCTGACATTTCTATTACATTCATCCGAATGTGATATGTGGATACACAAAAAAGGAAATAAATGCCTAAATATTACACTAATTACTAAAAACCTAAACTAAAAACATGGGCCTAAAATACATTTAGTTTTAGGTTCTATGGGTTTTGATGAGAAACCTACCTTCTTTTTACATGAAGCTGTTCTCTTTGCATTCCTGTGTGAATAATATATAATGATAGATTAAAAGTCACACCATAGTATTTGCATAATATTGGACAAACTGGAGCTATAATAAAATGTTCCACTCCTCCATTGACATTGCTTGGGTTCAAAGATTTATGCCATTGTTTGTTCATATTATTCATAAATCATTATTTAAAAAAATCATTAGGAAAAAAAAAAAAGGCCAGCTGCCAGAAGACACACCACAAACGAAATTCATACTGAGGTCTTAATTTACATACCTGGCATTCCTCTTTTGAACCGTGTAATATTCATTAGATACATCCACCTATAATTCAAAAACAATTTCAGCAATATAGCATCTTTTATTCCCCTTGTAATAAGGTAACATGAATTCACAGAGCAATGTTACATTTGGTAGGAGATTGATATTTAAAAAATATTAATACTGGACCACTTACAGCGTCATCTGATGTTTCACTGTCACTCGTATAGTCATTACTCAAATCCTCTTCATCACTAATCGAGTCCTCCTCACTATCATTACTTGAACTGTCAATATCATTGCCGAACCTGTGATGCAAAACTGCCACTTGATCTTCGGCTTCATCTTCGCTCAAGGTCACCACATCCACAATAATATCATCACTATCACACAACTCTTCTGCTGTCTCAGACTTAAGCAGCTCGTTTCGATCTTCTGCTTCATGTTTTTCGTTTTTTAAATGCTGTTTATCTGCGTTGGTGACTGTAGGGCAGCTGTCTGACAGGTTGTGAAAATCATCCGAAAGTTCTGTGGATGATTTATGTATATTGTGAGGAAGAGCTGAAACATTTCGTTTGCCATTTTCCTTACTTGAAGTGGCGGTAGGTGTGCAAAGTTTCACGGGTGTCTGACCATCTAGTAGAGAGCACACAGCATTAGCAGCAATGTCAGTATCCTCATGGCTGTCTTCTGGATTATTATAAAATTCCTTTTGTTTGAGAATTTTTGAACAATTTTCAGTAGCCAAACCTGGCACACTTAAATCCTTGGAAAATTCTGTGACCATTTGATTTATACTGGGCTCTTCTTTATTGATAAGTGGTAAAATATTATACGAGCTAATATGCTGTTTTGCATCACCATCATGCACAGACCAGTTGTCCGTCTTGCATGCGTCACTGTAAATATTAGCAGAGCCAAGTCTTTGTTCGCTTATAACAAAGGAATCAAAATGTGTATTCTCCCCTTTTTGTCTGTTGGAAGTTTCTATTGTGCCGATGTGCAAAACATTAGTTTGAGGTAGAAGGTCTTGGATCTTGTTGTCAGATTCAGAGTCATTACCTTCCTTGTACTTCTCCGTTGGATCATTAAAGGGCTCATTTTTATTGAGAACTGGAGGAGAATTTTCTTGAATTGCAACTTCTCTGATTTCAGTGGTTATCTGTAATTGTTTATTACCGTCAACCTGGTTAATGACAACTAGTGGCTCTTCTTTGCTGACATTTCCAGTTTTTAAGTTATCTGGATTTACAAATGAATCACAGACTTTTTCTTTGTTGTTGTTTGGCTTGGTAGACATCATCTGTTTTTGTTCAACATGAGAGCTTTTAGGTGGCAAATCATTTTCATGAATGTTGTGGTTTTTTGGAGTCTCTGTACTTACATGGAGACATTCATCAGAGCTGTTTAAGACAGCTTTACCAGTTTCTGTTGTGTTCATTAAGTCACTGGCTTCATCTGCAGCTGGGCTTTCAGCAGCAACATTCAAACTCTTATTCAGCTCTTTATCTAAATCTTCATTCTCTTCTTCAGAGTCAATCCACAAAATTCGCTCTGCTCCATTTGGTGGCCAATCATCCATATCATTAGGTTCCCATTCACTGACATCATCTTGGTGTACCATCTCAGCACCATCAGGTACCCAGTCTTTGTTGTCTGGTGCCCCTGGATTTACTGACTCAGAGAACTGTTCCGCAGGCTCATCTTCAAAAAGATCTTCTGAGGGAATGCAACTGCTGCTCTCATTTAAGCCCCCTGAAGCTCCCTGTGCAGAGATGCAATTGGATGTTTCAGGAAGTGGAAGCAGATTGGTATCGCTTTCTGAGCCTTGACAGGTTTGTTCAAGGCTGGGGGAGGGACTTTGTGTGACAGAATCCTTCATACTTTCATCATTCTTTGGGATTTCAGCAGGGCGAGAAGCATTTACAGAAACAGCTGGCACATCAGGATGAAGGAGTTTAATCAAGGTAAAACCTCCAGGAAGCATCAATGTTGAATTGTGTTCAGGAGGCTTACAAACTTGCGCTGATCCTAAAGGCTTCCCCACACTATTAGGGGGACATATTCGAAAAGAGAATGTCCCAGCTTTACCTGCAAAACCTGACTGTACATTAAAAGCTGGCATGCCATTGGCAATGTTCATGCCACTTGTTGCTGACAGAGAAACCATGTTGGGAGCAATAACTGGCAAAGGTTTGGGCAACACATTTGTAAGAGGAGTTGAGTTCAAAGGCTTCTGAAGAGATTTGGTGTCTTGTGGCAGGCATGTATTAGAGGCTGTTTGCACCACCTGTAAAGTGTTGCCTAATAAAGCCAATATAGAAAAAATAGAAAACAGACACATTGTGAGACACAAATAAAAGAGAACACAACCACAACAGCAATTTGTACACTTTATGAAGAATACTTTTCCTTACATAAGCCAAACCAAGGCTTCCATTAAATATGAGTGTTAGTCAAACACTACACTCCCTAGCTATAATC
Organism: Clarias magur; assembly: GCA_013621035.1. Lineage (NCBI taxonomy): Eukaryota > Metazoa > Chordata > Actinopteri > Siluriformes > Clariidae > Clarias > Clarias magur. The sequence continues at coordinate 3,938,615 of QNUK01000013.1, read as the reverse complement.
AACAATATAATTACAGTTAAACCTTAGATTGCAAGCATAATTCATTCCGGAAGCGTGCTTGTATATTAAAGCAACTGTATATTAAAGCAAATTTCCCCATAAGAAATAATGGAAACTCTGATGATTCGATCCACAACCCAATAATATTCAAATAAAAATAATTAAGCACAAACTGTAAAGTATAAAAAAAAAAAAAAAAACTTTCACTTTACCTTTGAAAAGAATCCTGACAGAGCAGTGTTTCCGTTGCTTTTTCCTGTGGCACACACACACACACACAGACGAATGTGCGCGCACAAAACCGTGCACACACAAACGGAAACACTACTTTGTCGGGAAACGTCTTTAACAAGAAACTTCTCTAATGACACTCGCACACGCACACACTAACGAATCACTGCCCTATGACAGAGAGAGCCTCTGGAAACTGGACTTTTAACAAGAAACTTTTCTAATGAAACTTGCTTTACACACGTGCACACATCTCAATGTTATAATAAACAGTAGATGTGCGTACGGATGTTGACTATTCAAGTGAAGTGCAGCGAGACTGAGCAAGTGAAGCAATTATCTATAATCCTGTAACGCGTGAGAGAAGAGCCATTGGCTCAGTTATCACATGACGCTCGGCAGACAAACGCATGCGTACTACTTGTATTTAAAATATATTTAAAAATTTTGCTCGTGATGCAAAATGCTCACAGACCAAGTTACTTGCAATCCAAGGTTCCACTATATTCTTAAGCAGATTTTCATATAGCCATTTGCCTTACCATTAAATTCTGTATAAACACCGTCTTTCTCATGTTTCAAAGTTAAATGAAATACGATACAACTGAAAGGATAAAAGCATATTGAACTGACCTTGACTGACAGGACTGGGCTGTAGATGAACCACAGGACCAGGGCTGATGGGTTTTAATTGTATAATGTTCCCATTGTACTGACATACAAAGTTTGATCCTTGCCCTCCTGGTGCAGGCTTCAGAATCACTTGTTGGCCAGGTGGGAGGTTGGAACTAGGAGCAGCAGCAAGGTTGGAGGGTCTTACCGGCACAAGAACAAATCTGGTGCCGTCAGGCACAATGGACATTATGCCAGGCCGTTGGCCTAGGGGGGGGTAACAGACGGTTTCCTTCAAATATTTACCAGCAACAGGAATATATAATACTATCTTTATTGCAAGCGATAAGGCCTGTACATACTTCTTAGTAGATTTCATTTTATAGATTAATTATGCTGAAAACATTACTCATCCACTGGTTAACTATGAGTTCATTGGTCTTTAAGGTATATTACAGTTCATATCACTTATCACATATCACTTAACTTTTTGACTTAATTTTCTACCAACCAGCAGAATGTTTTTTGGCATTTTAGAATTACAAAAGCAAATTTTACACATTATGTGTGTTGTTTTATATAACATCACTTACCTGCAGATTTTGAAGTGGCATTTAAGGGACACATAGTTGTCCTTGTGTTTTTGGAGATGGTGTCAGGTTTAGGCACATTGGCTAAAAGAGGTCTGGCTGCAGCAAGATTTGGAGAAGTCCGATTAGAAACATTTGCCACTTTCTTTACAGAGCTTGGCTTGAGAGTAGCTTTGGAAGTGGCACTCAAGGGACCCACTTTTGTTCTTGTGTTTTTGGAGGTGCTCTTAGGTTCAGGCACATTGGCTAAAGGAGGTCTGGCTACAGCAAGATTTGGAAAAGTTTGATTTAATACATTTGCTACCTCAGTTGCAGAGCTTGGCTTGGGAGAGCTGTTGGAAGGACACGGTTTGATATCACCATCATTTTTGGGTTGATCTTGATGTAGAGGCAGCAGCCTACCAGTGACAAAAGCTGCAAAGCGATTCACTGGATGTAATGCTCCCAGTTGGCCCAGCAAGAGTTTTGCTTGATTGTATGTTTTGCCATTTACCTGCAATTCAACCCAAGAGGAGAACACTTAAACATAATATAATTATTTCTTTTTTTAATGCCATGCGAGCTTCTATGGATGTATTCATGGCGAGAATCAGTTTTAGTCATTCAAAATTAAAACTAGATAAGACCTTTAAGGTTTTTTTTTACCAAGTAAGTTTAAAACTAAATTCGGATTTACTTGGTTACAAACTTTTTCGGCAGAGTAAAACAAGTCCTGACAGGACTAAAAGAGTTACAGTCTAATAAAATATGTTTAATGGACAGAGTTTTTTTAACTGGATAAATATTTTGGTGAATTTTCTCTAGATAGTACAAATTTATGTGTAACTTTTAAATGTCCTATCCTACATCTTGTACAAATAACTTAAAAAGACAAAAGTATGTTTTGTTTCGACATCAGGATTTATTTAATGTATTTTGTTATTTAAACATTAATCCCCTTCTGATTGCCATTTGTTTTTGATGTGTACATTTGAAATTGGTCTCAGATATGTGACAGAGAAAAAAAGGAAAGAAAAAAATATATATTTGATTGTCTTTTAGACAATGTTTCTTTGACAGTATTGTCTGCTTGTTCATTACAATAGATTCCTGAATGTCTAGGTAACCAACAGAAAATTATATTAAAATTATTGGATTCTAAAAATGATAATTTAATTAGGATTTCCACAATTATTGGATGATCTGTTTTTATATAATCTAATGTTTCAAGACATGATTTTAAGTCCCATATTAATTAGATAATTTAATGAGCATTTGTCTCTGCAGTAACTTTGATCTTGGATGCGTAAACCCTGATGCAGTAGATTTGTTAAAAAACCTTTTTCCACATTATTTTCAGATTTTGATTAATCCGTGTATACTAGAATATGCTGTGGTAGTTTTTTTAAATCTATGATTCCTCGGGTGATATTCATTAGGATGCGTTTTGGATTTTTACTTCCTAAATCCAGATACATTTTATGCTTTTTAAGATCCAATTGGGGGAATTCTGCTCAGATGCATCTGTTGCAATATGTTTATATCCACTTTCAGGTTCTCAGTCTTAATACAAAATCAAAATGAGGGATATAGTTTGGTTTCTTTTCATGGACTACTGAATGCTGACTAGTGAAAACTGCTGGATAGGCTGGATTTTTTCTTATTTGTTCTTAGTTTGATTGTTTGATATATTATAATACCAACTTTAATAGTCTATTTTCCAAGAATGGTTCATTTGCTTCCATATATAGATTTTGGACTGATGTTCTGTACAAACATATGATTTCCATTTATGGATTGTCCGGAGAAAAAAAAGGGAGGGGGGGGGCGATGTAAAACCTGTGCCAAACTACAGAGAATATCAGAGGCAATGTAATTACAGTGGAACCTCGGATTGCGAGTAACTCGGTTTACGAATGTTACCCAAGACGAGCAAAGATTTTTAATCAATTTTGATTGAAAAACGAGCATGTCTTGGTTTACGAGTGCCAAGTTTTTTGACACCGACACACACACACAGACACACACACTCTCTCGCCTTTACACCCCCCCCCCCTCCGCGGCTTCACACAGACACACTGTTCTACACAGACACTCTGCTCTGTCGCGATTCTTTTCAAAGGTAAGGTGCTGGTTCATTTGTGTTTGTTTGTTTTTTTTTAGTTTACAGCAGTGATTCCATTAGTCTGCGTTCACGCGAGTGTCAGAGAGATTTATTTTTTTCCTGTTAAAACAATGTTTCCGTTGTATGTGTTTGTTGTGAAACAGGGGGGGAGGGAGGAGGAGTTTTACTGTGTAAGACGGGGTGAGGGAAGGGGCTAATTCCACACACACACAGCCTGTGCGCACAAACAGAAACACTTATCTGTTTGGATTTATTTAAAAAAATTTAAAAGGTAAAGTGCAGGTTAATTTGTTTTATTTTTACTTTATATATTGTATTAATTGTTTTTCTGTATTTATTTTTTTGGGCTGTGGAACGAATTATTTGAGTTTTCATTATTTCTTATGGGAAGGTTTGATTTAGTTTACGATAAAATAGATAAATAGTTCATTGAGTTACTCCAAGCTATTGTTTATGCAGGTATGACATACATGCATGTGTATACATTGGTATGACAATGTATTTGCTATTTTGACTCAAAAATCAACTTTGAATTAATAGTGATTTATAGTGAATTATCTGGTCCAACAGCTGTGTCGTGTAACTTTTTAGTGGCTCGTTGGAGTTCTTACATTAAAAAAAACTAGAACTAAAGTTTTGTATTGATACATTATTTTTAAAAGTTTTTGCTAATAAGACATAAAAAAATGGGGAAATGCACAGACAATTTTATAAGAGTTTCAATGTTATTAAGAGAATTTACCTCAATTAGAACTTGAGTAGGGCTTCCTGGTTTCTGTTTATCTGCCCTAAGATAACCTGCAGCATTGGTGGGGAAGGGCAATGGCCTCATTAGTCTGTTACAGAGTGGCTTTTTTTGTTGCTTTTCCTCCAGGCTGCTACTTTTTCTCTTACATTCATTGTCAGCTGTGGAAGAAATTACAATAAATAAAGAAATATCCACATCAACAACAGGATAGTACATATGTCTGAAATTTTCTGTTATGTAATGACAATGGCCTTTCAAGGCTCTTACAGAGTGGCTTTTCATCCAGGCTGCTACTTTTTCTCCCACATTCATTGTCAGCTGTGGGAGAAATAAAAAGAAATAAATAAACAAATAAATAAATGAATGAATATCCACATCAACAACAGGATAGCAGATAAGTCTGAAATTTTCTGTTATGTAATGACAATGGCCTTTAAAGTCTTACAGGGTAGCTTTTTTTGTTGTTTTTCCACCAAGCTGCTACTTTTTCGCCCAGATTTATTGACAGCTAGTGAAAAAATAAAACACGTAAATAAATAAACAACAACAACAGGACATGAGTTTGAAATATTTCTTTAGTCTCCTAAAATGGAGGCAACATTTTTTTCTATATGGTCAGAGCCACTTGTACCTTTCTGAGGTCGTTTTTCTTTGTTTTCAAAACATTTCAAACTTTTCCTTGCCTTCTTCAATGGGGGTAGCAAGTCACTGGTCATCTCTTTTTCATCCGCACGGGAGACACACACCTTGTAAGTAATTGTAGAAGACCTGCCTTCTCCTTTAACGGTAGTAGAAAGAAGTTGTATTTTGTACATGCCAAAGCAGAAAGGCTCAGATAGGAGGTTGTTGTTCATGCGACGGAACAGTGTACTCAGCACCAAACTCCGATGAGGCTCCCAGTTACACTCAGACAGGATTTCCAGCAGTTTAGTGGGCTTAGGCTCATCCGGCTTTATCAGAGTCTCTATGGGACTTGTTTCTAAGAACAAAGCATCATAAAATCAAGAACATATACTTTAGTGCAAGAGTAGATATACAACTCACATTTATATATTAAAGTAAAATGCCACAACAACAAGAATCACTCTCTGAAGATCACTTTAACTTATTTTTTTCCCATCCATAACCTCTGTGGTCAATTTACTGAATGCAAAAGAAATAACATTCTATTCACCAAATAGAAAGTTATCAAACGCCTGATAACTTTTACTTTTAACTTTTACTTACCAGTGTCTTCTGGACCATGGGGCAAAATTTCATGCTTAATGCATTATTTCCCTAGGAGGAGTTTGTTAAAATGCGACATGTGGAAAGGGGAAAATCAGACAAAACACATTAGCTATTGCCAGTAGATGGCATTATAACTGTATCGTCAATTGGGCATATCAATCTGTTCAGACTTGAACGCTCATCATGACTGTAAAGTTTCATCCACATTGGAAGAAGTATGTGGGAAAAAGAGGCAAAAAAACATCCATTTCCTGTGCGGCGGGGGAGGGTCAAATTCGTGGCAGGGCCACAGCCAGACCATGTGACAGAGACAAAAGCTTTTGATAACTTTGTCTTTGATCCCTTAAAAGCGTCCTGAGAAATTTTTAACTCAACCGGGCAATTCCCCTAGCAGGAGCTCGTTAAAAGACGACATGTGCGAAACGCAACATCTCGCAGTTTTTCCAAAATCGCGGACTTCCTGTTCACTTTAGAGGATATCTCTAGTAGTCTTTTTTTCTCGTCTCGAGAAGATACATCAGCGTACCAATTTTCATGTCCGTGGGTCTTACAGGGACCCAGATCTCATTCCAGGGGGCGCTGCTGAGTCATTTGGCCACACCTACTCACGCCAACAGTTTCACACCAAAATTTTCGCCGGGGGGGGGGGAATTTTCCTGAAAGTTTGGTAAGTTTTTGAGCATATTCAGGCACCCAAATTAGCAGTTCTTTCGGCGGGAAAAGAATACAGAATAATAATAACTCCTTCAGATACAATACGGCTTCACACCAGTCAGTGCTCGGGCCCTAACAATAATAATAATTCCTTCAGATACAATAGGGCTTTGCACCGGTTGGTGCTCGGGCTCAAAAAAAAATTGTTGGAGTTTCTCTATAGTTAATAAGACTTCCAAATTCATTTTCTTTTATTCTGCCTGATTCGTGTTTGTTACCTACATGTTGTCAATACTACTAGAGAATTAACAATCAGAATTAGGCATCTGCTTACTAGGGGTGCTCCGACTGATAACTCTATAATGGCCGATATAGAGAAGCCGATCAGAGGATGCAAAACATTTTAGCGAGCTGCTAAAATGGCTTTTCCACTCAATTTTTCAGGCAATTCTATGTCTTGCGTGAAAAAGGCAATTCATTAGCAATCGGCAACCTGTGTAACAAGAAAATTCCTCGAGGCAGAAGCACCCAAAGCATTTTTACACCACAAACCTCATCAGACATTTGAAGGTTAGCCACGTGAAGGAAGACGAGCAGTTTTCAAAGTTGACTAGCGCTAAGACAGCGGGAGAGCTCAGCAACTCGCGCGCTGCCACTCACGCGCCGAAACTCATTCAGTTGTCAGGAATACCCCTATCTCACCTACGCGTTTTCGTGCAGTGGCCGTAAGTACGGTTCATCATGATTCACTGCGAGTTTTGGCGCTGTGATTACGTCTCCATCTTTCCGCGCGAGAAATTTAACATGTTTTTTTAAACATGAAAAATTAAACATGTCTAATTTTTTGGCAGTCCTCGCGGATGTTTGCAGACATTGCAGAACTTCCGGCGACTCACGTCCTACCTCCCTGCTGAAAAAAACAGCAAGCAGGCGGGAGTCTGTGCTAGGCTCAAAACAAACCCTAGCCGGCCGGCTCTTCCGTCCATCATCTTATCTAACGTCTGCTCCCTGGAAAATAAACTGGACTACATCCGACTGCAACAGGCTACACAGCGTAAGGTTAGGGACTGCTGTGTGTTTGTTTTCATGGAGACATGGCTCAGCGACAGAGTTCCAGACACCGGCATTCAGCTGGACGGACTAGCCTCGTTTCGCGCCGACAGAAACAAAGCTCTGTGTGGTAAGACTCGCGGCGGCGGCTTGTGTTTACACATCAACACAAAATGGTGTAAGAACTCTGTGCTAGTTTCTAGCTTTTGCTCATCGCTGGTGGAGATTGTGACTGTTAGATGTAGACCTTTTTATTTACCGCGGGAATTCACCACCGTTTTCATTATCGGAGTGTACATTCCACCTAGTGCTAATGCTAAGGAAGCGCTATGGGAACTGTATGCTAAGATCAGTAATCTGCAGAACACACACCCGGACGGACTGTTTATTGTTGCTGGAGATTTCAACCATGCAAATCTCAAGTCAGTGCTTCCTAAATTCCATCAGTATGTGGACTTTGCAACGAGAGGGGAAAACACTCTGGATCTTGTTTACACAAACATCCCCGGCGCATATCGGGCAGAGCCCCGCCCCCACCTCGGCTACTCAGACCACATCTCTGTTATGCTAATTCCAGCATACAGACCACTCGTCAGGCGTTCAAAACCGGTTCTGAAGCAGGTGAAAACCTGGCCAGCAGGAGCCATCTCTGCTCTTCAGGACTGTTTCGAGAACACTGACTGGAACATGTTTAGGGAGGCTGCAACTTACGGCGACTACACTGACTTGGAGGAGTACACGTCATCAGTGACCAGCTACATCAACAAGTGCATCGATGACGTCACTGTCTCCAAGAACATCATCTCACGACCCAACGAGAAACCGTGGATTACTGCGGAGGTGCGTGCACTACTGAGAACCAGAGACTCTGCCTTCAAAGCGGGGGACAAGGCGGCCCTAAGAACAGCAAGGGCCAAACTGTCCCGGGCCATCAGAGAGGCGAAGCGCGCACACACCCAGCGAATCCACAATCACTTCAGGGACAGCGGTGACACACGGCGCATGTGGTATACAAGCCATCACCAACTACAGGACTTCATCACCTACCTGTGACAGTGACGGCTCCCTTCCAGATGCGCTGAATAACTTCTACGCACGGTTCGACATGCAGAACGACGTGACGCCGAGGAAGACTATCCCTCCGCCGAACGACCAGGTGCTGTGTCTCACCACGGCTGATGTGAGGAAAACTCTACACAGAGTCAACCCACGTAAAGCTGCTGGACCAGACAACATCACAGGCAGAGTGCTCAGAGAATGTGCAGAACAGCTGGCAGGTGTTCTCACCGACATATTCAACATCTCTCTGAGCAGCGCGGTCGTTCCCACATGCTTTAAATCTACCACCATCGTCCCCTTGCCGAAAAAGTCTTCTGTGTCCTGTCTCAATGACTACCGACCTGTTGCACTCACATGAAGTGCTGCGAGCGGCTTGTCATGAGACACACCAAAACCCTGCTGCCCCCCTCACTAGACCCCCTGCAGTTCGCGTATCGTCCAAACCGCTCAACGGACGACGCCATCTCCACCACACTCCACCTGGCACTGTCACATCTTGAAAAGAAAGACACTTACGCCAGAATGCTGTACATAGACTTCAGTTCAGCATTCAACACAATCATCCCCCAACACCTGATCGGGAAGCTGAGCTTGTTGGGCCTGAACACCTCCCTCTGGATCCTGGACTTTCTGACCGAAAGACCTCAAGCAGTGCGGATCGGGAGCTACACCTTCAGCACCACCACACTGAGTACTGGGGCCCCCCAGGGCTGCGTGCTCAGCCCCCTGCTGTTCACACTGCTGACTCATGATTGTGTAGCGACACACAGCTCCAATCATATCATCAAGTTCGCTGATGACACAACCGTGGTGGGTCTCATCAGCAAGAACAACGAGTCGGCGTACAGAGAGAAATGCAGAGGCTAACGGACTGGTGTAAAAACAACAACCTGTCTCTGAACGTCGAAAAAACAAAAGAGATGGTTGTTGACTTCAGGAGGACTCGGAGCGAACACTCTCCGCTCAGCATCGACGGCTCTTCTGTGGAGATCGTCAAGAGCACAAAAATCCTGGGCATCCACCTGGAGGAGAACCTCTCCTGGTCCCTCAACACCAGCGCTCTGCATAAGAAAGCCCAACAACGTCCTTTCTTCCTGAGAAGGCTGAGAAAGACACAGCTTCCACCACCGATCCTCACCACCTTCTATAGAGGAACTATTGAGAGCATCCTAAGCAGCTGCATCACTGTCTGGTTTGGGAATTGTACCATGTCAGACCGCAAGACCCTACAGCGGATAGTGAGGACAGCTGAGAAGATCATCGGGGTCTCTCTCCCTTCTATCGAAGACATTTACACCACACGCTGCATCCGCAAAGCCACCAGCATTGTGGCTGACCAGACACACCCCTCACACACACACTTCACCCTCCTGCCATCTGGAAAAAGGTACCGAAGCATTCGGGCACTCACATCCAGACTGAGAAACAGTTTTTATCCGCAAGCCATCCGTCTCCTAAACACAAAGGGACTGGACTGATACACACACACACACAACACACACACGAACTAGATAACATCTGGACTGAACTGATAAACACACATGCACAATCACACTGATGTTCACCCATCTCAATCTGCTCATATCTACCTACCTGTGCTGCTCCTCGCAATTTTTTGCACAATATTTATTGCTATTTGCACACGATACAAAATGTAAACTGTCTACTGCTGCTCTTCCCACTACCTCAATTCATCCTTCATCAAAAAGTACTGTTATGTCTTACATTGTTGTGTCTGTCATGTACCTCTTTGTTTGCACATTTGCACATGCACTTTGTCTATTGTGTATTTTTTGTATAGACATTGATAGTTCTTTTAGAGTAACTTAAAAAATGTAAAATGTATGTTGTAAATTTATGTTGTTGCATGTATGTAGCACCCTGGTCCTGGAGGAACGTTGTTTCGTTTCACTGTGTACTAACTGTATATGGTTGCAATGACAATAAAAGCCTACTTGACTTGACTTGAGCATAGACCAGATAGCTGGTGACCATCTTGACCAGCATATGTTGTGTTTTGGTGATGGTATGCTGGTATACTGGTGACCAGCATACATTTTGCTGGTATGCTGGTGACCAGTACACATTTGTCAGGCTCTAAGCTGTTCCCAATTACTAACCAAGCACAAGCTGCTGTTTTAAGTTGACGTGTTGCACATGTTGCTTGCCAAAAAATATAGTTATAATTGTAATTTCAATACTTAAACTATATCTAACAACAATGTAAATTAATAAATAATGCTACATGATAAGGCTTTGAGTAGACCTTGTAATTGGTGATCGGTATCGGTCGATACAGCTTCTAGAAATCGAAGATCAGCCCCAAAAATCCTGATCGGAGCGCCCCTTCTGCTTACAATACCAACAGCATTGGTGTGTGTGTGTGTGTGTGTGAGAGAGAGAGAGAGAGAGAGAGAGAGTGTGTAAGTCGTGTAACACAGTAGCCCCCTACTCCTCAGATCACGCTCATCTCACACCAGTCATGATTCTTTTCAAAGGTTCTTTAAATTTTTTTATTTTTACTTTATATTTTGTATTAATAATTTTTATATGAATATTTTTGGGTTGAGGAACAAACCATCTGAAGTTCCATTATTTTTATATGGGCAAATTTGCTCTGATATACGAGTGCTTTGAATTACAAGCATGCTTCTGGAATGAATTATGCTTGCAAACCAAGATTTACCTGTAATCAGAATAAACTATTGTACCACCACTGAGATAATTAATTAACACAAATTATCATATTGTATAACATTGGTTGCTAACACATGGGCTCGCCATAAAGCCAAGACAACAATATCTATGTTACAGTAACAATGTTTTCATGATTTCAGAATAAACTGTCAACACTAAAAACAGCTGAATATAACAAAGCTAATATGATCTTGCTGTGTTTCACTGGTAAAACTTACAAACCTTCATGGTTAAAAAAGCAACTCAACACTAATAACTTAAAAAGAAGACACTAATACAAATTTTAATCTATTTCATTAAACAATACATAATATCCATATTACCCGCACATGGTGTAAGCATGGTAACAATGTTTAAAAGTTTTCAACAGCTTATTTATTGACAGTTTGTACCACATTTTTTATATATACGTGGAATAAAAAATAAATGGGATTTCCACAACTTGTCTAGTTTTGCAGTGCAATGAAATTCAAGACCACAGATACCAACCTGGAACTTTTTCAGAGGATGGTGTTTCAGCTGCTTCAGCAATTTCATTCTAGAAAGAAAAAGCACAATGTCACTTGGATTTACTAGAAATTTTTTTAAAAAAGGAACTGAAGCATTTAAAAAACAGTTCATCACAATCCATGTCATAATGCTTACAAGCTGCTCAGGTACTGTCATTTGTTTTTTGTTAGGGAACATATGTATCTGAGGTGGTGGATTACTGTTGTACTCTCTTACACGAGCACATGTCATCATGCTCTCAAAATACAGATAGACGGGATCTTTATCTTCCTCCCGCACCTAAAACAAAGCAGGTGCACCAAATTAGCACAAAATCACATCATGCTGAAAAATCTCTGCATTTTTCTTGGACAATTGTTGTAATATATCCCAAAAATTCATAATATTTCAGTACAGCCAAAAGACAAATTGGAAACTCATGAGACAGATTTATTACTCACCTGACTATCGGTAAGACATGAACGAGATGGACAAGAAATCGGTGAGGCTGGCTTAAACAATGGCTCAGGGTCATGTTCTCCTGTTTTCCTTTTCCATAAGGTAGTGATACTAGGTGCAGGTGGTGGTCTGGATTCCTTCTCTGGAACTGCAATAGCTTTTGGGAATAAAGTCATAATTGTTATTGATTTTCACTTCGAAGAAAAGTGATCACAATGGTAACTTTCATTTATTTAAAGTCACAATGTTACAAATATGTTATTGCAAGAAAGTAGAGAAGGAATGTTTTACATTGTGGGTTGTGCTTTGCTTTTTTCAACATGTACTTATCTAGTTCACTAAAGTGAGAAGCTCTGTGAAGCTTGACTTCTTACTTACTACATATTCTTAGTACATTTCTCCCCAAACTTGTTATTTTTTGGTTCTAAAAAAACCTTACACACCCTCAATCATGCTTACAAAACAACAAACTTATATCATCTAATTGTTCTCTTAGTGCATCAATAATCACCAGCAATTACTTGTATCATCCAAGTACAAGTATGCTGAAGGATAAAAAAAAAAAGAAAGAAAAAGCACTTACGAAATGCCATTACCGATCTCTTCCTGTCCTGCTGAACATTTGCAGCCCCTTTTGATGGAGGGTGGAGCACAAGCACTTTGTGCTTGAAACAGCTGCAGTCAAACATACACTCAACTCTCCGACAGTGAGTAGGCCCTCGAATTTCCCTTTCTAAGCTGTCACACAGGCAGCCCAAACGACAGAAATCCTCAGAACATGCGTTTTCATCTTTATGGTGTACACGGACCTGAGATTTTTTTCTTGGGGTCTGAAGAGATTAAGAACAAAGGCTGAGTAAATTAATTGTCCTGTACTTATAAAGTATATATTTTTGTCATTAATTATTACTACGTATGGTTCTAAGTATAGCTTACCTTGAAATCAATCAGAGCCTTAAGAGCAGACACAGCTCTCTCAGTAGTGATGTGTGTACGAACTTTACCTTGACAGAATACCTCTTCCTCCATCTCCTGAAGCGGTGTCTTGTTTTGGACTTTTTTTCCCCTTGTCACAGGGATTGTGGGACTGGCCGCTCCGCCAACATGGCTGGCTGTCTCTTCAATGGCGTTCGATCTCAGCTGAGATTTGCCAGGTTGTTTCTTTGATCCAGGTCTAGAATCAAAGCTCATGGATCTGCTGGTTTGGTCTGTAGACGCTGTACGTTGAAGTGCTTGAAATGAATGAGCAAATTCTCTCAATTTCTCTCGTTTTTTTTTTAATCTTGTTTGACAGCCTGCTAAAGACAAAGCTACATCGGTGCTTGGGGATTCTCTGAGTGGAGATTTGGGCAGGACCCGGTCTGTCGGTTTGCTGTGGCCCTTATTCAATGAAAGAGATCGAGTCTTAAGGAGACTGTCCAGGGTGACCACATAACTGCTGCTTTTCAAAGGTAGCTGGTATGATACTGGTGATGAGCATTTGGAAAAAACAGCAACACGATCGCTGATCTGCTGGGCCTCGTTTTCAAGGTACGAATCCAACATTTCACTACAGAATGCTGAACTGTCCTTGGGGCCTACGTAAAAACACACAAAAAAGTACAAATCAATCCCGATTACCTCACCAGAGGTGCTGTTCATATAGTGAAGTCCTTACCTTCAGTTGTACTCTGTACTGTGTTGGTCTTAAACTTCTCTTTCCAGCCTTTTATCTTTGTGGGATCATTTGTCTTCCCAGTCCGTGACACAAAACATCCAGCTGGATCTAAACAAGAAAAATCATTGTAATTCTTTTTTGTCTGAACCGGAAGACTGAACTATAGAAATGACATGTTATTCATTATATGATACTCATTATATGATCTGTATACTGATATTTGTAATTCACAACATGATCTTGTTTTTCTGTTTTTTCTAACTAATGAGTGAGCTGGCAAAATGTGCCTGCATTGTAATCATAAAAATAGACAGAATATTCATTTTAAACTTTAGTAGACTGTGTCCAAAACATAAAAACCTTCCACAGACATCACGAGACGACAACAACAAGAAAAGCTCACATTAGAGTTTCTTGTCTAGAGCCACCAGAACAAAATTTTACCCTTTCTATCTCATGTATTACCCCTTACCTCAAGTGTGTAAACAGTGTCATGTAAGGATATCTAAATAAACACTTCATTAAATACTTTAAGTTTTTTTTATTTATTTAAAGTTTCACTTTGTAATTCATGTTTAAAACTAAATTTAAAAAGTTATTCAAATTTGTGTTAAAAATAAAATAAAATTGCTGTGTAAAGGAATTAGCTTGGGTTTCAGATAATGGCACTTGAAGTGATGATATTTTTTGCTATACTGACTTAAATATACTGATTAGTTATAAAAAAAATTATTATAATCCTTTTCTTGTTTTGCCCAATAAGTATACATTACGTTTGTTGCCGAATTGATGCAAAACGTCCATCTATTTGTATAAAACAGTAATAAATAAATAATTTGTTCTTACATGCCTTGAAGTATATGACTACAAAACTACCAAATTTTCTCCTCTAAAACCTGTCATCCCACAGAAAAATATTAAGTGATAAACATTTTACAATTACAACTAATATCGAACACACCTGGGGATGACGACAGGCTCATGGGATCCATTTTATCCGAACCCTTGTGAATAGGTGTGGAAAGGGGCAGGTGCACACCAAGGTACTGCAGGTCTATAGGTAACGTTGGATCCAGGAGGCCCAGCTTCATTCCAACTGTAAATATTTAAAAAAGAACGTTTACTTTTTCTAACACATCAACCTAAATGCCAACTCTTAATTTAAGCCACCCATTTTCTACACACCGTCTTGTAGACATGGGTGAATGACCTGTCTGTGCTTTTGCTGTTTAAGTTGAAGAATTAACATCTTCTCCAATTTGGCAATTCTTTCCTCCACAGAAAAACTGACATCTATAGTAACAGAAAAGAAATATAAACTCAGAGACTTGCTTTGTGTTTATAGAATACTTTACATCTCATTACCTCTATCTAGAGGTAATGAACAAGAATTTTTTTTTCATTTACAAAATCTCAAAACATGTCTTCATACTTTCAGGTTCATGATTATCTGACTGATGAAGTGTCGAAGACAGCGGAGGCAGAGATGATTCACTTTCTTTGATGTTCTCATCAGAAGTATTTAAGGCTTCCTTTGGAATAAGAAAAACTAAAGTTTAATATATTTTAAAAAACATACAATTAATATTACTTACATGGAACTAAATATAAAATTTCGAGGGGGAGTCAAAAATGATCTGCACTCCAGTTATATTAAAACTTTTGTTGGCTGCACTGTCTCATCAGAACTTTCCGTTCACGGCGACTGTCTCCCCAGTCACTGATGTGCAGGTATAGACGAGTTACATCAGTTCATTTGTAACTGCTGTGTAAGCCAAAATAAATGCCCCACTTATGATTAGCATGAAAGAAGAGCAGCATGCAGTGATTAGTATCTTGTGGTCTGAGGGTGCACCTGGTGCAGTTATTTAAAGAAGACGCAATATGTAACAAAAGTTTAAGGAAGTGTTATCCATAAAGAAGGTGCCGGACATCCGTCCACGTCCATGGCTGATGACAAATGCATGCCTGCACACTTCTGCCCACTGTTGGTACTCTGCAAAAATCCTGTTGTGCAGTTTTAAAGCACCCTCCCTATAATCCTGATCTTGCTCTATTAAACTTTCACCTACCTGGTCCCCTGAAAACAACCTTATAAGGACAAACATTCACAAAGTTTATTCATTAAAAAATTCTACAGCCTACAAGTTCGGATAATTTTTGACTCACTCTCGTAAATACGTTTAAAAAATTTTAAAACTACAACAAAAATCCTACCTTTGCAACAAAAGAGACAAACAACATTCCGTCCACATCTTCAAGATCCGGTTTCACGGGAACATTAGGCGGCATAATTCGAGCAGGGGTTTTTACATACTTCACATTAGACCACCGTTTAGATTTTGCTTTCCTGCCTCTCCGATTACGTCTACACCTTAGCATAGGGCCTGGTTTACGCTCGTGTACTTGATTCCTGTTACTGAAATGTGGTCTGGGCAGGGATAAATCAACAGATTTGGGTTTCCAGTGAGTCTGAGGACTCTGAGCAGCAGTGGATGTATTTGTAGGGGATTCACAATTTGTGCAGCTTATTTGAGAATCAACAGCACCCTCAGTTTTTTTATTTTTAGGGCTGCTCATGCGAGGAACTGGTTCATTAGTGCTTGGCAAATTTTCTTCTAAAGAAATGGCTACAATTGATTCAAAATCCAAAGGTGCTAAATACTCATCTGGTACCGTTTCTGCTGGACACTTATTCACAACAGCATCATTCTCACTATAATCCGTACTCTCTTGGCACAAAGCAATATTATTTGGACAACCTAAAGTGTCATTTCTCTTTTTAAAACAGATCCCTTCTTCATCTTTATGAGATGCTGAGTTAGAACCACACATTCTGAAAAGAAAGAAAAATACATTTTCAAATGTCAAAGGCAATTTTTTACATGTTTCTAAATAAAGGAATTCCCAAATCAGGATTAAAAAATAAATAGTTTCCTAACTATTACATAAAAAATTTTTAAAAAGTACCTGTTGTCTGGAATACCAGTCAAGGCAGTGCTTCTTACTGCACCCTCTCTGCGTTGTCCACCGAGCTTCCAGGCCAAACTTAAAAGCGGAGATTGCAAATGTGTGCCAACAGAAGAACAGAGCCTGAGTTTGCCTTTCAGTGGATTAATGCCCTGATTGTCTTTTCTAAAAACCATTGCAAAAGGGTTACAATCAATTTTAAGCTGAGTGATCTGAGGGTTCTGGTAGCTGGTAACTGCATAAAACTCTGTTTGGGGGAAGGTGAACGTTTTAACATTTGGACTATTAACTGCAATTGGTTCCTCTGAATCTGGATCCACTGGAGCAATATGCAATCGCGGGAGGTAGCGGTGCATCGGACGCAAAAGCACACAGCCATCTTGGTCCATGGAGACGTTGGTTAGCTTCACCTTGTAAAAGGACACAGGGCTCTCCATCCACTGTTGGCCCAGGGCTGGGGACTCTGGGTGGACACAGATCTGTCTCAGCACATGCGGCTCATCCACTGCAACACGTTCCCATGTCTTTCCATTAAATCTGTAGGTAAAATCATCTAAAGGCATGATATCCATAACTAGAAAATACTTCCTTTGCAAATCTAATCCACTCAAACTAAAGCGGCAGCACGGGAACATGCGTCTGCCTTGCTTTGTGAGGATCATCTCTGTGCCCAAGCTGTGAAACCGACTCCAAACTGACTCATTCTCCAGGGTAACTTTAATGTCACTACTCGTCATTCCTTGACTTTCCTGGGTAGAGCTTTTAGTAAGTGTAATAAGTGACGAGGTATCATGCTGGTTTGCCTGGTTGTTGCCCCACTCATTAATTGCTTCTGACACTGAGTGTGGAGACCTTCCTGTCAATTCCTCCTTTTCCAAATTCAGTTCAGTTTCATCAACCTCCATGGTGCAAGCAATGATAGACCACAGTGAATCCTGTTTAGGGCAGTCTGAATCTCAGGTCCTAGAGCCAGTCTTCATGTGCTAGGCATCCTAATGAACAAAAATACATACATAAAAAAACAAACAGCTTATTAACAATGACAAAACACTTATTAACACATGAAAAAATGATTAAAATCAATACCCATCACATGGTACAGGGTCTTTACCCAAACAAGTAGGCCGTTGTCACATATACTGGCCAGCCAAAAAAAAGCACACTTTTGACTGCTTTTAGTTTTACCGCACAATGACAAAGTCATCAAATATGTCTGTGCCATCCGAGGGGAAAAAAAGAAATCATAGATGCAATAACCGGGTCATTCAGGTTGTCAGCTGACTCATTTAATTGCTATATAATGTCTATCAGTTTAGACCTGGCCAACTCAAGCAACCTCTGATCATAAAATTGCCTCCAGAGGCTTGTACAGTAGCTACTATGCATGATGTGTGTATTGCTTCATGCATTTCCCTCCTTACCCTGACACACTCACCACTCTGGATCTGGGTCAATCAGGACTCATCACATCAGGTTTGCTATGGAGCATGAAGTTTAATCTTTATGCTCCATGGGAAACTAAATCCCTGTTCTGATTAGCTTCACTAGCTAGTGATTTTGGCCATACAGCTGTTTAGGCCCAATCCTGCCATCAAACTTTATGCTACATGGCAAAATACTGCTGGAATTAGGTTAAGAACCACCAGCTAAGAGTGTTTTCACATTAGGCATGATTGATTTGTCCTGCTTATTGACAGTCTCTGACACAGCAGGTTGCAATATGCACCTACTTGATTTGAGAGCCAACATTAAACTCAAAAGAGCAAAGATGTTAACTTTTGCGCACTGCCTAACATTATTGATATTTCGGGAAAAAATGTCAACGATCTTGCATGCCTTCATACTGCATCAGCTAGCAGTGTAGGAGCATGCTGCGCTCAAACAGAGATTTCAGAGAAGACAGACATCACTGATGCGCAGCGATCTACTTCCGTCCTCAGATATAATGCAGGTAGGTCAAGAAAAAAAAAAGTGGTCCTGGTACACCTGCACCATCACCACTCATCACCATGGCTGCGTTCCATCCGAAGTGTACTTCACAGGGTGCTCCCACCTCCCTGCTCCGTTTGCAGGGAATGTCGGCGAAAGGAACTTCCCCCAACAAAACTCCACCAGACGTCATTTTCTCCATGTGTTACCATGGTAATCTAAGCATCTCGAAAAAAATAAATGAATAGCTAATAATAATATAAGCACCTACTCCAGTTTCCTCCCACAGTCCAAAGACATACAGGTTTGATTAATTGGCATTCCCAAATTGGCCAACGTGTGTGAGTGTAGGTGTGTGTGCCCTGCGATAGATTGGCACCCTGTCCAGGATGTATCCCGCTTTGTGCCCCAAGTCTCCTGGGATAGGCTTCATGGCCCCCGCGACCCTGAACACAGGATTAAGCGATATAAATGATGAGTGAGTGAGAGTTATAAACATTTCAATACCATTTGTTTTATAACTGTATAAGAATTTGTTTCAATAAATATACAATACTTAATATCCATAGGGTAAAATTTTTACCTCAGCAGTGACAGGTTTTCAAGGTGCTTATATCACTCACTCACTCATCATCTATACCAACGTGCATAACTTGTAAATATTGAAATATTGATAATAATACTTGATTAAAGATGTACAGTGAGTACAGTAAGGACAGTAGAGTACAATAAGGAACTCCTGATTAAATTAAAATTTATTTTTCTGTTCTTAATATGATGTCATCCTCGATAATAATGATAATAAATGTATAAATCCTTTTCCAAGCTCCATTTTTTCCAATGCTCCAGCGAGACGCAATAACTCGCGATGGGAGTTTTTTCGTTCCCTTTTCCGGTGAAGTGAAAACCTGTTGTTCCCTACAACGTTCGCAGTTCCCTTCGAACTGAACATATTAGATCCCTGCGGTTTGGAATTTACAGGGTGTTCAGGGGCTGAACACCCTGTAAAGTATACTTTGCAAAGTATTTCAGGCTGATTGGAACGCACCTCATGTCAATGTTACGGTCGCTACTACAACCAATTCCCAAATATCAGGTGATTTGTGGTCTCATTGGTGTGCTTGTCCATTGATGGAGTGAATACACATCATATAAAGCAACAGATGGACTAGTTTCTAAGTGCACTAATATGAATGGAGTATGTGTTTAAAACACCAGATTGTGTACACAAACAAAATGCATGAATGGTCATCTAACCTCTGTACATGAACGCAAATTAACTTGAATAAAACCCAGCATTTACCGGTTCCGCAATTAGACAGCAGCACAGACATTCAACCGTTTTTCTTGGATGTTTGCCACTACCTGCCATCTGTGGTATAAGCGTGTTACGATTTCAACATAAGCAAACAAACGAACAAAAAACAAACCAATTAATAAGTACAAACACGCACGTGCAGACACTTCCGGTATAAACACTGCTTGACGATCGTTGCGTTAGAAACGGAAACATGAAAACGGCGAATGAGCATAAACAATTTGTGTACAAATGAGTAAATTGCCTAAATAATACATACGTAAAATCTGTTTTATTCAGAAACATGAAAACTGTGTACACGGGTTAGAAATTGTTTTAGCTAGTTGTTGTGTTAGTTAGCTAGCCTAGCACATAAGCAGCTAGCTACTGCTAATTAGCGCTGCTAGCTAGCTGCTTTTCACAAAAACATCCTTAAGCGCACAGCTTGATACGCTTTAGTTAGAATTTGTACTGTTTATACTTTTTGCTGCTAAAAGAACCAAATAAAGCATTATGTTACTGTACAAACTGCACAACTTGAACGAAGAACCAAAACTCACCAATGGTGGCTTGTTCACAGCGAAAGCACGCGAGCTGTGGGGGAAAAGCACTGCGCATGCGCCCCAACCGGTATGACACGTGATCACCACACAAGTCCGACCCGAAGCGGGAGTTCTGCGCTTTACGCGCACCTCAGAAACGAAACAACGCGCGGCAAATTTTCTAAACGCGCGTTTTTCGAATCCAGCCCAGGTTGCTTTTTTTAGCGCCAGAAATGCATAAATTAACCAGAGTGCTCCTCGAGTTTATTCGTCGTGTTTTAGCTTCATGGTCTCCTCTTAGTACCGAACTGTGCCGTGCATCACGTCAGCTGTAGCGCGCGCACAAACACACGCGTGTACTGCCCACGGGCGTGACGTCAGCAAAACCATGGCGGCTCTCACGTCCGCGCAGACTCCCGGAGGTGGAGAGGCACTCTGATCGAGCTGTTATTCATTGTATTCACCTTCTTACCGCGTTCAGAACTTCATCTACCAACATGTGACGGAAACTTTAAGTAATAAAAAGCCTGAACTGTAATGTTCAAGAAAAAGTCTAATTCGGCATTGGACCTGCATGATTACTGCCCACCAGTTTGTTTACTGTTATTCCTTTAAACGCAAACAATTTATACAATGGCTATAAAAACAAAATGTAAGCCATTGTTTTTCGTTATTGCTGGGTAATGATGTAAATGCTTAGATAATTAAATTATTATAGATCTTTTAAAAGGATATTTGCTCAGTGCATGCCGCATGTGAAGTTTAGCTATTTTGATAATGTGTCGTATAATAAAGTATGCCCATGTTTTGCAAATAGCTATGGTTTATTTCACCATTATTTAATGGGTATTTATGAAGCATTATAAAAGTGGCACAGCATTCACACAGCATGTTCATGTAGTTAAGTATTTGAAGATAAAATAGACCAAACCTCATTTTAAATGAAAGTGCTGACTTACAGAAATACTATTTCTGGACATCAGGCCTTTTTGCAGTCCACATAGATAGATAGATAGATAGATAGATAGATAGATAGACAGATAGACAGACAGACAGACACGTAAATAGGACCTTTCCATCTAAAATATCTATTTAGGTTTATTAGTACAATAGTCACTTTCATAGGAACAAAATGAAATAAGTGTAACAGATTGAACTTGTAGCAAATGACCTTCAAATTAAAGACTAGAATCTTTAGTCACACCATGGTCTTTTACTGTTGCACATGATTGTACAGGTTGCTTAGGGAAGCAACCTGTTGCGGTAGCTCCTAACCCTCTGACAATATAAATAAATTATCTGCCATATAATGGGAATGGATTTGATAACCAACTCGGGTTTGTGTGTGTTAATGCTATGTAAGTTTGTTTGTTCTCCCATGCTTCCCACCAGGTACACTGGTTTCCTTCCACAGTCCAAAAACATGCTCACAGTGTGTGTACTGTATGTGTGTGCCCTGTGAGATGCCATGTGAGATGAGAACTATGGCTAGGATGTACCCCGCTCAAGGCTCAAGATGTATAAAGAACAAGTGAATGTATGAATGAATAACTGGCAAAGTAAAAGATTGTCTTTTAGTAACATGGTATGTGGTATGCAGGGTATTCCTGACATGTACATTATGAGTCAAAATTTTGGACACACCTTAGAATTTTTATTTCCCTCTACATTGTAAAATAATTCTTAAGGCATCCAAAATATGCAAAAACTCTTGAACAGTATTGACATGTGTCTGCTATTTGTGCTCTGTAAAGTCTGGATGGCCTTTCTGTTTTATCATGTGCAGCAATAAAAGACCATGGACTGACTATAGATTCCAGTCTGTCATTTGAAGGTCATGTAGATAATATTATTAGGATAGCACTCTGTGTTGGATGCTGTCTTCCCCAACTCTCAACTCTTTGTTGCTGGTGAAGTCATTGCTTGCTTTACTTCCCAGGGAGCCCTCATGTCTGTGCTTCCTTCTGGGTATCCCTTTTAGTTACGCTGTCATATTTAGTCCTGCCGGAGTCCATGCTTGTGCTCTGCAATAAATAAATATTCACCTTACACATTATATAACTGTGACCATACACTCTCTCACTCTCTCTCTCCCTGTCTCTCCCTTCCTGTCAAGCTGCACATGGCACTCCTGTGCTGGCAGTGATCCAGAACTCCTCTGCCATCCGGACATGTCTGACTCATCCTGGTGCCCGGCTTCTAGTTGGAGATCTGTGTAGTGCTGCTTGGGATGCGTGTGGTGACTGTGGTCGGCTCCATTTGACTATTAAGATAGTCTTGATGCAGAAAGCTTTTATATGATGGCTTGTGACTGCAGTTACTCACTAACTCACTAGTTTAGGATTGAAATTCCCACAAGCTGAACTACCAATGATGAAACTGGAATCCATATTAATTTAAATACCTCTTATGTTATATTGAACCTTTAGTCTAGTAACACACAGGATGACTGCAGATTTATACACATTTTTATATAAAATCCTCTGTCAAAAGTCAATTCAGTTTAATTCAATTGATATGACTACTATGACTACTGTTAAAAGCATTATATAAATAAAACTGAATTGAATTTAACTGAATTGAATGAATTTCTCCTCTGGTCTTTCTTTTCTGGGATAATCTTCATGAGAGTCAGTTTCATCATGGTACTTGATGGGTTTGGAAAATGTCCTTGCAATAACTATTCCAGAACAGCTGGCCTTCGTGTTTTAAAATAAAAATTGATTGTTGTTGTCCACGTTGTTGTTGTTGTTGTTGTTACTTAATTACTTAGTTTTGAAAAAATAAAGTATTGTTCTGCAATGTAGAAAATAAATCCAAACTTGTGTCCAAATGTTTTACTGGTGTTTTTACCGAACTTTTGACTGGTACAATATGTTATATGTCACACATGTAACGCACACGTCATGCCACTTCTCATTCTGCTGGTATCATACACGTACTGTAGCTTGAAGAAGAGGCCGGACAGCCATTGCAGCCCAAACGTCACTCCACTGAGTCTAAAATGGTTCCGATTAAATATCTTTTGTACATACAGTATATTAATATCAACTGTATTTTTATATTGTTTGTAATAAATGAGTAATTTCTAAAAACATTTATAAAAATTATAAATAATTTTTCCCTTCTCCATACTCCGCTGTTGTCTTCGTAACATGTTTTTTGTTGGGTTTTTATCAGGTTTATGTCATTTTGTTTCTAAGCGTTTAAAATCTTAACTGCTTACAATATGTTTATATATATATATATATATATATATATATATATATATATATATATATATATATTTGATATATTTCTGTTAATCAACATTTTAGGGCATTGAAATTCAGTTTAGACTTGCTCAGGTGGAATATCTGTAGAAATATATGATTGTGTATATTTGAAGTTACAGTCAAATAAAAAAAATATTACAAGAAAATAAAAACATTGTAAAATATATATCTAAATTTTAATATTTGTGTTATAATTTTTTTTTGAGCACTCATGTCATGTGACATTGGGAAGTCACATAATGTCACTCAAAATGTGCTCAAAAATGATTGCAAAACTACGGAACACAAAATGGAGTTTACTTATACGATAGATAGGATATTGATTATTTCACATGCATCTAATACGCCTACTTTAATAACAGTTGAAACTGTTGCTCATCTGTTCATCACTTAAACTTGTAATTCAAAAATAAAGCTCATAAAACATATGGCACAGTTGTATGGGTGCTCATGAATGAAAAACAAAAACCCTGCATTTGCCTGTGTGGGATGCATCTCAAAGTGATCAGAAACTGATTGGATGCACTGTGTTGCCTGGTTTTATGGCAATCTTGTCACTATTGTCTTCTGTCACTGTATGTATTTGTATAACTTGACATAGTTGTCCATAGTTGGGCTGTATACTGATGTCAGTTAAAATGTCTCCTCCAAGCGCAAATGTCAAACTCTGCCTATGGCTGACATGTTTCTTGAAAACACACAATGAGCTGGATTTATGCAGGATTGGTGGATTTAGTGTGAGTTCTACAGTATAGAGCGATCTCTGTGTGAAAGTGAGCTCCACATGCAGGCTTAAATATGCAACAGCAACGACCCCCTATTGCTCTTTTGTGCCTTTCTAACAGAGCAGGTGGCACAACAGGCCATCGTTAAGCAGCCTACATTTGAGGGGCTAATAGGAAAGTTAGAAACAGGCAGGAATGTAAATATATAGGCCATAGTGAACATACTGTATATTTAAAATACCAAATTCCTTTGTGTGCGGATTCATCACTAACATTGACTTTAAAAACAATTGTTTTTTTAGTTTTTAAATTTATAATAGAGATGCAGTGGTCAATCGGCCAGTAGCTGAAGTTGGTTGGCTTTCAGCTGGATTCGCCATGAACATAACGCGCTAATAAATCTCAAAACATGCACAGTAGAAGCTGAACGCACCTGTTCTTATATTTGCAACTGCTCGACATGGACTCAAGATTTTTTAGGTGATTGAGATGGTAAAATGTGATTTTTTTTTTTTTTTACTGTATATAATCCTACAAGGTTGTACCCTCCAGTGTAACTATTTGTACACTGCGGTACAGTAGGAGTGAATTATTAGCAAAGTTTGTTTAAAAATAATAATCATGCTGGATATGTGCTGCTCAGGAGAAGTTAAGCTTTTTTTGATTACTTTAATTTTAAGTTCAATGTTAAATGCATTTGAAGAATTTGTTTAATGCTACCCTTGGTTTAAAAGTGAGAAAACTAATCAATGAAACGGGCTACATTTAACTACTCATTGTAAAGTTTGTTGTGAAGCTGCTGAATAAAGCTTTTGAGTTTGAACAACCTTTTAAAAATCAATTTAAAATGTTCAAGGTCTGAACAGTTGTAACAAAATTTGAAAAAGAAAAACCTTTGAATCATGATATTTATAATAAATATAAACTGAAATCTTTGTGTCGTGAAGCCTGGTGTTGAAACAGTGACGTTGTCTACCATTTCAGAAACATCTGTTTCAAGTAAATAATATGTAATTACAGTATACTGTACAGCATCACTAGGCAGCTAAATCCGGAATGTTACTTTAAAGCTTACAGTGATCAATTGCGTCTATCTGGCGTTAAATGAAAACGCGTGAAGTTGAAAATATCAATGCTTTGTCATGTAATAAACTAAGACGAAGCTGTTCCATATAGTATACGCTATATAGTAAAATAACGACTCAGGTGTAACTTCATGAGTGGGGTACCAGTGACTCTCACACCCACCAGTATATTATCTCCTGAGTGCTGAATAAAGACCAGTAGGCTTCCTGGAAAAACAAGGACATCAAGTGCCTTGATCATCTTACGTTGGGATGTCAAAGCTCCAAGGCATCAATTATATGACTCCCAGGCCTCTATATGTCTTTCAGCTTTTCCTCAAGTCCCAATTAACCAGTGAACAGCCAGTAAGTTTCTGTTAGTCTCGTGACATCAAGCTCTCTGATTCACTGAGGCAGAAAAACAAGCAGAGATGGCGAAAGAACTAATTGCGCAGCATCATTCTGTTGTTACAGCCTGCAGACTAGCATGTATTTGTCAGCAGCGTCATCGAGCACAGCTCCTCTGATGGAGCAGAGTGTTTTTCCCTTATTTTTGCTCAGGATCATTCTTTCTGTCATTGGTATATTAGGAAATGGGTTCTTGATCATATCTGTCCTTCATTTGACACGAGTGAAGACATTTGAAGTGTTCTTGCTTGGACTGGCTATCTCAAACCTTGGGGAAATTATGCTCGTGGACATCTACGATGCCATTGTCCAATCTATGCCCAATCTGAACATTTCATGTATTGTGCTCAAACTTTTAAAGATCTGTGGAGAAAATGCCAGCATCTTTTTCACAGTGCTTATCTGCATCTACCGTTATCAGAAGATACACAACGCCGCTATGAGGATAATCGCACCTATATTTATGGATAGCAGGGACGCTGCCATTGGTCTTAGTATGGGATGCGTTTTGCTAGCTGTGCTGTTCAGTCTTCCGACTTACTTCATAACCCAGGACACTTTGTCTATGAAAAATTCTACTCGGGAACTCTGCCCAGCAGATTTTTTCCTGTGTTCAGATGCTAACTGTCCAACTTTAAACAATGTTTACAGGCACCTTTATATCATCATCTGTCATGTTTTGCCTCTCATCATTGTCACATGGACAAGTCTCTTAATCATCAAGATTTTATTTATTCAGCAAAAGGCGGTGGATGCACATCATGAGTCAGATGCCACAGTTGACCACCACCATCACCACAACCATCATCATCATCATCATCATGAGCATGATGTGTTCCATCGGAGCACCATCGGCATCCTGGCTGCAATGACACTCTTCCAGATGGACTGCATTTTATATCTGATTTTTCACTTAGTGTTTAATCCATATGACTTTCCTGCTTGGTCTCAGCTTGAATTCTTCATTGCAACGTTTTATACAGGTATCATCCCCTATATTTATGGTATGGGACATAACTTTTTCAGCATGAAGCATTTTATGAAAGAATAACTATCCATGCAGATTAAAAAAAAAACCTGTAATAAGCGAATGTGACAATTGGATTGTATTAATTAAAATCCTGTTATTTCAAAATGGTGTGTTTTGGGGGTATTTTAATCCACCATTAACTAACTGGTTAGATAGCATATGTTATTTAAATAATTGATATATTTATTTCAAATCATAGACTACAGTGTAAGATACTACAATCAGTGCTGAAATATCTAATAATTGATGTGATTATTTATAAAGCTTCTTTAATTAAATATCAATTATTTTATCAGTTACTTATTAGACAACATAGGATATCAAATGAATTTTTTTTACAACTCTTATTTATTTATTCTCATATAGAGTACATATTATCCTTTTTTTCTATTTTGTGATTACTGTAAATTTTCCCTAAGAACAAAGGTGTGTGTGTGTGTGTGTGCGTGTGTGTGTGTGTGTGTGTGTGTGTGCGCGTGCGTGCATAGTGCCTTGTGATGGACTGGTGTTCCATTCAGGATGTATTTTCCACAGGTTGGACCTTACTACAGACACCTTTGTATTTGTCAAACAGAATGCTTCTGTGGGTACAAACTATTCATAATAAATTGATGAAGTTCTTAAATATTTTTGTGTGTGTGCTTTCAATTTTTTTTTAAAGGGAAACTTTTTTGACGTCATTATTTTCAATATGTATTATAGGGTTTAATGTCATAACACTATTATAGTTCTAGTTAATGGTGATACTTCAACCAATGCCAGTTGATGAATTTGTCAAAGTAATGCTGGTTAAAGATGAACGTGCTTAGCTCTAAAATACAGTGATGTTGTGATTCAAATATTCAAATGCTAGATTATGGTTTCAGAATCATATTTGAAATATGGAAGCTTATTTATCATACAACGAAGATGTGTACATAAAGCAATGTTATTACAAAGCCTTGATGATGCTGCACACACACACACACACACACACACACACACACACACACACACACACACACACACATACAGAATATATACAGGGGTTGTACAGAGAAACTGAAACACTGACCAATTTAGTGTTGGAGGTTTCATGACTAAATTTGTCCAGCCTGGTGGCCAATCTTCATTGATTGCACATTCCACCAATAAGAGCAGAGTGCGAAGGTTTAATAGCAAAGTTTTGCTTAAAATATTGTAATGCACAACATTATGTGTGGCATATCAGAGTTCAAAAGAGGACAAGTTGTTGGTGCGCATCTCGCTGGTGCATCTGTGACCATGTCTTTGTGATGTATCAAGAGCCACGGTATCCAGGGTAATGTCAACATACCACCAAGAAGGACGAACCACATCCAACAGGAGAAACTGTGGACGCAAGATGAAGCTGTCTGAAAGGGATGTCCGGGTGCTAACCCAGATTGTATCCAAAAAACATAAAACCACAGCCGCCCAACTCACTGCAGAATTAAATGTGCACCTCAACTCTCCGGTTTCCACCAAAACTGTTCCACAGCTCCACAGGGTCAATGTACATGGCCGGGCTGCTATAGTCAAACCATAGGTCACTCGTGCCAATGCCAAACGTCGGTTTCAATGGTGCCAGCAGCAAAAATCTTGGGCTGTGGATAATATGAAGCATGGATTTTATATATATATTTTTAGTATGTGTGTGTGTGTGTATAGCATCATCATTATGTTTTATGTCATACTGTGTGTGCATCACAGGCGTTACTCTCTGAATGTTTCAGTAGTAAAACCTTTTTTTTGCAGAGACAGAAAAAAACAGATGTACAATGTGGCAACGCGTTGACTACACACTACATTCACAGGTCATGGTAGCACGCAGGTATCTGGATAATAATATAATATACTGTAAGTGGGAAGCCTCTCTCTATATATGTTTTATTCTAACCCTAAAAAGAAAATGTAAATTCATTTTTTTTGACAATGCAAACATTTACATTACATTTTCTTTCTGGGGTTAGAATATACTGTATGGCAGATGGAATAATTACTTGTTTACTTAAACGATTAATGAAAGGCTTAAAGCGTGGATGATACCGGTGATAAATGCAGTGTAAACATGCAGTGTTTAGGATTTTGTGGACAATTTGAAGGGGAAAAAATCATAAATGATCCCTAAACCTGTAATCATGCATTAAAATATGCTGAACATCTCACAGTCATCCTAAACAGACAGCCTAATTGGTTGCCACCTGCTGCAATGTACAGTATGAGTATTTGCGGAATTGTTTTGTGGTAAATAATTTAAGCACCATGGGCATACACTCAGTGACCATCTTCTCAGGCCACACTCTCAGCACAGCAGTGACACCCACTGTCACTAACAGTGACTGTTAAGGATGTCGTAATATACTGTACACGTTGCAGGGTTAAGACAAACTCTCTGGCTGTGAAAAACTTTACATGCTCTACTAAATATACTATATGTGCTATACTATACATGTTTAAATTGGGCCTATCTGACAGTTTTGTCTTAGACTTAGAATTATCCCAACAACCAAACAGTATGTGTTGGGATGGCCCTGTGGTCAGGGTTGTGATATGCCACTGAGCCTCTAGAAAATTAATAAAATGAAAAGAGCTATCCACAGCTCCAAGGTCCTCAGTTTAATCCTTTGTAGGGTTCCCTTGTTTCCCCTCAAGACCTCCACAAGACCTCTGGTGGTGTGCTGTGGTGTCTGGTATCAGCAACATCATCAACGACAGTAGATAATTTGGGGCTGTGAGAGCTCACAGATCGGACAGCCATAAAAGAGCCTTGTGTGCTCATGATCCTGTCATCAGTTTACTGGTATATAATTGATAATCAACATTTTTCAATTCAAAGTGCTAGAAGAAAGAAAATGGTTTCTGAATTGACAAATTATTGCACCTCATTAATCCAAAAATGACATTGTGATTATTTGGATACATATTGTGATTGCTATTTAAACTGCAATATTTAATTGTTTAACTGCATTTGCATTCAAATGTATATATCTAGGCTAACAGTGAATAATTAGCCAAATTATCTTATAAAGATGATGTTTGCAAATATTTATTTATCAACTCAAAATTATAATTTGATCAGCATGGCAAATGTTATGACACCTGTTATTATTCAGAACAGACGTGAGGTTGCAGCACAGCCTTCTAAGGGAACCCTTAATTTTTTAATGTATAACCCTACGGTGGACTTTTTCCTTATCACAAATGGTTTGAATTGGAATACTGAATTGTACTGCTAGACAATGCAGTATAGTCACACTGCAGTTCTGTACAGATTTGAAATGTTCAGAATCGTAGAAGGAGGGTTGGATATTATGGCATAAAAGTGAGAAAAGTTCAAATTAAATGATCTCTTATACATACCATTTCTAATTTTATAAATTGGGGAAACAGATTATTAAAAACAGAGAATAAATGGCAATTGAAAAAAATCCCGTCTGAAGGAAAGATTGACCTCTATGGAAACATCAGTGTGATGTCTTCCTGGTAATATTTATAAGGTTTTTGCCTTTCCTCATATTCGAGCAGTCAAATAATTATCCTACCAAGTGATGACCAGCATGAATGAATAATTTTTGCTGGTAATTACAATTTATTATAGAAAAGCAAATTGCCTGCACTTCAAATGATTAAAAAAAAAACGGAAAAAAATTATGAAGCTTTGTACATAGACAATAAAGAATAACAACCCACACTGGTACTGATATTTACATGCACAGGTTTAACTTTCTGACATAAAACTCTATTTTTTACATAAGCAGCTAATTTAACAAAGGAATTTTATTGCATTCAATAATGATAACCCAGGTTTAACTTTCGATTAGCTATAATCAGCATTGCATGATACAGTTTTCAGAAAACTGAAATAAATAATCATAATGATGAGTACATACAATAAATAAATAAATAAATAAATAAATAAATAAATAATGATGAGTACATATAATGTAGAGAAAAAAAAATTACCCTATGTATATTAGTGTCAGTGCATCCAGTTTCCACAATATGATAACCTCATATAATAAGACTCTGACATAAGACCACTCAAAGACGAGCTTTGTCAACCTTGATCAATGTTGAATTTTTTAAGAAACTGTGCAGTGTGGCAGATAAGTTAAAGGACACCAGCCAGGTGTCCTTTAACTGCACTGTAAACCCTAATGTTCAAAGTAATTAAACATATTGAGTACTGTTAACTTAAATAATGACAATTAGGTCAAATTAATAGACCTTGATGAGTATTTAGAACTTTTTGGTATTTATGAGATGAAATGACATGTTTTAAGTTAGCTGAACAAATTTGATATTTTAAGTAACTGTAAGTACTTAAATAACAGTAACTGTCACCTTAAAGTTCCACCACTTAAAAACTTTCACCTTAGTGATTTTGTGTCTGATGTCATCAGGTCCATAGGGCACTTGTGGCTCAGTGGTGGATGTTTCGCGTGCCATGTGAAAGGCCCGGGTTTGATTCCCAGCAACTGGATGAAGTGCCTGTCCCAAGCCCAGATACGTAAAATGGGAGGGTTGCGTCAGGAAGGGCATCTGGTGTTAAACCTGTGCCAAGCTTGTGTGCGGACCGGATTGTCTGCTGTGGCGACCCATTGCCGGGAGCAGCCGAAAGACCAACAGCAACTTATTTGATTTGCAACAACTAAAAATATACATAATTGCAATTAAATAGTATGAGTTAGGTTACTCAGCAATGTAAGTAAAGAATGATTAATATGAATGAGTACAACAAACTGAAAAACTTATGTTCTGTTTATTTCAAATTCTAACCATCATTACGTAAAAAATTGATGTAACTGATTACCTCAAATTTTTTTAGTTTTGCCTACTTGTTGTGCGCACTGTACCTTAATGGTTTGAATACTTGAAAGCTTATTTAATGCTTAGTTAACAGTCACCATCCATCCATAGGGAACGCGGAGGAGGGTGGTGATTACCATTGTATTTATTCCCATTTTATGAGCATGGTGGGATCTGCAGTGAACGTTTCCACACGCACTCACACACTACAATCAATTCGGAAAGGCCAATTAGCTTAATACGCCTGTCTTTAGATTGTGGGAGGAAACTGGGGGAAGCATGGTGGGAATCAAACCTGGGAACTGAAGGTGCAAGACGACATTGTTTACCACTAAGCCACCATGCTAACAGTTAATAGTCATAGCTTGTCTATTTTATGAACTTCTGAGGGGCTTCACACTGGAACCACGTGCCCACTTGAGTGTACGGGTGTTTAAACATGAGCGTGGTCGCTTGGGTCATGCGGGTCGTATAAAGCGGATCTCAATTGCGCATTTCCACTTACTGTACTTATGGGTTGCAGTTTGGAATTTGGAAAGCGATATATGTGCGACAGTGGATTTTTCTTTTCCTTTTATAACGCAGTCGTGTCCCTTTAAGGAACATCGACATCAGGATGATGCGGTTATTTAAAAAAGAAAAAGAAAGAAAGAACCATAGTAGCTACAGTATATGTTGAACAAGGCGTTGAGTTCCAGCGTCGGGAAAGACATTTAAAACTAATTGTGCTGTAACATCCGGGTTCTTCCTGCTGCGGGGAAGGACAGTGTGGACTCTGCTGCGCTTCTACAGTCTTCAGCCCCGGCTCGGAGGTAAGACAAGAGCTACTGCTGGTGTTTAAAGGTACCACGGGTTGCATTTAACTCGTTCAGATTAAGACTGACACTTATTTTAACCGTTATGGTTACCAGGATGATAAAACGTCTCATGTGTACACGTGTATCTGTTTTGCCTTTGATGTTGTTCTGAGCACGTAGACTTGTTTTCCTCGTTTGCTGAATTATTTTGAGGGTTCACGCGCGGTAGAGCGGAAGACGCCTGAAAACATTGCGCGCGCGCGCGCACACACACACACACACAAACACACCAACGCAGTAATGGCTCAGTATATAGGATCATGGATGAAAACTTTAATGACGCGTCTGTCTTGCTTTTAAACAAGAGTATTTCAGTATTTTGTTTTCTCTCTCTCGATCATTTCAAATAAGTCGCAATGATATTTGAAGCATAACCAGTTGCGACCAGTTGTGACATATTTACCATGTGTCATGGTGTGTATGAGAACGTGTGAATGTGACAGCTGACGCAGCGCTGGAAAGGGCTCTGCAGTCCACTCCGTATCACTTCCAGACATATTTGAGCATGATTGTGGTTTCCTTGTTGATAATGGCCTTGTAAATGTTTCCATTCGCGCTTAAACACATGCCACATGGTACAGGTTTACACCCTCACATAAGGCGTGTGTGTGTGTGCAGGGTGGGAGGGGGGCTTGTGGTTAAAAAAAAAATCATCCACACAAACACGAATCATCCACACCCAATCGAAGCTTCACAGGGATGGAACATGTTTTGTACTGTGTTTGTATTTGACTCTGAGCGCCTGGTAAACTTGTAATGATGCGTGACAGCTCCACTGTGACGTCATAACTGGTCAGATATACCTCATAGCTGGGCGCCTCTGTGTTGAACCACATACCGTAGGTAAGTCCTTTCAAATTCATCCTGTTTATTCTGTGAGTTTAACACATTTTGATGTCCAAGTTTAAAGTTTAATATCTTGCCCACTCTCGGATAGCTTTCAACAAAGGTCCACCAGCCAATCACATGACCTGTTTGTGTCTAAGAGATGGCTTGATGCCTAGAGTTAGATTCTTGCTTTTGGGTCCATTGTCCCTTGCAGAAACTTGCACAAAAACCTCCTACATTGATGCACAAACTCTAAATTATTTCCCGATGACTTCCCTCCCTGGTATGCAATCCATTACATGCAAAATATGGGGAACAAAAATAGACACCTGTCTATAAGAGCCATTTGCAAGTCTGCCCCAACTTGCCAAAAAAAAAAAACTTGGAAGCACACACTTGTCTTGAATGTCTTTGGGTGCGTTTGCCGTTTCTCATCTCATTAAAAAAAAAAGTTCAACTATGTTAACTTATGTATCTATTATCTATCTAATGATGCCACTATCACCAGTAGGTTGCCTTGCTTCCATTTGTACCGCCACTTGTTGCTGAAGGTTGTTGACTCTAATTGAAAATGAGTCATATCCTGTGCAGGACTAGTGGCTTGTTACCCTGGATTTGGTGTTGGTAAATAGTGGCTTTTTAGAGTAATGATATGATAGGCAGTCGAGAGAGAGAGAGAGAGAGACAATCAACTTAAATTATGCACAGTTGTCTGGAATGCCCTTGTGTGCTTTGGGTTTAAGGTTTCCCTTCACTAAATATAAGGGTTCTAGTCCAAAACCTGCTCCAGAATGGTAATTGCCTGGTGCATAAAGTGAGATTCATAATGACAGGCATTGTAAATCCATATTTGCTCACTCTCTTTAATTTGTTTTAATATACAGCTTGCACGCAAAACTTGGAATACGTTAACATCAAAGTTATTAGTACACCTGACACAAAGTTATTTTATCCCATTATCCCCCAAATTTTTGTCTTCCATGCACCTTATCCTGTGTTGGGTCAGGGGTATCATCACATTGCAGTCTTAAACATACTAACTCCACCCACACAGACCAGAGCAGGGCTGAAACTTTGAACTCTCCAGGTGGAAGGCAACAGTACTAACCACTAAGCTGGTTAGCACATGAATGGTGTGGTGGCTCAGTGTTCCACCTTCAGGATTGGGGGTTTGAATCTTGCTCTGGTTTGATTCTTGCTCTGTGTGGGTGGTGTTTGCACATGTGTTCTGTAACTTTCATAAGTGCAATAAGTTGCATGACCCAACACAGGAAAAGTTGTATAGAAGATAAAAGTGTAGATGAGTGTTCTTAAATTTCAATAAAAAAAAATATATATAATTCAGATATACATTTTCTGCTTAAAAAGACACAATCTGTTTTTTTTATTGTATATTAAAAAAACGTTGACCTAACATAAGTTGTGAGGGTAATACAACATAATAACTTTGTATCAGGTGTAGTAATACATTTCATATTAATGCATAAAATGTTTTGAGTGCAAGCTGTTTCCTGTGTGACTCGCACAGGATTCTGACCTCTGAGCTGGTGAACACCTTGGAAGTGAATTGTAGTTCAGACTATGCACTTGCCCAATGTCATTGCCTGACATCATAATGCTCTTGTGACTGATTGAGCAAATCACAGCAATCATGCTCCAATCACATTACCGGTACACTGGTAAAAACTCCATATTAATTCTCATAGTTTTGAAAAGGGACGTTCAGCACACACACATACTGTATGAGTGTGATGGTCAGGTGGTCACATACTTAAGGCCACATAGCTTGCATTACTCCATCATATTTTATTGGGAGTATTTAATCCGTCTGCGTGCTGTACATACCTGTAAGGCAGGCTTGTCTATCATAGGTCATAGATTCTTTTCTTGTTTGCCAAATTATCACAGCCCAGCTCTCTAACAGACTCTGACTCAATAGAGTGCAGCCTCTTTGGCATTTTAGAACAGAGTTATTTTTTTTATTTGAACAATGGGAAATTAACTTTGGCTTCTCTTTAATCTTTTGATTGCTTACTTACTGTGGAGATTTAGTTATTCATGTTAGTTTCTACTCATTTAGCCAGTATCACCATCTGTGGTAAATTCTCTTGCTTTGTGCCAAGTGTCCCTGGCACAGGCTCTGGATTCACTGTGATTTCTTTTGCCAAATTAATTTGTATTTGTTATTATTTAATCATATATCGTCGGTGTTCTGATGAAACCTCGTAACTAAATTTTTCGCCAAAATAGTTTTTTTCAAGTATATTAATTATTTTTAGTGCAACATGTAACTTACTCTGTGCTATATATATGCTGAGCTGAGCATTGACTCAGTGAAAAGAGATGGAATTCCTATGGAACAAACACCTCACTCGTGTAGTGTGGCTCAAAATAATTTGCTACACATTTGATCTTTAATCAGATGGCTGCCTGTATTGCACATTGTGACCACAAAATCAAAATGGATCGGAAGGTTTTATGTAATGTATGCCACATCTGTGTAAATTATTGTGTAAAAGTACCATACTACACTACTTTTGCCCCTGTCAGAAAAGACAACAAATAACACAGCAAAAACTTGTATGCTGGCTGGCACAGGATTAAAATGATGTGTAATGCTGAAGAGAAAAGAGCTGAACCACCATCCCTTATTCCCAGTAGCAGTACACAGCAAATTCCCCAGTGTTGCATTAACACTCAAAATAAACTCTGAAAGTGTTAAATAAACACTGATCTCATTCAATCCCACTTGTGGTGTTTGTGCCTGGATTGCATGCTCTTCACATGCTTGGTGGGTTTTCTCAGGTTTCCTCCCGTAATCAGAGGACATGTAGATAAGACTGATTGGCATTCTCAAATTGCCTGTAGTGTGTGAATGAGTGTGTATTTGTGTGTGCCCTGCAGTGGATTGGCACTCTGTGCAGTATGTCCCCCACCTCGTGTCCAGAGTCTCCTGGGATTCAGACTTTCCATAATCCTGTACAGCCTAATCGGTATAGAAAATAAATAAATGAATAAAAGAAAATCTCATTTGTACGAAGTTAAGCTGGCTACTTGTAACTGACACCTCCTTTTAGAAAATTGCTAACTGTAATTGAAAATGAGTGGCTTGTGACCATGGATTTAGGTGGTGTAGGAAAATATTAATAATAACTCAGACAAAAATGCTAGACAAATGCTGTGGGCTACTAAATAGTACCACCAAGTTGCCACTGTTGCCTAACCCTAACCCTCAACTGCTGGATAAGGGCATCTGCCAAATGCCATAAATGTAATGTATAAGCTCTTGTGGTAGGTGGGGTATGTCAAAGTAAAAACGAATCAATGAGATCGAGAGAATTATTAGTAGACCTACGAGAAAAATCTGGTCTGATAACACAAAGATTGAACGATTTGGGATCAAGAAATCAGGCTCTGCACATCACCTGATTAAAACCATCCCGACAGACGAACACAGTGGTGACAGCAGCATGCTTTGGGGATGTTTTTATGCAACTGGGACTAGGAGTCTAGTCAGACTAGAGGCAAAAATGTATGAACAACAAAAAAAGAGAGTTATCCTCTCTTAAGTGAAAACTTTCTCCAGAGTACTCAGGATCTCACTCTCGGGTGATGGTTTAGATTTCAACAAGATGATGATGGAAAAAGCATAACTCAAGAAAAAAAAAACCTCAAGAGTGGCTTCAGAACAAATCAGAACTCAGCCAGAATCTGGACCTGAAACCAATAGGGACTCTCTGGAGAGACCTGAAAATAGCTGTGGACTGATGCTGCCCTTTTAACTTGGTTGAGCTTGAATGATTCTGCCAAGAAGAGTGGAAGTGATGCCTAAAAAAAGTTGTGCCATGCCTATAGCATAAGTCCCAAGCAGATGTGATATCATTGCTGCCAAAGGTACTTCTTTTTATTATAAATTAACAAAATGTGGAAAACCTGAAAGGATCAAATACTTTCCCTCAGTACTGTATGTACATCCCCGTTAATCCATCGAGCTGATGCACCTTCTCACATTCATTTGTTTGTTCTTTCTCAACCTCTTTCTTACTCATCTAACTGTTCAATCACTTTTTAAATCACCGAAACACTCATTCATTCATTTAGTCATAGGCCTAGAGCCCTTCCCAGGAGACTTTAGGCATGAGGCTGGGTGCCCATCGCAGGGCACACACACAAACACACACTGTGTGTGCCAGTAATGTATAGGATTGCCACACATTGTGTGTGGCAGTACTGTACACTACTGGCAATTTTGGAATGCCTATTAAACTAATCACCATGTCTTTGGACTGTGGGAGGAAACCCACAAAACCCATGCAAACTTCACGCACGCAGACCCAAGGTGGAAAATCAAACCGTCGAGGAACTTGACCCTGGAGGAAATTAAATTCATTTATCAGTTCAGGTTGATTTTTTTTATTTTTTACAGTTCTAACAATTACAATAGCTTTAGAGACACTGAGATGTAGATTTAGTCCACAGTGAACAAACCAAAGGCAACAGTGGCAAAGAAAATCTCCCCGAAACAATATCAGAAAGACATCTTGCGAAGAACCAGATTCAAAATACTGTGATTATGTTCACTACAGTTTAGTACAAAATAGGCTTCTGTGATATAATGCTATTATCATGCCTACAGAATACTACACTGACACAATATCAGCACTCTCTTCTGACTCATCATGAGTCACCCACAAATATGAAACCCAAGGCAGAGACAGAAAGTTTAGCATGCTCTGGTAATGGAGCACTCAGAGAATAGATGCGATGTTATGAATTATTAGTCAAAAATAAGAGCACCGTTTTTCTCCCCTCTAAATGGCAGATAACCCAACTGACATGTGAATCTGGAATGACTTCCCATTCAGTCATTTATTACAAAGTCCCTCCATTTTGAGAGGCTCAGAAGTCATAGGACAAATTAATATTATCATAAATATTGGGGTTATTTTAACTGAGTTGAATTTTAAATTTGACTGCCTGAAGTCTGGAAAGCATGGACATCACCGAGGTTCCTTAAGATCTTAAGATGCTTTGCCACACCTTTACTGCAACCATCATTTGGTCGTTGTTTGTGGGGTTTTTCCGCCTTCAGTTCAGTAATTGAAAATAATGCTTAGGTAAGTTAAGGGCCAGTTGACTAACTCAGCCATTTCTTTATCTTGTGTTGCACTCAGGTCATCAGTAAACATCAACTTCCATCGGCAGCCATATAAGGGCCATGCCTTAACATTGTCTCCACCATGTTTGACAGGTGATACGGTATGCTTTGGATCATGAGCCCTTTCATTTCTTCTCCAGAGTCATCTCTTCTAGTCTGGTTCCAAGCATTTATTAGATCTAGCAAATTATGATCTAGTCTTTCTGTTTTTGTCTGTTACCAGGGGTAAAGGCTCTACATTTATATTCATGAAAGTATTTATTGGTTGTAGACCTTCTCCAAAGTGTTCATAAATTGACTAGATATTGTGAAGTGTTTTTTCTTCACTCAGAAAAAAAACAACATCAGCTTCAGTTGTCTTTTTCAGTATTCCAAGTCTTTTGGTGTTGCTGAGCTCACCATTCTGTTCGGCCCTTTTAAAAATGTGTCGAGTTGTTGGTTTGATGGGTCTCTCTGATGGGTCTGTCTGTTCATGATGACCTTCTGCACTTGCATCAGGACCTCTTCTGACTGCATATTGGGTGTATCCATGAATATCTCAATACAAACTGTAAATTCAACATTTGGAATCAACAACAGGCTAGGCCATAAAACTGATTTCCAGTTGCATCTCTACTATGGCTATTCCTATAATTTGATATTTTTGATTACAAATTCTGATTTTTTGTTTGTTTGTTTCTCAATGTACATTCAACTGCAGGTAATAGCACAAGACCCCAGTACTGAGCAACCATTTACCAAAACTTCTCTTTAAAACCAGTGAACCTGATCCTAATGTCTTACAGGTTAATGTTACTGCTTCTGAGAAGTTGTGCACACATCTGACTCAGTTCCCACTCTCAGAAAGAGAGTGTATGATGTTGCATGTTTATTCATTCTAGGAAATTGTGTTTTTGCATGCTCTTATACTACTCCAATACATTGGTTTGCACCTTTTAAAATGAGTGCCGTCCATTTAAATTTTGCTCAAATGTACACACTTTTACCCAAAGCTGCTTAAAAAATTATATAAATTCCACATATGTGACCCAGCCAGAAAGCCCTCTAAACTCTATTTTGTGATTCATTGTTTTTTTTTATAAACATAAAATCATTCTACGTATTTATGATTTATGTAGGAAACAGTGAGTCACAAAAAAATATTTTAGCTGGATTTTCACAAACTGGGTCACATATAAATTTTACATTTAGAAATGTGTCTCTAATGAGCAAGCCAGAGGGGATAGTGGCAAGGAAAAATCTCCCTGAGATTATATGAGGAAGAAACATTTTTAGGAGCCAGACCCAAAAGGGAACCAATCCTTATCTGAAACCTATAAACCAGGAAATTAATTATAGTTTCAAGATAAAGTGTGTTTTGGTGAAATCATTTGCTGTTCAGTAATAGAAACTTGAGGGCAAACCTGTTGATGACAATTTCAGTACTAATGCTGGTGTGGCAGTTCAAAGCCATCTCCATGGTTTCCAAGTGTATCTTTAGGCTGTCTGTATGAGGCCATCCTCGGTAGCTGCAACTGGTTTCCAAGTGATGAGAACACAAACCAGATGAAGAGCATCAGGATGAATCAGAAGCGGCCAGGATCACTGCTGCTTAATGAGTAGCTGGTGCAGTTAAACACATAACGAAAGAGAGAGAGAGAGAGATCAAGTATTTTTATTGACATGCAACGGCAGACGTCTCCCAAAACTCTTCATGCCAAAGAAGCCTTCAAATTTGCTCATTTACCTAAGAAAAACAATTCACAAAATTCATGAGTAAACAAGTGTTTTCAACCTAGACTTAAAACACTGGGACTGTGCCACTTACTGTAGACAGTTCAGGGTACCAACAAATAGCCTGCACATTTTAATCAAAATTGTCATAGCGGGCCATTAAAAAAATGAAAACAACAAAAAACCAAGCTCACAAGCTAATTTTTATTTTTTATTCTGTAAAGCTGCTTTACGACAATTGCCATTGTTAAAAGCGTTATACTCTCAGAGCAAATCAATGCGATAGTTTACTGTGTATGGACAGAATGTGCTGAAGAAACATAAATCAAAGTGTGTCAGAGAATGGCTTAATCCAAAAAAACGGAACATAGACTACGAAAACTGAAACTTCAAAGATGAATCGACATATCTATATGTTCATCCTTCCTGCAGGAAGTTTAAAACCAGTTTGTCTCATACGTTCCTGAAATCGTGGCACTAATTAAACCCAGTAACGTGACAAAAAAACAGCAGAGCAAACACCATCCAAGGTGAGGGCATGTAAAATACCAGAACTGAGAACACAGTATGACAAAGTAACAAGAATCGTTTCACAGTCCAGTAGCAAGCAAATGAAGATTCACTAAGGATTCATTAAAAATTGTTGCTTGTATTCCATACAAATACGAGGTGGTATCAAAAAGTTTCAAGAGTAGTTTTGTGCACATGGCTGCACACAGTCACAGGGAGCACCAAACTTCATAAGTCAGTGTGCCAAAAGACATTCGGAAGCTGTGCAACTGGTGCTATTCTGTGATTTCATAATGG
The DNA here is from genome assembly GCA_013621035.1 of Clarias magur. Taxonomy (NCBI): domain Eukaryota; kingdom Metazoa; phylum Chordata; class Actinopteri; order Siluriformes; family Clariidae; genus Clarias; species Clarias magur. The sequence continues at coordinate 3,897,623 of QNUK01000013.1, read as the reverse complement.
ACAGCAAGTTAGTACAAAAAGCAAACATGAAATTCTGTGTAAAACTAGGCAAATCTGCCACAGAGACATATGATGATTCTGCAAGTTTCAATGCTGGCAATGTTCAAGGTGTTTTGAGTGGTACACGTGCTTTAAGAGTGAAAGAAAAGCACTGAAAGTTGACGAGAAATCAGGAAAAACTTCAAAGAGCTCAACCCTTGAAAATGTTGAAACTATTTGGCAATTGTGATCGTCAGAGAACTTCCACAACCACCCTACTTGCCAGAAAAATATTTAAATGATTAAAACACCAGAAAAATATTAATAAGTAAGTAATAAGTAATAAAGCAATTTCTTGTAAACAAAGCTAATCTCAAAAAACGTTTTGATACTACCTTGTACAATAAAAGGCCAAAGTTCAAACTGTCCACATGTTTAATGTAGTTACTAAATATTGTAATATAATATATAATATTGTTGTTGGTCTTTTGGCTGCTCCCGGCAAGGGGACGCCACAGCGGACTATCTGATCCGCACATACAAGCTTGGCACAGGTTTTACGCCGGATGCCCTTCCTGACTCAACCCTCCTATTTTATCCCGGCTTGGGATTGGCACTGCTTCCAGTGGCTGGGGTTTGGGCACTGGCTGGGAATTGAACCTGGGCCTTCCGCATTGCAGGCAAAACACCTACCACCTGCCACCAGTGACCTCATAATATATAACATTACAAAATACTATAGCAATTTATATATATATGAAATATACATGAAATTCAGACCTCAAGTCAAAGAAACTTTTATTGATGGGAACTAATTCTGTACCCCTGGTACATATTTGTACTATTTCATCCATCCATCTAGGAACATCTGTACACATTCACACATTACAGGCAATTTGGGAATGCCAGTTAGCCTAATCTGCATGTTTTTGGACTGTGGTAGGACCCCAGAGACCCCGGAGGAAACCCAAGCATCGGGAAAACATTCACACAGACCTAACGCGGGAATAAAACCAAGAACCTGTAGGTGCAAGGCGACAGTGTTAACCACTAAGCCACGATGCCGCCTTTTGTACCATTATGTGTATAAAAAAAAATCTGATAAGTTGTTTTCAGAAAATGTACTTGTAAAAAAAAATATTTAAAAATTATAGACATTTTTCAAGACCTGTAGTCATGCCATCAAGGTGTTTTTTTTGTTGTTGTTGTTTGTTTTGTTATTATTAGGCGTATTTAGAGTCTGGTGTAGTAGTGGATGTTTCCACATATTGATCCAGCCCTTCTCCAGAATAACTAGCTAAACTTAGCTGATATGTTGTGCATTATTTACAAATAGTTATAGCTTGGAAACAACAGCTGGCGCTGCTCCTGATTGGATGCTGAGAGTGTCAGGCTGCGCGTGCCTCCGCTGTCATTGGTGCGGCTGAAGTTGAGAGCAGCTTGCTCGTGCCGAAGCAGGAAGAGGACAGCGGGCAGCCAGCTAGCGTCCATATCACACACACACGCACACACACATCAGCACTCTGCCTAAACACAAACCACAACACAAAAAACACATCTCCTTCGACATTCCGCAGGATTGTGTCTTTAACTGTGAGTATGGCGCTTTATGTCTGAAAACTCGACTTGAAACGATAGACATTTTTTTTATTTCGTGAACTGCACGCGACCCTGCTCGGGACGAATCGGTTTTCTGTTCGGTGAGCAGGGCGGATTGGGGCTGCGTGCTGGGGTTATTGTGCGATTTCCGAAAGCTGCGTTTGGTTTTTAAGGCGTGTTTCTTTGCTTATGCGCGTTTTTGCACCGAGGTGTTATTTTGTTTCTCCTCCTGATGGAGGCTGACGTCAAGCGAGCTGTGTCCGCGCGCGACGCAGCAAAAAAAAAAAAAAAAAAGAAAAAGAAACGAAACGTCGTCCTCCTTCGGTTTGGCAGTTAACTTTAGTTTTTAAAGATTTCATCACACGGTGTTTAGGAGGCTCGTGCAGGCGTCGGTCGCGTCTATAGCAAATACAACCCCGCGTTAATATGCGCGTTTGTTATTTAACATTATTGTCGCTCCGAAGTTCACGAGCGTGCAGTTTAGTCGGAAGCTCGCGCGTGCGGTCGGCCTCATTAACGGAAAGCACGAGCTTGCACGGGTCAGGTGCAATAGCGCTGCTCGTATTCAGCTAACGATGTCTGGGTTAACTGCATACTGCACGGTGATTTTGTTTCAACTAGATAAAAAAGAAAACGCTTATTTAATCAGTGCGCGAGGAAGTCAGACACTTGAGAATTTACACTTCATTTGACTTCAAGTATTTTTGCCGACATTTTTTTTAACAGCCCACAATCTGCAGGAGTTTAAATGCAGTGTCAAATCTCATTTACATTCATTCTGTATGCGCACTTCTTTCACCCTGAATTGCAGCAAGGCTTTTCATGATGCATTCTTCTTTTTCTTGGCACAGCACAACAGTCCATATTTGCCCTATGGGGCAGTTAGGGTTGATGTATTGGTTGTCAAGTTGTTTAAAAATGTGGCTTTTGCTAGATTTCCATCTGTATTGTGCAGATGCATTGGTTAGAACTCACTCTTCCTATGATATCTTTACGATTCATACATTGAAGGACCTGAATCCAGCCTCAGAAAATTTCTTCTGTATGTCTGTCTGTATGTGTATCCATTCAGATTTTGTCACAGCATCACGCAAAACTGGCTTGACAGAATTTAATCAAACTCGCTTCGGTATCTGCCTGAAGTTAAACCGGCACCATGAAGTAAATCAAAAAGAAGTTATGTGTAAGATTATGTTACAGCGTCTAGTGCTTTTTTGGACGAATACACCCCAGCAAAAGTTGCTATACATGTAACTCAGCAGAGCCAATCAATGCAATAGTTTACCATGTATACACAGACTATGCAAGAGTTGTGTATACAAGCCAGCAAAATCCATAATACACACACACACATGACAGCGTGACTCATCATTACTTCAAAAACACCATGAAAATTGTACCTTGCACCAAAAATGTAATCAAAATGTTGAGTAGAAGGGAAGTTAAGGGTTGCACCAGGAAGGTCATCCAGCGTAAAACCAGTGCCAAGTTGTGTGTGGATCGAACAGTTCGCTGTGGCGACCCCTCAACGGGAGAAGCCAACAGCAACTTTAAATGATCAAAAATATTAAATAAACCAAAAATTAAATAGGACAGTTTGAGCCATATACTGTTTTGGCAAGGCAAAACATAAAAATCATCTTTGTTCTTTAAGCCTGTGCTACTATCCAAAAGGGAGTTGAAAGAGGACACAATGGAAGAGAAAGAATTCTTGCTGAAGGGTCAGAAGTGCTGAAATGTAAACGTACAAACTTCAGATTAACAGCACAGAACTGTAACCACTGAGCATCCCTGCCAGAGCTTCGTCATATTCTCTCAGATGGCATTTAACTTCTAACTGATAATTGGCAATAATAGTAGGTTACGTCGGATTCTCAAAGTACATTTAGAAGACATAGTGTTATACTGCACCATCGTAACACGTTTAGAAACTGATATAACTTGTCTAGTATTGATTTGTGATGCATCATGGAGTGTTTAAAAAATACTTCAGTCTAGTGCATCTGAAACAGTTTTCTCTGTCAGCCATAATAGTAACAGTGAAAGGATAAGCAGAAGAGTGGGAAAGGAGAAGAGTGGGAGCAAAGCAAATTTCATGGCATGAAAGAGACTAGCAAGATTGAGTGTACTTTCAAAAAAGGTGATAAAGTGTTCATTTTTTTTGCCTGTCATATTGCTTGTGACCGGGGTCGTACATTTAAGTGTAAAAGTTTTTAGACTTTCTTTAGACTTAGATCATTACACCGAAAGGTTATTACAGTCCAATTACAGTGTCAGTCAAAAGTCTGGACACCCCTTCTATTTCAGTGGTTTTTGTTTTGTGATTTATTTTCCACATTCTAGAACAATGTTTGATTTTATAAAAACTGAAGTAACACAGACTGTATGGCATCAGGTAATTAAGTAACAACAGTCAATAGTTATTTTAAGACATGAAGGTCAGCTGTTCTAGAATAGTTCTTTCAAGACCAGTATTGTCACGTGCGTTTGCAAAACCCATCAAGCACCATGATGAAACTGGATCTCACGAAGACCTTCCCAGGAACGCGAGACCAGAACTTACCTCTGCTGTAGAGGAGGAGTTCATTTAGAGTTAACAGCACCTCAGGTTGGAGCTATTATGACAGCTTTACAGAGAAGTAGCAGATACATCTAAATATCAACTGGACGCCTTCTGCATCGTTTTACAGTGTAGAAAGAATTCGAAATCAGGAAAGACCTAGAAATTAGAAGGTGTGCCCAAACTTTTGTCTGATAGTGTACATTCATGGCAAAGAGAAAGTTCACCCTCCTTTTTTTTATTTGACAGTGTCTAAAATCAAGTGTATTTCTCTTCACCTGCTGACAGATAACCTCATGTGATAGGAACAACATTGACATTAAAAATGAATAATTTCAATAAGCTATATAGTAATTTTTCCCAAGAAGTAAACATTAATTCTGTCTATAATTCAGTAATATTTGGAATAGTGCTGCATGATTTGATAAAAGAAATCACATTGTGATTTAAATGGCGACATTTAACTATTAAATATACCATTTTGCATTCATACATATTTGGACATAGCAAATAGTTGAACAATCAATCTCATTAAGAGGATGTTTGCCAATATTTATTCATAAAATGAACTCACTTTAATTAATTAACTCACAATTATTTTAAAACATAAGCTAATACATAAATTATTGACAAACTCTACATAAATTTCATAATATGCATATATTACCTGTAATAAAATGCAGTCTTTTGCAATTAAATAATAGCACAGGTGTATATTGTGATTTTGCAGCACTAATCCAGAACCAAATGTAATGTCAATGTGTACTATGTTGTTTATCAGTCTTTCCCGTTGTTTTGGATAATTTTTTGGCGTGCTCTTTTGTACAACCTTGCTTTAATTCGTTGATGTTCATTCTCTTAAAATCCAATCATAGCCTGTCATTGGCTTGAGGATGTGACTTCAAATATTTTGTATATATGATTTTTTTTTTGTATCAAACGTATGGACTCTACAGTATGTACCTTAAAAAAGTAAAGTACATTATGTCTAAGTTTCCAGGTGAAAGATTCGGATGAAATCCGATACAATACAATAGATAAAGGTACCACCATATTGACAAGAAAAGGTAGCATCCTCGAAATATTGTTTTTTTTTTCTGTTTTAGATTGTGCCTTTGAAATTATATTAATATTTTTATTATCTAGAGGCATTAAATTGTCACCTTAACATCCAGATACTGTATTACTATTTTTTATTCCTGTAAACTAAATTACTCTACATTAATTAATAGTTCATTTAGTTGATAATTCACCTGATTTTTTTCCCTGTGATAATTACAGTACCAGTCAAAAAAGTTTGTACACACCTTCTAAATCAATGTTTTTTTGTTTAGTGATGTATTTTCTGCATTCTATAACAATGCTGAATTTTGTTTCTTAACTATGAAATATATGGCATCAACAACAACAACAGTGTTATTTTATTGTTATTTTAAGGCACAAAGGTAAGCTGTTATACTGTAGAATACTTCTCGCAGGAACAGTATTGTCATGTGCATTTGCTAAACCCATCAAGCACCATGATAAAACTGGCTCTCTTGAAGACCTTCCCAGGAAAGCAAAGACCAAAACTGATCTCTGCTACAGAGAAGTTCATTTAGAGTCACCAGCCTCAATAACCAATATAACCAATTAACAAACAGCACCTCAGATTAGAGCTGCTATGAAGGCTTTACAGATCATAAGTAGCAGACACATCTCAACATTAACTGCTCAGATGTGATTATTGCATATTTTGGATGCCTTCAGAGTTGTTTTGCCACTGTAGAAGGAAATAAAATTCAAGACCATGCAATTAGAAGGTGTGTTTAAACTTTTGACTGGTGGTATATGAAGTGAGCATTCATACTTTAAATTTCTGTAAAGAATGAAAAAAAAAAAAACAGAAACTGATGTCTATTTAATGTTTTCCTACTGAATCCTTTATTTGACATGACTCAAATGTTAAAGCAGCGCATTCTGAATCTGACGTTATCTTTATTAGCAAGCTCAAAGGGTTGCCTCACCATAGACATGTTCTAGTTAATTTATTTTAATGGACCGCATCAAGGCGTCTAATGACCTACAACAGCCACCACATGTTTATTTGGAGCTCGTTATGCTTCAGATTAATGGCGGCGCTGGTTCTAAGAGTCAGTGATGGAGAAAACAGTCCTTGCGAAGCCTGAAACAGAAGTTCTCGCTTTCACAGTGTTGTTGGTCTTATAATTTCTAAATAAGGCATTGAAACGTTTGTTCTGAAATGTATGCAAGTGAAAGAACAGATTTCAGTAACACTGTAGGAGTGTGATTTTGCTAAGCTTGGTGTCATTAATTTTCATCTTAATCATGGTCTAATGATTAGCAGTCAAAAGGCTTACAACATCATAGAATGTGGTACAATAGTTTATGTCTATTTTTGGTTTGATTTATCATTCTTGATTTTATTCAATGTGATGTTGCAGTATTAAAGTTTGATGAATGGCAGGCTTCGACTACTACCAGTATATAAGATGTTTTGGGGAAGTAAATCAATAGCAATCCAGAGCACAATTATCTGAAAACCCCCTAAATGTGTTCAATAAGCTTTTTCTGTTCATGTCATACAAAGTGACAATCCGTCTGATGCATTCATATCACTGTTAGGTGAATCGATCTGGCTTTATTGTTTAATGCAGTGCTATTTAATATGTCCTTTGAGATTGAATGAATACGATGTGCCTACGGCTGTCGCTATCGAATATTTTAGTAATCGAGTATTCTACCAAAAATGCAATCGATTAATCAGATAAAATGCACTTTTGCTTAATTAAACAGCAATGTAAAATATATAAGAGAAAGAAAGATTAATTGGTTTTCTTTTTAGAAAAATCTATTTTATTTTTGATAAAATGCTATATGCATTTAAAAAATAAAACATTTTCAAGTCATTATTTACAATGCAAGGAATACCTTACTACCCCTATCTTACCTACTCGCAGTGAGATGCGGTGTTAGGCACCGTGAGCCGCTGCGACTGCCTGCCGACGTTCCGCAAAGTTCTGCAAGGTCCGCCAAAAAAAACATTTTTAAACATGTTTTTAAGGCGGCTTAAACATATTCAAGTTTTCGTGCAGAAAGATGGAAACGTAATCACAGCGCCAAAACCTGCGGTGAATCATGAAGAACCGTACTTCCGGCCACCGCACGAAACCGCGTAGGTGAGATAGGGGTATTAAAGTTGACTGAGATTAATTATGTGCATTACAGTGCCATACATTGGACTTTAAGGATAAAAAAAAAACTAATTATACAAAAAACACTAAGTTGTGCAACTAAACTTTCAGAACTTAAAGTTTCAAAATCTACATCTCAGGCATAACATAAGACTTTACTAACAATTTCTCGACAATTAACAATTGTCGTTTTCTCTTGCTGCTTTCTTCTTCACTTGGCCTCGCTGATAATTTTATCTCTCCCATCCATTTTGCAGCCCGCAACTGAACGCCTCCCTTAAATTAATACACAGCTAACTGTTTGCGTCTCCTTCCGCTTTGTGGGTAACAAACTTCTTCGTTGGTGTTTACTGGTGGCTTGCATCCGGAAGCGCGCTGTGTCATGCCAAACAAATAATTGCGCAAAAACATAACGTAAGCTTTTAAAATTAATTAAACGGAGCTTCGAGGCAGAAGATTTTGCCTCGATAATTTTTCGTAATCGAATTACTCGATTTACTCGAGGAATCGTTTCAGCCCTAGATGTGACCTGTGCAGGAATTGTGGTGCTGTCAGAAATGTTTGTAGAAAAATTTTAACATTTAAGCATCCATTATTTATTATTATTCAAAATGTATGTACATTTAGCAACATTTAGGTACGATCAGATTGGATGAGAAGCTTTCCAGGGGTAATAGGTATTAACATCACTGACATGTTCAACTGTATGTATCACTATCGGTGTTCCAGGTGTTCTAATAACTGCTAATCACACTAAGGCAATATCTACACATAGCCAGGTATTTTTAAAAGTGGCGATTTTTCTACTTCGTTTTTTAAAAATAATTCTGTCCACACGATCTAGGGTTTAAAAAATATCTTTGCGCTTTGTAGAAGTCCGACCGGGTCTCATCCAAAACCGCCATCGCCGTCTGTGGGGTCTGTATCGTCAGAGTTTTTTATGTAGCAGCAGTGAGCTTCGTAGTACATTCAGGCACCTCTGTTCGTTAACGTAATGTGTGAGTAACTGTGCATGTATGTACACTCACGTAAAAAGTGCAGTAAGCAACGTCAACACAGTCATTGGTTTATTGTACGTAAGTACACCATTGCACAAATATCCTCATAAACAAAGCTGACGTCAAATGCTGTCCACACAGCATTACATTACAGATCACGTTCTACTAATTGGTGTGTTTGAGACATGTGATATTAACTTAACCTCGGAACCCAGAAATTAACGGAGCTGATATTCTAAACTTGGAATAGTGGAAATATAAAGAGAAACTATTTTACAGGACTATCCACCACCGTCATGTTTTATATTACCTCACATTTAAAACTACTTTCACCCCTGTTAATTACACTAACTGTCAGTCTCCAGCTCCACTGGTAGCGGTTAGTAAGTTCCACCAATTGAGGGTGTATATGTGTTGGCAGAGCAAAATAACTGGCTAAATAAAGAAACAAATCATAGTCTGTTGATAATAAATGGTGTTTGCAGAACTGTTGTATAAAAGCAATATCACACTCGAGGTCATGTCTTATTGCTGGATATAACATAGCTGGAATAAGGGCTCAGTATAGCACTCTCTCATGTGATATGCTTAATTATACAGTTATTATACAGTTATTATACTTGAGGAATCGCCAGTAGTCCAAGGGTGCCACAATTATTCTTTTGAATAGGGAACCCCTATGAAATGCTTTGAATACAGTGTAGCCTTGGGTTGAATAAAAAGCACGGTAAAGCCTGAATAGTTACAAATCATGCAAATGTAGAGCGGGGAAGCGAATTAAAGGTCTAAATCTAGTATTCAGCAGCTGTATTTAGCAATAGTGTTTAGCAGTTTTGTGCAAATAATGTTATGAAAGAATTGAAACGCTGAATTATTCCAGTAAGCTAATGATAGACTGTATAACGGGTTGTAAATCTTTCACAGTATTGAATATTCAGTATCAGTATAGTCAGCTTTTCCAAAGTAGAATAAAGCTGTGATTCAGATGTAGATGACTAAAAACTAACGCTGATAAAATAAAAACAAGAAACGAGGGGAAAAAATAACTTGCTTCAAGTTATGGAAATCACAGTTTTCAAACACAGTTTCCTATATGACTTTTAAGTAGCTTTTAATCAGGAGTTATTGCTATCTCGTAATAGTTATTGTTTTATTATTTATTTTGGTTTATGACTTAATTTTAAACATATTATTTCTATTGCTTACATTTCTTATATCTGTATTATATTTTCAGATATTTTACTGTACATGATGTTTATCTAAGTCTTATACACATATTTGGTAAATAAACTGTGTAAATGAGATGAGACTGTGCATTCCCAGCGTAGTCAAATGAGAACATTATGATATTCACTGTGGCACAATAGTTCCTGTTATCTCGTTACAGGTGTGTTCACTACTGTTTTTTTTCCCCACTCGGGCCCACTTTCACAAACATCAAACATTCTTGACTATTCACATGCACACGGTTCTCTTGCTTTTACCTGCCTGCACGAATTTATAATAAATTTAGTTGGATTTGTTTCTCAAAATCAGTACAGATATGTCATTAAAACACTGTGACCCTGCTGAGGTAAAATCAGTTACCGAGAATTAGGAAACATAATACATACAGTATATTATACAGAGCCACTTAAGGAACCCATCACATCCACAAACACAACGTGTACTCACGTCTACTCAATTACATTTCATTGTCCCATTGCCTGCTTTTTGTCACACCTCTAGGGTAAACACATATCTGGTTTTAAACAAAGCTAAGAAATAGTTACACTAATTCTTAATAAGATAATCTATTTATAAAGCAATTTTATTTCTTTGACCCTTTTAGATTTTCTTGGAAAGCATGTGATGAGCCAAGCTCAGAAACAGGTCTTCCTCAGCCAGAGTGGTGGCAAGTGCTGTAACCATGTAGATGGTTGTCCCCATGGTAAAACCATGGGTAGAGCTTGGCCTGAGCATTGTTTGAAGAAGGCCAAGGCATTAAAGCATACAGCCAAGAGAGACAAGCAAAAGAGACAACAACAACAACAACAACACATGGAAGACTGGCTCCATGATGGATGTAAGACAGGAGCTAAGTTAAAAAAGGGCAGGCCCATGAAGGTTGTGTCTAAAAAGGGCAATGCAAAAGTGTCCAAGAAATTGAGAGAGGAGAGGAATAGGAAGCTATACCCACTACGACGAAGAAGTAACAAATCAAAAGATGAGGCCTTAAGTTGCCATGTCATGCTTTCCCGCCTTGAGGGGAATGATTTTGAACCGGACAGCGAATTGCATGAGAAAGAACCAAATGCAATTTCCAAAAGACGTCGACGAAAAAAGAGAAACAAACTCAACCAAAAGCTAGTAAACACCAATGAATCAGTACAAATACCATCTAAAACTAAATATGAAGCAAGTACAAATACAGTTCTAGCTCAGGAGCCTCGTAAACGCCGGCTTGCCTCTCTTAATGCCGAAGCTGTCAACAGCCTGCTGTTGGAGAAAACAGATGTACCACTAAGCAGCAAGCTCCCTAAGAAACAGCACCATGAGACCACACCTGTTTTTAATGAGACAGATGATGCAAAAATTTGCTCCCTGTCACAAACTGCTGCTCAAGCCCACAAGACTGAGAAGTGCCAAAACCACAAGAAGGCAAGGAAAAGAAAGTCAGAGGAAAAAGACAGCAATGATCTGAATCTGTACACTCCTACTCCAAAACGGCTCGCCGGACTCAACGCTGCTGCTCTGATGAAGCTCACAAGCTCCACTACAGGAAGTAAGCAGCGAGTAAAAACGGACAGTAAAAGTATTGGTTCTGCAGGGAAGCAGACTGCATGCTGTAAATCCCACGTGCAACAGCCTAAAAAGCAAGGACTCAAAAAGGCTTTACCTCAGGGTGGTGGTGCAGCACGTAAGATCAAGGGAAATGAGTCTAAACTGAAGTGGGACGGACCTGCTGACTGTCACTGCTTAGCCAAATCAGGGTATCATTCTCATGGCATGATGGGATATCCTATTAAAGTGGTAAAAGAAGAGCAGGTGGAAACTGAGCTTGGGGCTTGCTACTGCTGTCCCCCAGAAGGTTCAGTAGAATACTGTCACAGGTTGGCACTGTATCTGAGCCAGAAGGCCTGCAGTGAGACAGACAAGCATCCTGTGACTTCAGTGAAGCATGAATGCCTGGTAGCCGCGTCTTCTCTGGCCCACCCAGCCCTCACCCTCAGTGCCCACCCGTGCCTGTGTGCCGACCCCTGCTACTCTAGTTACTACGTTCACTTTGCAAATCATGGGCCTCGTTCAGTTTGTCTAAGTTCGCAGCCACTACCGTGTGCACACAGCTCCATGTGTCCCAGCAGGGTCCCTGCGTCGAAGCTGCTGCCCACCTCTGTCTCCCACGCCTCAGGAATCTCACACCCTGCCTTCTGCAGTTCAGTCCGCTCTTCTTGCTGCAGTGAGGGCTGCAGGGTTGGCGGTTACACTTTCAGCACTATGCAGCCTGTCACCAGCAGGGCGTGCTCTTATGCCACAGGCTGCACCAACTGTAACCATCAAATCAAAACAGGTAATACATAATAAGGGAACTGTTTAAAATCCTGTCTATATCATATTATTTTGGCATAATCCCTTTGGGGCATACAAATAAAAAGTTAAGTTCTCAGGTTTTTCTACTTTTTCAGTAATTATCTTCTGAATATCAACACATATTATTTATACATATATTATTTTCCACCACAATTTCATTTGACTTGAGGAGAAAGTTTCATATAGTGTCCAATTTTTGTGATTGCGCATCTGTCTTGAAAAGCATTGCTTAACACTGCAACAGAGAGTTCGCCATCTGAAAAAAAGGGTTTCAGACATAGCCTCTTTAAAAAAGTCTATTAAAAAAAGAAAAACGCTAAACAGGATGTAGGTTTCGTTCACAGAAGTTTTTAGTACAGTTACCTGTTGCTTTTGATTTCAAAGAGAGTAATGTTTGATTGGCATGCTCCAATGCATGTAAAAAATTCTCCACCCTTCATTAAAATTCTCTACTGAAGGTTAAATTGCCAGAATAAATGTATTCTGGCCATCCATTCAAATGTTGTGGTGGAAAAAATGTAAAGTTATTCACTGTTGTCATTTCACATTAAAAAACAGACAATCTAGTGCTAAAAATGCAAAAGTACAGTTGCATATTAATACATTTTCTGCTGAATGCCAGAAATTCCTTTTGAAAGTAGTCTTAGTCTTTTTTAAGTCATTGTAGATAAATTGGCACTCATACTAAACACTACGCTGCTTTTTTTTGCTTGTGCAGAAGGCTACTCTTCGCCTCAAGTGGATCAAAGTTCCTCTCTGCTTGTTCCACCAGCCCTGCCCCTTTCTAGGTGCCCATTGCCTAGGTTAAGCCGATCCTCTACGGTTCTCCCACGTCTTCTAAACACACTTGCAGACAACAGACAGACAGAGGTCAAGCTTCGAGGACCAAAAGAATGCCCTCAAAAAACCAAACCACCCAATGGCTCTATTGGCGCAGGACCTACAAAACTGTCTCAGAAACAGCCAGTTCCCAGCCCAGTAAGTGCCAAACACCAGAAAAAACTACATCGCCACCGGACAACGAATGGCTGGCGTCCTTTTGGAGAACCAGTAGAGAAAGAAGTCTTTATTGCGGTGAGTTTTTTCCCTCTGGTTGTTAATGTGGTTTGCCCTAAAAGAGCATTCCCAAAGAAAATGCATTGTTCTGCAGGGGGAGGACATGACAGCACTGCGTCAGTGTTATGAAGGAGTAATGCGAGACGGAGAGGTGATTCGGATCAGAGATACCGTGCTGTTGCGGTCCGGACCACGCAAGAAATCCTTACCATATGTGGCTAAGATATCAGCTTTGTGGGATGACCCTAAGACAGGTGAGGAACTGTTTACTGTGATTATCAATGCACTTTCAACTTTTATATTGAGTTTGTAGGGAATTTCTAGAAGCTGCTATTGACTTAAAGTAGACTTGCTTTTCTGCATTTCTTAGAGGACATAAAAATGTACACTTAATTCCTGATAAAGTGTTCTTGCGTACATGTAGTTGTTTTGTGCTTATAGAGGATTACTAAAAAAGGGAACTGTACTGGAAGATTCTAGTTATTAGCAATTTTCAGCTTAAGTGAAAAAAAGTGAGTGCTCTGCTTAATTCATGTACACTCTCGTACAGTAGAGGAAGGCCACTTATTTAGGATTTTTTTAATGCACATGGATTGCTGTCTATGTGTGTTTATACATGTGCTTACATGTGTGTGTTTACTTGTGTGGTTATGTTTTAGTGTTTTTAACCGATTGTTAATGCCACTAATATGAGACATACCAGAATAAAAAAAATTATTAGAGAGAATGCCTCTCTGTCTTAGCATTATTTTTTTTTTGGCTTATTTTTTAATGTTAAGACTGTGACACTCCAAATGTATTTAAGTTAATTTCTTGCATGTTGCTAAAGAATGTGCTGCGATTGACCTTTGCTTGTTTGCTTTATCTTTCAGGAGAGCTGATGATGAGCCTCTTCTGGTACTATCGACCAGAACACACACAGGGAGGCAGAGATCCCAGCATGCACTGTGAGGTGAGACATTAACTCATCCCAGCCAGCTCTGATGGGCAGCTTACTAATGTTTCCTTTTTTACTTCGGAGTAAACACATCCTTCAGCCAGGCTTATTCTACAGTCAGTGTTATACTGCAGTAAGCTTCCATTTAGTTGTTTTGAACGGAAAAAATACAAAAAATGTGAAACGTGAACAAGGTTTATTAAAAGCTATATATATATATATACACACACACACACACACACAACTATATAATATTATGATATTATTTGTATGAAGGAAATCTTTGTAACTTTACACATTAAATCTTTGGTTAAGTTTTCAACAGTCCCAGTCATGATTAAAAAGTCGTGTCTTTACAATAGTATCACAGAAAAGTACAGCGAACGCTTGATCCATGAATGAAATCAACTCCACCGATAACTTGTCGCCAACTCACAGAAGAGATTGCACATGTGTTTATGTAAACTGTACAGACAATCAATCACAAGCAAAACATTCACAAATCATTCACTTGCCTTGTACAGTCCTGACCTGGTCATCTCCAAATGTTTGGGCCATTAAAGTAGTTCCTGGGGGAAGATGAGAAGTTTGTGAGCTTTATGAGATCAGAGATAGAGTTTTTTTTTTTTTTTTATGTCAACCAAACTCTCTAGGTATGTCATCCTCAACAGTTTGGGAATCCTTAAAGGCATATCTAAGGGGGCAGATCATTTCATTTTGTGCCAAACAAAATAAGGAGACCAGGGAACAATTTACAAAATTAGCAGATAAGATAAAGGAATTGGACTCAATATGCAGTGTGTTACCTACACCAACTATACTCAAACAGCGCCTACTATTACATGCAGAATATAATTTAATTTCGACAAAGCAAGTGGAATATCTGGTTTTAAAACCACGCTCCTCATTTTATGAGCACAGGGAAAAAACAGGTAGACTGTTGGCCAATCTGTTGCGGCAACGATCGGCTAAACAAGCTATACCCGAAATTAAAAATGATCATGGTATAAAGTGTACTGATAATTTAACAATCAATAGCTGTTTCCTACACTATTATAAATCACTATATACTGCTCCTTCATCTGTTGTCACCTCGAAATCAGAGGCTTTTTTGAAAATGTATGTATTCCTACAAAGTAGTTCCTGGGAGGCCAGCCTTTCAGATGTGAAACAGGCAGTCTGATCATGGCTGCTCTGTGCAGAACTTTTCACCATGATGGTATCCAAGCACTAGTGAAACGCTGGAATCAGTGCATTAGTGTATCAGGGGATTATATAGAGAAATAAAGTTTTTTTTTAACTATTATATATATATTTTTTTACTATTCATAACTATGATCTGTTGCACAATCAGAATGTCTTGACGTGACCTGAACCTCCCTTTTAATATAATACTGCTGTGAAACCTTATGCTTCATTTCATCTAATACCTTATTGAACATTTAAGCAAAAGGTTGGAGGTAAGCACATAAAATCGTCTGCAAAAAGGTTTTTAAAAGCGTTCCATGCCTTCACCACAGTTTAACATTTGGCCCGGCTGTTTTTTTTAATCATTTCCAGAATGAAATTTTCGCCTCTCGGCACCAAGATGAAAACAGCGTGGCCTGTATCGAGGACAGATGCTATGTTTTACCTTTAGCACAGTACTGTAGGTAAGATATTTCACTATTTTAATGGTAAGATTTTAAATGAATGCACTCAGTGAGGACATTATTAACGGCTCTCCTCCGACGAAAAGTATATGAGTGTTAAAGTCTTAGTCAACTGTCTTTTGTGTAGATTTTGTGCCTTGGTAAAGCGCCGCTCAGAGGGTGTTCCCAACAGCGTCTCCGTGGTGCCCCAGCCCTCTGACAGCGCTGTCCCCATTCACCGACTTGTGCCCGAAGACGTTGATCCCGAGCTGGTTTACCTGTGCCGCCATGTCTACGACTTCCGCTACGGCCGCATACTGAAGAACCTGCAGTAAGGGTGCGAGGCTGCGTACACACACACCTGCACCTCACTAATGATGGAAAGCCTTCATACTAAAAAGATCCCTGTGCAACCTACTGGCCTCTTTGTTTTGAAAATTCTGATTTATTGTTGAAAAAATAATAATAAATGACCTGTTTTTCATGTTTTTTGCTCAGGAGGTTAGACTGCATAGAGGTCTGGGGTTGTTGAACAAGATGCTTTTTTAAAACTGTCTCCACATTCCCAGAGTGGCAGCATTCGAAGTGAGTGCTATAGAAGAATGGAAATGATTGAGTTCTTAATCGGATTTTTAAATTCTCAGTAGAAATTAGGTTTTTATTTAACCCTCCATTCAAAGTTGGTGGGGGATTTATAGTTCTCTTCGGTGATTTGTCTTCTACACTGGACTGTATTACTGGCAGAGGGAAATCAGATAAAGCTGCCGTTTCAGATTCAGAGTGTAATCAGATAGAGTTGCTTCAATAGGCATGTCTGTCCACCAGTGGAAGGCTGCAGGAGTAGATGCTTGTCTTTTTCGTTTCTCTCATGTTTTGCTTTATTGCGTAGAGGTCACTTTGTATTGGTGTTCTCTTGTGCTCTTCTTGTTTCTTGCTTTACATCACTCAGTTGGCAGCTAGTTTTGACCGAAACCTCTACGACTTTAACTCCTATAGTAAAACCAAAGGTCAGCTCAGTGCTAATCTCTGTTCTCACTCACTAAGCCCTGAGGAACTGTGCCATATTATTCCACAGATAGGAGAAGCTAACATGTGTTTTTTCCAAGCACAGACATTTCATCATGTATTAACCTGCATGTGTCCATTTTCCCATGCTTCTAGTCACAATAGATAAATTGCACTAATCTCTTTCTCTTTTTTTTTTGTTGTTCTTTTTTTTGTTCTTTTGCTGTAATTCAAATTCACATTTAGATTGTCCTTTCTGATTTTATCAACATGCCGGTGCTTTGGTCAGTAAGAAAGATTTAGCTCTCAGACATCCTTCCTGTGCACTATCAACAAGAATGTCATACTATTTTGACATCTATCATTTTTACGTGCATTCGTGATGTACAGATCTGAGTTTAAGAGCTCTTTTACACCCGTGAATAATTTGCCATGTCTGAATCAAAGTGAAACTGATACTGTTGGTTTCATTTGCAATTAGTTTTGGTTTGCTTTCACACTACACCTAATTAAACAAACCAATTAGCATAGGCTTGCGCAATATTTCTGTATCTATGATCATGATTTTCCCTTTTAAAAATGTAATCCATGGTCTAAAAAAATATAAGAAATATGCATTTTCTTCATTTTTAGAAAATGGGTGGGCATAATAATATTACCAGCTGTGCAACTGGAAATTACAGCAAAAAAAAAAAAAAAGCTCAGGTGGACGGCAGATTTTTTAAGTAATTCTGCAGTAATGCACAGTTATTATTATTATTATTATTATTATTATTATTATTATTATTATTATTATTATTTAAAATAAATAATAATAATAATAGTAATATTTTTTACAGTGTTAATGGAGCAAAAATTTTTTACAGTTAATGCTGCTCAGTGTTGAGCAAAAAAAGAAAACAAACCAGTGTATTTAGTGACCCTATATTGACTGACTTTGTTGTGGGCCTTTTTTAGGTTAAAAAAAAAAGAATAATAATTTCTTATTATTTCCTAAAAAAGCTTTTTATGAGTTTTAAGTCAAGGCTTTTTTTTTTGGTATCCCTGATACACGTAGTAAACTGATGTCCAATTTATACTTGTATAATATAAATGATGGAAGAAAGACACAAATCATTCCAGGTTCACTTGTTGGCTGATTCATCTTCCATTTTATTGGGCAGAAAAGTCATTCTAGTGTTATGTTTTCTGCTCATGCCCAAAGCTAGAGCACACTAACCTTCTGCCACTCTGGGGTAATTTCCATTTTGTTTGACATTTTACTCTTCACATTAATGAGTGTTAAAAGTGAGTGTGGCAATAATCCAGTTTTATGTCCACAGACAGGAACAAAAGAAAAATGTGTGGACTGAAATATATTGTCTTGCTGCACCTTACACTCACTCACTCACTCACTCACTCACTGACTGCCCTAACCCCAACCTGAAACTACATTACCCACAATGCAGTGCATCTATATATTAACCTTTTACTATCTAACACTAGCGTGTGCCTGTGTTTATGTGGATCTCCTATGCAAAATGCGTAACAGCTGGCAGGTCTGGTAATATGACATAATAAACCACTGGATATCAAGTCACTGTAATATTGTGTAATGATGGGAATTTCGTTATATCGCACAAGCCTACTGAAAAGTGTGCAAGTTTGAAAATGCTTTTATTCATTAGTTGGAAATACAGCAGTAGAAAAAGTTGAACAAATCTTTGAAATGCAGAGGAAACATTCACACACGGAGAACTTGGAGTTAGCGCTAAATATGTTTTCAAACTTGTTGTGCAAGCCTTTATTTTTCCTGTTTATTTGTCAGTGCAAACACCTAGAACATATTTCTGTAGTGCTACAGCTCTGTCCTCTGGTTTGCACTTCAGACTAAACGCTATCCGTGTAGCCTTTATCGTCATCTAAACCTGATGACTGTGTGAAACGTCTTAATTGTGTTGGTTGAATCAGGGCCTATATGCTTAGAGATAAAATTTCACATTCTATATTATCAGTAGTGACCTCTAAGCTTTTGAACAAAATAAGTACTAATTAGCACTTTTCCTATTAGCTGGCGCTAGTTTATTTGAAGTAGTTTTCAGTGTTTGAGATGCTTAAGATTAGGAATGCTTTTCATTTTGCATTTTTAATGCTTAACTCATAAACCATGGCCATGCTCGTATATGAATTGTTGACATGTCGAACTGTTGTACCGTGGGATCAGAAATGTTTTAGTAAGGTAGTTTAAACGGCTTTCCAGCATTATTATATACATGTATAAATGTATGTTTAACGTGTGTGAAGAACCCAGAAGCTGTTTTACCCCATTGTATCATTGGCATGGATTTTGCTGCAATTAAGCCTTGATAAGCAGGTCTACTTTAAAACTAAAATGGATATAATAATGGGATTTAAAATGAAATGACGTTATTTTTAAACCCCATATTCATAAAAGAAAAAAAAATCTGTATTTCAATTTCTCCTGAAACATGAGATATTTTATTAAGGCTATTTCTAAAAGTAGAATATGCAATATATTTTGGGGACTATTTTCGAGAAATCTATTTAAATCAAACTACTTATGTTGTTTTAACCGATTTAAATTTGTTTTGATGTGGCTTATAAATTGAAAATAATAACAACCAAATAAGCAGAAGCTAAACATAGACAGTGTTTCTTTTTTTCTTTATTTGTTAGATTGGAATCCAAAGGTATGGATTACTTGAGAGCCATTCGTGTAGAAGAAATTAATTGTACATATCCTTGATTATTGAAGAATGACCCGATCATGTTTCGAATAAGATAAAACATTGCACAATACATTTTTATTACTTATAAGTAACTCTATTTAAAGAAGTTATTTAATATTGAGTATAGAAATGATATAGATCTCTATATTTCAAGTAATCAAGTAATTTTTGTTTCAAAGTGTTTTGAATTGCTGTTGCAATACGTGTAAGTTCATGCCATACTTTTTCATTTTTTTTTTTCTTCTTTTTTTTTTTTGTCTTTTATGAATTATGAAGTAGTTTGGTGAAATTATTAAAAACTAAAACTGTTTTATTTATGGTGTACTGGCATCAAGGTTAAAGACCAAAGCACACTCTTAAACTGGTGCCCCTTTGTGTGTATATTGCATCTATGTGGGGTTACCCTGTACAATACTGCAGAAGAACTTTCTGTCAGAAAACCAATCAGTCAGGTACTTGAACGATCAATTTTGTAGTCTCTCATAATATTAGTTTTACATATGGCCTTTGCCCATTTACTATGAGTTGTCTTGGTTTTATTCACGGGAAAGGGCCAAATATCACTTAATTACAGTTGTATAAGGAACTTCAAATGAACTTGTTACAGACATGGCAGGAACAGTAAGTAAACTTGAGAATGCTCTACTCTGAATATAGGGTGACAACAGTGTCACTTCATTGTTTGTTTGGTCATTGTGAGATAGAGGCTGCTGTTTTTTTGTTTCTTTTTTTCTTTCTCTATTCGTTTTTATTTGTCTTTTTTTTTCTTATCACTTTGAGGTCTCCTGATCTTTAGATAACCAACGTACCACGAGGACCTCGTGAGCTCAACGGCTCCTCGTGGAAGGCTCTACAGCAAGTTTTACATCACAGTGTTCAGCTTATCTGATTATTTAAAAAAACCTGGACTTTCATAGATTTTTGTACAAGTCAATTTTCATAAGGAGACTAGAAGAGAGAAGCAGGGTTTTGTCTCTAGAATTACTATTTCTGTTTTTTTTTTCGCAAGGTATTTAGGCTAACCACTTTGTTGCAATAAAACTTGCTGATATGCTTTTCTACGTTGAATAATTCTTCTTTAATCACAGTGACCAAAAAAACAAGATTTTTTTTCTTCCCAATCTCTGACCAATATTAAACTCAATGTTTGTTTCTGTGTTGCTAGTTTAACGCTTACTTGCTAACATATATTTTGATAGAATAGAACAGTGCTTAAACAGAGGTTATTTTTAAATGGGGCCGGGGGGATGTGTTTTTATCAGTGTCGCTAGGTCATGCACTTTTTTAATGACAACAAGAATCCCTGCTGATTATTGTCAAATGAAAGAGTATTTATAAAAATCTTTTGTTAAAATCTGTTTGAAGTGTTTTATTGCTTCTTTTAACAGCACACAAGACACATTGCATGGTCAAACTGAGGGATCTATATCTTTCCTGTTAGAATAAAAGTGGCATAATTTGAGGTCTAATTATGACTGTATTCATTTAAAGTAAATTTTGGAGAAGAGCTAAAGACAATACAAAGATAAGACTTTATAGGACATTATACAGAGTGTGTCTGCAGCATATATAAAAGACAAAGATAATATTGTAAGTAAGAAATAAGTATTAAATTAGTCAAATTAATGCAAAAAATAATGAAAAAAAAATGTAAGTTGCAAGTAAAATTATATAAATGTATGTACGGTATATGTGTAATTTTCATCTATATCTATGCTCTTTTACAAAACAATACATTACATTGTGTAGGCATCCTATAAAATGTAATAGTTATTGTTAAAAGTATACAGCATTGTCTGCAGAGGTAGTTACAGTAGCATTATTGTTTCCAGGGCAGATAAAACATAAATATACCATAATACAAGGATCAAAAGATGGATCAGAGTGCAGAGTTGTACAGTTTGGAGGCTGCTTGGGGAAAAAGACCTGCAGAAACCTTCTTTCCTGAAGAGAGGCGGGGTCAATCTGCCTTTCAGTGGACTCATTTGTCTCCGTTGTGTTTTATGGACTGACTGGAAGCAATTCTTAATGATCACCAACACCTCTGCCAGCATGACAATGTCTGCCACTATCTGCACCATGTCTACAGTGCCCTTAGGACTGAATCGGCCTTTCAAATGATCTTGTTCAGTCTCTTAATGTCCTATGCTGAAATGCTGCCGAAGCACACAGCATAAAAGATGGCATTCGACACCTCAGGCTCATAGAAAGTTCTTAACAGTCGGGCCTTCACACCAGACGACGTCAGCCTTTTGAGGAGGTCGAGTTGGCTCCGGGCCTTTTTGTTCAACTTCTCCATTTTTGCTTACCATCCAAACTTGTCACCTAAATAGACACCCAGGTACTTGTAAATGTTAACTTCTTTAATGTTCTCAGCCAGGAGCTGGAGGGGACTTCATTTTCTAGAAATCCACCCCAAGATCCTTTGTCTTTACAGTTTTACTTGGCAGAAGTTTGCACTAGCAACATCCAACCAAGCTGTTTACTGTACTCCTGCTCCTTCCTCTCACTAATGCACAATTAACCAACAATTACAGTATAATAAACTTTTGCAGATAGCATGTCTCAGAATTCTACCCTGCCTCATGCCCTAAGTTTCCTGGGTTAGACTCCATGCCCCCTCGATCCTGTCTACAGTATTAAGCAGTATAAAGTAGATGATGAGTGAGTGAGAGATTAAACTGAAATAAATGGCTGTCTGCATCAAATTTCCAACACATCTGTTATATCCTGTACACTGTCGGTCCAAAGGTTGGTGGACACCTGATCATAACACTTGTGTGCTTTTGAACATTCCATTCAAGCTTTAGTCCCGTATTAGCTTTAGTTACATTATTACAATATGTAATTCCACCAGTTGTTGGAGCATGACTGTGGACATTTTCTCATTCAGCCACAGGAGTATTAGAGAGATCATGTTGGATGAGGAGATCTGTAGAGCAGGCAACTTTACAAATCATCCAGCTAAGGTGTTCAGCGGGGTTGAAGTCAGGACATGTGTTCATGGAGCTCGCTTTTTGCAAAGGGTTGTTGTCATGCTGGAACAGGTTAATCCATCTTAGTTCCAGTGAAGGAAAATTCCAACTCTGAGGCAACAGTTTAGAGAATAAGCACATATGGGTGTAATAATCAGGGGTCCACAAATTTTTTTGGAAATAAATTTACCTGTATGATCACAACATATTTCTTTTTTTCAATAAAATAAAAAAAAATAAAATAAAAATACTATTCCAGCATTACCTAGTGTTTTCCTACCATCTGCATGCAATGTCATTCAAGAAGTGTTCAGTATTAACCAGTAGGGGTCACCAGTAGTCTGAAATATTTCAAAGTAAGTACTGTATTGGTTTGGTCTATGGCCAATCTTTGTTTGTTTTAGTTTGTGTGTGTCAATCCATCTCAGGGCACACACACTACGGGGAATTTGGGAACGCCGATTAGCCTAATCTACATTACATGATGTCTTTGGAAACCGGAGCATCTGAAAGGGAAGCCACCAAGTACGAGGAGAACATGCAAACTCAGCACACACACACAGACCCAAGCAGGAATCGAACCTGAAACCAGGAGGTGCAAGCCGACAGTGCTAACAACTAAGCCAGTGTGCCACCTGGTGTGTGTATATGTGTGTATGTATGCAAATGATGGTGTGATTATATTGTGGTCAGCTTATTGGTATGTGCTCACTGTTGTTTAATGTCCTGGGCATGGTTTCACATAAGGCTCTCTATTGCACTTTTGCGGGTTTTATGACTGTGTAACATGTGTGTCTGAAAGAACACTCTGTCTGAATCATGTCACAACAAATGTCCTTGTGTGTTGCCCTGTAGTGAGATTCAGCTTTGGGCTCTGATCCTCTTAAAGATATTAATGGTGTGGAGCTTTAAAGAGAGGCCAGTGTTGACCGCCTTAAAGTGGGAGGAGGCCCTGAGATGGGACATGTGAGATATGTGTGTGTAAAGATACAAGCTCTACAAGCGCAGATGATATATATAATTGTTTTAATCTTTACTTACTGAGAAACTTGTTTAAGCTATAATAGCAGTGTCTGAGATCTTTGGATCGTTGGCTGTCCAGTGCATGACCTTGGACAAGCATAAGAGCTGTTTTCTCTAGTCTATCATTACCACATCTATTATGCCATTGTGAATATGGTAATGTCCTGTTGGGTTGAGAGTGGATGGAAAAAAGATTACATAAAATTATGCTTATGTGAATGGACAGTACCAGTCAAAATTTTGGACACAAGTTTTGATTCATTTTCTACATTCTAGTATCCCTACTGGATTTTTTTCTTCTTCAAAATATGAAATAACATATGTGGCATTATGTAATTAAGTAACAACAACAACCTTCAATTTTTATTTTAAGACACTAAAGTCAGCTGTTCTGAAAAAGCTCTTGCAAGAAAAGGACTGTATTGTCAAGTGCATTTGCAAAACCCATCAAGCACCATGCTGAAGACTGTCCCAGGAAACCAAAAATCCATTTAGAGTTACCAGCCTCAAAATCACCAATTAAAGAACTATTTTGAAAGAACTTGCTATTTTGACTTTTTCATGAGATCAGGTTCTTTTGTCATTCATGCATCCAGTCCTCTTCATTAATGGCGGTACAGTACCATGGTCAGGTTTGCAGTAGGTCTGGAGCCTATCCTGTTAATACTGAGTGTGAAGTGAGAACATTGCAGGATGCCATACACAAACATTCCATTGTAAGAGTAATTTCAGTGTACCAATGTTTTAGGGTATTAGGAGTTCATGTATTTCATATTATTTGAAGTGTTATTTGAAGCACCATACATATTTTTTTCCTCAGGGCCTTTGCAGCAGCAACATCATTTGTGTAATGAGTTTGTTGTAATTGTTGAGATTGCTGAAATCCGGATGTCTTTTTCATCACCCAGCCCTCAAAATCCACCACACGCACATGCACGTAGACCACTCGTGTTTGCACTCGAAGTGACTTACCAGAGCCAGTAATCTGGGCGTAGTGACATCACTCATCACAAATTGTGTGTGTCTGAGGATTAGGAAAGTCACATGGAGGAGGAGTGTGCAACTGTGTGGACTGTTATGCAGCTTTAGTTCAGGGCTGTTTACAAAATTCTTATGCCCACGTGTACGTACACACACTGAGTTCTTAAACTCACTCGCTCACTGAGGAGACACTCACATGTTGGAGGGCACGGCAGCAGCAATGGCAGACGCGCATATGGATGAACTGGTGGCGCGATCTGGAGCAGCTGATGATGCAGAAGCTCAGCTGAGAGAACTGTACCATGATGGTCCTCTCTTAGAACCTGAAGCAGACTTCATAGTAGGTCAGTACCACGTTCTGTCAATCCATTACATTTGGTTTAATTATATGAAAGCATAATACTTTTTACTGTGAACAATATGTTTCATATTTTGTGCACATTTGTTTAATGTTAAATTACTACATTACCCTCAGATACACAGTAGACTACTGCAGGTTAGATTAAGCAGGTTAGATTAAGTGCTAATCTACAGTATATGTCTATATAACCTCAAACTTCACAAAACTACAATATGAAACTAGAATTGACCAGCAATTGCTTTGGCATGACAAATGTAACATTTCTTAACATAAAATAGTTTAAGAGATCACTTCCATATTCCACACTGGATTATCCACTCTACAGGGTGGGCCATTTATATGGATACACCTTAATAAAATGGGAATAGTTGGTGATATTAACGTACTGTTTGTGGCACATTAGGATAACTTTTCAAGATGGGTGGTGACCATGGTGGCCATTTGGAAGTCGGCCATCTTGGATCCAACTTTTGTTTTTTCAGTAGGAAGAGGGTCATGTGACACATCAAACTTATTGGGAATTTCACAAGAAAAACAATGGTGTGCTTGGTTTTAACATAACTTTATTCTTTCATTAGTTATTTCCAAGTTTATGACCACTTGTAAAATGTGTTCAATGTGCTGCCCATTGTGATGGATTGTCAATGCAACCCTCTTCTCCCACTCTTCACACACTGATAGCAACACCGCAGGAGAAATGCCAGCACAGGCTTCCAGTATCCGTAGTTTCAGGTGCTGCACATCTCGTATCTTCACACCATAGACAATTGCCTTCAGATGACCCCAAAGATAAAAGTCCACCCATCTTGAAAAGTTTGCCCCCTCACATATACTAATGTGCCACAAACAGGACGTTAATATCACCAACCATTCCCATTTTATTAAGGTGTATCCATATAAATGGCCCACCCTGTACATTTGTTATTCTAACTGTTGTTTTTATCCTTTTTTTTTTTTTTTATTATATATTTCCCATAGATATAAGAGATATAATCGGTTAAGTTTCCTAACTGGGATTTCACTGAGCTGTAAAGTAATGTGACAAATAATTGAATATTATATTATTATTAGTACTATAATGATATGCGATGCAACTGTGTATATTCCTGCGCCATACAGGAATGCAGTCTCACTAATTCCATTTTGATGCCACAGGATTAAGCTCTATTTCAGTCCCGATCTCCATATGGGTGTTCTCAAAATAACAAGCGCCTACTGTTGGATTAATGCTAAGATGAAGGAAGCAGAAGACACAGATAATTATCTCTATGGTTCTGATACCATATTATGGTAGACAACTGGGAAGCCTAGAGATACAGTCGGATCCCAAAGCCGTCCTGTCTGATCTCACAGAAAAGGCATGAGAATGGAGTCTCCAACCTACCCAGATCCCAATCCAATCAAGCACCCATGGGATGTGTCAGACAAACAAGTTTGATCCATGGAGTCCCCATACTGCAACCCACAGCATCCAAAGGATCTGCTGCCAACATCCTGAAGCCAGACCCCAACAGGACACCCACAGAGGTCGTATGGAGTCAGTACCAGCCCACGTGGCACAAGGGGAACCAAAAGCCTGTGTGGTTTTAATGTTATGACTGATCAGTGTGTATAGTATAGAGGCAAATAAGGGGGGGGGGATGTCTTGTCAGTGACGTACTAATGTGATTTAGTCCAGGTTTTAATGTTATGATAAAAACATAGTTTCTGTTACCTGCACTTTCAAGTATTTGTTATATCCATGCATTGCCAGAGAAGCTATGTTCCTAACACTTAACTACAATTTTATTTTCACTTCTAATCTCATAAAATCTCTAAAAAGACTTATTTACAATCCATTTTATAAAAAATAAAAAAATAAAAAAAAAATCAAGTGCTATACAATGACCTTAGTCATGTTTGAAAAAATTCTGAAAGGAACAAAAAATTTATTTTAAATTATACTGGCAGGAAACTGGCTGGTAAGTAATTCCAAGCATCCTGAAGAACCTGCCACAGTATTTCCGGACATGTTTTTCGTCACACTTTCTCCGATTACTGCATGTAAAGATAGACAGCCTGCTTCATTTGAATGGTACTCTTGTACATAGTCTCACCTTTTAAAGGAAAGACACACAGCAGGATTACAGGAGATCCTCAGCTTATCCAGGGTCCAGGGAATGCTGGGTCATCAGGCAGCAATGCACTATGAAAAGCCTTCAAATCCTGTCTGGTCGTTTGTTTTAGTAACTTTTAGTGGCAATTCTAGAGTCATTATGTCAGAGTGACTACACCTACAATTAAGTCCAATGAGCTTTTTTTGTTATTGTTGTTCCTCCAATTCTACCAACTGTGTAACACTCCATAACTTCCCTAATCTGACCTTTACACTGCTTATATAAGAACAGAAATGTCCTGTTCTCTTTGTGATGACAGATGAGCGCAGCTCAGCACACAGTAACATGGATGTGACAGACAGGCTCATGTACATGGAGCAGCGCCTACAGATGCAGGAGGACGAGGTGCAGCTGCTGAAGATAGCTCTGGCTGATGTCCTCAAGAGACTCAACATTTCAGAGGCACAAACTGCACAAACAGTTGCTCTTACCAAAAGAGGACCTGTTAAAGGTATCAGCCTACTGCATATAAATTCTGTATTGCACTAAAGGAAGGTGCAGCACATGGTCCCTGATTGAATTTACAGATATTGCACTTATATCCTATAGGATCCCCAATACAAATGTGTGAATTTATTAGTTCAGAGTGTTTACAGAAGTAAATAATACACTTCAATGTTTTGTCCAGCATCAAGGCCTGCATCCTTGCCTCTGCCACTGAGAACAACCAGCAGTGCAGCCAACCCCCTGAAGAAGATCCCCAGCTCCACACTGCCCTCTTCCATATCCTCAAAGAATTACAGCTCTTTGCCAGTCAGCAAAAAGTATATGAAGACACTGTACATACATAAATTTGAGTGTATATATTTTTATTCTTTCTTTTTAACTGAGAGGAATATTTAATTATTTTCTCTCTGTCTGGTTTAGAAGTCCAGCAGGCAGTTCAAAAAGCAGTTCAAGTCTGCCTGCAAACCGACGCACTGTTTTATCAACCGGTACCACCACAACCCCCTGCAAGAAACTTCAAGAGAGGTCAGGCTTGTCGAGATAATAGAAAATGCAGTTGATTGTAGTAATTCTGCATTGACTTGATACTCTGTATACTGAACATTTTAATTTAAATTCTATTTATTTATTTATTTATTTTTGTCTAGCAGCAAATCAAAAGAAGCCGTCACAAGTGTTTTAGGTAAGAAAGAAATTTAATCCATATTAGTACCACCAGTATGCTCTGTTCTATTCTTCAAATAAAATGTGGCGATATATATATATATATTATGGATTATATATATATATATGAATTTTGGATTAGTGGTTAGCACTGTTGCCTTCCGCCTCCAGGATTGTGGGAGGTCTTTGTGCATGAAGTCTGCATGTTGTCCCTGTGCTTGGTCGGTTGCATGGTCCCTAGGTGGACTACAGAGTTTCCTGAATGGATGAAACTTTAGAGTACCTGAGAAAATAAAACCATTTCTAAAACCTCAGTTTACACACGTGGACAAAATTGTTGGTACCCTTCAGTCAATGAAAGAAAAACTCACGATGGGCACAGAAATAACTTTAATCTGACAAAAGTAATAATAAATAAGAATCCTATGAATGTTAACCAATGAAAGTCAGACATTGCTTTTTAACCATGCTTCAACGGAATTATAAAAAATAAAATTAACTCATGGAACAGGCCTGGACAAAAATTATGGTACCCCTAACTTAATAGTTTGTTGCACAACCTTTTGAGGCAATCACTGCAATCAAACGATTCCTGTAACTGTCAGTGAGACTTCTGCACCTCTCTGCAGGTATTTTGGCCCACTCCTCATGAGCAAGCTGCTCCAGTTGTTTCCGGTTTGAAGGGTGCCTTTTCCAGACAGCATGTTTCAGCTCCTTCCAAAGATGCTCAATAGGATTGAGGTCAGGGCTCATAGAAGGCCACTTTAGAATAGTCCAGTGTTTTCCTCTTAGCCATTCTTGGGTGTTTTTAGCTTTGTGTTTTGGGTCATTGTCCTGTTGCAAGACCCATGACCTGCGACTGAGACCCAGCTTTCTGACACTGGCCAGCACATTTCTCTCTAGAATCCCTTGATAGTCTTTAGATTTCATTGTACCCTGCACAGATTCAAGACACCCTGTGCCAGATGCAGCAAAGCAGCCCCAGAACATAACAGAGCCTCCTCCATGTTTCACAGTAGGGACAGTGTTCTTTTCTTGATATGCTTCATTTTTCCGTCTGTGAACGTAGAGCTGATGTGCCTTGGCAAAAAGTTCAATTTTTGTCTCATCTGTCCATAGAACATTCTCCCAGTAGCTTTGTGGCTTGTCAACATGTAGTTTGGCATATTCCACTCTGGCTTTTTTATGATTTGTTTTCAACAATGGTGTCCTCCTTGGTCGTCTCCCATGTAGTCGACTTTGGCTCAAACAACGACGGATGGTGCGATCTGACACTGATGTTCCTTGAGCATGAAGTTGACCTTGGATCTCTTTAGAAGTCTTTCTGGGCTCTTTTGTTACCATTGGGATTATCCGTCTCTTTGATTTGTCATCAATTTTCCTCCTGCAGCCACGTCCAGGGAGGTTGTCTACAGTCCCATGGATCTTAAATTTCTGAATAATATGTGCAACTGTAGTCACAGGAACATCTAGCTGCTTGGAAATGGTCTTATAGCCTTTACCTTTAACATGCCTGTCTATAATTTTCTTTTGAATCTGCTGAGACAGCTCTTTCTTTCGCTTCCTCTGGTCCATGTTGAGTGTGGTACATACCATGTCACCAAACAACACAGTGACTACCTGGAGCCCTATATATAGGCCCACTGACTGATTACAAGATTGTAGACACATGTGATGCTAATTAGTGGACACACCTTGAATTAACATGTCCCTTTGGTCACATAATTTTTAGTATTTTCTAGGGGTACCATGATTTTTGTCCAGGCCTGTTCCATGAGTTAATTTTTTAAAATAATTCTGTTGAAGCATGGTTGAAAAGCAATGTCTGACTTTCATTGGTTAACATTCATAGAATTTTTTTTAATTATTACTTTTGTCAGATTAAAGTTATTTATGTGACCATTGTGAGTTTTTCTTTCATTGACCGAAGGGTACCAACAATTCTGTCCACGTGTGTATATTATGAAGAAAAATCAGTTTTTTTTTTTTTGTTGTTGTTGTTTTTTTTCACAGAAAGAATTGTTTAGATTACATTTTGGCACTTCCATATTTCGTGCAAAGGTCTTAAGC
This sequence comes from Clarias magur, assembly GCA_013621035.1. NCBI lineage: Eukaryota > Metazoa > Chordata > Actinopteri > Siluriformes > Clariidae > Clarias > Clarias magur. The sequence continues at coordinate 3,867,689 of QNUK01000013.1, read as the reverse complement.
AAACAGCAAAACAAATTCACATAAATTGTTAGAAATACTGTATGTCAGACTAATTTCTCAAGGAACTGTATGTGGGGGTCTGATTTTTATCCTTCTTCTTCTTCTTCTTCTTCTTCTTCTTCTTCTTCAGGAACACGGCGTGTGACTCACTGCAAAGGTAGGCCTCATGCCACCCTTACCCTTATCATATTTATAAATCTCATTTTCAGTGTGAGTGACATATATCACAAAATGAACATATTGAGAACATATCGGGATAACTATTTTTATTAATCTTTGTTGTCTCTTTATTTTTTATCCCTTTTCCTCTCCTTTCTGTTTTCTGATCCCCACTGTTGTACCCTTCACTTAGTGACTATGCAGATCTATCTGAGCCACCAAGCAAAAAAGACTGGGCAAACTGAGAATGCAGTGGCTACAGCTGTGCAGCCGAGTGTGTGCCCACCTGAGAAAGGAATACCTCCAGATAAAGCAGCCTCGAATAAAAGGAAAATAGGAGCTGGGAGGAAGCCTCCCTGCACACTATCCCTGCACAGAAGCAGATGTCAGAGCCCCTTTTCCCCTGCTGACACCCCTATCTATAAGAGTCCCATCAAGTCCCCTAGCCAGTATTTTCAGATATGTTACTAAACACCCTGGACAAGTTAGTATGTAAAAGTGGTTTATTTGTGACTACTGTGATCATTAGTGATCTTGAAGTGACATGTTAATCCTTGAGAATTATTGCTATTTCTCTAATGGGTGACATTTTGCTGTTAATTTATCCGGCTTTGTAATGTGTATAATGTGTAATGTATGTGCCCTGATTTGTTCAGCGACATAAGTAAAGTTATAAGTATAACTTCATGTTCTTGTCCACTGTGTTCTATTTGACTTTTTTTTATTATTACTTACTGAATTTACATGCAATTTTTTTTTTGGCTTTTTCAGTGTTCTCAACTAAAGCAGGGAATCTTTTTGTAGAGGTGCAATCTATGCAAAATATATAAAGAAAATAAATAATTAAATGTGCCACATTTGACTGGTCAGAGTGTCTGTTACCATAGAAGTTCTTAATTATCATAAAACAGCTATGATTATAATGGCATTTAATGTGCCACAGTGCTGATATTAGAAATTACTAGCTGCACTTGAAAAAAGACAGAGAGTGCATTGTGATCATTCTCACAAATCATTATGAGCTGGAGTTTGTATGCTTACAGTGTTATTCAGATATACTTTGTGTGAACTGGGCCATTGCTAACTCCAGTTAGCATGCCAGCTCTAGTTTAACCATTGCTTTTTGTCCATAGTAAAATGACAGGACTTAATGATAAAGAACTAATTTTTACATATTCCGTGAAATCTTACCTAATAAAATATAATGCCATAACATCTGAGTTTTTTAGTTTATTTTTAAATACTGGGTTGTAGTTTAATAATCACAGGATTATTAAAATATCCTTTTATTTTATGTTTAATTAAAGGAATCTGTTGCACATGGAATTGTTCAGCCTTTTTGGGTAGTTTGGGACAATAGTAATATTGTCCTGGACAGTGCACTGTTTAATTTGACAGCAAGTAATGTACCAGGCAAGTAGTGGTTACCACTCTGACACCTTCCGGGTTAAGAGTTTTATTCACAGGTTTGAGTGTGTGTATTGAGTCTCCCCGTGATTGGTGGGTTTCCTCCAGCTACCCCTGTTTTCTCCCACAGTCCATAAATATACAGATTAAGGTACAGTAACTGGCATTTTCAAATCGCCTGTAGTGTTTGAGTGAGGGTGTGTATGCTTGTGCCCTGCAATGGACTGGAACACCGTCCAGACTTACTCTACCTACATGGTAAGAGGTATAGAGAATGTGTGAGAGTGGGTGAGAGAGTGTACCACAGGAAAGTATTATTTATTATGTTCTTTAATGCCTAAAAATATATCCTTATTGAATGATGAATCCTAGCTTATTTAGGACATATCCAAACCAGTCATCCATGTCTCATCCCAGTAGTCATGCACATTACCCCTCAGGTCATCTTTAAAAGGTCTTAAACTCAAGGTTAGGTTATCTTCAAGTCATTCCTTAATAAAAATGACTCTCTGGGTGGCATGGTGGTGTAGTGGTTAGCACTGTCGCCTTGCACCTCCAGGCCCTGGGTTCGATTCCCTCTCTGTGTGCATGGAGTTTGCATGTTCTCCCTGTGCTTGGTGGGTTTCCTCCAGGTACTCTGGTTTCCTCCCAGAATTCAAAGACATGTAGGTTAGGTTAATTGATGTTCCCAAAATTGCCCGTAGTGTGTGTATTTATGTGCCCTGTGATGGATTGGCACCCTGTCCAGGGTGTACCTCGCCTTGTGCCGTAAGCTTTCTGGGATAGGCTCCAGGATCCCCGCGACCCTGAATACAGGATAAAGTGGCATAGATGATGAGTGAGTGGGTGAAAATTGCTCTCTAATTTCATGTTCCTTGAGACATCCTGCAGTCCTATTTTGGCCCACTGGCATAGCTAGCAGATCTCTATTTTTATTTTTATTTTTTGCATTGCTGTAGATTTCCTTTCAGCTTGAAGCTGTCTGACCATTCCTTCTCATAAGTAATGTGTTTCAGCTCAAAGAACTGTTTGTCACTGTTTTTCACACTATTCCGTGTGACTGTTGCCTGTGAAAATCTCTGAAGATCAGCAGTTTCTGAAATAATCATTTCGGCCATTTGGTTGCAGCAACCACACCATCTTTACCCATTCAAATAGTTCTATTACTCACTCACTCGTCGTCTATACTGCTTTATCCTGTATACAGGGTTGCAGAGCCTATCCCAAGGAGAGTTAGAGCACAAGGCAGAGTACATCCTGGACAGGATGCCAATCCATCGCAGGGCACGCACACATACAGTACACACACTCATTCACACACTACAGGCAATGCTAATTAACCTAATCTGCAAATCTTTGGACTGAACACTGACCTGAGTTGGGAATCGAACCTGGACCCTGGAGGTGCAAGGTAGCCCAGCAGTGCTAACCACTAAGCCACTGGTTAAAGATACCTGCAAGTTACATTAATGTGTTTCTAAAGTTTCTGTTCACCTCGTTGTCCAAAGCTAGTCAACCTAAACCAAGCATACAGCGTTGGCCAAATTTTTGAGAATGACACAAATATTCATAATTATATTTACATTATACTCATATTCCAATTTCATAAGTGACAAAGGCTTTTGTTGTCAATTACATTAAGTTTATGCAAAGAGTCAATATTAGAAGTACTGACCCTTCATTTTCAAGACCTCTGCAATTCGCCTTGGCCTGCTGTCAATCAACATCTGGGCCACATCCTGACTAATGGCAGCCCATTAGTGCTCGGAGTTTATGGGTTTTTGTTTGTTCATCTGCCACTTGAGGATTGACTACAAGTTCTCAATGGGATTACAGTCTGGGAAGTTTCCTGGCCATGGGCGCAAAATTTTGATGTTTTGTTCTCCGAGCCACTTAGTTATCACTTTTGCCTTATGGTAAGGTGCTTCATCATGCTGGGAAATGTATTGTTTGTCACCTAATTGTTTGTGTTTGTGAGCTCTTGGAGGAATGGCAAAATTGTGAGTGAGCCCATTTTACTTGGCACGAAGCAACCAAACACAAATGGTCTCAAGATGTTTTACTGTTGGCATGACGCAGGACTGATGGTAGTGCTCACCCTCATACATTTCAAGAAGAATCTACTTCTTTCCTGGAAAAGTCTCCTGGGGTAAAAAAAGATGAATCCCTTTTACGATTGTTTGGGACATCTTAAAAAAAAAAAAAAAAAAAGCTTGTCCGGAGAAGAAAAGGTAAGCGCTATAATCAGGCTTGTGAGTACATTATTCAAACATAAACTGTAAATTTAACTGTAATAAAACATTAGTAAATTGATAGTATTTTAACAAAGTTTTTCTAATTCTGGCTGTGTTGGTGAAGAGTTCAAAATCTTATTAATCGAATAAATAAATACTATAAGTATGATGGTCCTCGGTTGTGCATTCCATGACTAAAAAAAAAATTTTTTTCAGATAAAAAGATAAAGATGGATTTGAATTGATATTCCTGCTGATCAGTTGATTCGACTGAATGATTCACTATTCAGTTGTTTGTTTCAAAGGAATCGATTCCTCAGCGTTTGCCCTGTCACTGGGAAATTGCACAACAGCAAAGTGATCTCTCTCTCTCTCTCTTTCTCTTTGGTGCTGGAGAGTGGAAAGATGGCATCTCCGAGCCCGTCGCCTCTCCACGCACTGACTCGCTCCACGGAGACAGCAGAGGCGATCGATCTGAGATGGAAGTGAGGGAGAGCTCGGCGCAGCGCAGACGTCCAGAAGCAACCGGGAGAGCGTCTCGCGCTGTGGACGCGACACCGAGCGAATCGTTCGTCGCGTTTTTCAACTCGTCGCGCCGGCTTCCAGCATCCGCACGTCTCCGGCGCTCCGCCACACAGCCGGCGTGCTAGAAGGATAATAGACTTCAAACAGGGGCGTGAGGGGCGACTCCACGAAGGATAACAGGGGCCGGGGACGATTTTGCGCAGTCCTCCACACGGAGGGGAGAGGAGAACGATGAGGTAAGCGAGAATCACGCGCTCGTCCTAACGCGGCGCCGGTATATTACAGCGCACAATGAAGGGCGCGAGCGCTGCTGCATCACATCCCTTTTTTAAATTATTTTTATTATTATCGGATTTACACCTGAGCATTACACGTGTCTCCCAGGTCTGATGTGTCTTTCAGGCCATATGGTCACTTCGACTAGTTAAAGCATCAATGAGAAATCACGTAGGTGTGTGTTTGTGTGTGTGTGTGTACCTGATTTAAGGCCTTTAAGGTGGGGCATCACACATCGTGGGTTACAGATTCTGATTTTATGACTCTTGCTACATACAGTATACTAGAATTCAGTTTTCAAGGTTATGCAAAGCACCAAAGTGCGTTTCGTGTAACAACAAAAAAAAGTAAAATTAAAAATACACCACTGTGTGTGCATGGAGCCAAAGGGGCTGCACAGAAAGGAGCCGTTGTCATAGAAACCCGAGCGCACGTGCGGCTCTCATTGATGAAAAGACGGTGGCCGAGCAGGAATCGAGCGCTAGCTGCATCAGGACCATCGCTCCATGCGTGTCAGGGCATCACGTGACCAGTGTGCCTAATGGCCAATTCTCAGTTCTGTGTCATGCACTGATAGGGAAACTGACTTTCCAAGGAGGTTATTCTTGGAGCAAGATTTTTTCATGGAAGTTTTTGTTTTCAAAAGACAGGAGGCACATGCATCACCCAAAAACTAGGAAATGCAGTTAGTGTTTACTTTGACAGTGATTATGTAATTAAACCTCAGACTGACATACTGCATCCTGTCCGGTTTGACCAATGATAAAATTTTCATAGTAATACTGCATAAAAATACAACTACCAAGATATAAAAACCTATAAACCCTGACCTATAACAGAAGCTGTAAAAGCAGTTGCTTGTAAATGTTTATGAAGTTGTCATATTATATGCATGTAAATAACTGCATTACCTAGTTTTTTTTTTACCTAGTTAGACTAATATATTTTAATGTTGCAATGTTAAAATATGTAATTAGCAAATAAGCTAGAGGCTAATAAAATCAAAGTTTCTTACATTTGTTCTGCTGGACACAGTTTATGGTAAAGTGAGACCTCTTGTACACATGTTCTAATGTTATTTTCTGCTGAGCCATTTGGAGGGTAACTGGATATGCAGTATATCTTACACTGGAAATAGTCTACACTGTTCAAACATACATATGTCACCTACAGTAGGTATTTGTTGCAAAATCCTTATGTTGTGAAAAAAGTGAGATTAGGACATTTGTGTTTCTTGTTACTTCATTTGCTATTTTGTAAATATATTTAATTTTGTTCATTTATTTAATTTTATTGATTTCATTTATTTTATTATTTGGAAATGTCAGAATTTGTACATTATTTCATCATTTTGTCTCGCTGCTTACATAATTTCTAAATAAATAAATAAATCAGACATTACGATTAAAACAGTTACTCAGTACTCGAGTAGTCTTTTCACCAAATACTTTTTTACTCTTACTTGAGTAAAATTTTGAATGACTACTAACTTGAGTAAATTTTTTGGCTACTCTACCCATTTCTGGAAGTATATACTCTACTTTTGATATCATCATTAACATTTAAGTTAGATTTGTTGTGATTTTGGAATTAAAAGTCCACTGGAAGTCATAACTTAAACATATACTGTACATAAGCTAAGCTCAGACCATCAAGGTCAGGTGCTAAACTCCTCCACCTTTTTCCCCTCTCTTAACTATCACATCTCACCATCCAAAGACAGGGCTGAACTGATTAATACAAACCCCCCCTTGTTTCATGCAACCACAAGATTGATTAATTCTATGGATCTGCATCATACATATTTTTCTGTCACTTCAAGTACAAATGTTTTTAAGGCTTGTTTTCAAAAGACAGGCATCCAAATTCAAACATCTACTCCTCAGTACCAGATGATTAAATATATATCTCTATTTGGACTGTAAGTCCCTCAACCATGAAACAGGCCATGTGATAGACATACTGTATATGCTCCAGCATTTGTTACCCTGGCAGTGAAGAGAGGTGAAATAGAAAAGTAGTTCCTTCAGTAACTTTTTGATTCCCAATCAATCATTTTGAATGAAATTCTATTGTCACTTTGTGACTGTTAAAGGTTTGTGCATGCACAAGAAAGTTTTCTGGTGATTTTCACTGCATTCTATTTTAATCATTTTTTAAATTGTTGTTTTTATTTCTTATGTTACTAAACTTATTTTTGGTCTCGTGAGAACACTGGAGTTATTTGCTAATTAAAAAAAATTACATAAACTTAAAACACTTATTTAAATAAATGTCTATGTACGCCACATACAGCATACAAGAGAGCGGAATATAAATTTCTTAGTCACATTTCATTTAGTTAATGTGTATTTTGACACAGGTGAGCCTGGAGGGGTGGAGTGAGCATTGAGTATGGTGCACCAATAATTCTAGCAGCATTCTTCACCTGGTGCCACTTTATAGTAGATGAAGCTTTACATGTGGTTTTTATTTATTTATTTATTTATTTATCTATTTATTTATTTATTTATTTTAGACTTGCACAAGAATCTCATTTGTCATCCCTTATTTTAGTGAAAGGTCGCTTCACTCTAAATGGCTTGGAAACATGAATGGGCATAGGAGGTTACTTTAAGAAATGCTTTCCAAATGGGTTACATAAAAACATAATATAATGATTATATTTACAAGGTACTAAACACTTACCTAATAATTCTAGCGTACAGGTACATCTAACAAAATCTTAGAGCATTGGCTGCATGTGCATTTTATTGACCTCATTGAAACCCGATGTGGCTCACTTTCTGGTTTAACTTTGCTGTAGAGCAGACAGACTAACCAGTTACAGACCTGTTTTAATTCCTCTTAGAGTCGCTGAGTCAGAATATCTTTTGATCCACTCACTTCCACCAATTCAGGTACCGTAAAATCTGTCAGATATTTTATGGGTCAAACGTGTAAATCTAACACAGGTGTTCAGGACTGCAAGAAATCACAGACTTGTGCTTGTAATGTTGGTGTCTAAACAGAATATATGATTTTTAAAATTGAAAACACAAAGTAGTAAAAGTCAGAGTATTACCAGTTGTCGGACTAGGCCTTAATCACATGTTAATGACACAGCACAAAATTACACATGATTTCCTGGTTTGCTTTTATAGTACACAGCAAGTACAGTCAATTTCAGAGCTAAAATATAATTTAAAGCAAAAACATAACAACATGTACTACAGATCCAGTCCAGACAATATTGATCCTGGTCAGTGTATGGAGCTTCCTGATACATATGTGGGCTTCGATGGCCCACATATGTGTTTGAAATATAGATGGCTGTGCATCTGTTTAAATGCCTTTACAAGTGAAGGAACCCACTCACTGATGTCTTCGGAGTAAATACAGAGTGTGGTATTAGCGTCACGCTGCAATTATTCTATCAAGTGTAAAACATCCATCTGTTTCTGAGGGAAGTAATTGGCAGTCTGTTAGTTTTGTTAGATGGATAGTGAAGGACTACAGACCATTTGGTAACTCAGGTTTGTCTCAGAAATACACAAGCAGATACATTAAATGGAATTTAAGTAGAAGGAGAATACTGCTTTAGGGTGAACTTAAATAGAGCAGATTTGGCCTTTGAGAGAATTAAATCAAATAATCTATTAGTATTTACGGTGACATGGGATCATTTGGGGCATGCTTTTAAACACAATCACTCCTTTGCACTGGAGAGATTCAGTTATTGATCTTTAATAACTCCTTGATTGCCCATGATGGACCTGGAACGAGTCTCACAAACAGTTTACAGTGTACAGTTTACAGTGCGCAAGAATTCAACCTGGAGTAAAAGAAAGCTTCAATTATTATTCCACAGATTTTTTGTTTGCCTTTGTTATAAAGTAGTTTATTTGATAGACATTATGTGTGTATGCTTGCGTTTAATAGGTTTTATAGGTGCTAAGTGTCCCAATAATGGTGAATTATTGATGTTAATTTTAGGGTTAACATACAGCGAGAGAGAGAAGAATGGACAGAATGGACCTCTTTAGCCTTGTTAATTACCTCTTTATCCATGGTTTACTTTTGTAGACCGTTGGTCATCAATATAGTAGTGTGTAGGAGGAAGGGAGTGGTAGTGCTCAAGAGAGAAGGAAAGTCATCATTCTGCATAGCAACCGTAGTACTATTATGGAAAGAGAGGGAGAGAGAGAAAAGGGTGAAATGTTGTCACACACTCATTCATTTCAAAGGAATGGAAGAAGCTGATTTAAATGAACGTCATAACACACATAACACCCCTTTTTTTTAACATTTCACAAAACCTCAGTGCACATGGTAAGTTTATACAGCTATTTAGATGATACAATGCTGCAACGCCTTAATGTGTTCTTGCACCATGGTACACACAGACCAAATATCAACTGATGATAAAATTGTATTATTATTTAAGCAATTTATACCGCTCTATGACCACATCGCATGCTCTTTTAAAGTGGTCTCATAAAATGCATGCCTCTTTTTTTTATTCTGCTTATGGTGCAGGTTTTTAACATTCACGTATGGTAATTGTAGGTGTGATCTGCATAGCACTGTTTTAACTAGATGCTCATTATACCATTGAAATTGGCCAAATTATGCTATGCAGCAGTTTGATCACAATGTGTACTGTATTTGGCATGCGCACGTTTACGTATAGTGTAGTCATAGTGCTTTTTGAACATAGTCTCTGATGACATTTGTAATCCACTTCCCCTAATGGAAGACCACGCCCACAAATGGCTGTAAAAAAAGGCTAAGAAAACTCATCCGCCTTGAAGCCTGCTGTAAATCTCTATCCGTCCAACCTCTCTTCTTGTCTCTCTGCTTTCACTCTTAGCTTTATTCTGTGTCTATGAAATTAATCCTTTTATCTATTGTGCCATACATAAATTGTGTTTGTTCAACCCACCTTTATTCACATAAGTATTTCATTTCCTTTCTGTTTTTTTTTTTTTTTACTATGTTAGCCTGTATACCCCCCCGCCCCCTCCTCAACTCCCCCCTCCCTCTATGGTGTGGTGATGCTCTTCAGCATGGGTGGTTTTGCCCATGTGTCTAACAGAAAGTCATGGCCCCTGCGGTGTACTAATGGGTGTGCAGTTTACAGTTGACTTTTGGCTGAGCTCCACTTAAAGGGACGTGTTTCCCTTTAAGGATTAAAATGCGGTCTGCAGCCATGCAGGAACCTGCCGAAGGGGATGATGATGGGGGAAGGGCTGCATGCTACCTCTGCATAAGCAACCTCTGTGCATCCTTTATATATATATATATATATATATATATATATATATATATATAAATCTATATCTACTGTAGCATTATGAAAATAAATGACCAGGCCATAATGTATGAAGCATTCTGGATATAAGTTACGTATTGCACTTTGGTTCTTTTATCAGTAAAAGATTTTCGTTATCTACCATATCGCTCATATATATGCAACCAAGTAAGAGTGATGTGTTTAGATGCTGATAAATGTCATATGGATTCTGTATATAATGGAATGAAATCTAACCACATCCCAAAAACCAGTTGCAATTTACTTCGTGCAAATTAATTGTGTTAGTTATTAGATATTTACTAATTAACATTGTCCATGTGGACTTCATTAACAGTTCAGTTTAATAAAATCAAAAGAGATAAACAGATATAAACTGCATTATGAGCAAAGGTTATTTCTGTATTATCACAATTTGAGACATAAAGGTTTTTTTTAATCAGATAGCAGATTTAACAAAAACATTTGAAGTCGTTTAGTTTTTGCCGTTTCAGTGGCCCATGCTGAATAATTTATGCACCACTGAGAGAAAGAAACATTTAAGGCAGTAGAGGTACAGGCTTTGAAATACTGGGACTCCAGTCTGTGCTGCACACTGTAATCATGGAAAACAAAATGACTCATTTCCATAAAATCTAGAAGTTTGTGACTCTTACTGAACGTATGAAAATGCCTTGTTTCCCTTGTGGGAAATTCTAGTAGTCGAGCATGCATGGTGATTTTAATAAACATATCATTATAAATCTTAAAGTCATGTGCTAGTTGCACCCACGTATGACTGTATGTATATTTGACCAAATCGGAATAATGACTGGGTGTCATGTCTCTGAGACAGCGATGGTGGTTTACTGAAGTCTTGTCTGATGTGATGTGATGTGATGTCACAACTTCTGATTAGAGACCTAAAACCAAGTATTTTCTACAAAGATTTACGATATAATGAAATGCATTATTGTTAGCATTGTGTGAATTTTCTTGTGGCATAGAGGACACACGTTCAGCCAGTCAGAAAAAAAGGACAAATAAAATATTCCAAGGAAAGAAGAAATTGAGGCACAAAGGAGAATATGAAAAAATAAAGAAGCTGGCTGTAATGGTACACTGGGGCCTTTAAGCTGTTTTTTTTTTTTTTATCACACTTGTAAGGAGGGAGGGATGGAGAGATGGAGGGTTGTGGGAGGGAACTAATCCAGTGGATGAAGCGACAAGCAGTCTGAGGGTGATGCCTCATAAGGTATATCACTTCGTTCTGTCCTTGTAGAAGAAAGAGCTTGTCTTTTTTACTTTCTTTCTTTCTTTGCTTTGGATGCACTAATGTGCTTCTCTGGTGTGATATTCCATCATGACTGATGCACCGTAGATGAGATTACTCATCGTGTCTTTCTTACTAAGAGCATCTTAGCATTTCATTACTTCATTCCATTTTTTCAGAGCGAATTCCCTCCAGGATGATTGTTCAGCTGAGTGCCTGCGATGTGAATGTGTGTGATGGAAGCTGAAGTCAGAGCCAGCAGCTTTTCCCTGCCCTTTGTGTAACTCCAGCTCGGATAAGATACTGTTGCTTTTTCTGTCCTCGAACCGTTCCCAAATGCTCCATTGACTGGAGGAAAAGGCTAACTTACAGAGCACCCGTTTTTTTCTCTGCTATGACCCTAAACAATGGATATTAACCTGCAGTCACATCGCCTCTACTTCTCCAAGATCTACTGTGACACCAGCGCTCAGGTCATTGAGTATAAGCTCAGGTATGTTCGTCCTCTCTCCAGCTGTCCAGTGTGTCTGCTCTGAGTTATTGAGAGGAATTCTAATAGAGTGATTCTGCTTAAAACAGTGCGCCTGGAGGTTGAGTTGAGTTGTGGTGGAAGTGCTGTTCATGAGTTACCAACTGTGATTCTTTTGTACTTTTTTGCTGCTTTGTTGGTGTTTTCTCAGGATGCATTGTGGGGTCATATTGTTACAGTGGATGTCACTTGAGGAATGTGATTAAATATTTTCAGCTCTTTCTTTGGCCTCAAAAGATGGAAGATTTAGGATGACAGTTGAATGACTTGAGGATGAAGGCTTGAGGTTTGATATACGCTGTATATATATATAATATGGCATGCCGTTTAGGAAAATATTCATGAGAGAACTTAATGAAAACTCTGAATATATTGAATGAAATGTGAGAATATTGAATGAATTCTGAATACATGGATTGAAAACTGATATCTTGAATGAAAAGTCTGAATATATTGAATGAAAAGTCTGAATATATTGAATGAAACATGACGTCACCGAAACACAGCGCCATCTTTAGAAAGGATGAGTGAGTCGGCGAGAAACTTGGTTGCTGCAATTGTGAGAAATGAAGAGATGGTCAACTCTTTGATGAGTGCGTGTCCGGCCCAAAGTGGTGGCACAAGCCGCACTCAGTATCAGACTACGGATGAAGAAATATATTCGCTATTTCACCGCGGAAGACCGGTGTTATGCGCTAAAATGCCCCCCTGCCACAGATTGCACCCCACCCTATTTAATCTCCGTCGAATATTATATTAGAACAGAAAGTTTCTCGTCGACTCACTCATCCTTTCCTAAAGATGGCGCTGTGTTTCGATGATTCATGTTTCATTCATTCCATATATTCAGACTTCATTCAATATATTCAGACTTTTCATTCAATATATATCAGTTTTCAATCCATATATTCAGAATTCATTCAATATATATATATTTTCAATCAATATATTCGGAATCCATTCAATATTCTCACGTTTCATTCAATATATTCAGAGTTTTCATTAAGTTCTCTCATGGATATTTTGAATGTTTTCTTTATTTCTTCTATTTTATATATATAATGGATCCAATGGATTGGATCTTTATTGCCATTGTGTACAGTACATGTGCAGAGCCAATGAAATGCAGTTAGGTGGAAAAAGTTGGAACAGCGTATTGATATCCAGAAGTGACTCTCTCATAGGCTATACTATATTTATACTATATATGGCAAATTCTTTGCCTATTTTTAATTTGAAGCATTTTTAAGCAAATAGCCTATATAGGCCTGTGTATATATTTTAAATATTACTGCATACTTATCAAAGCAATTCCACACTAATCCTAACATCTTTGCTAATCTATACTTCTTTACCTCACAATTAGGTTAAAATTGTCTTATAACCAGCCAACCTAAATCCATTATTTCGGATTAATCTGAACCTCTAATCAACTTCTTATCCCACTCCTCTTGCATAGTTACAGCTGATTTAAAGACCCAGAGATGCTCATTATACTAATCAGAGTTTATTGCTCTGATGATTGTGACCTTCCTCCTGAGCTGTAGAAGAACTTACAGCTTATAAAGCTGACCTTTGGATTTTGAGCTTGACACTGTTAGTGTTGCTTGGAGGCTCAAACATAATGTGTTTGGCCGGTGTATGTATTTGTATGTGTGTGGTGTGGGTTTGGAGGAAAATTTTGTACGCACACAGTTGTATGTTTGCTTTGGACGTAGAGTTAGTGATTGTTCATACAGCATGAGGATTGTATTTCTGGCTCGGATTCTGAAGCCGTGTCCTTGCCCCGGGAGCAGAGATATTGTTTCAGCACATTCTTTCAATCTGATCCGCTGAATATGTGATGAAAGTTATGCAGCTAATTTTAGTAGTTGATGAAGGCCGTGCCATTTTGTGGTGCATAAACGAAAGCATGGTGTTTCATGCTGGATTAGGAGTGGCAAAAAGTCATAAAGGTATTGACTGTGAAGTTGGATTGTGGATTCTTGCGGTGTTATTGTAGCTGGGATGTTTTTTTTTTTTTTAGAAACGGTTTGTGCCACCTTGGAGCATAGTTGTGAGGTTTGTGGTCTTGATGTGCCAGTGAATGTTATTGACATAATAAAGCTGTCCTCCTCTAACTCGCGTCCAGCTGATCTTTATTATCAGGCCACAGACATGTCCGCTTACTGTATGATCAATGTTATAATTATGTTATTCATTCAGCTGGGAAAGGACAAAGAGAGGGAAAAAAAGTAGAAAGGGTAAAGTGGAGGTGAAGGTCAGCTGTGTCGATGGGGGAGAGGTGAAACACTAATAAACGAATAAAGAAAGAAAGGGAGATCAGTACATATGAAATAAAATTGATAATTAAAAATAGAGAAGATGAATGTGTGTGTGCGTGTGAGTGTGTGTGCGCGCTCTATAAGAGAGAACAATGTAACGAAATTGATGCTACAGAAACCTTTGTGCTGCAGGATTCTGAAAACCATGGAGATGTGGTTCTTCCCAGCATCCCATAATACAACTGCCCAAGTCGCCATGGCAACCACGCCACATGAGAACAAGCAATGTATCTTGTCCCCTGAAACAGCGAGCGGTAAAGGGACCAACTGTGATCATTTCTGATGTGTGTTCATTTACCGTCCGTGTGTTTTCGAGGAGGTAGAATACTGTAGGCGTTACAATTTCATCCCGAGGCACATATACAAAATAAATCAAATAAAGTATGACAGGTTTAACTATTTCTTATGCCATATGTGCGCAAGAAGGAATAAAACAGGAAGATAAATACATAAAACATAACTGAGTAAAAGCTTACACGCTTTAGGGTGTTTATTTATTTATTTATTTATTTTTTTTTTTTCCCCGATTTTCTCCCCTAATTTAGTCGTGTCCAATTCCTCCCTGTCACTACTACCACTCAGCCGGGAGGGCCGAAGACTATCACATGTTTCCTCCGAACCACGTGACGCCAGCCGACCGCATCTTTTCGAACTGCTCGCTCGCGCACCGTTGGGGGCGGCGTAACACACTCGGAGGACAGCGCTATCCGCTCCCTCCGCTGCGCGAGCTCACAGACGCCCCTGACTGGCTGTAGAGCCGTGATTAATGTCGGAGCACTAAGTACTTCTCATCCCTCCCCTCTGAGAGAGCTCGGCCAATCAGCTCTCTCTAGACCTCCGGCTGCGAGAGGTTACAGCACCACCCGGGATTCGAACTAGCGATCTCCGGATGATAGGGCGAGCGCTTTACCCACTGCGCCACTCGGAGGCCACGCTTTAGGGTGTTTATGCCATATGGTACTTGATTAGCTCTTGCTTACGGCGTCAGTGCTCACATGGAACACGGAAAACTGTGGTCTAAAAGAAAAAGGTTATCACTCCGTCTTTTTTTTTGTTTTTTTTCCTGTTTAATTTAATTATGTTCATCTAAAATAGATTTGTGTCTGTCAGAATATTATTCTGATATTATTCAATACATTATTCTCCACGGTTTAGCACTGGAATGTCTTTGCTCTTGAATCGCTTCTAAATGGCCAACATAGTTATTTTATTATAATAGCAACCATTCACAAATATTATAAAACAACGATTTTGTGTATTAATTGATTGCACCCTAATGACGAAGGCGGCTTAGTGGTTAGCAATGTCGCATTGCACCTCCAGGGTCCGGGTTCGATTCCCACCTCAGGTCAGTGTGCATGGAGTTTGCATGTTCTCCCCATGCTCGGTGGGTTTCCTCCCACAGTCTAAAGACATGCAGGTTAGGATAACTGGTGTTCCCAAATTGCCTGTAGTGTGTGAATGACAATCAGTTTCCTGGTTCCTTAAATAACTGCCACAGAACGATGGATTTATCTCTAGGGTGGGGAGGATTTGATGCCTGATGTGCCAGCTGGCATGTGGATGGACCAAAATAAAAATCTTTTAAATACTGATGTCCAAATAGGTTTGAAAATCAAATTTGTCTTGGCGTTAAGGGTTGAAGGAGGCTGAGTATAATATCATCTCTATGATTTGCACTTGTTATAACCCATAACCCAGCAAGCACGACTCTCAGATTTTCTGCTTTCCAGTTAAAGCCTCTTTTTTAAAGCTGACTGGAATAATCCAAGGAAAAGAGGCTTAATGCAGTTTATACATGGTAATTAGGTTAAAATGTTGTTATACTGTACATCCTTGAATGTTGAAAATATGCACCCTGTTTGCCCTGTACGCCATCATTCTATTTTTTCTTTGTGTACCGTAGCCTTGTATAGTAACAACAGGGAGCATGCATGGCTATTCATTCCTATTTCCCATACTGTATAATCCGTGGGATTATTACTCAGCCTTTGAAGATGTTTTGCAGTGGAGAAGTAAAATCTTCTTATTGAAGTCAGCGATTGTAAAACGTCCAGCTTGTGTAGGCTGTGAGCAGAATTTCGACACCGCCAGTGATGCATGTAGTGGACCTTGTGTACTTTTAGATCGTACATTATTTTGGCGACTGGCTGTGTTTATTTTTTGATACAGTGTGTGATGAAATACCTAAAATGTCTATGCTTACACACAGAAAAGATGTTACCAGATGTGTAATCAGACACATGGTAATTTCGGTGAAGGGACGTTATCTTTAAATAACTGGTTGAACTTAACTGGACATTAAAATACTGCCTGGATCCCAAATGATCAGTATAGTCACTCATTAGGAATTAAACAGTTACTGCCTAATGAAGCGAGTTGCTGTGGCTTGTGTCTATTTTGTGAACATTAACTGAAACGAGCTTTTCACTTTTGTTGTGTCATACTGTACATTGTGTGACAGTCTACCTGACTGGACATGAAGCAACAGGAAATAAGCACAGCATAGACATTCGCAGTAATGGATGGGTTTAGTCAACACCCAGCTCAATGCATTGCAACCCAATACACAATGTGGATTTAAAGCACTGTGCACAAGCTTGTATACTACTGCACTGCTATATTTGTCTGTTGTTTCATTTAGTAAATCAACACAGCTATAGAGTGCTATAATTAAATTTTAAAAAGCTATAACAAGAAGTAAATTGTCTCATTTAGAGTTTAGAACATTTATGACATTTCCAGACGACCTTATCCAGTGCGATTACATTTGATCTCATGATACATCTGAGCGGGCCTTGCTCAAGGGCCCAACACAAGCGACGGTGGGGTTTGACCTTGGGACCTTCTGACCAGTGGGGCGATGACTTAACCACTAAACTAAACCACTAAACCCATTAAACATTTATGCTTGAATGATTCATAAGTCACTGTGAGTACAAGGCAAGTCATTTTCAGTCCAGCAGCTGTACTGTACCTGACCAGTTTTAGAGGAATGTTTTTTGTTTATTATAATCCACACAGTGATCTGGTGAATTATTCAAGCATAAACTGATCTACCATGAAGACATGAACCAGTGAGAAAGAGGATGACAGATGATCATGATGGTGATTAGTATACTGGCGATGCTGAACGCTGAGTGGTTGGAACAGAGGAGAGGGGAAATGAGGTCGCTGCTGAGGTTGTTACATAAAAAAAAATAATAATAATAATAAAATTGCATCTTTAGGCACCTGTCCTAGTAAGATATCTGTTCCAGGTTCTTTAACTTAATCTACATTATTTAAATTCATATAAAGAAATTAGGAGTGGCTCAAGGGGTGGCACTTTTCCACAGTATTGTGCATGAAATAAGAGTCATATGTGAAATAAGTCAAATGTTTAAATGTTATGCATAGAGGCAGTTATCAAACATGGATTAACATTTTTATAGGAACGTAATAATAAACAAAAAGGTGGTGGAATGTAGCATCAGACTAATCATTTTGATTGCTAATAATAATAATAATAATAATTACAGGATAGAGGGTTTTTCAGTAGCAAATGTGTGTATATATAAAAAAAATGTTTATTCACCAATGTTGAGCAAGATTGAAGTTAAAACGAAGCTGAGGACTGAAGACATTTTTCTTATTTATGGTAGCTCTTAAACTTGTTACCCAGAGAAAGGCAGAGCTGGGTCACATTACAGGAAACATCTTATTGGCTTGTTTAAGCCTCAGGCATTACCAAAAAAAAAACAAAAAAAAAGGAAAAGAACAAACTGCAAGGGGACCTGCACACTGGAGACCTGTCTTTTTAAAAAAAAATTGTATAATAGGTCCCTTTTAAGCTAACTGATTTCCGATGTAATAAGAAATGAGGTTATTATACAATAAGATGAAAACCTTTATGCAAAATCTCTAGCACTGTGAAGATGATAGCATCAAGTCGTAGTTGCAGTGTTGGCTTCATTACATCTTTGAAGAAACTTGCCGTATTAGATTTAAGTAGCTGCGCTCAGGCGCCCTTACACACATTTCCCTTCTCATCATCGTGTCTTGATAAAAATAGCCGGCCAGCGGATCACATGCTCTGTCACAACTGCATGAGTCATTATTCGTTAAAGTAGTGAATTAAATAATGCCTGATTGTCTTATTATAAATTATGGCATAGCATGGTGATAAAAGGGAAGATGTGACAGATTGATCATTCTCAGAGAGACACACCAGTCTGATCACCTTAAATAAATTTCGCCTAAGCACCATAAAGATCTAACGATAGAAGAATTCGTCAAATTCTGTCAAATCCAGGGTTAGGCATTACCCAGTTGGCAAAGCCTCTTCCGCTAAACCCAGATCAGTGGGTTAGAGATGTTAAAGCCTGTGCGGCAACCAATGCGAGTGACTATAGTGCTCAGTCAGCTTTAATGATGCTTCCAGAGCATTTCAGTCAAAACAGGCATAAATTCTGAATACACAGAAAAAAACAGCCTCTATTACCAATGTCACGATGTATAGTTATTGTAACAGTGGATCATACTCTCGGGAACAACTTTCCTGTACTCAATCTAACATTAGACTATGATCAAGACCTCACTGTGCACATTTTCCCAACAGTGTCCTGCATTGTGATGTCTGGTGAGAAAAGATTATATGCCAAATATAAAAAATTATATGCCAAATACAGTATATGCCCCAATGAAATTTGTCTATAAGAGATCACTGAAAACACCGTGGGGAGACAAAGAGAAAGACAGGAGAGACAGTAAAGATTTCAAACAGTGTTGCCAGGTCCTCCTTTTTCCTCCTTATTCAATTTGGGGCATCTTTTGAATTACATCTATAAATTTGCCTCTTAAACTCGCAGGACCCAGTGACAGATTCACAGACTCCAATTCTCTCTTGCGAATCTACTAGTTTCCGTGTAGTCATCGAACCATTCAGTGCCAGGCATTAAGGATAAATTGCAAACCGATTCCATGATCATCATAAAAAAATAATCACATGGAAACTAGAAATAAGAATGACAGGTAGATATCAATACAATTCTTAATGTCCTCTTGTCCCTGTTTGCAGAGTGTCAGTGACGTGTTAAGTTAGATATTCATAATTTATGACAATAAATTCGTATTAGCCTGGGGAAGTCCTTCATGGTAAAATGTTTTCTACTATGCATAGTTTTAGAAGCTACAGACTTTTCCTAAAATGAAATTTGTTCCTATTTTCTCAACCAGAGATAAGGCTGTAGCACTGATAATACTATCAAAAGTAACAAATTTATGAATTATATTAGATAATTCAGTAACGGTGACATGTAACGGGTAATACAAATCAATACAGGCCCTTGGAGAAAGATGTACAGGTACTTAGGGAAACTTGTGGTTGTTGTTGTTGCTGGTGCTAAAATGTATTTAGGATGTTCTCATCTGGTCCTGGTTTGCCTTGTTTGATGACTCTTGCATTTTTTGTTGTTGAAATTATAAGCCTGGAATGGCCCTTTGGATTGTTTTTGTGTTCTTGAATAGAATTTAGCATTTCCATCCATCCATTCATGTAGGAACCTCTGTAGTCCAATTAGTGACCGTAGAGGCCAATGGGAACCATTGTACTTATTCCCATTTTTACAACCGTGGCAGAACCTCCAGTCAGCATGCAGACACTATGGGCAAATGGGAATTAGACAATTAGCCTAATCTGCATGTCTTTGGAGCACATGGAGCGGAACCCACCAAGTACATGGAGAACATGAATCATCTTCAGCTTTGTAGATTGATGTCTTTATATCCAGCATGCAGGGCGCAAGACATACTATAGAAAGGTGTTCGAAATATTCAACATGTAGTCTGGGGAAAGTGGGAGATCTAGAGGGAAGAGATGATGCGAAGATGAGATGTGTGCACTGACACTGAATTGTCTATGAGAGGTACGCGGATGTGGCTGTGCCAGCGTGAGATCTTTAGGGGGGACGTACCATCTGCTTCACACAGCCTAAGGCCACACATACGTACTGCACAAACTAAAAAAACACTCATCACTCAACACAGACAGCCTGCCTGCTGGCTGCACTACTGTACTCCTTGCTCACACACAGACAGATGCACATACACATACACACACACACACACACACACACACACACACACACACACACACACACACACACACATACACCAATGCAAAACTGGGACATCCTCTGTGGTTTTGTAGTAAGGGTATGTGTGTGTGACAAAGCAAATCTCAGTCCTGCCAGATGAGAAGACGGGCCAAGTGTATAATTCATACAATCAGATTTGATCTTAAAATTCAAGGATTTGTCCTAATCTTATATATATTATGAGCAAATCACTTATAAACACTGAACTGATCTGAAAATGCTCTTATACATTTGAAAACTGAAAAGGCCATCTTCATGCAGTATGTTTGGGCTCAGTGGTATAGACAAGACAGGCAGGATTTAGCATAAATGTGGACTTACACAAATATGAACGATTGGGGCCATAAATACTGGATATACTGTATTTTTTGAATACAGTAATTCATAATTTGCAAAATGTTTATTAATGTTTCAGATAAATACAGCGCTCAGTGTGAGTGTGTGTATGTCAAGCTGTGTGTACATCGCTCCCTTTAGTATGTAGGTTGCCACCAGAAAATCTTTCCATGGTTCCACGGTTTGCTCCCCCCCCCCCCCCCCGCCCCCCTCTCTCTCTCTCTCTCTCTCTCTCTCTCTCTCTGGCTCTCATCACATCCCTTTACTTGCCAAGAACTACTTTTAATATTGGCCAATGCAAACACATTTGGAAAACTAAATTAAAAAGCTCACATGCCTGTTTAGAGAAGGAGAGCTGCTACTGTAGAGTGTCTGAATTAGTCTCTAAGTCTTACATGTGGTTATTTATAACCAGGCTGTCTGGTGAGTGTACAGTTTTCTTCCCAAAGGGAACAGGATTGTGTTTCAGTCAAATTATACCAAGAAACTGTATTTTTAACTGAACTGCAGAAAAAGATGAATGACTTCAGCAGAATACTTTTAGCATCTAGTAGATGGAGTCAAAATACAATTCATCTTGTTCATTCCTTTTTTAAAAGCACTGCTACAATACAGTACATGCGCAGCCTCTATATATACTACAAATACATACTGTATATGTAGGCAAACCGATACATTACAGTATAAAAATAAACCTGTAGCTGAACAAATATGGTTTTGCACAAGCCCAAGTTTCTCAAGGCTCCTGTCATTCGCCTCTCATTCTCAGTCCATTTTTGCAGGCAGATGAAGTTTCTGCTTCTTTTCCTCACTTCAGTGCTTCACTATTCCACATCCCTCTCCCGCTTGCATTTTTCTTTTTTAATCGAGCTCTGTCTCATGCTTTCTCTCCTCCTTTTATTACACAAGCAACAGCCTTGTCAGAAAGTTTCACTCTTACTTTCAACAACTTTAGCCATTAAAACCCGACTTACACCTTGCTGTCTGAGTGTTAAATCATGATACTATTTCGTACATGGACTAAAGTGGACTGCACGCTTAACAGCAGATGGACATTTAAGCTCTCCGACTGTCCACTTCAAGAGGGCTGAATCACATTTAACCAGATATTACTGTACATAAGTGTATGGTAAAGACATTTGTGTTAATTCAATTATGTAATCATACTGTATTTCATAATCCAGAGGATGGATCAGCACCTATGTAGGTTTTTACTTGCATTAAATAGCGATTTTTCCTTGCTATATGCTAAATATATGCATATTTCTTAAAATCATTTCACCATTAATATTTTGCATATTAAAAAAAGGAAATTATCAGTTTTTATGTGTGATCTCACTTCCAAAAACACTAAAAACATTTTAGTGCATCATGACAACTCATAATTAGTATTCATAATGTCTTATTATGATTATGTTATTGGTGTAAGTGTAAGCCATGTACTTGTACTGTACATCACCATGAATATGGTGAAAAATGTAACTGGTAGACGTAACCAAAACTGTTGAAGGTCTCTTAAAAGATTATTAAAAGATCCCAACTTCCTGTGTCTGATTTAATAAATGTCACCTAATAAGAAAGATAAGATTAGAAAAATAATAATGACTGGTCAACTTTCAACCTTAACAGCAATAATAATTGTATTACAATTAGGGCTGTCAATATCAATGGGTTAACGGATATAATTAATCTGGAAATGTTAACGGATTACAATTTTCTTTTAACGCAAATTAGTCATATGACCAAGGTTGACCCTAATGGCTTCCCATAATAGCAGCGCTATTAAAATTGGTTATAACCCGGCTATTAAAATTGGTTGACTGTAAGAGCAACAACCCATGGAGCTGAATCATTCTGTTCCTTCAATGCCAATGTCTCTGTCGTGAAACTTGTTATTGGACCTTTATCGCTTTCTGTATCACCATTTCATCTGGTGAATTTTGCTCTGGTTTCAATAATTGTTTAAAAGTGAATGGATTTTTTATTTAAGGCAGCTGTATGTTCATAGACTCCCTACCAATTATGCCTTCTTTGTTTTTCATGTGCCTTAGTGAGCAGAGTATTTGCCAGGCCCGTGCCTCTGTAATGGTCTACGATGACACCAGTAAGAAGTGGGTGCCCATCAAACCGGGCCAACAAGGCTTCAGCCGCATCAACATCTACCACAACACTGCCAACAACACCTTCCGCGTGGTGGGAGTCAAACTGCAGGATCAGCAGGCGAGTGAACTTTTATTCCTGTGTGTGCTATTTGCAAGAACAAGCTTTAGAGCTTTAGAGAAATCTGGCAGCAGAAGTGTGTTGAAAGGATGCTCAGTATGAGTGCCTGGGAAGACCACAACACTACAGTCTTTTGATTATAGTAGTCGTAGTAGTAGTACAGTATCCAAGTCAGGCATAACTGTTTTGGCAAAATCATGTACTGTAGGATCAGTTATCAATGTAGTATAGCCAGATTCATGATCATTAACCAGATGGCTCACCTTATTGTTGACTTTTTTTTTCAGGTTGTCATTAACTACTCTATTGTAAAGGGGCTAAAGTATAATCAGGCAACACCTACATTTCACCAGTGGCGTGATGCCCGGCAGGTGTATGGACTCAACTTTGCCAGTAAGGAGGAGGCCACCACATTCTCCAACGCCATGCTGTTCGCCCTCAATGTGCTCAGCACCCAGGATGGAGGTGAGCCTACACACAGGGCAGTTACACAGGATTACATCACATGTTCCATGACCTGTTGGTTCACAATAGTGTTTAATATCATCAGTGTGTACGAAGGACACTTACGAAGGACACTAGTTCAGGAAGTGTTTAGATCAGCAGGTTATAGCGCAGAACGCCTACAAAAAGGTCATTTAAGTGCTAAAAGATGTGCAGGTGAAATACAGTACTTTCAAAATGTGGAGCTACACAACTTAATGCAAAGCATGCGTCAGACAGCGGTGGAACGAGTAATAAACTTTTGTACTCAAGTAAAAGTAAAAAGCTCATAAAAAATGTACTCAGAATAAAAGTTACTGAGTTATTTTTTTTAACAGCGGATGGGGGATTCTAGTGTAGCTCAAAAAAGACAAGTGGATATAAATCTCAAACTAGTTCACACTTATGCATAATAAATCTGTTTCCTTTCTTGTGCTTAAAAATCAGTGGTCGCTTAAATATGGCCAGGGGTTTACTTCATAAGCATTTGATGTCATTGTGTTCTTGTTAATTTAGCATGTTTGTTCTCCTCACCCATCAATCAATCAGTGTTTCCCTGAATGCAATTTTTTTCCTTCCCCGTTACATTATTATTATTTTTTATTATTTTTCATTTTAATAATTTTTTTTTACTCAGTAGTGAATAAGATTTAAAATGTAGCAAAGTACAATACTTCAAACAAAACATACTTAAGTAAAAGTAAAATGACAGATTAAAAAATCTTTAAAAAGTAGATGTACACACAAAAAACTAATCCATTACAGAAAGGCGAGTAAATGTAATTCGTTACTTTCCACCTCTGGCATCAGATATATTGTGATGGTGCATTTTTTTTGATTGAAAAAAAAAAAAAATCCAAAAGAGAAAGATCCTTGTCCTTGTGGACCTGCGCACACAGGGTACTAAGGTTGAACTGAAGTCTCTTCAGTAGCCGATTAGTATTGTTGTAATTTCATGATGTGTTAATATATCCGGGTTAAATTAATGAAAGGATTTATTGACTCGAGAGTTGTAAATGTCAATTTGCAGTTACAAAGCCCTTTAGAAGTAACTGCACAAAGGACGATTTTTTTCCCACTAATTCCTCCATTCATTCATAAGTATAAAAACAGTTAATTAAGCGTATCCACAATGCACATTACACACATGCACTAAATTCCACTAGAGCCCTTATATAACGACACTGGCCTCATATAAACCCCTCTACTCATCTTTATCTTTTGACTTCAGGGAAAATGCAAAAAGGACAGAAATGTGTAAAGTAATGACAAGATCCAGTGTGTGATATTATATAAGATAAAAAAGGATTTTTACATGTTTTGATATGGTTATAGGTATAATTAGATAAGTCTGCAGTGGCTAGGGAAGGATTAAGCCTGGCTGTAATGAAATCCTGTACTGATGATCACCGAGAATTGGGATGTTTTAATCAGGAAGAATCAGGACAATAGCATATAATCCCCATGTAATCATTCCTGTCGCCTGAAGAAGTGTTTGATCTCTTCATCAGTGTGTTCATGCATAATGTTCTTTCAGCTGATGAGATTTTCACTTGGAAAGGGCTCTAAACGATTTGGCTGGCTTTCTAAATAACACGCATAACCATTCGCAGCAGACGCTGGTGTTATCACATTTTACACGGCACGTAGTGATCGGCAACTTTACCCGAGTTCTGAACACCTCAAGCTTTTCTACTGTGCAGCAATCTGGGCAGGGAGCCTGCATGACCGTGTGGAGCTCAGGAGGCCCTCTAAAGGTGTTTACTCAGCATTACATCACAGGTGGCGTTGACCGACTTGTTTCACAGGAAGCACTTAAACAATGAAGTTCAATGTAATAAGCAGGAACGTGGCACAAGCTTTCAATGTGACTGGAGTCAATTAGGGTATGTGGTGGCCCGGGTCAGTTCTTCACTTGGAGATGATTCTAGATGTTTTCTACAGTTATATAAGGATTAAACTTAGATTAAACTACAGGTTTAAATATGTTTCAAATATAAATACCTTTTAAATCCCTTTTGCAAAAAAATTTTTTTAAGTCTGGTCATACAAAAAAGAAACAAAAAACAAGAACTTGCATTGAAAGATGAATGAAAATGAATGACACGTAAAACATCTGCCATATATTGATTTCATTTGCATTTAACAGGTAATAAATTACAATTATAACAATTATAACAATTTTAAATTCTTCAAATGATGCCTATATTTATACATATTATAGCATTATTATAGCAATTATAATTTTTTTAGTTGTTGCAAATCAAATAAGTTGCTGTTGGTCTTTCGGCTGCTCCCGGCAATGGGCCGCCACAACAGACAATCCGGTCTGCACACAAGCTTGGCACAGGTTTTACACCAGATGCCCTTCCTGATGCAACCCTCCTATTTTATCTGGGCTTGGGACAGGCACTTCAACCAGTTGTTGGGAATCGAAGCCGGGCCTTTCACATGGCAGGCGAAACATCCACCACTGAGCCACCAGTGCCCTATTGCCTTGATGCCGTCAGACACAAAATCACTAGGCTGAAAGATTTTAAGTTGGTGGAACTTTAAGGTGGCAGTAACTGTTACTTAAGTACTTACAGTTCCTTAAAATATCAAATTTGTTCAGCTAACATGAAAAGTGTCATTTCTACACACTCATGAATACCAAAAAGTTGTAAATACTCAAAAAGGTCTATTAATTTGAACTAATTGTAATTATTTAAGTTATTAATTGTAATTATTAACAGTGCTCAATGTGTTTAATTACTTTGAGCATTAGGGTTTACAGTGTAGTGTGTGGACACCAATATCTAAAATGTCAATGTCTAAAAAACGCTGGTCTCCTAGGAATACTCTTTAAATACAGATACGTCTCTTTCGCAAGTCGGCAACAAGTCATCCGTTGATTTCCAAGGATCGGGCTTTACATTGACTGAATGTTCACATTTGCACCATTCAAATGTTTTACTGTGGCTAAAAGTCTCATCTCAACAAAAGTATCGGCTTTGCACCTTCATTCATGAGAAATTTCATCACAGGTCCTGGGTTTGACTTGCCCCTCATACATTAGAGGTCAAAACTTGTTGTTTTCTACAGTTCTTCGCTTTAGGTTTCAGTGATATCCACCAAGTTTGTTTGGCAATTTTATAATTTTATATGAGCCACAGATGGAGCTTACACTTGATTTCAGCATTTGATTCATCTGCCGCTTTTGAATAGTACATTAAAAAGCATAAAAGATGCAGGAGGTGTGTATAAGGAGGTAATGTAGAATTATGGCTGCCAAGTTAATAGCTGTGAAGGATTTTCCCAGTACAGTGCTAATCTTAATTAAACCGAGAGCTGTATTTCATTCCCTTGGGTTCAGTATTAGAGTGAGACTCTCTGGTTTTACCTTCTCTCCTTGAGATAAAATTACAGGAAATAAAGTCTGAAGAAGAAAGAGAATAAAATGCTTCCTCTGTGAGAATAATAAATGCAGTAGCGTGCAATAAGGTCTGGGAGGATATGAGCACATTACAAGCAGCTTGGTTTTTATGTGTAGTATACTCGAGGTTACTTTAATGTGTCCTATTATCCTGAAAGGAACGTGCCTGAAAATTCAAGGGGAAGAAGCTTCTTGTTCTTTTCCTACAAGGCTGAGTATGGTGACAAGCTCTTCACACCATTTGAAAAGCTAGACGACACAGAGCTTAGTGGTTAGCACTGTTGCCTTGCACATCCTGGGTCTATTCCCACCTCGGGTCTGCTTTCATAGTCATGTTCTCCCTATGTTTGGTGGGTTTCCTCCGGGTACTCCGGTTTCCTCCCCCAGTCCAAAGACATGCAGATTAGGATAGCTGGTGTTCCCAAATTGACCGTAGTGTGTGTGCCCTGCACTGTATTAGCATCCCATTCAGAGTGTGCCCCGCCTCGTGTCCTACCCTACGTCTCCTGGGATAGGTTCCAGACCTCACATGACCCTGATAAAGCTGTATACTCGATGACTTATTGAGAGTAATCCTAATCCGTTTCAAATTTCAGGTAATTTTGACATGCTTTTTGCTTCATGTAGCCATGTATGTATTTGCTCTTTGTTTATGCTGAAGTTGAACATATAGTCAAACAAAGGTAGACTTTTTAGTTATTTTTCATCACTCAGATAAGTCTGCAGTGAAAAAAAAAATGATGGAAAATAAATTTGTGCTTCCTGCAATTTCAGCTTTCCCTACTGGCTCAAACAAGCCAATTTCAGTTTCCCCTACTGTGACCTCATATGAGAAAGAAATACTCAGCATGGCTCAGCAGTAACTCATTTACATAAACACTGGAAGGCGGAGTGAACGAGGGAGTTTGAGGGGTGTTTCAGTTGGAGCTTTAACGACACATTTTGAGGGAACTCTGAATAAATGATATAAATAGTAAAATATGGGACATTTAAAATATTTACACCATTAGTCTGGAGAACCTAGAGCAACTTCAGTAGACCAGTAACCTGAGCTCAGGATCTAACCCAGGACTCTGGAGCCAGGAGCTGGGTGAAGATATAATACAATGTTACCACTGTACCTATATGTTCTATATATAATCGTATTTATTAGTAAACAAATTAGTATTTTAAACCATTCTGGCAATAAAAAATGAGAATGAATGGATGAAACAGTTTTTTTTTATATATATATTACACTGTTTGCTGCCATTTGTATAAACAGAAAAACAACATGCATGGCAATATACATCTCTGTAGTAGATCACTGTTGTATATTTAAAAAAAACTGCTAGGAAAATGGACCACTGCAATACCAGTGTTCAGTCTAAAACCAATACTAATGTTTTGTTTTAGTAATACGATGTAAATGCTTTTAACATCTTAACTCCAAAAATATAGTATTCTGTTTTTTTTTTTTTTTTTACACTGCTAAGACCAGTCCCACCACACACACCTCCAGGCTGCAGTGCCCTCTGTTGGTCGGGAGGTGCGTGTGTAGGGGGGTGCTGCACCTGACCAGGGAGCTTGACAGAAACATGAGCTGGTCAGGGCTCGCTAGCCGGCTGATACACTGCAGGTGTGGGGTTACCCTGTAGAGAAACAGGAGACAAGCAGGAAGGAGTGTAGAGGAGACAGACAGGAGGAGAAGGAAAGAGACGGAGAAGGGATGAAGCGCCCGAGTGCACTATGATCAGCAGCGGGTTGGTCTGTGGGTGTTTGTGTATATGCCAAGGCCGGCTTTTCTTCTTCAAGATGTCCTGTAGGTACTGCTTGCTCTATGTCTCTCTTCTGTCTTTATCTTTCTAATCAGGATTTGTAAGGGGTTTAGATCACTCTAAACCTCTATAGCCACGGAATAAACTACTTTAAATAATATTATATGTTGAAAAAGTTATTATTAGGGAAGTTTTAGAAGGGAAGTTTAAGAAAGGATAACATTTCTAACCAAAAATAGAGATGAAAATTAAAATGATCAATTATTTATGCACAGAATTCATTTCACTTGTCAAATGAAAACAAAAATTGGAAACAAAAATGCGTAGACTATATTGCTCAGTGACAGTGCATACAGATTAACATGAACTTCATAAGTTCAAACAGTGTGATCGGTTAATGTTAACTTTTGATCTTGAG
Organism: Clarias magur; assembly: GCA_013621035.1. NCBI lineage: Eukaryota > Metazoa > Chordata > Actinopteri > Siluriformes > Clariidae > Clarias > Clarias magur. The sequence goes on along the minus strand of QNUK01000013.1, from coordinate 3,838,924 downwards.
TTTACATGTAAATGTTTTTGTAAACAAATGTAAATGTAATGTAAACATGCTTACGACAAAGGCTTTATATACAACACTGAAAAAGATAATAGTTGATAACTTGCTTTTGCTCTGAATTTACATTTTTTAGTTTCAGTTTTATTAATTTAGTGCTTTTAACAATGGTCATTGTCACACATAATCACCTCAATATATTACAAATATTTACAAGTACCTGTTAGTACATGCCCAATGTAATATATGGTTAGATGTAATATTTTGGTATATTATGTCATGTGTTTGTCAGCGTTTAACAGTAAGAAATTCAAATTTGAAAAACCAGATCAGGTTTTATTTATTTATTTATTTATTTATTTATTTTTTAAGGCTGACATTTGATCCTGAGTAATGACTGGCATTAGCTATTTCAATGCATCAATTACAGACAATATAACCTGTTCATAGCTGTCAGTTACCCAGTAGCCACCATTGCACATCCATCACAGATAGTTCTTTATATTTCTGTATATTTAGAACCAAGTTTCTGGCAGCAGGTGCAGCAATTATGTAGCAGTAATGAGGTGTATTTCTATCTACACCTCTACTGTTAGTCTTCATGGAATCCTGTGTACCTCCTTCCTCTAACCAACATTCCAAACTATATCAGTAAACATTAATTATCGTAAATCAACCGTACTAATATTCCTATTTTATCATTAAAAGACGATTAAAAGAGAATAGTTGTTTATATTTGAATACATACATACATACATTTTTTACGCACAGATGGCATTACACCTTTGTATTTATGTTATTGGATTTTTTTTTTTTTTTTGTCCCAGACATGCAGACATGAAACAGACTGGAGCTTTAATCTCCGTATGAATCTCTGCCAAGCCTAGATCATTATCGCAAAACACAGTGTGACAGCCAGAGGGCACTGCACCATCTGCACGACCCTGAAATAAAATACTAATCTCATTTGTTTGTATTAGGATGCACAACACAGCCACGAAAAACAAAAGCAAATAATGAAATAACTAATTACATACTGTACATACTTACATTCAGTCCTGCATTCAGAATCCACTACAGTAGTAGATTTTCTGTACAGTGTGGCCCGAAAGTCTGGATACATAGCCACGTTTGTTAAGATTAACTCTGCTCTTTGTCTTTTTATTTCACTCCCATGATGATTATTAAATTGTATAGAGCCAGACCTCACACTACTGCTTTTTTTCTTCGGGGTCATCTAATCAGATTTGATGATTCATTTTTACACTAAAAGAGGGAATTATCTGCATGTAATATAATTAGTTCTGATACATTAAGAAATTATAAACATTTACATTTTTATTAAAAGTTCAAATGTTCAACTCTATACATAACATCATGTAGTTGTTTTTAAAGAAGTAAGGTTATGAAAAGGTGGCAATGGCAGATATATTGGCCTGACAGAGAGATTTTTTTATATACATATGCATTGTCTGAATGCACATTGCGATACGTAGGAATAATCAGGTATTTCTACTACTAAAAGATCAATGCCATGTCTATACATGAAATCTAGTCGCATATCAAATGTGTATTTGATGAGGTACTGGTGTCCACATAAGGTTTAAAAAGAATAAGAGGGGTTGCGTTGATTAGATATTTCAGTATAAAATGAATTATAATCACTTTTTAAAATCTTTGCCACATTACCACCTGGTTAAAAAAATACCCAAATTATTTTAGCAATAATACCACATTACACTGCCATAACCACGGTGGCTTAGTGATTAGCACTGTCGCCTTGCAGCTCCAGCGTCCCAGGTTTGATTCCCGCCTCTGTGTGCATGGAGTTTGCATGTTCTCCCCGTGCTTGAGGGGTTTCCTCTGGTTACTCCGGTTTCCTCCTAGAACAAGACATGCATTAGGCTAATAGCTGTTCCCAAATTGCCCTAGTGTGAGTGTGTATGCCCTGCAAAGGATAGACGCCCTGTCCAGGGTGTACCCTGTCGATTTGACGATGAGTGAGTACGTATACTGCCATAACAACATCAAAATCCTAAGTCAAAGGTCAGGTAGAAGTGATGAATATTAGCTAACCTCTAAAGAGTCAGAACTTATTCTTCATTTGTTCATTTAACTCTTAAAACCCATGGGGCGCAGATCTGTGCCGGCAACATGGCATAGGCCACTGACAATAAAAAAAAAAAGTGCTTATATGAGAGCCTTGCCGTGTGTGTTAACGAGGAGGTTTCCGACATCAAATATTATTTGGGTTTTTGGTAGTAAGTTATCTTACGTTATCTTTAAAAAGGAAAAAAAAAACTTTACATTGTACCACTACCGGAATATGGGAATGATGTGGTATTTCTTTGCCTATGTGTTCCATTGTTTTTTTTTTCTTTTTTTTTTTCAGTAATGTTTGTATAGTTGTTTAAAATGAAATAACGTTCAGTTCATCATATTGCCTAGATTTTTCCTAACGGAAAGGATATGTCACTCAGGACATGTTACAATCCTGAACCCTCCATATACTGTATTAGTTTTTTTTTTTTTTAAAGCAGCAAAAGAAAAAATGGCCAAGAAGAGTTTTAAGTGCTAAAGCGTATTACATAATGACTTTTATCAATTCAACATGATGAAATTAAAAGGAAAGTATACTATTTGCCTTATTACTAATTTAACGTTTAATCATCCGGTTCTCAACCTTCTGTTCTCAGGTCCAGCAGTTCAGCGCCCGGTACAGAACGGCCCCACAGCCGAAGAGCTGGAGGTGCAGAGAAGGTAAGCGTCTACTCGTAACTGCCGCATAATTATGTGAAACGCACAATGAGATGTAAGAGTCATTGGTTTTGCAAAGTAATAGACATCGCTCTCCCGCATGATTGTTTAACATGCGGATGACTCAGTCAGTCTTAACGAGAAGCACCAGAATAGAAATTGTGGGGGTGACAGATCTAGAAGAACATACATAAAAGCTGCTTCTTGAGATCCAACGATGAAAGAATGAAAGTGTGGCATTTCTTCGCAGTTAACAGGGTCTGGTGTTGTGAGTGTCATCTTAACAATTATCCTCATGTAGAGCTCGCAAAAAAATCAAACATGTAACTTTTGATATAATGTAGAAACAGAATGACAGTTGTGTGTAGATGAAAAGTCATAAAGGGACACGCCTGCAATAATGTTATTATTTCTTAATTTTCTTGTACTTTTCTTGTGTGTAATTAAAAAGGTTCCCTCTATCACACTAAAGTTTCATTTTGTTTCTTACACAAGGGAAACCTTTAATGGTTCTGCGTAAAAGGCTATAACTTGGCAAACTCTTTTTTTTTATTTTTTCTTTTTAAATCATTCGGAATAACACAGTAATAACACAAAATTGGCTTTTTAGGGTGGTGGTCTTCCTTTTGCAAAGGATCAGCATGTTTGCATTATGCAACGGAACTTTATTCATAGAAACAACAATCATGTCATGCACACTCGTAACACGACCGGCACTAGGACCCGGAAGTAATACGGTCGGGTTTCAGGAAGCATAAAAGGAAACAAGATGGCGCCTCACATTGCTCAGTCATTGAGTTCTGCCCATGCTATCGCCGACGCCTCGCTCGTCTAAACGTGAGTACTCACTTTCTTGGGTTATCGCTTCTGATTGGGTGTGTGTATTTAGAACGCGGGTTTATTTCTGTAAACTCTTGCTCTCGCTTCGGGAGAGTTCTAAGAATAACTAGCGTGGTTATCCTGCCTGCTCGCGCTACTTCCGCGTTTGGGTTTACCATCCACGCTACAGGGCTAACTGCTAGTCTTCTGATTCATCTCCGGTTAGTTCGTGACAGAATGACTGAGCCATCAGCAGTAAACCCAGCGGAGTTTGCTCACCTCTGCGATGTGGTTGACCGGCATGCTAAGCTGATCGATCAGCTCCGTAGTGAAGTCGCATCTCTCCGCGCGGAGCTCCAGGGCGTCGCGGTCTTGCGCCGCGAGGTGCCGGAGCTGCGACAGGAGAATACGATCCTCCGCGGGGCGGCCGCTCAGCCGGCTGTTGCCACGCCCATCGCAGCGGCTGCTGCGCCGCCAACCCCCTCCCCACCTTCTGATGTTTTTCTAGCTTTACCGGACAAATGGAATGGCACGGATGGGAAGTGCAGTGTTTTTCTAACTGCATTGGATCTTGTGTTTGAGTTTAATTCCACCAGATACTCCACAGACCGACTGCGCATTGCTCTTCTCGTCTCGTTGCTATCCGGGCAGGCAGCTGAGTGGGCCACAGCGGTTCTTCGTTCAGATTCAGACGTCGCCTACTCCTACACAGAATTCACCCGTCAGCTTAAACTCACCTTTGAGCATCCGGCTGCTGAGGTGGAGACCGACTCTAAATTATATCATCTACAGCAGGGAGGGTCGTCTGTGAGCCGCTACACCGCGGAGTTTCGCACTCTCGCCGTGCAGACCGACTGGGGAGACTCCGCACTCCGGACGGCCTACTACGAGGGACTGGCTTCACGTATAAAAGACGAGCTCGCCGGACGAGAGCTCCCAGCGACCTTGGAGGGCTTAATCCAACTCGCCCTCCGGATCGACCAACGTCTGCTCGCTCGCCCCAAGCCAGCTCCCCGTACCCTGCCACCCATCACGACAGCACTACATCGCACCACACCCTTCCTCTCCCACGCTCCAGTTCCAGAAGTCCACGCCTCATTCACTGCAGCACCCACCAGAACCGTCGGTACTCCACCTCCCGCCGTGGTTGACACAGGAGCCGGGGAACCCATGCAATTAGGGCGCGCCTCCTTAACCGCTGCAGAACGGGAACGCCGTTTTAGAGAGGGGCTCTGCGCGTATTGTGGATCCGCTGCACACCATCGAGCCATCTGTCCTCTGCGGCCGGGAAACGCGCAGCCCCGGTGAGAAATGAGAGTAGCTCACCGGGTCCCATCTCCCTCTCCACCACCCTGACTAATGATTCCCGTCTCACGGTAAAAGTACACCTCCAGTTTGGCCACAAACGGGTCGGAAGTACCGCGTTCGTCGACTCCGGGGCAGCAGGTAACTTCATTGACTCTTCATATGCCAAAAAACTGGGGATAAAGATCGAGGCGTTATCCCAGCCCGTAACCATTACATCAGTCGACGGTCGGCCTCTTTCCTCCAGTCCCATCTCCTTTCAAACTCAGCCTATCACCCTCATCATCAACCAGCATCGGGAACAGATTCAGTTTTACACTACCACCATTTCATCACCACCCATCATCCTCGGACACCCTTGGCTGCTGCATCATGACCCACTCATATCATGGACCCAAAATCGAGTTCTACAATGGGGGCCGACCTGCACCGAGCTCTGCCTACGGGCCGAGGCTGGGACGTGCTCTAGGGAGTCCGAGGCCCCCGATGTCGACACAGACAACATCCCGCTAGACTACCGGGACCTGGCTGAAGTCTTCTGTAAAAGACGCGATACCCACCTACCTCCTCATCGCTCATACGACCTGGCAATCGATCTTCAGCCAGGTGCGACACCACCCCGCGGCCACCTCTATTCATTATCTAACACCGAGATGCAGGCGATGGAGGAGTATGTTTCCAGCGGACTTCGCCATGGTACCATCCGGCCCTCCTCCTCACCTGCCGCTGCGGGGTTCTTCTTCGTGAAAAAACGCGATGGTAGTCTACGTCCCTGTGTCGATTACCGGGGGCTCAATAATATCACCATAAAAAACCGACACCCACTGCCTCTTACCAACTCTGCCCTGGACGCCCTCTCTGGTGCCACCATCTTCACTAAGTTGGACCTCCGGAGCGCCTACAACTTGGTGCGCATCAGAGAGGGCGATGAGTGGAAGACGGCCTTCATCACCCCTACAGGGCACTACGAGAGTCTGGTCATCCCGTTTGGTCTCTGCAACGCACCTGCCGCTTTTCAACAATTCATCAATGACGTCCTCAGAGACATGTTAGGCCGTTGGGTGTTCGTCTACCTTGACGACATCCTCATCTACTCCCGAACCGTCAACGAACATATCCAGCACGTCAGAGCGGTTCTAAAGAGATTGCTCGCCCACCAGCTGTACTGTAAGTTGGAGAAGTGCGCTTTTCACGAGCGCTCCACCACGTTCCTGGGTTTTGTCATCTCGCCCCAGGGTGTGGCCATGGACCCGCAGAAACTGGAAGTTGTGAGTCATTGGCCCCTACCCAAGACTCTTAAACAACTCCAGAGATTTCTCGGGTTTGCCAATTTCTATCGCCGCTTTATCCGGGACTACAGTACCGTTGCAGCGCCACTAACCGCTCTGACCCGCCCATCATCTCACCCCTTCAACCTCACCCCAACTGCCGTCTCTGCCTTCCATGAGCTCTGTCGCCGCTTCACCACTGCTCCCATCCTCCTTCACCCGGATGCTGACAAACCATTCGTTGTGGAGGTGGACGCTTCGGATGTGGGCGCCGGGGCTGTTCTCTCCCAGCGAGGTCCAGACCAAAAACTGCACCCCTGCAGTTTTTTCTCCAAGAAATTTGACGCCACTCAGCAGCGATACGGAGTAGGGGACCGCGAGCTGCTGGCCATAAAGTGGGCCTTGGAGGAATGGCGACACTGGCTCCAGGGCGCCAGAGAGCCGTTCATCGTCTGGACCGACCACCAAAACCTCATCACTATCCGCACCTTAAAACAACTGAACCCCAGACAGGCGCGGTGGGCACTGTTTTTCGAGAATTATAATTTCCACCTGTCATACCGCCCGGGGTCCAAGAACACCAAAGCCGACGCCCTCTCCCGACAGCACGAGGAAGACGTCCCCCGGGCGGACCCTGCGCCTGTACTGCCACCCACCAAGATCCTCGCACCGCTCAGTTGGAACCTGGAAACGAGGGTCCGCCAGGCACAAGCTACGGAGACCGAACCAGCAGGTGTGCCGCCTGGCCGACTCTATGTACCCAATGCCATCAGGGCCGAAGTACTCCAGTGGGGACACTCCTCCCCACTTTCTGGACACCCCGGAAAGCGGCGTACCCTACTTTTCGTTCAACGTGCTTTCTGGTGGCCCAATATGAAGAAGGACGTAGACGAGTTTGTCCAGGCGTGCCCAGTGTGTGCCAGGTCCAAGGACAGCAACCGACCATCGCCAGGGGAACTTCAACCACTCCCGGTTCCCCGCCGACCCTGGACACACATTGCCATTGACTTCATCACGGGCCTGCCGGTTTCCGAAGGAAGAGACACCATCCTCACCATCGTCGACCGGTTCTCCAAAGCTGTTCACCTGGTGGCCCTCTCCGGTCTCCCGTCAGCTAAAAGGACAGCCGAGCTGATATTAGAGCACGTAGTCCGCCTGCATGGGTTCCCAAAGGACATCGTCTCGGACAGGGGGCCCCAGTTCACGTCCCGGTTCTGGAAGGCCTTCTGCCGTCTGATCAATGCCACCTGCAGTCTGTCCTCCGGTTACCATCCACAGAACGGTCAGACGGAGCGAACCAACCAACAACTGGAGCGCTACCTGAGATGCTTCATTGCTGATCGCCAGTGCTCCTGGGCCCGCTACCTCATTTGGGCTGAGCTGTCTCACAACCTCCACATGTCTTCTGCCACCAACCTAAGCCCATTTGAGGTATGCTACGGCTTCCAACCTCCGATGTTCGACCATGGAGGTACCGTCGGCCCAACAGTTGGTTCGCCGGTGTCGACGGCTATGGAGACAAGCAAACGACGCCATTCAACAGGCCAACCGCCGTTACACTCTGCAACATCGCCGTCGACACCCACCGGGACGAATGTACCAAGTAGGTGATAAGGTATGGCTATCAACAAAAAACCTACACCTGCAGACTGAATCAAGAAAGCTGTCACCAAGATTCACCGGACCATACCGCATCAACCTCCGGATTAACCCTGTCACCTACCGGCTCCAGCTGCCTGCGGCGCTCCGGATCCATCCGGTATTCCACACCTCCCAGCTCAAAGCCTTCATCACTTCACCAATGGTTCCCCCCACCCACCCTGCTCCTCCTCCCCGTATGATTGAGGGTGGTCCCGCCTACACCGTTCGCCGGATCCTTGACTCACGTCCTCGGGGCAGAGGGTCCAGTACCTGGTGGATTGGGAAGGTTACGGTCCCGAGGAGCGATCTTGGATTCCGGCTCGGTTTGTCTTAGACCCCGAACTCATCCGGGACTACCGTCATCGGGTATCCTCCACCCCAGGACCGTCAAGAGTCGGTCCTGGACGGGGGGGGACTGTCATGCACACTCATAACACGACCGGCACTAGGACCCGGAAGTAATACGGTCGGGTTTCAGGAAGCATAAAAGGAAACAAGATGGCGCCTCACATTGCTCAGTCATTGAGTTCTGCCCATGCTATCGCCGACGCCTCGCTCGTCTAAACGTGAGTACTCACTTTCTTGGGTTTCGCTTTCGATTGGGTGTGTGTATTTAGAACGCGGGTTTATTTCTGTAAACTCTTGCTCTCGCTTCGGGAGAGTTCTAAGAATAACTAGCGTGGTTATCCTGCCTGCTCGCGCTACTTCCGCGTTTGGGTTTACCATCCACGCTACAGGGCTAACTGCTAGTCTTCTGATTCATCTCCGGTTAGTTCGTGACAAATCACTGGTATTCTTTATTGGTTTCCTGCAGCTCTAGTTATAACAGCCACTTTAAACGACCTACAGAATTGTGATATTTCTTCTGATGCAATATTTTCTGTCGCATGACCTCCTAATGAACAGATTATACACTGCTGGATTTCACTAAGCAAATATTTAAGAGCCCTGGAAAGAATAATTACTGCAGTGATTAATATGTTTGAATGTTTTAATCCCTAACTGTTACACTATAGTAAGTAGCTTCTCATTTATTAAACAACCATGTAGTAAGATGTATCCCTTGGTGGTGAATATAAAGATGTGTTGGAGAAGGGTCAAAGTTTTGGGCTTTGTCAAGCAGAGAAAACAACTAAGGAGATTGCTGTAAGTAACTAGAATTGGGTCAAAAACTGTTCAGTGCATTATTAAAACATGGAAGAATAGTGCTGAACCATGTACTTCGTGAAAAAAATGTGGAAGAAAATATCATTAATGCATCATGAAATAAAATTGGTGAAGTTACTTCATGTCCTAAGTCTCATGGGAAAGACTCCAGGCCCCTCGCGACCCCATATACAGCATAAAGTGGTATAGACGATGAGTGAGTGACATGTCAGGGATTAAACAGCTGTGTTGCCATGAGAAAATTACTTTTTAGTGAGGCTAATAAAAATGAAAGATTGGCCCTTGGAGTAATAGAAGAAGGTCGTGTGGTCTGATGTTTCCAGACTAACTGTGTTCTGCGTAGGGGGAAGAATGGAAGTGCATAAACCCATCATGCATTTAAGCCTCTGGAGGCAGTGTTATGATCTGTGGTTGCTTCAGCTGGTCAGATCGTCCTCAAAGTTATTTGAATGAGGAATGAATGACCTGAATGCACTGAATGACCAGATTATCGTTCATCAATGCATCTTTTATTGACTGATGGTTCGACCATATTCCTGGACTCAAATTGTGAAAGAGTGGGTCTGGGAGCATGAGCAATCCTTTTCACACATGAATGAGCCATCAGAGAGTCCTGACCTTATTGAAAGACTGGAGAAGACTTTACAGAGTGGTTCGTCTTCCCCCATCATCAACACAAGATCTGGACCAAAAATAAATGCAATTCTAGATCGAAATAAATGTTGTGATGTTGTGTAAGGTTGTTCTGTATAACTGCAGAGATGACGATGTGAACAATCCTGAGGGTGCCAGCATGTCTTTAAGTAAGTTATGTAGTTGGCAGCACGGTGTCTCAATCAGTAGCATTGGCACCTTACAACTTCAGGGTCTCAGGTTTGATCCTACACTAAGTGTCTCAAGTTTGTATCCTAAGCTAAAGATTACTTTTGTTGGGCATTTTGCATGTTCTCCTTATGGGTTTCATCTGACTTTTTTTTTGGTTCTTTTCCTCCCTTCCTCCAAAAATGATGCATATATGCAGATATGGTTACACTAAATTGGCCATAAATACAGTATAAGTATATTGTATGTGCATTATGTGTTTCCAACATCCACCATGAATACATGATTCGGACTAGGATAAAGCACTGACTGTTTATGAAGGAATTTTGTTTTTAATAATTGGGAAAATCAGACACAGTGTGTGTATGAGATTAAATTACTCCAGATCCTCACGTAAAAGTAATTCTGAACAGGCCCAAACTCCTCATTGCTGAGTGAGAAATGGTGAGGTCTTATTGCATGACACTAATTGCATGGTATTGAGCTGATTGTAATGCAGATTATATACTCTGCTCTCTGACTCTATAAATTGCATGTGTGCTCTGCAGGCAGATGGAGATGCAACAGCAGCAGCAACAGCAAATGCAGGCACATATTGAGAGAGAGCGACGTTCATCTAACTCAGGTAGGAAATGAAAAATAGATTTTTCTGAATTCTGCTACCTGTCTTTTTTATACCCTCCTTTTTATACCCACCCTCCTATGTTGTAACCCTTTTTTAACATTTCCACTATTGTTTACTTTTTTTAACAGGCTCCCCGTTTCAGGGACATCCCGCTGTGCTCTCGGTGGCACCTCCAAGTATAGTGCCACCCGTCATGTCAGTTGGAGGGCCATGCCCGCCTCCACCTCCTCCCCCTGTCCCTCCTGGTCCTCCGCCTCCAACAGTAGGAGGACCTCCTCCTCCTCCACCCCCATTACCTCTGGGTGGAGGTGGGTATGGAGGTCATCATCACCATGAAGATCCGCACGGACCCACTGGCCTCGCCGCCATGATTGCCGGGGCCAAACTGCGCCGAGTGCAGAGGGTCAGTTTAATCTTTGACTATGAATGAAATGAAATTTTTTTTTTATTATTCTGTATCACCACTGGTACAATGAATACAGTTTCAGAACGTAAATGCCTGGTCTGTTAGTGGTTTAGTAACACTAGGACTGGAGCTGATGTCAGGCATATGATCTCAGATGATCTTTTCTGAAATCTACTGTACATGCATGTAGCACAGTGGAGGTACCTGTACATGAAGATGATGCTGTATAAATTGTTACCTCCCTGTTTAATTACAGTCTGATGAAAGTTCAGGAGCCAAAAACGATGCCAATCGGACAAGTGGAGGTGGTGGGGGTCTGATGGAGGAGATGAATGCCCTGCTGGCACGAAGGTCAGGACCAATTTAATTTCTAAAAACAACAAGGTGATTTTTTTTGGGTTTGGCAAGTAGTATTGGAACAATTTCTTTTGCACTTTTGAATTTATAGACGGAAAGCGGCGGAAAGCGGAGACTGCCAAAATGTAAGTACTCAGGCATATTTTTTCATGGTGATATTTTTGTTCCTACTGTTGCTGGAAAGAAACATTTAAGACAACTGTGCTTTATTACAGGATGATGCAAATTCCTCTCCGATGTCTAGAGGACAGAATGCAGGTATGTTTTTTTTTCCCTTTAACACCATGGAGAGCAGATGAAAATGATCCATTTGGCCAAATCTAATGAATTATGTATATTGCCCCTGTTCAGTAAATAAAATATAAACTGTGTCAACATATCCTCTATGCCATATCCCGTTCTAATTCATTATCCTATAACACAATGTCAAAAGGTCATGATGAAATCATTAACTTAATTCAATCATGCTAACAATAAATTAATATTATTTAAAATAATATTAATATTCATGCAAGACTGCTGCTGTAATTTTTTTTATTTGTTGCTGTGGTTTATTTAACCTGCAGATGGTGCAAAGAAGCCGTGGGATCGAGCCAACTCCGCAGAGAGATCGTCGCTGGTATCAAGGTGAGAGGCTCATAGATCATGGAATATCACCAGCACCAGCACTTTAAAAGCTATTAAAGATATTGCTGATGCTCCCAGTACAAATCTGTTTGTAAATCAGGATCTACTGAATAAACAACTTACAGCTATAAATACATTAATCAAATTTAATTGAATGCTCGGAATAAATATGCTAATTAGAGATCATTGGGGAAATGTTGTTACTGTCATCCTTACAAAGAATATTTTATATCAGTTTGAGATAACTGTCACAAAATGCAAAATGTTTTTAGATAATTTTTTACCTGCTGTGTTATTAAATCACTGCAATAACAATTACTTAATTTCATGTATGACATTGTGGGACTAAAGTACGTTGAAGAAGTATTTAGTCCCTGAATCTTTCAAGTTATGTGAATTTAATAATTCATATTATTCAGTAAATGCTAAGCAAATTTCAGTAAGTACAGTTAAACAATTTGAAAATATCTACTTGTGACAATGTGGAATGTAAGCCTGGACCCAATAATTAAACTTTTACGATCATGAAATTGTGTGTGTGTGTGTGTGTGTGTTTGATCTGTTTAGAGTTCGACCCGTGGGCAGTAGTTCTGACACAGACGCCTTAGACTTGGATAGAATGAAACAAGTAAGTAGAGTTTTTGTAAACTGAGCTATATGTTAACTATTATTACGATTGATTACCATCCTTTTGTTTTCTTTCCTTTCTGGTCATTTCTCTAACTTTTAGGAAATATTAGAAGAAGTTGTTCGTGAATTGCACAAGGTGAAAGATGAAATCATTGATGGTATGTTCAGATATTTCATGCAAAAAATGAATTCATGGCAAAATGAGACTTTACTTATTCTAAATGAAACATAACTTAATGACTTACTTGTGTGTTTTTATTTTCTATTTCAGCCATTAGACATGAACTTAGTAGAATTAGCACGACATAATCTCCCAGCTTCGTGTGAGCCCTCTTTTATGAGCCCTGACCCCTAGCAGGAACTGCTGTAGCTGAAGAGGGGACGACACCCAGCAACGTTACCGCCATATTAAAGCAAATACATCAGTTTGCTCTAATATGTAGTCTACATTGTGGTACCCCTCAGATATAAAACAGATGAAAGACACTTGCACTGACCTCTCTGTTTTCTGGTTTAAATTTATATTTGGCAATGACCTTTTTATGTCTTTAATGTCTTTATAGGAAATTGTTCTAGATTTTTATTTTGCCCTGTTTTTGGATTGCTTTTATTATTATTATTATTATTATTATTATTATTATTATTATTATTGGTAGCAGTTTTGGGTTAGGTGGTATTAGGTATTATTATTAATAATAATAATAATAATAATAATAATAATAATAATAGTATGAACATCGCCTGTGTCCCCATGTTAGCCTTTTATATTGAACCACTTTAAATTTCCTTTGTCTGTCTTAAAAATATTTGTTTCTCACCATGATTTTGTAAAAATATTTTTTAAACTCCTTTGGACAACACATGTTGCATCACTGACAGTAAGGTGGACCGTGAAACTGGGGGACAGAAGACAAGTTTTCTTTTTGGATATTGCGATCTTACAAAACAAAAAAACACTACACCAGAGTATTTGTGATCATGTTGTTAATAAAATGTTTATTGGCTAAAAGGGTACAGTGAGATGTTGCTTGTTTTTACATGGATCCTTTTTTGACTGCGTGATTTCAAGTACATGAAATAAAATAGTGAAATGTCTTGCATTATTAATGTTATATAATAGCTAGAGGTTTAACCACCTGGTGCCTGCATGCTACCATTACTTGCGAATGGAATGAGCGGTCAACTCGCTGCCACTCCTCACGCTGCACCAGTGTTTCGGCAGGCCCTACTTCTGCCTGTTGTATGCACCATCACTGTTCTGGTATTTCAGTATCTACTGTAAACTCGTCCCGACTTACCCGTTTTTCACCATAGACGATGCTGCCCACTTTTAGCAGTTGTGATGAATGTCTGTAACACGCTCACAGAATTACATAAAGGTTGATGACTGAACTATCTGTACAAACACTGGCCAAACTAAATGTCTGCTTTATATAGACAGTCTGAGACGTGTAGAGGAATACACTTTAAGTGCGCCCTCTACAGGCCATAATCCCATCAGCACTATATTACTTCATACTTAATGGTAAATCTATAGACCTTTTCATATGTGACCCTGATAAAACACATAAATCATCTGTGTTGTTGGGTTTTTTTTTTTTTTTGAGGTTTTATTTTAGTTGACTGCACTTTATAAATAAAAAGGAGTTAAGTATTTATTATTTATCTAGCTCAGGCATAAATCTGCTTGTACTGAACGTTTTTTCCACAAATCTCGCGAGATCTGAAGTTGGAGCGGAGAAGCGACGTGATCTCGAAGTGGAGTTATTGGTATTATTGAAGAGAAGAGGAGGGCAGTTATCGTTCCTCTGAGGGGGTGTGTGTTTGTGGGGCAACGAACGCTGCGTGCGCGCGCGTATGTGTTCATGTATATGTGTGTATGCAAGCAGGCAAGCTGGCGGAATTCAACATGGCATCCGGCGAAACGCTGTATATCGAGACGGACGGCTCGGAGATGCCGGCTGAAATTGTGGAACTTCACGAAATAGAAGTGGAGACTATTCCAGTGGAGACGATCGAGACCACTGTGGTCGGCGGCGACGATGACGATGATGATGATGATGATGAACAGCCCATGATCGCGTTGCAACCGCTCGTAACAGACGACCCGAATCAAGTTCACCATCAGGAGGTGATCCTGGTGCAGACCCGGGAGGAGGTGGTCGGTGGAGACGAGTCCGATCTGCGGACAGATGACGGGTTTGAGGACCAGATCCTCATCCCGGTGCCCGCTCCCGGATCTGAGGAGGAGTACATCGGACAGACTCTGGTCACAGTAGCCGGGAAGAGTTCCGTGGGTCGGGTGAAAAAGGGGGGAAGCGGTGGAAAGAAAGCGGGTAAAAAGGCTTACCTGAGCACTAGTGAAGGCACTGGGAGAAAATGGGAGCAGAAACAGGTGCAGATAAAGACTCTGGAAGGCGAATTCTCCGTGACGATGTGGGCGTCGGGTAAGTTTCCCTCTCTCTCCTTACAAAATGTGTAAGTTTCTCTGCTTGCTGGTGTGTGTGTTGTAGATACAAAGCGCGGCCTTGCAGGGCGTTGTCTGTTTGCATGCTCTATTTAATCGACTGTTCCGATAGAGCAATGGCGGGAGATATTTTTTTAGTCTTCTGTCCGCAAACACGCGAAGAGTTCGACTCTTGTGTTTTTGTTTTGAAGGGAAGCCATGTTTTTAAGTCTTGCTGGGCGCCGCCATGTTCCCCGAGTCCAGTATGGCGGCCCGAAAACATGGCGATGGCGCGGCCGAACGAAGATGGCGGCGTTTGCTGGCGCGAGCGCGCTGCTCGTGCAGAGTGTAGGCCGCTAGTTGGGGAGCTAGCGTGTTAGCACGGTGTTTGATAAGAGCTAGAAAACATACGTTTATTTATTTGGCAACGGCAAGGTTATTGTATAGGTCTGCTATTATACAGTTATAAAAAAAATACGGTCACGGGATTGTCTCCGACTCATTTGCGTTTCCGGCGACTAGCACTGTGTGTAGCTAGCTGGCTAACTGAGATACGTTTCGCCTTATATAGCTGGCTAACTAAATTAGCAACAGCAGCTGTCGGCTTGTACTGGTGCCCTACATGGTTTGCTATTTGGGCTTGTTAAAATACCTTATTCCACCCTTGAACGATATCAATTCGCATTACAATAAGCATTTCGGTTTTCCACGCCCTTTAATATTTGATACCAGAGACAGTGGTCATGTTTACTTTAAGGGACGGGTTTCCTCCGGGTATTCTGCTTTCCTCCCACACTTCAAAGACATGCAGATTAGGTTCATTGGCCTTCCCAAATTGTCCAATGTGTGTGTGTGTGTGTGTGTGTGTGTGTGACTGTTGACCGGAGGTCCTACTACGGCTGTAAAAATGGGAATAAATACAATCAATGGTCATCATTGGTCTCCGCAGTCCCTTGGTTGGACTACAGAGGTTCATAGATGGATGGATGGGCTGTAAGGGATCAGTTAGTTTCTCAGTAACTGAGACCATGAGTGGTGTAACTGCGCTCCCTGAGTGTTAAAGTGAAAAGTCTCCTCTGTGACATCAGACAGATGGCACAAATGAATCCGGGTTGCCCTGAGGCTAACGCCAACAGTTTTGTCCTGTTTTACCAGTTTGTGTGCAGTTCATGCAAATTGTGTTTTATGAAGCAATCCTGCTGATTTAATTTCAGTCCATGCATTATTAAATTCAATTCAGTTTTATTTCTCTAACCCTTTTAACAATGGTAATTGTGGCAAAGCAGCTTTTCAGAATATAAATAAATAAATAATGAGAATGAGTTTGAAAAGTGTGAGCAAATATGTATAAATGATAATTACCAGTTTGTCCCTGATGGTGACAAAGAAAAACTCCCAGAGATGACAATAGGAAAAACCTTGAGAGGAACCAGACTCAACAGGGAACCCATCCGCATTTGTGATATTGGATAACGCACTGATCTGCAGTCATACTGTGTGTTAGGAGTCTGGAAGTTCAGTTAAACAGGAAATGTGTTTAAATTATATGTCCACTTTTGAGGCTCAGGTACAAAACTGTTTGTGGAAATTTCAGTCCTGATCTACTGAGCAAGTCCTCAACATCTGTTTGCATCAGCCGAGTCCAAGACCATTTTCGTGGTCAAGCACCACACAGGCGTCTGTGAGACGATTTCTTCAACTAGATGCGGGGCACCAGGATGGTGCATTATTAAACTTTATGCACAACACTATAAAGTGTGTATAACTGGTTCAAAGAGAAAATCCCAGTCTGCCCCTATGCATGGTTCACTTTGTTAGGAATTCATGCAGTTTTCTAATCCGCCATGTTGTAGCAGTGCATAGGGTCATTCAGAGACAGGTCAAATGCTTCAGTTTATATCCATATCAAACATTTGAGTGAGGAACAAGAGTGATCTTATTGACTTACCTTGACATGGATGTTGATGCTAGATGGGCTGGTTTGAGTATTTCAGTAACTGCTGATTCCCGGGGTTTTCACACACCGCCATCTTTAGCATTAATACAGAATGGTACAAAAACATCCTGTGTGGGAAGAGTTTGCAGGCTGAAATGCCTTGTCGATGAGTGAGGTCAGAGGAGAATGACCAGACAGGCCTGTGTTAACAGGAAGTCAATAGTAACTCAATCACTCTGGACAAATGAGGTGAGAAGAAAAGCATCTCGTAATGCACAAAGCATCAAACCTTACACAACTGAAGGGGAGCACATCAGTTTCCTCTCCTGTCAGCAAAACAAAACAACAAAAATCTGGGGTACAGTAAGTGTAAAACATCCAAGCCACGGCCATAGTCACAGAGATCAAACTTGTCTTTCATTTTGATTTTTGATGCGAGTATTACCTGAATGTGTCTTGTATGTGTTTGATTTGCTGATAAGATTATAAAATGAATATATTGGTGGACAATAAGCATGTATTGCATGTGCACAGAAAAACAACATCCTCTGTTTGCATTCAGTTATGAATCACGATTTATTTGTATGCTGAATCATGTTTTGCAACACTGATTTTTTCTTGTTTGTTTGTTTTAAGATACTTATTACATTTATAATAAAAATGCAGCCTTGGATAAAACTGATTCCATACTTTGTGCACAAGCTTCAGAGTGGTGCAAAATAATTTTTTCTAATGCTGTTTCATTATTAAAAGTTGCTCTCTGATTGGCATTGTTCTTCAAACTTTGCATGCAAATTAGTCTCAAACCCACTCATTACACACCAGTCTCAAAACCCTATGAATGTTAATTAGGGTTGAAACGTGCGGTAGAAGTCATGCGCACTCTCAAAAAGCTATCTGCGCTGGGCTCGCAACTGCTCAACCTGAGGTCAAGACATTTGGAGACCGTGGAATGTAATGATTCCTTTAGAATCCTTCACGTGTTGCACACAAAACTATTCACACACTAGTGTCCTGTGTGGTAGGAGTGAATTAATTGCTCAATTTATTTTGAAATAATGATTATGCTGAATGATGTAACAGAGATATGTGCTGCGCAGTAAAAATGTAGCTTTAATTTAAGGTTTAATGTTAAACTCTTGCATTTGAAGTTAGTTTGTATTTTTTAAATTCTACCCTTGTATTTAAGTTTACATTAGAAGGAATGGGCTACATTTTAATATTATTATATTAATATATAAATTAATAATATTAATCGAGACTGCACCTAGGTGTCATGATATGATTTTGGGTGGTGATTGGACCCATCCCTACTTAAGGACCAATAATACTGAACTATATCTTTATGTGCAATGTGTTTCTTTACTCAGAATACACAGTATAGTCAACTTTCTGCGCCTTCTAATTTATGGTGGTGCTTCCAGACACCTGTGATCACAATATGTTCATTCTTCACCACATGCAGTATGTCACTTCCCTGGTATTTCTCACTTCTCATTGTTTGCATTGCTCACACTATGCCGTTTCAGTCTACTACATAGCATGTGCTCAGATTTGGTTCTTGTTGATTGTTCTTATGCAAGAAAAACTCCTGTGCACCTAGCAAAAAAAAAGTTGACCCAATGCACAATAACCCGTATTTGTTCAGTGCTGCAAAGTTCAACAGTTTTCCAGTACGACACGGTGACAAACAATTCAATAGTCTAAATTTCACATCTTTTATTTAAATACGTTAATCCCCAATGGTGTGTCTAGAGACAAGTCAAATTGTACATGCAAATGTTATTTGAATGGTCAGATTGAATGACCCTGGATATTTTGGCTGTCTGTGTATAGTCTGTGATTCTTGCTCAGTAGATGTGTCCAAGTATTTGCCTTGAAACAGTCAATGTGTACAAAAAGCACAGCATAGTAGTGTAGAGTTGTTTTAACCAGTGCGCTGAATGTCAGGTTATGGCAGGTGGTATTTGTTATAGAAATTTTTTTTTTGTTGCCATTTTAGTATGAGTTTGTATTCATATTAAAGTGAAAACTGTATCATATTGTGACAACTATAATCATTGTCTGTATTAAGAAAACACGCCATAACTAGTTACACTGACGTTGCACACTTTGTCCAATATTGTGATAAAATGATGTTAATATATAATGTACCTGTTTAATAATTGGTAGTGTGTCCCCTCCCTCCCCAGATGATAAAAAGGACATTGACCATGAAACGGTCGTAGAGGAGCAGATCATTGGAGAGAACTCACCTCCCGATTACTCTGAATACATGACTGGAAAAAAGCTTCCTCCTGGTGGCATTCCAGGCATTGACCTCTCTGACCCTAAACAACTCGCGGAATTTGCCAGGTGAGGTGCGCACACACAGACACATGCATTTAAGCAACTGGTCACTTAGCTTATCTACCGTGCATGGCTTGGCTTTCAGACTGAATCGCACAAATAACAATTATTTCGATGTTCAGTCGGATTCCGGTTGAGACTTGTAATAAATGCCTTTGAGAAGCTGAGTGCTGAGGGGAAAAACATTTGTATATAATAGATTTGGTTTAGGGCAGTGTTCCTTTCTTTGTACATAGGTCACTAAGGGCATTTGCGCATTAGGTACGCTTGATTTGTACCGTGCCCAGGAACGATCTTGGTCCTACTTGGTTTTGAGCCGCCATTTAAACACGAGAAGACGAGAATAAGGAAATTAATCTTCACTCTATTCCTAATATTATTGATATCTTGGAGGAAACATTACCAGAGCGACGCTCCCACATGCCTTCCTATTTTATCAGCTATCAGATAACAGACAGTGTAGCTCAATGAGATTTGCACGTGCTACGCACGCACAGTGATTGTGGAGATTTGCGTCTCAATAGCAATTCGCTTCAGTGCTCAGGTTCCATTGACTCCTGTATCTGGTTTGATCCGTGCTCGAGTCCGCTGTACTGTCTCCAAGATGACTTCTTCAAGCGGACCTGGGCACGGTTCTTAAGCGCAGAACAAATCGTGTTTTCTGATCAAAGTGTATCAGATTTTGGGGTCCAGTGTTCTTAGAAACGATTCCGAGGCTCTAATGTGAACACACCCTAAGTTATATTGTTGCGGATTAAAGTTTAGTGATTAGAATTGCATAAAAAAAATTATAATAATAAATCGCTGTATGGACTGGTGCTATTATCCAGTCACAGATTACAGGTAATATACTGTTAGTCATTCATTTATGAGTTTGTCAATAATTTAAGTATTTGTTAATTTTTTTAAATCAATTTTAAGTTACAAAATAAACAACGGAAAACATCATCTTAATTTTATCATTTGTGCCAGTATTTGCCGTTAGCCTTGATAAATGTGATTGAATACATCAAGTATTATAATTAATAGTTGCATATAGCAGTTTAAAGTGCACTCCATGTCAAAATAATCAGACGCATAGATTAAACTCTTTCTCGTGGATTATCCTGTTTTGGTCAGTTTGAAAAATGGCTTCAGTTTGAACGAACAGATTGCAGTTTAAGGTTTGGTTAAATCGCTTATCTCTGCGATTAAGATTTTCAATCCCTTTTTCCGTGACATGTTAGACCTCTAAAGGATGTGCTTTCTTGGACAAGAGAGTGTGTGTTTTCCCCCTAGCTAACTCAGTCTGACTACACTAATCATGTTCTCCTATGTGCTTTAAGAACTGAGCTAGTAATGTGAAATGATCAGGATTATTTAATCTGGCATGCGTCCTCTTATCCTGCATTTTTTAAACGATGAGCAGAGAATAGGACCCTTGCCTCGCATATTTAGATGTTTTTCCTGCTCCCAGTCACCAGATACAACTCATCAACTAAGCAATGAGCCTGTACCTGACTGTACTGGTTAAGCAGCAGAAAGTAAATGACTGACTTGGACAGTAAATGTCTGTCCTAAATTTAAATATGACATCGTGAGGTCAAGTGTGATGTTGGTCAACCAGGTGATTATATATGAATATTCGTATTTCTACACACAGAACATTATGTTCTTAATCAGTTTCTTCTTATGCTTGAGTACGTGTGGATATTTTTCACTCCAGACTATTGGTCTACACGAAACCCTAGTGGTGGAAAAGTCTGCTTGAGTAAACTGATTATAGGGAGCTTTCATCTCACTTAGCGTTCATCATATCCGCATAATGACTGACTTTAGTACTCACAGGATACAATCAGTCCAGTGACACAGATGAAATCTAAAGTAAAAATCTACAAGACGCATTTAAAGATTTAATGCCATGCCTGGAGATTTGGCACACACACACACACACGGCTTTGCACAGGAGTGTGTTTTAGTGTTCAGCAGTGCAGAAGCCACTTATGTGCTAAAAGTGATAAGCGCGTCAATATTCGATTTTGTTTGTCCAATGCAATTTTAGTTGATCTCTATTTTCGAGTTTCATGGCTACATGTCAGTGAGAAATTGCAGACTGGTCTGTCATTTACCAGCCAACCATGAGCTAAATAATGACGCATCTTGCATGCATTCATATCGCTCGCTGTGCAATACATCACCACGACGATAATGAGAGAATTTCACACCGTTGCATGTTCTAAATGAAATTAGGGCATCAGGATTCAGCCATGAAGCCGAAATATCTAAATCATTTTCTTTGACAAACCTCTCGTAAAAAATTATTAAATAAACTATTTTCGTTGACTCTGCTTCCTGCAACATTATCTCTACTTCACTGATGATGATAAATAAGTAGATAAAAATTATTTCTTTATTTTTTATCCAGTTTTTAGGGATGTATTTTTTTTCATCATGTTCCATCAACTACAGTGAGCAAACTACAAGGTTTTATAACATGTATGACTTAATGTCAGTAGTCGTTCATGAGCAAAACGAAATTCACAGCGTATGGGATGCGTTCATCATATGCCATGTAGAACTTTGCGTACACATATAATACTTTCTTCTATGAATACTTTGCTAAATCAGGCCTGAACGTTACAGCTTGGTGTATTTCGATGTGAAGGAAAAAAAATAATACTTAAATGATTTGCCGTAGTATGCAGAGTAAGCGATCGTGCTCGGTGTAATAAATTTCCAAGTATGTTGTGTTTCATTATGTTTCTAATCACCGCACTGTCTGTTATTTTCTATTACGTGGGGAAAGTGGCCATTTCTGCTATTGAACGCTCTGACAAATTAGTGCTCAGCGCCTCAGCACATTGACTGGGAAATGCGCTGTGATTTGAAATTAATCACTGTTAAATGCACTCTGGTTAGGGTTTTTGAAAGGATTTGTCACCAACTGAAAAATCCTGTTAGCGGCTAATTACAGATCATAGCCGTGTGTAGAACTCTGAGGAAATCAAGACTAAAGAAATTAGTAGGAAAGATTTTTCCTTCAGCTTGAGAGCTTTGTGAGATTAATGGTTTGAAATCTAAATTACAGCCTCAGAGAGAAAATCGTTGAAATGTATTTATATAGATTTATTTTAGTATGTTTTTTTTTTTTTTTTTACAATGTATGTGCAATTTAAAGCCAGATTTCCTATGTCTGCGTTTAAACCAAAGTCTTTTCTTACAGTAACAATAGCGGCTCTTTGGGTCGCGCCTCAGTACGGTAAGATACGGACCTGTGACCTGTCAATCATACTGGTGTCGGAGCTTTTTTAATTCTGCATGGGTTTATAAGGAGATGTACGCTTTCCTGTTCACAGGGGACACAAGTCACACCGCTGTTTTGGTCATGGTCACTGGTGTGTGCACAAAAGATGATGCATGCAGAGAGAGAAGTGTTGTGTTTATGAGCAATAAATATTTTACCTCAGTTTAGCTCATTAGCATGCTTGTTTTTGTTGTCTTCTCAGAATGAAGCCACGAAAGGTCAAAGAGGATGATGCACCGAGAACGATAGCCTGCCCACACAAAGTGTGTATTCTTATGCTTCAGCATTATTTACAGCTCCCATAACATTTACAGATTCTCATGAAAGTAGGAATATTTAAACATCTGATAGATGATGCATTCTCCGTTCTCTTGCATCACACTCCTGTAGATGGCCGCAAGGGAAATTACAGCATTTATATTAATGAATTAATTACTTAATCAATCAATCTTGTTAAACTGGATATTGCACTTTATAGGCTCTTGGCAGCCAGCTTTGATTTGGATGTGTTAATTAAAATGAGAGTAACCTTGTGTCTGTTTCTTTTAGGGATGCACTAAAATGTTCAGGGATAACTCCGCAATGAGGAAGCACCTCCACACCCACGGGCCCCGGGTACACGTGTGTGCCGAGTGTGGAAAAGCCTTCGTAGAGAGTTCGAAACTAAAACGCCACCAACTTGTTCACACCGGAGAAAAACCTTTCCAGGTTTGTCAAATGAAAAACAACCTGAATGGCTGTAAACTAGGACTATTAATTTTTGAAACATTTTTCAAATGTTTTAACATAATTGTTATACGTGCAGATAGAATGGGATGCTTCATGGAGAAAAGAAATAGTAGCTAACAGCATTTAGAAGTATATGATATTCGGTGACAGCATTTATTGTGTGCATTAAACTTTTCTATCTTTTAAGCATCAACCAGTCAGCGTCATGCATATTCCCAGTTTCAGTTTAAAAGCTGTTAGGCATCTCGTAGTGAGAGCCAGTGCAGTAAGAGGAAATGAAAAGGAGATCAGGATTTGTAAGGTGTAATTTTCCTGACTTTTTATTACTTTTGCATATTTACTATTTTCAAAAACTAGTGGAAATGTCAAAGCTATTTTATGGCAATGTTATCAATAAGGCAAGAATGGTTTATGGTATAGTGCATCTTAAATGATTAAGGAACAGTTTTGTCATCAGTGCTTTTACAATACTACATCATGTCAATTGTACGAGTGTGTAACCGGTTTCATTGTACAGATCATACATTTTATATGGTTTTATTTTTGTACTTCTTCCTAGCTGTGCGATTGCTAATACCTGACAGGTTCCTGAATCGTTACTTAGACACTCGTGAAATTTAACACACCGACGAAACGATGATAAAATCATCACCCAAAGACGTGAGTCTGTATGCGGTACAGCAGTGATCGCTACGCTAGCACTCTTGATATTAGGATTTCTAGGAAAGATGTTGAGTAGTAGTGTAGTATGAGCTATTTAAATATTATTAAGTTCATGCAGGCCAAACGAAATGTGACAAGAAGTCAAATTCGCACTTATAAACACTTGGCCAAGCTCAGGCTTCAACTGAAACACCAAGTGCTGTTCTTCCTCCGCTCTACATTTAACACATGAACAGGTTTGAACAGCAACCAGTAGACCATGAGGTTACAATCCTAACTAATTTTTTTTTTTTTTTTTTTGTGATAACTCCATTACCGCATGCTGAATTGTTCATGCCGGAGCTTTTACTATTATTTAGTCCAAGATAGAAATAATACGGAGAAGTGCTTGGATGAACTTAGTTCCTTTAATCACATTGATTTAATCTGTTTGGTTAACCAGCTTATATTGGCTGCAATGAAGTTACTGATGAAAAACGCTCATTGATTGAATGTTTTTCAATTTTCTCCGCGTCCCAGTTCAGACTGATTAAATTGCACATACAGAGGCTGTGTAATGAAGTTTTTTTTACAGGCATGTCTTGGGATTTCCGTCCTTTCTGGATCTGTTATGTCCAATAATTTTTATGTTATGGGCTTTATGTTGCTGTTTCTGGGAAGACTACATTGTAATAAGAACCAGTAGGAGAATCTCCAGATGATATGCAGTATACACTGTATAAACATAGAGGTTAAGATTTCGTTATTTGTATTAAAAAAAAATTTTTTTTAAGGAGGTTGTATAAAAATCACCTGTGTATCTAAGTGTAACTTGGATAACTTGTGGACATGTCACCACTGTAATGCAATGCGCATCACCATTACATGCTGTTAAATGTCAAATCCTTTATATGAGGTGGAACTTTTGGAGACACTGCCATCTTACAAAGGCTTACATGGCTTACAAAGAGTCACATCACTAATCCTGTGTGAATCACTCGTAATCATTTCTAATGTCCTGCGGCAACATTGTTTCACGGCAGTGCTTGTTTACTTCTTTATGGCCTGTTTGACAGTGTAGTGTCTTAATTCGATCAGTCTATGTTTGCAATGACCTACTGTAGAGAGCTGGATTAACCTAAACGAATTAAGACATTAAAACAAATGTATACCTTTTATTAAGATATCATTGACTTATGGTACGACTGTTTGGTATTGCACTGAGAGTAGCACATTTCCAGTTCCACCTCTGACGTTGTTTGCAAAAAAGTAGCATGCATAAGATGAGATCAGGTCATACTTTTATGTATTGCAATCATTCACTACCAGAGTAAAGCGAGTATGAATGAAATGAATGTTGATGCCATGTGTGTTAGAGACCTGAATTCTGTTTTTCTCTTTCTCTCTCTCTCGCCTAGTGCACTTTCGAGGGCTGTGGGAAACGGTTTTCCCTGGACTTTAACCTCCGCACACATGTACGAATTCACACCGGAGACCGCCCATACGTCTGTCCTTTTGATGGCTGCAATAAAAAGTTTGCTCAGTCTACCAACCTCAAGTCGCACATCTTAACACATGCGAAAGCCAAAAACAACCAATGAGCAGCTCTGGTCTGCATTTCTTTTTCTTTTTCAGTGTTTTTTTTTTTTTTTTTTTTACACCTGAATCCAGCCTCGACGTGACAGCATCTTGAAACACTGGAGGTCTGAACTGTGCTCTTCTGTAGTTCTCCTAAGGAGTGCGGAAATGTTGCCCCAAAGGACTTGGGGGTTTAATTATGGTATATTGTAAAAGACACAAAGTGAAACATTGGGAACCCCTGTATTCTTGAATCAGCCCGCTAAGCGTGTGGCCCTTACTGAGGAGCAGAGCACGGCCGTGTCCGACCCAGTTGCCCATCCCACGTTGTGAAGGCTTATTGCAGCCAGCAGAGCGATGGAAACTCATGGACACTCATCTGTAGACATTGCTTTTTATCACAGTTAAGGAACAAGAACATTTTGGCAGTTGCTTCATTTTCTTTTCACTATTACATCAATGTCACCAGTCTGCATAGATATAGCTTTTAATTTTGTATTTCTCCAAGTGTGCATATTGTACACTTATTTTTGGAATGTACTTAGTAATGCAACCTTGTGATCATTCTTTATCCCTGAGAACGTACGGTTTCGCTTAGGGCGTGTTCTTGAAAGGGTTGATTTATAGTTACTGTAAGACAATACTTCAAAAGTATTTTATGTAAAAAGTTATCTTTTGTTTGTTTGTTTGTTTGTTTTGCTGCATTTTTCTCTTTGGTTGTAATCAAACCATTGAATAATCTTGTATACGTGTATTGTAAGGCCGTATGAAGATCACATAGAAATGGACAGCAAGTGTTTACTGCTTTAAAGCATTCAGTCATCAGTTGCTTTCTCTTTTCTCACGTTGTCTCACATGGAAAAAGAATCATTAACTCCCTTTTAAACCCAGAACGTGAACCACTTCTCACGATAAACCACAATGTGAGTTTGTTTTTTCTTTGTTTGTAATGTATTGTAAAGCCCTAAATCATGAAATATTCTTTGTTAATAATTACATTGTCATGTATTTCAGTCAACAATTAAAAACACAAATGCCTCAGTGTTTTTGTTGTTGTGCTTCATTACATGCTTGAATGATATACTGTGTAAATAATACTGTGTGTTAATTCAGATATATTGGTGTGTGAGGGAGCGAGAGAATTAAAAAAAAAATAAGCAGAATTCTACACTATGACAGATGTTTGATCTTTGTTGCCTCTGAAATGTGTTTTCCTGTTGGCTTGGACCATGTGCTGACCTCTTGTGGTCATGATATAAAAAGGTGAGTCATGCCCTTTGATTAGGACTTCCTCATTGTTCTTAAATTCTTTTCCTCAGTGTGACTGTAATAAGAGGAAGTATGTCCTTATATTCATTGCAGCACAATTCTGCTTATTTATTTGAATATGCGGTATTATAATGAAATTCGTAAGGACATTAATGTCTGGATTTCGACATCAAGTCCATGCAGTTCCCCTGATAAAACCCTGGCTCGTATTAATGCACTGTCCATGGACCTGACTTACTAGGATGATTTATTTACTGCTTACATAAAATAGCTCTTGATACTGAGTGGGTGGTGTGCTGGTGCAGTGGGCAGCATCGCTAGATTAAGGTTTGTCTGGAGTTTCACATGTTCTCCCCATGGTTATTTGGATTTCCTTTGGGTTATTTGATTTCCTCCTACCGTTCAAAGATGCACGGATAGGGTGTGAATGAGTGTGTGAATTGTGCCTGGCAATGAACTAGCATCGAATCCAGGTGAATTCTCCTGCCTTACCCCCGCTGTTCCCAGGACGGCCTCAGGATCCACCACAACCCTAACAAAGATAAAGACGCTACTAAGGAGGTAATACTGCGACTCTATTGGAGTTTTGTTCACTTATTTCAATTTTTATGCATCGCTTTTCTTGGCGCTGATGCTATTAATCACACAGAATTTAAAGGGGGGGAAAAACTCAAAATATTAGCTGTGTGCAAATTACTTGCCTTATTGAACTGGAGGATCATTCAGTTATTAAAAAGCACATTTCTATCATCAGACTGTCAGCAAGACTGGATAAAAAAATATAATATTTACTCAAAAAAAAAAAAAAGAATTTAAGGGATTAGATAAATGCCATAATATTCACTCACTGCTGCTTTGTCCTGTATACAGGGTCACAGGGAGCCTAGAGGATTGGCACACCCTGGAAAGAGTGCCAATCCATTACTCGGCACACACACTCACACACTACAGGCAATTTGGGAACGCCAATTTGCAAACCTTTGAAGCGTGTGAGGAAACCCACCAAGCACAGTGAGAACATTTAAACTCCATGCACACAGACCCGAGGCAGAAGTCGAACCCGGACCCTGGAGGTGCAAGGCCACTGTGCTAACCACTGCGCCACTGTTCCTCCCTGTAACCTTCAGTGTGAGTTTAAATACGTCATTTAATCTTTAAACATTTGGTGTCAGTCCCAGAACACTGGATGGAGCACAAACTTATCGCAAGGTACCATGCACCCACATACACAGTACTGTGCATTCTCACAGTCATTCACACCTAGGTGCAATTCAGCACAGCCAATTCCCCCACTGGCATATTTTAGGGAAGGTGAAAGGAACCCAGAGAACAACAAAGCCCTTTGCAGTTTCAATTTTTTTTTTTCCAGCCAGGAAACATGTTGATTATAAATGTGTTTCATGATGTCTGCTATTGGTTAAGACTACTTCTATGATTTTACAAAATTAAACTGTCATTAGTATCTAATCCATTGTGATCTTTATACAGTATATTTCATCAGTACCAGTGACCGGTTCTAACCACCACCAGCCCCCAGTTTAGAACCATTATGAAGAACTTACAGAGCATAATTAGCAGATACAATCTCAATATTACCTGTCCAAAGGAGATTATTACCTATTTTGGACGTCTTCACGATGTAGGTAAATAACTAAAAAGCTGGAAAAATAAGGAAAGAGACACATGTGCGAACTCTCTCAGACATGGATGATTTCAGGACCGTGCTGTCAATAGACGGGTTTCTGTTTCGTCACGGATTTATAGCAGATGGCAGTAACACCGTTGGTTAACATTTGATGATAAACACGGGCAGCTTGGAACTGATTTATTTTGTACTTTTTATATTCACTCTGTTTGTGCACTAGAACAAAACGATGTATACTTTATTGTGTGCGCTCAACATCCTGAGAGAGATTAAATCTGGTGCATTACATTACACTGTCAATAGAGAGGCTCTTTATTATTAAACTGCCTTTTATTCTGTAACCAGGCTTGATTGGAAAATCGGGACAGTTAAATGATATGAGCATGGAGAAACGTCCATGATGAATCCATTAACCAGTGTTTGTGGTGTACCGACCATATTGATCCTCATCTTGTTTTGTTTGCCGCCGTTTCGCCCGAAGGTAAGAAAGCACCGATATCTTCGGGGGTAACTGACTGGAATGATTAATAATGGTGGAAATGTATTTATTTATGCAACTAATATCCCGCACGCATAGCTCGTTGACGCCTGTCAGGTCCGTGGATATGAATTTCGATCCTGACAGTAAATCCTTCATGTGAAATCTCCTGCAACACAATCTACAATTTCCTATTGTCTCTGAAGGAGCCGCCGACAGCGGATGCCTTGTCTGGAGAGAACGGAAGCATGTTTGTGTGTCATGCATGCGTGTGGAATTTACAATTTAGCTCTGAGACGAATCGAGCGCTCTCGCGTGTTTGTCTAGCTTTGCGATCCTGAACGGTAGCGAAGAGCAAATGTTGCACTTGTTATGCAGCTGAAGTCAGGCAGGCCTCCTGCCATGAGTAAGCACCTGAAACAAGGGTGTTTATTAAGCATTTCCCCTGCAGCCAATTCATGGGCCTGCTTCATCACGTTCCTGGGCATAGACCACTGCAATTTGTCACTGTAATGAAATGGAAAAGTGGACTTCAACCGCGCTTCGCCCTGCTTTCATACAGTCATAGCAGATATGTTGTTTGATTTCGCTCCTTCATCATAGTTGTATTATTTATTCATCAAATATAAATATTTGATTTAGTAGAACTGGTGCAAATCTCCACACAGATGTACTGCATGTATGTGTTTGCGCGTGTTTGCATGTGTACGCGTATCCGTATTTGTACATCCATGCACGCGCATCTGTTGGTGTTGGTGCGATAACAGCAGGTGATGTGATTACAGAACATCCAGACATGAGGAATCCTGCGTGTCTTTGCAGCAAGCAAAGCCTGCGTTTCACATATAGTTATGCAGAAATATGTTGCCAAGGTAACAAAGTCATGAAGGGCTGCGTGCAGATCCCCTTGAATTCCATGGAGGTGGTGAGAGTGGGAAAAAAAAAATAATAATAATAAAAATCATGCATGTGCCCATAATTGATTAATGCACTGATAAGAGGATGATTATGTCCTTTAGCTGTTAGAAATCGACTGAGGAGAGATGCTTTTTGAACGTTTACTGTAGTGTGATTACTGGGTTTATTCTAACGCCAAGCAATCAGAAAAGCCAAGTGCATGTTAAGCATCATGAATTCCTAATGTCAGGGTTAAATGGCCAAGCAGCTCGTTCGGTTAGTGATACAGTACAGTGTGGCCCGAACCATAATTAAATGTTATGTAAAATATCCCCATGTAATGCACATTATTGATTGAACAATTTGCCATTATCTTGAACGTTTTCTATCAAAAGTAATATGAAAATGCCATTTAAGAGAAAGGAAATACATCGCGCTGATGTGTTTCACGCGGTAATAACATCAAAGCTGAATTCATATATTGCATTTTTGAGAACAGTGCAGCTCAATAGTTTTCTACAATTTATATGTCGTGTAATATTCATAGTCCGCGTCGATTCTCAGTTGCTGTATTGCACAAATTGAATTACTTTCTTTCTTTCTTTTTCTGCTAATCAGTGTATCGTTTACACAGGACTTTGCAGCATTTGAACAGTTTCACCTGAGTTCTATGCCAGGCCATGTTGGTCTAGTCTTGAGTGTTCTTTAGGCTTTACCATTTCAATTACTCCACTGTATTCTAGACAGCACTTTCCCAGAAGGAGTAATCACATTCAATATTAACAAGGATGTTCATTCAGAGCACATTTTCCTGCATTAATAATGCATACGCTTGAAATTGCCTCTGCATATATTATAATTCTGTTTATAATCCCTCTCCACAGGTATGCACGGTCCAGCCAGTGGACACATCAAAACCATTCATTTTTCTGTCCTCGTTGGAGACATTTAATTGGGAAATCAATAATGTAAGAAAGACAAATTTGATGCTCTTTTTCATATGACAGAATATAACCATATCTTTTGGTGTGTTTGCAGACCATTCCAGCTTGTACATACCCTACAGGCTTAAGAAAAAGGTTACATCTATGACTCCCATGAAATGATTCTATGTAAAACAGGGCATTTCTTTTCTTTTCCGAAAAAGTTTGTTTATTCATCCTCTATACCGCTTATTCTGTGTACGGGGTCATTGGGGGTGGGGGGATGGCTGGAGCATATCCCAGTACACCCTGGACAGGGTACCAATCTATCACAGGGTTGCATGTCTTTGGACTGTAGAAGGAAACCGGAGTACCCAGAGGAAACCAGGGAGAACATCATGCACACAGACCCGAGGCTGAAATCGAACCCAGACAATCGAGGTGCGATGCCACAGTGCTAACCATAGTATAGCAATAATGCCTCATATATAATGCACTAGTAAAGATCTTTTCATCATCTACATAGTATTTTAAACATATAGTACATAGGCGTATAGGCATAGGGTTAGCGTCAGCGACTATTAGCTGAGTGTGTCTGTTTAAGAGGTTGATATAGCCTTTTTCTGTCTTAGAAAGCTTCAGCCACGGAAGACAGCTAGCTTTTAGTCATGAGTATCTTAAGTAGTTGACTCTTCTCCTATATGAGGGTAATTAAACAGAAACTCTCATTACCTTGGCCTCGGTAGATCAGTGCTAAAGTGGCAGTGCACCATATGGCAAGAGTAGTAATTACTGACCCTTTACAAACAGGACGGGCTCTGTTTATCTGCAGCTGACTGAAGGATACCTCAAGAGCTAAGGAGCTCCTTGTCGGATTTCGAGTGAGGCTCTCGCCCTGATACTCATGTTTAATTTATGCGCCCTTATGGGACTGGTTTGGGGCTGTCACACAGCATGGTAAAGTTTGCAGCATTTTAATACTGATAATGAGCAGAAGGAACAATGACCTGCCCTCCTCATGTGCATGAATTAATCAATGCTTAATTGACATCATAACTTCCAGCAGTCATGTTAATACCCTAATCTGTTAAACACCATACACCACGGTTGCATTTGTCCATCCAAAGGCCTAAGTTATATTTATTCCGTTCAAAAATAATACCTGCCACGGATGTCTCCAATGGCACATCTAGCTAAATAGGAGGACGAAAATCTTGCTGCTGCCGAGGCGAATTTCTGCCAATTGAAACCCATTTGTCTTTTAACAATCAATTAAAATGATGTTCTGTAATCGGTGCTACGGTGGATGCAGGCTCAGTTGCCTGTTTGAAATTTTAGGGCTGCTTGTATAAGCATGAGAGCTAGTGGGAAAGGGAGGGGAGCCGAGTCTCCTGGGACTAGAATGGCCTCTTTCATAGCCTTCTTGCCATTCCTTTGAACAAACAGAAGACCTCAGAGAGCCTATGCTTGCGAGAGATCCCCTCTCCTACTCAGTGCTGCCGTGGGAGCTGAAGATTAACACTTCTAAAAATAATTACCGCACAACCTTCACTGCTGCAGGCTTATTCAGCCATGAAATATATTACCTCTACCTAGCCAGAAAGAACATGAGCACATCTCACCATATTGGAGATGATATCAGAATGAGATAGTATTGACAATGCAGCTTTCTGATCACATCTACTGCCCCGTCTTCTAGTCCGTAACCTCAAAATCTTGACAATGAATCTCACTTGACATATATACTGTACATAGATCATTCAGTAAGGACTGTTGTTAATGTATTCATTTTTAATGCACTGCAAAATATTATACCAGTTGATGAATTATGGAATGAAAGAGAAGTAAGACTAATGTCTCTTTAAAAAAATGAAGAAGAAGGAGAACAATAAAAAAATAAATCGACAAAAGTTTTAATATTAAAAGAATCAATGAATCCATCAATATTAACAGAGAAATCGTAATTGAATTTGCCTATATTCATTTTTTTTTTTTTTTAACCTGCTAAAGTATAATTTTTTGCAGCGTATAGATTGGAAAATGCAGATATTTTTCTCTCAAGTGGGCTACTTTTGTGCATTGTGCATATAAATTATGCTTGGGCTGTTAAACAGAATCTCTGCTGATGTGCCATGATTTGAATGGATTTTAAGATCATTTGCTTAGTTATGAATTGAAAACTGCTCTCCATACCCCATTACCCAATTACCCAAATTACAAAAACAGTTTTATTGGGATTTACACACACACACACACACACACACTCCCCAGCGACCTGTGTAACCATACCTAAAGGTTCACAGTGCAGTTAAAAAACACAAAGTCATGGCACCTGCTTGCTATTGGATAAGATGACAGTATACAGTACAGTACATTGCTGTATCATTGTTCGGTGATTTAAGTTGTCATCTCATTCACTGTGTGTGATTTTATTGCTTTAAGGCAGTTATTGGGCAGAAATCATTTAACTAATTTCATAACACTGATAAGAGAGCATACTCACGAACACTAATGATTACAGAGTGAGTTTTAAGAACAGAACAGTGTATTTCAGTTCTCTAATTGCACTGCGTGATATTTCTAACTAATGATCACATCTCAGATTAGTTATTCTGGCATCGTTTCAGTATCAGAGGAAAACAAAGGGGCTTTTCACATTTTATTTTACACAACATAACATGTTTATACAGGATGTACTGTATGGATTCCTCCATATAACAAAGTAATATACATGTCAACTGCATTATTTAGTATATGCAGAATTTTTTTTTTTTTTGTGCTTAAAAAAACAAAAAACAATGATCAGTCTGTTGCTTTTTTCCCCACTATGTACTGTAAGAGTGCCATGTCCAAAACAGAAACCAAATACTTTTAAAAGATTAGAGTTTTTTTGTCTGACCTATAATAATAAAACGGTCTGTAAGTCTACCAAAAACTGGTGTGATATGGTTGTAAAAAAAAAAATAAAAAAACTAATTAAAGTGTGCTTTCTAGAACCCATTCCGACCTGGACAGCGAGTCTTTCCCATGAATTTTGGCCGAAACGTCCAGCTGGGGAAGATCTCCACCGCTCATGGACAAACTGCGTTTGGAGCGAAGGCTGCCAGTCTGCTGTTGGAGACTTCCGTAGCTGGTCTGCTTACAGGAGTCTACATTTAACGAGTGTCTGCGACTCACTCTTATACACCCTACTGGTACAGTCATGTAGCGTGACGACTCGAGTTGTACCCTTCTGGATACTGGCATCACTGTGGTGGAATAGGCCCGTATTTGGGCAGATTTGGGGCGTGCCTTGGCTGAGTTGTTTTTGTTGGTGTTGTCGAGCTCGACACTGATCTGTGTGTCTGATTTTGGAGGGCCCGCCGGTTTGTGCGAGGCAGCATGCATGGGACGCTGGGAGTTGGGCGAGGCAGGATGCCAGCTGTGACTGGCAGCAGAGGTAGTAACAGTGCAGTCAGGAAGGGCTGGTTTAGACGTCCAAGGCCCAGGTGTAGTTCCTAAGGTGGGCACTGACTCCACTTGTGGAGAAACCTTCCGACACGCATCCATCTCCACACCCAGGACCTGCTTGGACATGGACTTAATGATTCCACAGACCTGCAGCTGCTCGCTCCTGGAGGGGGAACGGATTTCCCCCAGCTCTACACCCTTGTCCTCTCCTTCCTGGTTGCACACTCGATAACGCACAATAAGGAAGATGATAAAAGACAAGACCGAGGCTACGATGATACCTCCAATGATCACAACAATGGTACCTCCAAGGAACTGTGATTGCATGAAGTGGCACCGGAGGTACTGAGGCTCTGTTGAAAAATGAACACATCCCACCACACGGGTAGCTGTGAGAGTGGTCATTGCGTCATCATAAATTGCAAGCACACAGAGGTCATACGATGTCCCAGCTGCCAAGTTGTTCACCAGGATGCTTTTACTGGTTGGGGGAATCATTCTGCATGGACACATAGTTTAGAAGATCAGCAAAATCTGAAAATCATTACTTTATATTTAAAACACACTGTGCTCAACTGAAGACCACATTATATAAATATAATTATAATAATAGAATTGTCCTTTTTTTTGTCAACTTAACGTCTGTAGACTGTTTCAAATAAGGCTGCTGAGCTATCCATTAATCCTCTTTACTTCTACATTAAAAGACTCTGAACACCATTTATATATGTAGATAATAATAATGGTTTGCGTTTTCAAGCTATTTCAAGTGGGAGTGGGAGCAATTGTAAATTTTTACCTTGATTTAATTTTTTTATCAACTTAAAAAAAAATCAGATCAGTTCTTGAAACCACCAACTAGTAGTGTATGTAGTGTCCTACATACTGTAAATCCTACAATGCTTCCAGAATGTCATTGTACTAAAATGAAGAAGGATCATTGCATATAATTATTAATTTCATAATTATAACCCTTGTAAAATGTGACCTGTCATATCAAGTCAGGCATTAAGTCACACAGGTTAGTTTTATGTTGAGGCCAATAGTGTGAGGTACAGTAATGTACCTGAAATGTATAAAATCATAAATAACCTTAACTTTGTGATCCTTCAACACAATCGATAATGTTTTAATTCTTTACACCACTTTACACCATTTAGCTGGTTACTCCAGTCGTCATAGAAAAACATGCTTTTTTTTTTTTATGGGTAAGTTAGGATTTCAACTTTTTTTTTCCAGAGGCCCCCCTCGGAAACAAACTCCCACTGGCCATATCTCAGCAACCAGACATAATACAGTAAAAAAAAAAAAAGTTCATATTGAATCAAGAATCTGAAAATTTGCATACCTCAGATGACCCAAAATGCAACTTAATACCTGATTTGATGGTATATAAAATGTATATATTGAAATATGAAATTTATGGTCTTACCTGTATACTAGCGAGTCATCATATGTGCCATTGTATTGGATCTGGAACATCCGAATCCCTGGAATATTCCGCTGTAAGTTGAATTTCACCAGAGCGGACGAGGATGTAATTTCAGAAATCATCACCCGTTTTTCCTGCCCAGCTTTTGTGTTGCCGATGGCAGTGGCACCATCTCCACCTGATTTGGTGGACGTAGCAATATCTGAGGAGCCAGGATCTGGTTCCTGTACCAAACTTGTGTCATTTGTGAAATGTGGCAGTTTGATGATAAAAAGTTGAACAGTCTGCTGTGCTTCTCCAGAAGGGTTGGATGCCACACATGTGAACGATCCAGAGTCTTTCACTGTGCTGATGAGGATATCTAGCGTCCCGTCGGTGTGCACCAATGTTCGGGATGAGTTAGATACTAGTCTACCATCAGGAGCAATCCAGTGTATAACAGGATCGGGATCTCCCCGTGCTTTACAGCGCAGAGTAACATGTTGGCCTTCTAATGCCCGAGTCTCCTGAGAATGACGTGTGATGAGAGGAGGCTCACACAGGAACTCTTCTTCTGACACTGTCCAAAAGTAGCGCCCCGAGAGGTGCTGCGGAGCAGCGCAAGTCTCCAGGTCATCCTCACGCCGTAGTCTCCTCAACCACAGCAACTCACAGTTGCAGCGTAATGGGTTACCCCCAAAACTTAACGCAAATAATGATGGGCCCAAAACACCTGACGTGGCCAAAACACCTGCACGCTGGAAGACCGGATCCGGTGGGAGCTTCTGAAGCTTGTTGGAAGTAACATCCAGACGTTTAAGTTTCATGAGGCCTGAAAATGTGCCCTCAGGTATATACTCTATCATATTGTGGTCCAGACCTAAAGTGTGAAGGCTAGTCATGTGCTGGATGGCCACCCATGGGGCACTCTCTAGATTGTTGTAGGAGAGATCAAGCTCTTCAAGGGCCAGCAGGTCGTTAAAGGCTCCTATGTGAATATACGTAAGCTGGTTGTTGTTGAGAATAAGATGATGAAGTTTGGACATGCCGCTAAAGGTGTCATTTGTGATCCGTGTCAGACGGTTGCTGTCCAGGTGTAGGGCACGCAGGTTCTCCAGATCATTGAAAGCATGGGGTGTGATCGAGCCTATTGTGTTCCTAGAGAGTGTCAAGTCTACAAGCTTGGTCATGTTGGCAAAGTCCTTCCGTTTGACAGTTGTGATAAAATTGTCACCAAGTCGCAGTTCTACTGTGTGTCTGTCAATGTCTGGGGGAACAAAAAGCAGCCCCTTTTTGTCACATAAGGTGGCTAGGTTGGGAGGCAGTACTTGACAAATGCAACGTTTGGGACATATTTGGATCTTCTGGGCTTTTACTGCCATGACCATGACCATCAAGTAAACAAATAAGGTCTCCATCTGGGTCAGCTGTTATAAAATCACCCCTGTGAAGGAAAGAGATGAATCAGAACTGTCTCAGTGTGTAATTTAGGTCTATAGTAGCCAGAACAACATAACAATACCTGTACCTCTCAGGTGCAAAAGTATCTGAAATGTTCATTTCTTACAGAGTTCAAACTGTTATCCAGAATAACGGTTTGTTATATATATCAAAAAAGTGTCATAAATAAGAACGAGTAAATACACAAGGCTGGGCCTAGAACAGATAAACAAACCCCCCTGCTGTACTAGTTCAGGATTTTGGCATGATAATGCTTAGCCTTTGATTTTTTAATATAAATGATGAAAGACTCCACTGGTCATCCAGTTACTCATTGAAATTAGGCTGAAGCCTCTTAAGATCATCCGAGAAAGGATCAGCACATATGCCACATCAGGAGGTAGATGTGGTTCTGTTCATATTGATTTTCCATAGTGCTTCAATGCTGCTCAAGTTTCTGAGTATACACATGTGAGGAGGGATAGAGCATAAATATTCAAAGACTCTTGACAGGGATATAACCTTGACCAAGGATAAACGTTTTAATACAACCTAAAATTATGAATAGTGAAATTATTAATCTTCACAAAGCCATTTTAATAGAGCATGCATGCTTATTATTTTCTCAGGTAAGACTGTTCATACTCTAGTTCTTGCATGTTCTGTAAAATATACAGAGTGCATTATATTTTAGTAGATTTAGTAGTTTTGTCAGTATTGATGTATGAATATTCTTTTATTCAGCATATATTCACCATATCTAATTTTGACATGTGCCATCAAGGGAAACAGGCCTTTAACTCCAGTCACAACTTAACACTAACTGTCATGTTGAAAAGCTAACTGTCATAAATCATAGTTACAGACATGAGGGACTTATCAGATCACAATGTTGCTATCAGTGTGTAAAATCAGCCATAAATCCAAGCTATTTTGACGTATACGATATGAAATCCCTACGGCCTCAACTAAAATGACTAGGGCAAAAAAAGATATTGCATGATAAAATTTCCTCCACATCTAATCCTGTCTCTTTAAATTTTGAAATGTTCTGCATCCTGAGCAGGCTAAAGAGCTTCTCTTTTGTGTTCCTTTGAATATTGGTGACATTTTGCCACATTATTTGACCTCAAGGTTGTTCATATGAATTGAGATGTGATGTAATTGTTCAATGAGCTGATTATAACACTCTTTTAGCATGTCAAATGCTCTTCACATCATGCCACTTTATTAACCAACTGCCACTGGTACTGCAGGCCAACCAGCTGGCTGCTTTTGCTGGCAGAGCTTCTGTCTGCTTGCTGGGATGAAGTGGAGCCGCTATTACCCCCCACTGAAACACTGCATCGACTTGCTCAGAGTCGGGATTTTTTTATTTATTATTATTATTATTATTATTATTCAAGAGAAAAACATCAAGTGTGAAAAGAACAGCATAAATGCATGTTTGGGATAAAAAAGAGAATTGAACATGAGATCTTTTCATAAAAGGAGGAATATATAGGAAATGGAGAGCAGGGGGGGGGAATATTTTTCAAATATACATCACCATTTACAGATTATCACATGCTGTCAGATTGCAGACGAAACCCGATACATGCAAACCCTGCTTCTAAAAATACACATAAATTCAGGGCTATTATATCTTACTTTCTGGCCCTCCTTTTAGACAGCTTCTGCCCTGCACCATGTTGTGTGTGTAATCAGGGTCATCTGGGATCGGGTTTAAGACTGCAGTAGTCAGATGTTTTTGGATTGTTAAGATGCAAAAGACTGTTTCCTGCAGGTTTCTTTATTATGTAGTTATGTTCAACGTAAAATATCAAGGATCCAGCTGGCAATTCTGAATGTAAGAATATCTCTCTGTATTGACCTACTACACCCACCTCTACGCTAGCAGATAAAACAGAAACGATTTCAAATGAAACCTGCAGACATACAAGACACCAGACCTTTCAGTGACAGGAACATGTCGGCCCAGCTTCATGCTTAAAAGGCATTTTCATAATACTGCTAATGGAGCGGTGGTGGTGACTGCTTGCACATTATCACTGTCACTAAAATCAGGTCAGTAAAATCATTAGACCATGCGTTTTTTTTTCTCTCTCCCCGTTTGTTTTTACTGATCTTTTTATTTATTTCTTTATTTTTCCTGAACATGTGCGGCCAGATTAATTATGATTCAGTCCCTTTTACAATTAAGGACAGGTAATTCAGACATCTACACCCTGTATACTGGGATGACCCACATGCAGATGACATCACCATTATCAGGTAGGTCTAGTGCGATCTTTATTGAGATATGACTGCTTTTGTCACCCATGTTACTGAAATCAGTGAAATATCTTGCACTCAGCTTTATGAGTGAGCTTTCATGCACGTCTCTCTCTCTCTCTCTCTCTCTCTCTCACACACACACACACACACACATCCATGTTCTCTCGGACAACATCTTACTGCACAGCCTGCATTATTTTCCCCTTAGTTTCTAAAATCATTGATGGTTAATAGTTTTGAATATCCATACTGTACATGCATGTTTAGAGCTTTAATTATGCATTTCACAGTGACTACTATACATAGGTAGTGGCCAAGTGAGAAGTCCGTTAGGATGGATGAATCGCTTCATTATCTAGGTAATCAATTGGCCTAATATGTAACTTGGAGAAAACGAAGGTTTAATGATGCCACAATGCTCTGAGACGGTAATAAGATGCTCAGCTTGCCATCTCAACACCAAGGTTAGGCATGCATAATTGGTAACCACACAGACTATGCATTGAACATTAGGCTACAAGAGGGTTATTTGTCAGTAGGAAACGACTTTGCAATGCAAACCGAGAATTCAGTCGGGATTCCAAATGGTGTATGGAATTCTGTGACCTTGCCATGTACTATCTACACGAACAGGCTACAGTCTTCATGAGATCATATTTCGACTATCAATCAATAAATATATATACATATATATATATATATATATATATATATATATATATATATATATATATATATAAGCAAGCAATTAAAGGAATAAAACTTTCATTCGAATATTAGCACAATGGCAGGATCGCGGAGACGGAACGCACCAGGGTGCAACGCCTTGTGAAAGCATTACCTTGTGTAGATATGAGGCTTGCTTCGTGCGGCACACCGCCCCTCTTCCCACCAAAGCCCGCTTTTTTTCCCCCCCCCGTTAAAGCATGATCGCCCCGTCGGCTCCTTTAGCGTTGGAATAGACGACTAAAGAAAAACAAAACGAATGAGATCCCATGTCTGCAGGAGGAACAGACGTCCGGATGCAGGGACCCTGTGTGTACGAGACGCTCTCACTTGCGGCTGCTCCTTCGCGTCTGTGTCTCCGCGCGTGTCCGCATTACGCGCCGCTCTAACGGAGAAAACGTCTCGGTGGCCAAACACACAGCGCGACTGGGCTTGAACTGGGATCGCATCTCAGCAGGCCAGGGCAGATGTTTTCCAGCAGCTCTTGGCTCACCCGCCCCAAATATGGCCTCCGGTGGTGTCAGTGTGGAGCGGCGGAGCAGGTGTCACATCCGCTCGCTTCCCCGCGCGCCGCCGCGCTTTGACATGATGACAGCGCAACGCACACCGCAGCTGGACGTGCGGGGAAAAGATCTCCGGGAAAAGAAAGAAAGAAAGAAAGAAACAAACAAACAAAAAAAAAATCGCGATCAAGATGTTTAATTGCAAGTGTAGCTAATCCACAGGATTGCTTATCAGGTTTACAGAAGTGCATGTCATCAATCCCGTCTCTTCCACACTAATTAAGCATATTGAGCTGAATCAACTGCAGTAAGAACAGATTATTGTCACTTATCAAGGCCTTAATCCATGCATTATGCTGATTATCCAAAAAAAAAAAAAAAAAAACTTTAAAAATTCTATAAGTCTAAGCTACTCAAAGCAAAGCTATATAAAATTTCAGCCCCCCAAAAAATTATTATTAATGTGTGTTCTGAATGACCACCCATTCCCAGATTAAAGCGTGCAGTGATAAGCATTGCGACCCAAGCTGTCCCTCTTGTCAAACTGTGCAAACACTTGTACAACGATGATGTATTTCAAAACCAGATCTGTGTTGTGTCGGCCAGCATCGTTCACACCATAAAATAGGTCACTGAATCATTTTGGAAGCCATTTCCAAGCCAGTCTGATGCCAATACAGTGCTCCAGGCCAGTATTGACTTTGATACAGATACTCTTTATCAGGTTGGTGCATCCCTAGAAACGTACACATTCTGTTTATTGGTTGATGCAAATTTGTTCCCAAAGCTACAGTATGCATTAGAGTAGAGTTTTGTACTACACAAAAACTAGGCCAAATTAAATCTTAAATAACTTCCAGTTCACAACACTGTAAAACACATAAGGCAACGAATGCTTAAATTATGAAGACAAAGCCCACTAAGCCATACCTATTCCCTACAATTACACACCAGGGATAGATCATGTTGTGAAGAACAGTATAGTCCTAAAAGTAATGAAGCTGCTCTGCCAGATCTGTAAAGCTGATTATAATTAAAACATAAGCTTTAATGTCTTTTAGGTTTTTATTGAACTTCATGGACTGTTTATATTCTCGCTGTTTAATTCTTTTGGTAACTGAGGAACTGAGCATAGGTAAGGGAATCGGCTCTTTCTCCACTCCTGCTTTTTATTTCCAAATACATGCCCATATCATCTCTTGGTGGGTCTGCAATACTGCGACTCCACAATGGCTCCGAGATGCCTAGCAGCTCACGGACATGTGCTGAGATCGCCTGCAAAAGAGACATAAAAATGACTGATCTTCAGTATGAAATGTTTGAATTTCTTATAGGTTGTCTACTGGATTTAAAAGTTATTTGAGTCTTTTAGGTGCTTAGGTACATCTGCTGTGTCTCCATTCAATGCTGAGCAGAAATATACATAAGTTCTCAACTTACTGACTCCACTTATGTGAACGGAGTAAAAGAAAAGGGTTTAAATGAGTGATTCTGTTACACATAAGGAGAACTCTGAGAACTTGGGATAATTCTTGGCAGCCTCTGATTTGTGCTAGATAGGCAGCACCCCCGGGCAGGAGATGATGAATAGTAGGGAGGAGACAGGGAGGGGGTAAGTGTCAAAATTTCATTATGAGTAGAGAGAGATGTGAATTTATAAGAAATTAACTTAGAAACAGGGTGGAGAGTTATGTGTGATATTTTTTTCCCCCTAAACTTTTGCTATTTTTATAACTGCATTTTTTAAGTAATGTCAATTGCATCCTACAGAAAAAAGACGAGGAACTTTTTTATGTTAGTATTTTAAAAACATTGTATTTCAAGCTATATAGAATTTGTGTCTTGGGAGTTGCTGTATTCTTACCTTCATATGTTCAAAGTCAGTGATTCCTAATTGGGGCAAATAACGGCAGTTCACGTAAATCAGCTTTTTGCCGGTGATGAAATTCTCAGTAAAACATGCCTGTGAGCAGTTCAAAATATAATTAAAACACAATTTAAAGCCATGATTTTATATTGCTTAAATTAATCAGAAAAAATATATAAGGCTATTTTTCAAAGCAATATGAAAACATGTGTGCTCATCTGTATTTATGTTTGCCTTGTATAATGTGGTGTCTGTTTTCCAGTGTTGGTAATGAAAGACCACACACTGCTGATGTTTATGAAAAGAAGGCTGTTTTCTTGTCCACGTGATGCTGGCAAAGCATAACTGGACAGTGATGACAAAGCATTATGAAAGAAAAGCTGCCCAGACTCTTTTAACAAGAGGGGGGGAACACTGGCATTTTCAAAGTCCTATTGCTTATGCAACATTTGCTCGAATTTGTAGGCTACATTAAGCACAAATGGTCTCTCATGGATTTATCTTTAACTTCTATGAAGCCTAATGAAAATATGAAATTTGAAATGTTTGGTTCTTCTTCTTCTACTACTTGTTTAACGATGTGGCCGGTTTTCCCGGCCATCATCTCAGTCTCTGGAAGCCGTTTTTCCAGAACAGCAACGTCTAATGCTTCCTTCCCAGATCTTGTCTTGACTTGTTCTGTGTCTTGCACTTCTACACACTCTTTCGGCTCGACGCGTGTCCTCTCTGTACAATTCAGCACCTTTAGTTGGAGTTCTGTAAGTTGCGTGACTATATACCGACTATAGATCTCACTCTCCTCAGCTTCCCTGTCCTTTAAAGCTGACTCTCCAGTCCAGTCTTCCTCAAAAACAACTGTGAATGCATCCTTCCCTGATCAGTGACTCCTCATTCTAAAGGACTTTTAACATTGCTTTCTCCTCTCCCTAGTTCAACAGACTGTTTGTTTTCCATATGATGTCACGGAGGTCCAGGTTGGATCTCTGCTCAAAATAAACTCATATTTAAACCTTTATATTTCCGGGAGCGTTTACATCTATGTCACAATGCTGATATTTATGCGTCTATATTTTACCGTGTACTGGGGATATCCGAGCGATTCTATCCACTTGGCCACGTCCTGGCAGCTCCACTTGAGGAACTCCATTTTTTTAGTTTGGTCTGTTGCCATGGCAACTCTTCATCCAATGAAAAGTAGTTTCAATGCAAGTTATTTTGCGGACATACACACACGCGGAGAGACAGAGAGAAAGAGAAAGGGAGCTTGGTAAAAAAAAAAAAAAAATTGTAGCAAATAAATAAATAAATAAATACATACATAATTTTGGGAATTGTGTAATGCAAAAATAATTGTGAAGTTAGATGATGAAATGGGAGAGTGTGCAAGTTTTAATAGAGCATTGTGTTCTTACCGGCAGTACCACGGCCCTGCTGCCTCCTACACTCTGCAGCCCTTAATTTAATTTCACTGTGTTGTGGCTTCATGTTGCGCTCGTGCTTAATTGCGTTCATGCATCAAGTCCGCCAGCCGCTGGTCCGATTCATCTATTCGACACGTGTTTTTATTATATTATTCCCGCCCCAACTTATTATTGATTTTAACGATCAGGAACATGTTTTCCTTTGTATTTCGTCTAGATCATATGTCTTAGACAATATTCTTAGTCGATGTAATAATTAGACAGGGGACTGTGATCATGACCAGGATCAATCAGCCAGCTCAGACTCTCAGTGCATTATTTAATTCATCATGTATTCCTGAAAACACAGGGTGGGTGAAAATTGGCCATTAAAAATTGTGACTACAGTTTAGATTTCTAATACACATTTATTGAAACAAATTGAGGTAGCAGGGTGGCTTAGTGGTTAGCACTCTCCCAAATTGCCCGTAGTGTGTGAATGAGTGTGTGTATGTGTGTGATGCGATGGAGTGGCGCACTGTCCAGGTTGTACCCTGCCTCATGTTTCCTGGGATTAGCTCTAGACCCCCGTGACCATGTATACAGGATTAAGTGGTATAGACGATGAGTGAAACAAATTGTATATGTACGTACTGCATACAAAAACTAAGCAAATCTTTAAATGTCAACATAGGCACCGGTGGCATCAACCATCTTCCTCTGATGCAAGAGTCTTCTGAAGGAAGTTGTTTGGGATAATGCTGAGAGGATCCTGAATCTCTGTGCTTCCAAGTCCTCCAGTGTGCAAAGCTTTGTCCTGTAGACCTCCTCCTTTGTGTGGCCCACAGGAAACATTCACATGGAGTGAGATCTAGACTTATTGAAGGCCAATGTCCTGGAAAATGCTGGTCTAATAACCTGTGCAAAGACCAAAATGGGAAGAGACTGGCTCTAGTGATACTACAAGTTCAAT
Source organism: Clarias magur (assembly GCA_013621035.1). NCBI lineage: Eukaryota > Metazoa > Chordata > Actinopteri > Siluriformes > Clariidae > Clarias > Clarias magur. The sequence continues at coordinate 3,794,284 of QNUK01000013.1, read as the reverse complement.
AGCCATTAAATATTGCCAAGTTATTTTCACCTACCCTGTATTACTGAAATTACGTTTATAATATACTATATGGACAAAAGTGTTTGGCCAAAACTGTTTTGGCCCTGGTGGCACGGTGGTGTAGTGATTAGCACTGTCGCCTTGCACCTCCAGGGTCCGGGCTCGATTCCCATCTGTGTGTGCATGGAGTTTGCAGGTTCTCCCCGTGCTTGGTGGGTTTCCTCTGGGTACTCCGGTTTCCTCCTACATTCCAAAGACATGTAGGTTAGGTTAATTGGCGTTCCCAAATTGTCTGTAGTGTGTGAATGAGTGTGTGCGTATGTCTGTTCGCCCTGCGATGGATTGGCACCCTGTCCAGGGTGTAGCCTGCCTCGTGCCCTAAGTTTCCTGGGATAGGCTCCAGGCTCCCCGTGACCCTGAATACAGGATTAAGCGGTAATGACGATGAGTGAGTGAGTTAGAGTGTTTTCATATCATATTAGTGTATTTCAATCATAATGCTTCAGCATATCAAGACATCTTATACAATGCTATGCTTCCAACTTTTTGTGGAAGACCCAACAATTTGTGGAAGACCCTTTTCCTTTTTAGCATGACTGTGCCCCAGTGCACAAAACAAGGACTATAAAGATATGGTTTGAGAAGTTCAGTGTGGAAGAACTTGACTGACCCACACAGAGCCCTGTGCTCAACTATATCAAGCACCTTTGGGATGAGCTGGAACATCTCGCGAGCAAGGCCTTTTGATCCCACAATTTCTACAGGAATTATCCAAAATCTAGTGGACAGCCTTCTAATAATTTGTTATATGTGCAAAAGGGGGACCAACTCTATTTTAAATCCGTTGTATATTCATTTTGGTGGCAGGTTTGGCCAAATGGTACTTTTCTCCATATTGTGTAACATGCACAATTATTATTATCTCTAGTAGTACTACTAGTAGCAAACTCATGTATAATTGGATAAGATTCCCTTTTTCTTCAGAAACACCCTTTGCTACATTATTTTATCCTTATGCATTTATGGCATTTGGTAGACGCTCTTATCCAGGGACTAACTTCAGGGGCATAGCAGTGGCAGCTTGGTGCTCCTGGAGTTTGAACCTAGGACCTTCTGATAAGTAGTTCAACACCTTAACCAAAAACCTGCCCAGTAAACCTTTCAAGCTTATTGATTACCCTAAGTTCTTCATTAAAGTTTTTTTTTAGCACACGCTGATGCTGATACATGCCTTGTTACTTTGAAAAGCCAGTTTAGTAGATTTAGATCTGGGGCTTGAGTAGGCCAGGAGTTTCCATCCTTTTTGTCAGCTGAACTTAAATTATTCATCTAAAGCTTCCCTTTAGGTCCAGTAGCCTAATGTTAAGTGAAACCATTGTAATGAGCCTGCTTTTTTTAGCAGGGTTCTTTTTACCTTGTGAAATATATGATCATTATTTTTAGTAATACAAATATTTAATTTAATGTGACATTACCATTAAAAGACTTATGAACACTCTGTATCGTCTTACCCAACATACAGACTGTTAACTGTTTTGGGAATGAAGCAGTGAGCAATACCCTTAACCCTCAGCCGCACAGTTGCATTCGGTCTCAGTAGTAAACTGCTTATGATGAATGAGTAAATGTAAAATGTCTTTTAGGTTCTATAATTTTAATCAATAATAATTCTAATAATTATTTATAATAATTCATAATTAATCATAATGTTCACATAATGGTCTGTGTCTCTCTGTCTCTCTCTCTCTTAGTCAGTAATGCATGCAGAGTCATTCTGAGAAGCTGCTTATGGGCTTTGAACATTTTTATTAGTATAAGCACTTCTAGTATGTTTTGTTTTTGAGATGATTCTGTACAAATTTTTTAATTTTATTTATCTGACATTGAGAGACCACTTGAACTGACTATGTAAGTTTTAACTGTATAAATATGCGATCACAATTCAGTAAATTCAGAGATTAATACAGCCTGTGTGGTGTCGTCCTCTTCAAGTGCTCTCACTTAACAAAATATAGATGATATCGAAAACATCTACTTTTACTTTTACGTAGACCTTTTACATAGAGGGTGAGCCCAACAATGTCAGAGATGACACTGGTGTAATTGTTACCTGTTTTCGAACAAGTCAGGCAAGCCACAATTCTTATAAGGACAATATGCAGGTTTCATTCAAATATAGTTTAAAAAATCTTACTTCATAAATTAAGGAAACAACATCCTGAGACTGATACATACATATGACACATATGGACACCCTCTACTTGGAGGGAAAACCAAAACAGTATATTTGTATCATACAGACAACCTGTCTCATAAGCACAGATGAATATTAAGACCATACATTAGAGTGACATAGTGGCGCAAACAGCAGGGAGCACTGGTACCTCAGAGCTTCAGGGTCCCCAGTTTAACCTTGTGTTGCTATATATGTTATATGTATAGTTTCTGTACACATTCTGTGTGTAAGATCGCTTTTAAGTCTTTGATTTGTGCTAACCTCCAACACACTATGCTAACACATTGCATGACACAGGTGCTTGATTGGATAGAGATTAGGAAAAAAATTCAACCTCTCAAACTCATTCTTGTGGTTCTAAAGCCATTAATGATTCAGTTTTGCAAAGTGACAGGGGTGCATTATCGTGCTGGAAGTTGTGATGTTCATGTGCTCATTGTAGACATTGTAGACACGGGTCCGCATATGCACAGCATATGTACCCTGACCAGTCTGCAGCCCCATACACAACAAAATGTGATGCACTGTGTTCTGACATCTTTCTATTGGATACAACATACTTTTTTTGGCAATTTGAACTACAACAAGAGTTCTTCTGTGCCAGCCTTCAGTCCCCATGTGCATCAGTGAACCTTGGCCGCCTATGATCTTGTAACCATTTACCTGGTTTGGCTTCTTTGGATCACTTTTGGTAGGTCCTGACCAATGCAGACAGGGAACATCCCACACAAGCTCTAGTTTTGAAGTTGACTTTACCCAAGTAAAGTTGATGGAGTTGATGTCTAGCCATTACAATTTGCCTCTTTGTCAAAGTCACTCAAAGCCACTTGCCCACCCACGTCCAGGTGCCAATCAATGTTATTCACTTCACCTGTCAGTGGCCATAATTGGTGTGTGTGTGTATGTATATATAATAATAATAAACCAGGCAAAAAATAATTAAATATTTGTATTATTAATTTTACCATTTAATATGGTATTAAATAATTAAGTAACAACAGTCAGCTGTTGTAAGACAGGAAGGTCAGCTGTTCTGGAATAATTCTTGCAAGAACAATATTGTCAAGTGGATTTGCAAAACTGGCTTTCATGAAGACCATCCCAGGAAAGCAAGAAAAAAACTTACCTCTTACCTCAGAGGAAAAATTGATTTAGAGTTACCAGCCTCAAAAATCACCAATTAACAGCAGCGAAGATTATTGCATATTTTGGATAAATCCAAAATATGCATACAGTCAAGCCTGAAAGTATTCCTACGCTTGGCAAATTCTGACTTAAAGTTTTTTCTTGATAAGAATTGACACCGGCCTCTTCTAGAAGATGATAAGACGATGTACAAGAGAAATCAATGTGGAAAAAAAAATTGCATGTCCAAAAAAAGTGCCATGTCCCAGATTATTTATACCCTTTGCAAACTGTCACAGTCTGTGGGAAGATCCAGTGTTCTAGATCATTCCAAATAGTCCAAGCTGTTCTAAAGAGCCCTGCTTACATATAATGTGTGTGTATAGCAACAGTCAAAACCACTAGAAGTGAAAAACACTTTTTACCTCTCCACAACCCCTCGATTTGTCATTTTTTAAATACTGCAATCCTTTTTGCATCTTTTTGTAGTAAGAACTTCATTTCCCAGAATTCCACTGGCTTTAGCGCGTCGCCATTTTATGTAGGCTTGTTCGTTGTTGTTTATCTTACAATATATATTGTAAAAATTTTTAATAACGGAAATGTATATATAAAAAATCATATCAATAAATAGTATTAGGGTAATGTTTAAAGTAGCTTTGAGAACGAGTTGAATAAGTGGGCGGGGTCAGGCGGATTAACGCGGTCAGCTGTAGGTGTCAATCAAAAGCTCGCGGCGAACTGGGGGAACTCGCTCGGTGTTCCGTGTCTGTGTCGCTAAAATTATCCACTAAACACACGCAGTCAGCTAGTTCTGTTAAACTGTAGAGTGTGTAGTATACCGTAATAAACAAGTTCGGCTTGTAATTATGACATATGTAGCCATGTCATAGTAGTGTTTGGTAATGTTTACAGTAAATAAATTGCAGGGACCAGGTAACCACACTCACTCCTTTCTTATAAGCAATAATGCTGATTAGATAGCTCGTCACATTCTGAGTGGAATGTTAGTCATTATAGTTTGTATCTGAGTGTAGTTTTTATGTACAAGTTTAAAGCGAAAATGCTGCGCGAGCCGGGAGATGTGAGACACCATGCCAGGGACATGACCAGCCTGAGCTGCCACCTGCTGCACCTCTGTCTTACACACACTGAGCACTACACACAGGTAAGTGCACTTCAAACACTGTGGAGTCCTACCTTCTTCATGGACATCTTCACATGCATGCTGTCACAGGCTAACCCCACCAACCTGTAAGAGGAATGTTCAACACTACTGAATAAACATTGCATTCTGAACATACACTAAGAAACACACTCAGTGGGAATTGCATACTCCCCCGCTGATATGGTGTTTTAAATAAAATCAGAAACTACGCTGTTGAAGAAGTACTGTGCAGAAGTCTTAGGCGTATGCAAATAAATGCTGTAGAGCAAAGCTGTCTTAAAAAAAACAAAAAAAAATTAAGGAAAAAATAAACACAATAAACCAAGTGAGGCATTATAATACGATGAGAAGGTCGCCCATAAAATAACCCACCTCACTGCGCTTCCTGACTGCTTATTTGATGACTCTCTCTATATATAGCCTGTATCGAGATGTATCCAGCTTGTGCTGTTGGAACCCTTTTGTTGAAAAAAATAAGCAAATTCTAATCATCTGTCTGTCACTAGGTCTCTCTATGACTGACATGTTAATTACTGGTTCTTTTGTTGTTGTGCACATATGTGACGCAGCACCTGGCTAAAAGCTTTAATATGCTCTCTTTGTTGATAATAAAGAGAGATCTTCAGACATCATGTGTGTGTTGTCTCTTCCGGTTGATCGTGCCTGGCAGATGGTGTTCGAGGTGCGGCGGACACAACAAGCAATAATTCTTCTTTTCTTTTATCATAAAATGTAACAACTTGGACCTTCTTTTTAAAACTTTTTTAAGGAAATTAGCAACCACGTTTTACTGAGCATCCTGCAGAAGCTCTCACAGGTCTTACGAGGACTTTGAGTGTTGCACCTGCTTCTTTCTTGCGTGCAATACCCTTTTATTTTATTTTTTTTCGCCTTAAAAACAGTCATTTATATGTTCTTGTTGAACTTTTGGCTGCTCCCATCGAGGGGTCCCCACAGCAGTCCTTCTGGTCTGCACACAATCTGGCCTAGGTTTTATGCCAGATGCCCTTCCTGATGCAACCTTCCCATTTTATCTGGGCGTTGGACCGACACTGCAACCCGTGGCTGAGGATTGGGCATCGTGTGGAAATTTAACCCGGGCCTTCCGCATTCTAGGCGAGAAACCTTTTTTTTCTTTTCTGGCATAGAAATATTTTTTCACTTTTAGATTTGTTATAGAATTCTGATGTTTGAAAAGTAGAAATGTTTTTGTACTCTCTATAAGAGAGTCCTAATATTATATACTATTTTATAATATTATAAAAACGATATACTGTATAAGAGGTGGAATTAAAAATTGCAGGGTGTCTAAGACCTTTGCACAGTACTGTATATGATGTTTAAAATTATTATCAAACACCGTTCCGCTGGGTAAACATAATACATATTAACAAACCAAGTAATTTTGTGTGTCTGTGGAGTTTTTTTAAACAGTTAAAAATGTGATAAAGGAAGTTAATGTGTCCACTGGTATGATGACAATTTTCCCTCAATTCCACATCAGAGTTGTTCCCCTTATGAAAAATCCACTTCAAGATCACGGAACATCTGAAGTAACCTGAAGCATGGGAAGAGAACAATAGTTCCAGAGCTAATTGCTACTTTTTGAGGAATAATAAAAGTTACCCTTTACACGACAGGCCACAACTGGCAAAGCAGTGTCTATTTTGTGGCAGATAAACTATAAAACAAAAAAATTAATAACCAAACATAAATAAAAATTTAATTGAACATGAGATTACATATAGTAGTATATTGCAACAGCCACATTATTGTACATGAGCAACAAATGTTTACAATAGCAGGAAAGTGCTAATTTTTCACAAATAATGTGTACTTGTCTTGAGTTTTTTGTTGATGTTTTTCTAACTTTATAAAACTCTGTAATTTTATGTGCCATGTCCAAGAAAATACCGTGTTATTCTGTTTATCTTAATTATTTTGGTGGCTATTTGCACACTGATCATAAAAAAGGTTTCTCCACATTTGTCAGGTACAATTTGACAAACTCACCTGTTTACTTCTTTCATATTGGATATTTATAAAAGTAAGTTACAAGCTGACATGCTCAATGCTCTAATTTAAGTTGCTATAAACTTATCCTTTGGGATAATGTCTTTCCCATTAACATGATGTCTGAAATTTGTTACAGTAGATGTGTGAGTAGATTATGTGCCTGATCCCATAATTTGATATATTTCATATTTATATCTGGCTTACAAGAAAAAAAACATCCTTGCTCTAACTTACTGCCATTTATGTGGGAGTGGCCTTGTGTTGCTTTATAAACAGCACTAGACCCTGTGTGCTTGACTTCTGTTTTTGATTTTTAAAAGCTTCCCTAGAAAGACTGTTTGGAATTCAGCGAGCATGGCTCGTGTGCTGCATTTGCTCCTTCTGTGGCTTTTGGTGAGAGTTTCAGAGTCCCAGGGTTATGTGGCCAGTGGGCTGGATCTTGGGGAAAGCATCGAAAGGATTTTGCCCTCTGCTAATCATCGTGCCAATGCCAGCCACATGTTCTATGGAATCATGTTTGATGCTGGGAGCACTGGAACGAGGATTCATATCTACGCCTTCATGCAAAAGCAGTCTGGTGAGGGGGGTTTATCAGTTCCCTTTCAACATTAGCTGGACTAAAGAACATATTTTTATGTTGCATATTTTTTCTTGTGTAAATGTTAAGTTAACTTTTGTTGTGTTCTGTTTGCTTTCTAGTCAAACTCCCCATTTTGGATAATGAAATATTCCAGTCTGTGAAGCCTGGTTTATCTGCCTATGCTGACATGCCAGAAAAAGTGAGTAAATCCCTCATGTGTAGCCCTTCGTGTGCTGAATTTTTCTACACATTTTTACTCATGGAGCCAAGTAAATCAGGATGGTCTGGATTATTCTGCTTATTCCATAGCGATTTGGCAAAATGTACAATGCTTAGTGCATGCTTACACATCTTTGGAGTGTATAGTTTATATAGTATAGTATGTTAATGTAACGTCCAATGCATTAGTTCCTCTCCTCACCTATTGTACGTAAGAGCTGCAATAACCAGCATCCATTTATTATTAGTCTTAGATAATGTGGAGCATCCTTCATAAAAGTTTTTGTGGATAAGTTGGCACTATAGAAGCAGTAATGTATTTAAACGAGTGCATTAATGTTAACTTTCTTGTTACTGCTGGAACATTTATGAGAAAATAAAACATTCTAACAAATCAAATTTGAGCATTCAACTACACTGTGATTTAAAGCACTTTAAAGTACAGTTTCCCCAAAATGATAAAAAAGGATTTTTAAAAATTTAATTACAATTCCACTGAAAGACACAAACACACTGATAAACACTGTTAAAACCAGGTCAGTCCGAAATCGGTGTTCAGCACAGGCTTGTGATCTTTCTGCTTAATTGCCAGGTTTAGTGGATCTGTTTAACTGTTACTGAATTCCAAATATGTTGGACACTGGCCCTCCAGGACTGGATTAGAACAGCCCTGGTCTAAAGATTGGGCTACATATAGGATGAGCTACATATTGATCTGATTTAATTTAGCATGTAATAATGAAATATAATACATAATTTAAAAAAGAAAAATTAGCAGAGCTGTTAATGTGTGTTTCAAGCAGAAGATGCTCATTTTGGTCAAAGCCAAAGTTCTTGTCATTTTTTTAAGCCAGCAGCGTGACTGCCGACTACATGCTAAACTACATGACAAAGCCTGAGGTGCTCTTCACTTCATGTAGTAAAATTTGTTCTTAATGACAGCTTTAGAAAATGTTACAGACACAAAAAACTTAACATTACACTGTTTTACAAAAAGAAAAAAAATATTGAGAAATAACTCACCTTTTTTTTAAGCCTTTTTATTAAGTAAATCTGGTGTTAGTGAGTTATAAGACACCAGTTTGTGAAGATTAGTAAGCTTGTATTCTTCACTTCTGTCACTTCTAATAATGTGAAGAATACAATCACTTATAGATCTATAAGTGATTGTTTGTGGTTGTAGTGTTTATTTTGGTTTTAAGGATGTTAGCAGTTGTGAGTCACTCTTTCTTAAATGACCTTCCATGAGTAACAGCTGTCATGCCTATGAGTCTGAGAGAATGACTGGAAAATATTTTTTTATTCTGTGGAACATCCTGTTCATAAAAATAAATCAAACAAAAAACAATGGACAAGTCAGGTATGTGTATATGCATGTGCTTATATAGGCTGGAGACTCTGTGAGGCAGTTGCTGGAGGTTGCCAAAAGCAGAGTACCCCATGGGGAGTGGGAACGCACCCCGGTGATGCTGAAGGCCACAGCAGGACTGAGGATGCTGCCACTTGCCAAAGCTCAGGCACTTCTACAAGAGGTAAATGTGATCCTAGCTGTTAGTTCGGCTTTGATTAAAAAGGGACTGATTTTTTTTTTTAATCTTGCACTGTGTGTCCCTTCATCAGGTTCAAGATGTGTTTGATGACTCTCCATTCTTTGTGCCTGCTGATAGTGTAAGCATAATGAATGGAACCAGTGAAGGTATGTTGACTTTAGCCCAAACAGATTAGCCTTTAAGTGTGTGTTGAAGATGATTGATTAAAGAATTTTTGTCAGCAGAACAAACTTTAGCCAAGCTACCGTCCAGTTAAATTGTAAAAGCAGGTTGCACTCATGGAGGAATCATAAACATCACCTGTGATGTCATGGAAATGTCTGAAGTGTGGATTACCTGAATTATTGTGTAGTTATGACTAGACATCAGTTTGACATTCTCTCTCAGTGTTATTGAATGACGGCTGGTTGCATAATACTGCTGTTATGTGATCTGGACTATTAAGCTGTGGCTTCTGTGGCCAGTTTAAGAAATGTGTCTTACATATGATTATACACAGATGGCATTTAGTTTGACATGATGTTTAAAGCAAATCTCATAAACAACTTCTCTATTATAACAAGGTTGAAAAATAATAATGGACTGTCCATTATTATTTTTCTTCTTTTTAGCTTTTAGGATTACATAAGATTAGATCACATATGAAGCATTTTTGCCCTTTCTTTGCAGGGGTTTTTGCATGGGTGACTGTAAACTTTTTGACAGGTGAGTTTTTTTGTTTTTTTATTTTGTCTAACCTCCAAAACAAAGTTAGTACATTACAAGCATTCTAATTTTTTTACACAATCAAGGCCGAAATACCATGAAGTGTTAAACTTTCCTGCTGATATGGTATGGAAACAAAAATGGACAAAGATTTAGAACACTTTATAAGTGAGGAATAATACATTTCACCCTTTTTTTTTTAACAAGTAAAACACATGAAAATAATTTTGTGGAATGCCTGAAAGGCAAGTTAGTTTTTCTTATCAGTTAGGTTATAGCAATAATAAATGAGTCATTTCTGCACGAATGTCTCTTTTTCTCTCCGTTGCCGATTCTATTCACATAACAGCAATTACACAGCAATTACACAGTACACGCTTGAAGCTACGTCCATAGCTGTTACATCTCTTTGAAATACTTCACAATATCATTATATATATAATATATATATATTATAATTATTTTATATTATATGTTTAGTTTTATCGTTAAACAAGGTTTCTTTGTTAAACAACACTGTTTAAGAAAATATGTACATATTTTCTTAAACAGAGATCATGTAGAGCATATGTCATACACGTCCTTGTGTATGAGCTGCTACCATAAAAACAATAATGTTTTAGAACAAAATGGTATTAATGTAATCTGTTGTTCTTGTTACAGCCTCTTCTATGTTGTAAAATAAAATCAATCCATAGCTTATGACAATCAAACGTGAGAATTCACAGCATTGAAATACTATGGAAAAATAAAAAACACCCATATGTGTTTGCTTTTTTAAAAAAAAATTACAGTAACTCCTGACATTCAGATTCAGTAAAGCATATTAAGCCTGGAATGAGAACTGATTGTCTAGATATTGGTTGATTGCATTCCTAACTTAATTGCTTTTTCATAACCCTGGATAGTCTGCAATGTAATCATTAATTATTTTCAAAAAAACCTTGCACACTAAATATGCCTGGTTAAAATAATAAAAGGCTCCTGATCCACTGCATTCCTGACCAGGAGAAAGCATCTACTGAATGTGACTGAGAATGGAAGAGAGTAAATTATTGTCACATATGAATGAATTTAGAAATCTGAACTATAAAATAAAATAACTTCAAATTTCAGGGAGTTATTCAGGGTTAACTCAAAATGAGTAAAAAAAAATATTTAGTGATTTATGTGTTTAACATTCAAACCTTTGTCCTGTGTTTACCTCCATAATATTGTGCCTTATTGTTAAGGTGGCAGTCATGAAATGTAAAAAACACATTTTTCAACTGTACTTTTAGGTCAGCTTTTCCCCAGCACAAGGAAATCAGTAGGTATTTTGGATTTGGGTGGAGGATCAACACAAATCACCTTCCTTCCAAAAGTGAGTGTCTTTTGTGTATAGTATCTTGTTCATGTTGTCATTATAAAGCAGTTAATTCCTGTCCTCTAATTTAATTGGACTAGTGACATTTCAATGGTGCTTATAACCAGTATATAACCACACTGGGGTATTTCACTATTTGTATCATTATGATTATTTGTGTTCGTCAAATAAAATTCCACTTTCTAGTTCAAACATTTACTACAGTGACTTGGTAACATCAGCAGACATGGTGAACAATGATTTCATGACTATAAAATTTGATATAAAATATGAAAGATTCTCAGAAGAACATGAAAAAAATAATTTAATTGGGTCTACCTTCAATGGGATTGACCAAAACAATGTGAGCTAGCTAGTGAGCGAGTTAATGTGCTGTAAAGTATAAAAATTTAGTTTATTTGGAATAATACTTCTTAGGAAAAATAATCTGCCATATTGTGTCTGAAATGTCAGTTAATCAATTTAATTTTTTTTGTCTATGTTACTGCTACAAAAAGCAATGTCACATTAGCAAGAGTGAGGTTATACTGCATATCAGCACAGCTGTTATTAGCTACAGTACTTGACCTGTGAGCTATATTAGGTATAACTGAATTCTTTCTCATGTTTAAACCTGGACCCCTTTAAGTAAATATTACATCTTTCATATTTATTTATAGAAAACGAAGAGATTTCCTGCTGATTACACAGCAAGAATCAGTATGTTTAATACAACATATCAATTATACACACACAGGTAACTACATTAAACGTTGTCTTGCAGTTTGGTAATGTTGTAAAATGTATAAGAATGTGGTTTTAAAGTGCACTTCGCTTTCTTTTGTAGTTATTCAGGGAATGGTATCAAAGCTGCTCAGCTTGCTGCTATCGGTGCTTTGGGCTCAAAAGGTGAAGCTGTGAAGTATTATGTTTTACCCTATCCACTGTTGTCATACCAATATATGAGTTAATATGAGGCATTAGGTATTGTCCACTGTGTCCCATTTTCATGTTTGCAATATTGTTCCAGCTCCAGAAGAGACAGTTTTTCAGAGCTCCTGCTTGCCTAAGAATTTTAAAGGAAAAATTAGCTTTGGAGGGTTAATATACAAAGTCAGCGGAAAGCCAGGAGGTAATTTTTTAAAAAACTTTTTTTCTAGTCCTAGAAAGAATTTGAAGGAATGCAGCTTGTGTTTTACTATTCTTCACTCCTCAGGTTTTACTGGATACAAGGGTTGCTACAAAGAAATGCTAAAGGTTGTGAAAGGTGTCATACAGGAGCCAGATGACATGGAAGACAGCTGGATCTATGCCTTCTCTTACTACTTTGACCATGCTGTTGAGGCTGGCCTTGTTGGTGAGGAAAAAAATCTAGCTGCACTGTGTTATAGCGTATTCCCCATTAAAGGGGACCAGAGAGTCAATAGCTTAGGTGAATGGTGCATTAATAGCTCACGGGGAATGGGGCTGAGGTCACTGAGTTGACAGGGCTAACTCAGGTGATTGGGGCAGCAGTGGCTGAAGTGAATAAAGCAGTGGCTACTGAGGTAAATGCGGCACCGGTTGCTGAGTAGAATGGGGCAGTGGTAACTAAGGTGACTGTGGCAGCTGAGTTGAGTGTAGCAGTAGTTACTGAGTTGAATGGGGCACAGTAACTGAGGTGACTGGGGCAATGCTAACTGAGGTGACTGGGGCAGCCGTGCAGCTGTAACTGAGGTGAACAGTGCAGTATTAGCTCAGGTAAATGGGCCATGGGTTACTTACCATTCAAGAGTGATTGAAGCAGTGGTAATTGTGGTTAATGGAGCAGGAGTACCTGGGGTGGATGGGGCAGATTAGATGAATAGTCAGTCAGCATGAAGTTGAGAGTTTTTAGTCTTGCCAGAATGCCAGTATGAATGCATGTGACAGCCTCTAACATTTATAGCTTTTTGCTTGAACAGCAACGTAAATGTAAAACAATGCTAGTAAAGCCTACCCGATTAACAGTAAAAGACAACATACAACTCAATGGCTAAATTATATGTACTGTAGAAATTGGTATTGGATGTAATTTCTCATTAATAAGATTTAAAATAGTTACATGTCTCACTTGGATGATTGCAGTCTGACACTAATCTGACACTAACAGCTCTACTGTCATGCTTTCACCCATCTTTTACAGATGAAGCCCAAGGCGGGGCTGTACGGGTTCGGGATTTCAGGAAAAGAGCTAAAGAGGGTGAGGGACTAGGGCCTGTTCTCTGTTCACATACATTTTACTACTGTTGGGGATTTAAAAATTGTTAAATGGAATCTTTTGATAAAAAACTATGAATAGCTAAATTGATAGAAAATTGATGGAGACTGAAGTGAGCCAGGAATTATGTTACCAAAACAAATCTGCACATAGATAGTGTTTTAGATTATTTAGTTAATCTAATTATTTAGAGTGCTATACAAAAGATTTCTGAAAAATCCCATGATTAGTGTATATTATTAACAAATTCATGAGAAGTTAAATAGCTGTAGTTATGCAGTATCAAAACTGTTACAGTCATTCATAGCAGAAGTTATGATTTTTCTTCTTAAACATTCCTAAAGCAACTGCTTGAATTTTTTTTAATGTTTTTTTTTTTGTGTGTGTGTTTTATAGTGTGCAACAGTGTGTCCATTTATAATCCTGACTATCCCTTCCTGTGTATGGATCTTACATACATAACCTGTCTTCTAAAGTCTGGTTATGGCTTTGAGGATGAGACTGTTTTGGAGGTAAAGTTTTAGCAGCAACACCTTACTGATGCTCAGACTGATTTTTTGCATTTACTTACGCACTATAATCAGAAATGACAGGTTTTAAGTATATTTAGATCAATGAAACTGATTTTAAAAGCTCAAAATACATTTTTAAATCCTTAATATATTTCTCCTGTTAATTTAGTTAATACTAAAATTTTGCTAATTCAATAAATTCCAGGATGCCATATAGTTCTATAGACATTGACACATAGCTCATGCCCAGGCCTTTGATAATTTTAGGAGAAAATATGTCAAAGGATAGAACTGGTCAGGCTTAAAGCAGGAGGGATATAGTAGTTCAAGCATAGGTTGTTTTTATTACCTGTATTATCTGTGTTAAGTTAATTTTCATAGCCTTACATGAGACTCCTAACTTGTCCCTTATATTCTCTTTTTTTTTTCCTTTTAATAGTTGACCAAAAAGCTGCAAAATGTGGAGGCTAGTTGGGCTTTGGGAGCCACTCTCAGTTACTTTGAACACTTTAGCATCATCTAAGAAAAAGCCAAGAATCTGTGATTATTTGCAACAGTTCTGTCCTTTTCTTCACCATATCTAGTAATGAAAAGTTACTTGACTGTTTTAGCAAAAAAAATTGTTCCTTGCAATAAAGGTTTTATGCAAAGGTTTTATCATTTGAGCTAATTGATTGATTTTAAATATACTGTGAGTACATTTTATAGAACCCAGAAAACAAAATCATTCTCAGTAAAATATTTTGAAGCTATGGATTCATAGATGATAAAATCCTTAATCTTTTCAGCAAAATGATTGAACCTTATAATTAGTATTCTGTTATTGTACATTATAAAATGTTTTCTATTACCTCAGGAAATTGTATTCCTATTAATTGGAAGTGGTTTTGAATTTATAGATCCTAATCTTTATCTGGAATTATGGTAATATTTATATTAGTAGTAAGTATAATTGTTTTTTTTATTATCAAACTAGCTGAAGTTCCCATCTTTGACAGAAAACGTTTGTAGAAATAGATAAAAGGTTAAAGCTAAAAATAAGATGTCAGCTTTAATGTAATCAGTGATGCAATTATTTCAGCCCATGTACATGTTTCTGTCTTTCTGTACAGCAGAACTCTGCCTAACTTCATAATACAAAAAAATTCAATTTAGTAAGGTTCGATATCTTGCGCCTTGTTGTACTTCTTTCGTCATCAGCCAAATACACTCCCTGTCCGGTTATCGGAGAGTGAATCACAGATGAGAAATTGAAAAATTAGAGCATATAAAGATTAGGTTTTGTCTTAAAATTACTCCAACGCGTTAAACTTCACTTCAGCGCTGTTGTTTTAGTTGGGAAAATATGAAGTAATCCTAATAATAATCTTCAGTTTAGTTTCTCTAATTAATATCCATTGAAGCAGGTGTTTGTTTAAATTAATAAGCAAGTAGCTTAATGTAAAGATTATTAAATCCATCACATAACTGTTCATAACATCGCTTTTACTCAAAATTTTGATTTCAGTTATGGTTCAGGTTAAACCCGCAGTGTAATCACTCTAATCGGTGTAATAACTCTAAACAGCTAATTAACTTAAAAACACCTGCAAAGGCACTGCAAAGGTTTCCTGAGCTTTTAAATGGTCTCTCAGTCTGGTTCAGTAAGCTGGCTATTCACAGAGTGCTGTATCCAAGCACATAAATGGAAAGTTGAATGGAAGGGAAAAAAACTGGCAGAAAAAGGTGCACAAGCAACAGGGATAAATGCAGCCTTGAGAGGATTGTGAAATAATACCCATTGAAGAATTGGTGGGAGATTCACATAGACTAGACGGCTGTAGTCAGTTCTTTAAGAGCCAAAACCCACAGACGTATCCTACAACTGTCGCATTCCTTGTGTTCCTTGCGCCTTACCTGGGCTAAGGACAAAAAGTACTGGACAGTGGCTTAGTGGGTCAATATCAGTCTGTGTGTAATGAATCTATATAATATGTAAATAGGTAATAAGTGAAACTTACAAGTAATGTGAACTATTTAAACCTTTTTTGATTGTTTCAATGATTACAACTTACAGGTCACAAACATAAATCCAGCATTTTAAAATGTTAGAATATTCAATTTGTGTAAATTACTATTCATTCATACAGTATAAATACTGTCTAGTTCAGTAAACACAGTATGTTGAACATAGCAGATTCAAGAGCTTCACAAGTAGTTGATTGTATGTGGATTCAGTGCATCAAGAACTACCACACACCCACACCCACACCCACACACACACACACACACACACACCTCTCTCCAGGGAATGTGCTACAACTGTTGCATTCCTACTGTCAAGCCACTCCTGAACGAGAGACATTTATATTTATAGCAATTGGCAGACACCCTTATCCACAACGACTTACATTTTCATTTCATTATACATCTGAGCAGTTGAGAGTTAAGGGATTTCCTCAAGGGCTCAACAGTGGCAACTTGCTGGTGCTAGTGTTTGAACCTGGGATATTTCAATCAATAGCCCAATGACTTAACCAGCCATTGTCAGACGAGGGGCATTTACACGTCAGAAATGTCTGGACGAAAAAACAATTGGATGGTTGCTTGCCTGATCTGACTCTCTATGGGGTATTGTCGGGGGGAAGGTGAGAACACCCGAATCAACAAGGCAGATGAGCTGAAAGCTTAGTTTTCAATATGAGAGTTCCATTTTTTTTTTAAGTACAGGAAAAAACCTTTAATAATTGTCTAATTTTTCAAGATGACTTATGTCTGTCAAAGTTTGGAAACACTTGATGCAAAGATTGTTCTTAATTTTTATTATTAACACTGAATGCTAAATAAAAAAATAATCTTATCTGAACTGCTGATGTTGAGATCTGCCTGCTACTTGAATTCTGTGAAGGTTCTAGTCTGAGATACTGATAACTGGCAATTACCAGATGTAAATCTTGTTCTCCTTTTCCTACGGTGAGCCTCATGAGAGCCATTTTCATCATATCGTTTGATGGTTTTTATTACATATAAAGTTACTGTTCTTATAAGTTTATTGACACACACACACACACACACACACACACACACACACACACACACACTCATAATTGATGTTTTCTTTTTGGAAGCAGTTTAATCAATATAGCCCCAAGACTGTAAGACTGAACTGTTTATCTGAAAAACTAATGTCTGTGTTGCCCCTGGGGAAAATCTTTCTTTTTATGGGCTGCAATGAAATGCTGCATTTTAGGAATTTAATTTAGGCATCTAATAGGAATATTAAATTTTTCTTATACAATATTGAATTGTCAAATGTCTGAACTAGCATATCAGTGTCTTACCAAGCATGGTACATAATATTCTGCAATGAAATCAGTGAGGGGGAATCTAACATGCCACAGCCAACTCTTAGGCCAGCAATTCAACTCATAGCAGTCAAGCAGAGTTCCAGCTAAACAAAGACCTCAGCAACAAAGACCTATCACAATGTGATAGGAAGCTAAGATTGGGATTGGGATTAATTTGGATTAAACAGCTGTCTCCACATGAAACAAACTTGTTAGTGAGACTAATTTAATAAGATGGTTCAACTTGCCATACAGCATAAGGACTGGACATTGGAGCAACTGAAAAAGGACCCTGACCCTGTTCCAGAGCCATGGGTGCATCAGGGTAAGAAGGGACACATAAAGCGATGCACCCATCATGCATAATGCATTGTGAAAGAGCTCTTCTGAGAGCATGAGGAATCATTTTTACACATGGCCATGTCATTGTGTGCTGTAATCAAAGCTAAAGGTGACCGAAGGAAATCTTACCATGTGTGACGTTCTCTTTTTGGCACAAATCGCATTTTGCACAAACATGGGAGTTTATTATTGTTTTATTCCTTGATCTATTTAATCATGTTATGATTTCTATGTATGTATTTTTATTTTGTGAAATAACTGGTAGCTTTGACAGTTATTTGTTGGCAATGATTGCAGCTCATTAATTATCTTCTTTTACCTGACCTTTACATGGAAATTATCTTAGAAAGTCTTGTGTTGCAAGAGAAATAATCAAATATTTTAGCGCCTACACATAAAACCTCCCTCATGCCTCAGGAATTTTCATGCCTGAAGGCATTTGGCGCCACTAAATTCCACAAAAATGATTAGACAAAGCTAAACACATAAGAACACAAAACATACCTGTTAGTATGCAAGACACTGACTAAAATAATTAGTTGCTATGAGGATCTCTTTGGTAGCTGACGTAAGGACTTTTCAGTGATGATCCCTGTCTTGTGTTACTTTGGTAACACATCTTTGTCCACACTGATTTAACTCTGTGTAACAACAAGAAAGAACATGTGCTTCACCTCCTATAACAGCATCTGCATTTTAAGTGATTTGGGTTCAGGAATTTGCGCATACTGTTACACAAACTGTTGACATTATCTGAAGGTAATTAACACAGATGACCAAAATGTAACTTTTGCTTTTTTTTTTAACTCGACCATAAAGCAAAGGATTACAAAAAATAATATCATGTACATGAATGCGGTTTGCAATAATTATTTTATTTACAAATATTACTAGAGCAACGCCACCACATCTTCCCCATAACCGTGAGCTCCAGCTGTCATGTGGACCAAGTCATGAGGTGGAGACAAAACCACTATGGAGTCTGCAGGACCTGCAGCACGAAAAGAAAAAGCTCATAGGTAATACTTATATTATGAGACTACTGGAAGGCAGTGTATATTCAGACGGACAGTGCGTACCTTGTGCCCTCAGCATTGCGTGATGAAGATTAACTGGCTCCACAGTCGTCATAGTTACCATGGAGTCAGTGCCAGGACCATCAGCCTCTAGCAAGCTGCTATGAGTCAGCGCCTCGCCTGTCAATCATAACCCAGAACTATATCTGATAAAGTGAAAAGAACTCCAGCCTGACAATTCTTTTCCTCTTCTGTAATTCACATGCACTCAAGCAAATGATCAGTGTGTAGCAAATATGTTTGGAAGATTTCCATAATAGTCAGGTGTAACTGCTGTGAAAGACTACAGATTCAATAGTCATTATATTACCCACTCATATCTCGTTACCTGTTTCTCTGCTTTCTGACGTGAGCGAGTTCTCACCATGTCTCTTCCTCATGTGGACATTTCTGCTTCCGCTCTGAGAGAACATCTTTCCACATATAGAGCACTGATGGGGCTTCTCCCCTGATAATGTGAAAAGCAATGTCATTAATCAAATTGGCACGTGAGCTGATTAGGCTAAGCTGGCACCAGATGTAAATAGATCTGTAAGCAGAACATTGAGTTTTCGGTCAAAAAATTTTAATAAAATAAAATAAATAAATTAAATAAAAACACTATGAACTGCCTATAACTGGCTGTTTTTCTTTTGTTAAAACGTGTGCGAGTCAGCTGTCTCATAATAGAGCAGCAAGTTTGTTCTAATGAAAGAAAGAAGAAAACATGTTTGGTATTACTTTAAAGGTGCAATAAGTTTTTTTTAAATATATTTATATAGTTCATTTTTTTCTTACTAGTACAAATAAATTGGAAAACGTGTACAAAACCAAAACTAAATGAACTTAAACCATGGCCTCAACATAAATGTAATGTTTGGCTGAGAAAAAACCCAGTTTATGTTTACAAAAACGTTTACAAACAAAACTAATTTGTGTTTAAATGGAAAGAAAGCCAGTTTCAAGCTTTATTTTTGTAACAAATCTAGTCCTTCATTTTACTAAATTCTATGGGACAAAAATGGCATTTAAAAATACTTAATCCAGAAGAAAGCTATATTGTAGCTGTTGTGGAAACTTTCCAGAAAACCAGACTTGTTTTTCAGGAAATTAATATGTAACATGTGCATATATATGACAACCAGGAAATAAGCTCATGAATGATTTCTGATATTCGATCTTGCTGTGAAAGATATTTCCACATAAACTCTACAAACATTTAACCACTTGGTCTTGAGATACTGTGCTAATAAACATTTTGAATCGATGTACTTAAAACCTGAATCATAAAAAAGGCTTGTGAGGCAAAAACTTTATTTTTGCAATACGATAAGTCATAACATGAACAATCTTGTTTTACAGAGGAGCTGCACCATTAAATGCACCTATTAATAAATTTTAAAGTATATTATGTTGTACTTTAATGAAAAAAAAAAAGAATCTGCTGTGGTGCAAAAGGAATAGAACTCTTGGGGCATCCTGTTATTGGAATTTTTTTTACTTATTTTGGAATGATATTTTTTTTACTTATTTTCTTATATTTCCATGCACTGGTATATTTTTTATTTGACACTTGGTAACTAGAGAGTAATCAAACACAGCAGAAGTACAGTATACTGTAGTGTAATAAAAGTGCAAGGCTGAATGTGCATGTGCATTTTAGAGAAATTTTAGTGAACCAAATTATTGTTAAAATTGTTAGGGAGATTGAAAGAAGAGAATATGGAAAAACTAGTGTAGAATAAAGGTAACAACAGGGTGAAAATAATCACTGGTCAACTAAATGTTACAAAACAGTGGGCATTCGTGTGAGTGTGTGTGTGTCTGCAAAACAATTTAATCTCACCAGAGTGAACCAGCATGTGTTTGCGAAGACTTGAGTACTCTGCAAAAGAACGCCCACAGTTGTCGACTTCACAAAGAAATGGTTTCTCACCTTACATACATAAGAGGGAAAGAAAGATCAAAGAAACTGTGTTAAGGTATAAATGCAGAAGACCACATCGCACCAACCATCAGTAAATTACATAAAACTTAAAAGAGATCGGGTATTTGGCCAGGTTAAAGTAAATTGTTCTCCAGTGATACATAAAATTATTGTTCATCAAATTACATGATAAGCTTTCAGTGCTGTATAGAAGTGCTTTTTCCTGTGTGTTTCTTGTACTTTATTCCATCCATGGATTTTTTTTTCTTTATTTCATTATAGAAAAACTATGTTCTCAGAATTTGAGGTTTCTAATGAAGATACTTACCAGTATGTGTGCGTTTGTGATTCTTCAGGTTACCGGCAGTGGTAAACTTCTTGCCGCAGTTCTTCTCATTACAGATGAATGGCTTCTCACCGTTGTGTGTTCTCATGTGGACCTGCAGTCTCTGTAGGACATAAAAGCTCTTCCCACAGCCCTCAGCGCCACAGCGGAAGGTGCGGTCATTCCTGAAGCACACACATGCACAGTATTATACCCTCTCAGTGCTATTGGGTTAAAGCATTAATTAGAAGTAGCAAAGCCCTGCATTGTTTGCAAAAGAACAATATGTATAACGCACACTTCTTGCACAGCTCACAAAAAGAGGGTGGCCCAAAAGTCTGGATCCATAGGCATTTTCCCTATATATGAAATATGCTATTGCTTATTTTTATTAATTTTATTTTTTTATCAGAAGAGTCATCAGAAATCAGCGGTCAGTAATCAGAACTGACCCAAAACAGTTGTTGCACTAAAAGAGGAAATCATCCATGCATGTAATTTCCTTAGTTCTGATACATTAAATACTGTATATTGTATTCAGCATATATGCAAGTGCTTTAAAGTCAATTTGTGCATTTAATCTACAGTAATTTACTTTTAAATGCATCTTTGGATCCAGACCTGTGAGCCACCTTGTACACTTCATTTTACACATCCTGGGCCAAATCTGTAGCATTCAATTCAGAATAAACCTTCAATGTCAGAAACCAAAAGCCAATCTGGTTGAGCTAGTGTTGTGAGCTAGACATGCAGTTTAAACAATATTGAACTCACAGCTGTAATCTTCTCTCCCCTCTGAACATTAGCTGGACAACTATAATGCAATAAACTATAGAAGCAAGCCTTGCCGCTAACTGTGGTTAAGAGAAGCCTGTGTCAGTATAACTTTTGGTACTTTTCTGTTCCTGAAACACCTTCCAGCACCAACCTGTGTGTCTTCAGGTGGTATTTCAGATGAGCAGGATAGGTAAAAGTTCGTTGGCAGTTCTCATAAGGACACCTGAGAATTTTCTCTGTAGATGAACGACTGTTTCGTGGCGGTGGCTCCTTTTTTGGCCCATCTGACTGGCAGCTGAGAATATGTTCACCTGGGCAAGAACAAAATACAGGGGTTTGTACAACATATAGGGGTTTTGTTGAATGTAAATAAACTATATTTCAGGACAGTTCTACCATAAATACAAATCGTTGTGACGCAGGCCTAAAAGGCTGTGATGAATTGTCTAAAGAAAGAGAATATTACTGTTGCTGCTAGCCCTGGCTTCCTTTGCCAGTTCAGCCCGAGTGGCAGCAATCAGGCTGTCATGGGCAAGCTCTTGAACCCTCAGGTACCATGGGGCACTTCCGTCTGCACACTCCCCTGCCGAAATTTCCTCTTCAGCCTCGTCCACATCATCCTGCACAAACACCAGGGGCTCTGTCGAGGCTGCCAACCCTTCACACAAAGCAAGTGATGACAAAAAGGAGGAAAATCATCTCAAATTTTATTCATTCTTATGTCATAACATTTAACAATACCTACAATATGATAAACACAGCAGCTAATAACCTGATCCTCCAGTTTGGGCCATGTGCTAAACCATATAGTACTGTACTAAACCCATGGGACCCTAAAACTCCATAGAAAGAGATGTTTTTTAGATGGTTTTATCCAGCCATGAGAATTATTTCAATATGTTCTTATTTTGTCAAAGGCGTATACAGTCGCGTGTAAAAGTTAGTACCCTCTCTTTTAATCCTAGGTGTTTTTGTGTAAAAACATAATAAAAATCATCCGATCGTAGCTAGTCTTAGTATTAGGCAAACACAACCTCAAACAAACAACAAAATAGCTTTTTCACTGTGCCAAGTACTCCTTTACTGATTTAAGTGGACAAGTTGCAGCCAGGTGCTGCTACATATAACTTTTACACATGACTGTACACATGCATATGGGTACTAAGTAAAAAAAAAAAAACAACAACTTGGAAATGTTTTGCAAAACAGGATCAAGAAACCAAATTATGAAAACTGTATACAGATTCACACCAGATAACAGTTAATGGCACCTTTAGCTAGGTTGAGTAGAACATATGAGGTGCTGTCCGATTGCTGGAGCTCTTGCAGAATCGTAGGTGGAGTTGATGTTGGAGAGTGTGACTGGAGCTGCACTACCAGGGGGCTTCGTTCTGGTCCAAACTCTGACAGCGATGGGGAGGCTGCATGGCTAAGAGCACTCTCTAGATGTATACAGTCAAGAGACTTGATTTCATTCAAGGTATGATACACAAGGGCAATTTAGGACACCATGGCTAACATATAAAGAAAATTAATTACACAAACAAGTGATGCATACATACATAACATGAAGACTTCAAAATAAAAAAATAAAAAAAAGGTTCATGGTTTATACAAGCCACTTAGATTTTCCCCTAATGTGACCTCATATAAGAAGATAGCCTCCCCCAGCCTGTCACAATTCCACCGACCTTGTGAGGGGTGTGGCTCATTTACATAGAGAAAGAAACAGCATGTTTGGAAGAGGATTAAAACAGAGGGAGTTTGAAAGCATTAATTGGAGTTAAGAGACATTTTGGGCATCCGTGTTAAAGAAAGAGTAAAATACGGAAACTTTGATACATCTAGAGTTTTTGTTCATGATAGCATCCACTAAACAATACAAACATCTATTATCGCATACCTGGAAGGTCTAGCTGGCTGCAAATGGAATTATCTGAAGAAGGAAGGAGAGGTAGACACTGTGTTTTCGAATCAGATTCCTCCAAACCCTGACCCAAGGGTATGGAGGCGTTCTGCACAAACTCAACCAGCAGCTGTGGGATGATAATAAACAACAAAATTAGGGGAAAAGGAGTGTTTTTTTATGTTTAAATTAAACTTAATTAAAATTAATTTCACTATATTGTTTACAAGCTTACATTTTTGATTATATAGTTCTGTTATTCGAGTTTGTAATTCAGAATATTCATATAAGAGAATTCACTGACATGAATGCATGTTCATTGCAAGATTCAAAAGGTCACTACAACATCTCTGAAAATATAGTTTTATACAATCTGATTTGTTGCATTATTATTTAGGGGTAATCTGATTAGGGTTTTTGAGGCTGATTACTGATCCCTGATCACAGAAATCAGAATCAGTCAACCAATACTGACTGCTGATCAAAGGCGCTATTCGGATCTGCCTTTTAAAGTGTTATATTTATTATTGTTTGCTTATTCATAGCAGGAAGAAATATCTGTTCTAAACAACAGTTCAGAAATATAATTAAGATTTTAGAAAGTAGCATAAACATATGCAACGTATTCCACTCTCTTATTATTTCAAGTAGATTATAAAGAAACTGAAACCAATAGAAAAAGGCACGCCGAAATGCTTAGCTAGACTGTACTCACTATACTCACTCGTTATGATATGCAGAAAATGGAACAAAGCTGCATCAAATTGAGACTCTGCATCAAATGTTTTTAAATAAACACACATCAATCACTTTGTATCTGGTGGGCCAATCATGTCTACTCATTAGTAAATGGCGAGAGCAACACTTTCCTCATAAATATCAGAGTTTCTGCAATTTTAAGAGGCAGTCTATAAGTCCTCTTATCATCCAGAATGTTTGCAGTCGTGCTGAATAGTCGCTTACTGTCAGCGCACATGTATGGAGCGGTAAGGTAAATGCGGGCTGCATCGGCCGGAGCTGTGAACCGCTCTTTTCTCTCTTCATTGGTATTTTTGTGATAATGGTTTTATCCTTTTAACTCTCTGAGAGTAAGGCTCAAGCTTTTTCAGGGCTTCTGCTATAGGTGGTTGGGTGAGGGTCGACTTTGAAGTAAATTTTTCATACCGCGTTGTTCTTAATCGGTGAATAAGGTTAATTGTGTTGAAGTGTTTGGCAGAGGTTCTCAAACATAGTTTTGCTTTTTAAACATTTGCATATTGCAAATTTGACATCTTGAGATGAGACTTGGTAATATTCGACTGGAGACGACATGATGATTTGGCTGTTGAGTCATGTATTTTGCATTATCGCAATAATATCGGGCTTATGTGACTGGCCAGTTGAGAGACAACCGATAATTAAAAATGAAATTATTATCAGCTGATTTTTATTTTAATGATATTTTTTAAATGTTCCATGGGTGTTTTTTGAGTGTTCTTTTATCTGTTGTTCTTACAATCTCATTAATAAATTCTCATCACTCTCATTAGCACTGATAAATAACCATCGCACATCTTGTTTTCCAGATCTTGCATTTTACTACATGTAGCTGATAATTTTTTTTTTACTTTGCAGGTCTTTTTTTAAATAAAAAAGATTAAAATGATTAATTTAAAGATAAGTCTAGTCCATTATTCCCCTTTACTCGATGTCAGATCTCTGCTGAGCATGTGCAGAGTTTCAGGAGGTGCTCTATAGTCTCATCTGGGTTACACTGGTCTACAGGACAATTCAAATGGCTTTAAAATGTCATGTAATGCCAGATTAAATGCTTTTAGGAAACAAAGAAAGAAAGAATGTTTTGTGCTTCAGTACCTCAGGTTTGGAATCAAGCTCATCAGAAAGCATGGATTCAGTCTTGTTTGTTCTGTGGTGAGGGAGAGAGAAAATATAACCAAATTCAGTTGGATTTGGAGCTGCGATTTATTATTATTACTTTTTTAGATCTATGCAAACTTACCAGCTAAAGTGGACACAAAGACGACTGGATCAGAAATAGCAGATTAGTGTCATCACATCACTGCTATAAAAAGTTGCTCACAAATGTTCACATCACAGATATGTGCAGTCCTGAAGTCTACAAGTGAGTCAAAGTAAAATAAAGTGGTTTATTGATGTGATAAACCGTGTCAGGCAAATAAACCAACAAACAAAAACAAAACAGGGTAAAACTTGGATTTTTCTTAGTATTTGCAATTGTAACAACGGTGTAACTACAAAAACCTTAAAGGTGTGTATTTAATGTTGTTTGTGTCACATCTTATTTTCCTAAACGACGACGATGACAACAACAACAACAATAACATCAACAAAGTGACGGAGGAAATGTTTCAAGTAATCTTCCCCCTCCTCCGGCCTTTTTGACAGTTGGAACAAACAGAACATATAGCCAGCTAGCTTTAAGCAATAACATGTCTGATTTCAAACCCACGTTTACTTACTAGTATCGTTAAATGACAAAATAATGAATCTAAACTAAACTGTATTATACAGACAGACTTAAACAAGACCACAAATTCCAAGGAACCCGCAGCTAGCTAGCTAAACTTTTGTCGGTATTTTCTACATTCTAACTTAACGCGCTGACTAGCCTGCTATTTGTTAGCAAGGTTCGACTTTATTTCCACATCGCCTTTTTTTCTTATCAGTGATATTCTAAACTTTAATTTATTCATAAACAATTTTGGTTGAAAAAATGCGTTTATAGAAACCCACCTCCATTCGTCATGTTAAACCAGAAAACAACAACATCTCAAACAAAAAGCGATGCAGAATGTACTTCCGGGTTGCGTGGTGAACAGCGATGTGTCGCTCAAGACTGAGTCGGCTCTTTGAGTCGACTCACATGTGAATCGGATTTACTACAGACCTGTGGTTTTCATTCATTCAAATGAAAATTGATTACCCTGCTTATGCAGGTACGATGTGAGCCAAAGACAACGAAGTGAGGATGAAACCAGTGTAGAACACTGACTGGTCAAACACACTGGCACAGATTTTTCCAGGACAATTGCTCCCGTTGGAATTTCATCAAAGTGCAAAAGTCTTTAGTATTAGGCTGTTGTAATGTTTGGGGACGTTTTGAGGCCATAAACGCAAACAATTGATATATACAAAGGTTTTTTACTTATCCACGGCAACGCTTGGCTTAGTGGCTGTCGCCTTACACCTTCAGGGTCTGGGTTCGATTTCCACCTCAGGTCTGTGTGTGAGGAGGTTGTCTGTTCTCCCCCGGCTTGATGGGTTTCCTCCCACAGTCCAAAGACATGTAGATTAGGCTATGTGGCGTTCCCAAATTGACGGTAGTGTGTGTGAATGAGCGTGTGTATTTTTGTGTGCCCTGGGATGGACTGGCACCCCATCCAGGGAGTTCCCCGCCTTGTGCCCTAAGTCTCTGGTGCTAGGCTCCAGGCCCCCCGCTACACTGTATACAGGATAAAGCGGTATAGATGATGAATGAGTGACTGTTTCTCAATAGAATTGAATCAAAGTACATAAGTCTTTAATAACAGGCTGTTATGTTAATGTCTGCAAAAGTTAAGAGGCCATAAAGTAAAAAAAATTGCTGTCCCACAGCAATGAGCAGCACATCGTTAGCAGGGTCGATTGATGGGATTGATGGGTGGGATTGATTCCCATCTTGGCTCCCCCCCCCCGTGCTTGCTGGACTTCCTCCAGTTACTCCAGTTTCCTGCCACAGTCCAAAGACATGCCGATTAGGCTAATTGTTGTTCCCAAATTGCCCGTAGTGTGTGAATGATTGTGCGATGTGTATACGTGCCCTGTGATGGATTGACGCCTTGTGCCCAAAGTTACCTGAGATAGACTTCAGGCTACGTGCGACCCTGTAAAGGATAAGCAGTATAGAAGACGACCCATAGCACTGGTTTCTAATTATTATGCAACTGGCAGCCCAGTGTTGTTCTATAAAGCTTAATTCGGGGCTTGCATCAAGCTGTTTTGTATTTATGGATCAAGAAAAGCTAAGCTGTTCTCATGAATTTTGCAGGAACTACCTCATGTGGCTCCTGTATGGTCCACCATAGCCTCTCAGGTACAGTACACTTAAATCCACTTCCAGTATTTCTTAAGTATGAAGTCAGAGCCTTCAGAAATTTTCTCAGAAACAAAAGAAAGTTGCTGTTCTAGGTCTTAAGCACCCTCTAGACACATCTTATGGGTTATATGGTGTATGATAAATGAGAATGATTTTGTAAGAAGTATGACGGTCCTATACAGTTAGTTACCCTACTTGTGCCAGCAGTGGATAAAACTGTATACCTGTAAACTGTATACCTGCGCCTGTTATTCCTATGAAATAAGGGATGATTTCTGTAAGGAGCTGCGTGTTGGATGTGAAACACAGGCTGCTTCTATGACATTTATGACTAATAGGCTCTGTGTAGTGGTTAGCACTGTGTCGCCTTGCACCTCTAGGGTCCGGGTTCGATTGCCAGCCAGGTTCGATTGCTGTCTGTGTGTGCATGGAGTTTGCAGGTTCTCCCCGTGCTTGGTGGGTTTCCTTCGGGTACTCCAGTTTCCTCTCACAGTCCAAAGACATGTAGGATAGGTTAATTGACATTTCCCAAATTGGCGTGAGTGTGTGTTTGTATATCTGCCCTGCGATGGCACACTGTCCAGGGTGTACACTGCCTTGTGCCTGAGGTCTCCTGTGATAGGCTCCAGGCCCCCCCGGGACCTTGAATACAGAATTAAGCGGTATAGATGATGAGTAAGTGAGGCCCTATTCCTATATAACAGCATGCTGCAGAAATTCTTAAGATAACCAAAGACTGTAATTAAAGAAAATAATGTAAATCGCAACCAGTAGTTATAATATTGTCCAGCCAAACCTCTCCACCTAGACAATAGGTCCTATGTCATTGTCCAGAGCTCATTGTTCCTGGGATAGGGCCTTGATAAACCACAATTAACACAAACGAGATGGAAAAGGAAAATGGCAGTTTTACAAGTTATATTATAGTTATATTTTTACCTTTTATTTTTATAATAATTTTGAGCACAGATCACAATTTATACACCATCAAAGCCATGTATAAAAATACAAATGCTGCAATATTGATATACTATTTTTTTTTTAATTATTTATTGCAAACAATTTCATGATGATTCCACGCTTTTTCTACTGGTGCATTTAGCTTCCATTTTGTCCCAGATGCATTTCATGTTGCATTAATTGTTTTGTGCCTTTAAATGTGCTTCAATGATGAAAATAGCAGAACATAACTTTATTCAACCCCTGAACCAGACATCCTTCGTAATTTTAGCTTCTATGTAATGTAAATGAGTATCAATGCAAAAATGTGTTCCCCAACTGAAGACTGTGAGCTTTTTTTTTTTTTTTAATTAAGGGAATTAATTTAGAAGCTCCATGTTTTATTCAGTTATATCCCCAGTATTCATTAATTTAATTATGTAACACTGCATCATATCAGTGCTATGCAACATCACTATCAAGTTTGGTTTACTGTTGGCACTGTCATCAAGGTCCGTCTGAAATCATAGCTACATAGTTACATGACCTGCTATAACTTGATAGCTACATCGTGGGGATTTTCTGATCTTGCAGGGTCATTCTGTATGGCAACATCAAGATCAGTTGGTGCAGGAAGCTGAATTGATGAACAGGTTTTCAAAGCAACCAATAAAATGAGACAGTTATCAGGGCCTGCATATTATCGCCACACCAGCACCTCTAATACTGTACATATTTACCTAGAACGTTGTCTGTGTAACATTTTTAAATTACTACTTTTATTCATGGCAAATCACAGATTTCTCACATCATTTCACCAAAATCTTTGTTTTGAATAATCATGTAAAAGTAACACTGATGTATTAGCACTGCAATTTCAAAACATATTTTTCTCTTACACTTGACTCCATTTCAGAACAAAATCTGGGTTACTTGAGGGGCATAAACCTAATATAATATACAGCCCCCTCTAAAAGTATTGGAACAGCATGGTCCCTTCTTTGTTTTTGCTACACACTGAAAACATTTGAGTTCGAGTTCGAAAGCTGACTATCATCACTATCAGCTGGCTTTCATTTCCTGATATTTATAGCTGGATGTATCCAAGAACGTAGAACATAGTACCATATTACCTTGGCAAACCACCATGTTTGTAAGCGAGCAAAAGTAAAGGAGAACTAGACTGAGACTGCCCCCTTGCTGCATACTGACATCCTCAGATTTGGCAGACAGAATGTTTCTGTAGATTTCTGAATGATTTGTTCTGCTACCATTATGAGTTACATCATCAGTGAAAATTAGTTTGACCAGATTAGCCTGGTCTACAAAGTCATGCAGTCATGCAAGCCCAAGCCTCGACCCTGCTTGGCCGATGAGCTCATGTTTGGAACCCTGGGCAGATCTTGTTTTTCAGAACACTCTGGTCTTTCCATCACTTAGGTAGAAGTTAATCTTGCGAATCTCTCTTTTTCTGTAAAGGCCAAACTGCCGTTCTGACTCTTGCTGCTGCTGAGCGTTTTATATCGTGTTTAATTTCTACTCTCACAGCCTTCAAAGTGTTCAGATGGTGGATTGTGACACCATCACCCCTACACTGTGGAATTCGTTGGTGATTGCTGACTCTTGTTTTTTTTTTTTTTAGTAAGCCAGGGTTTTCTTAAATTTTTCAAAATCTTAAAAATAGTTTTACTGTCAGTGCCTAACGTTTATATGCAGTGACTCTAATTGATTTCTCAGCTTCAAAGTCATAAGTTTCACCCTTGAAAGTTTTCCATGTATAGCCAAAACCAAAAAAAACCTTGCTGTTCATATACTTTCGAACTGTTGCATCATACATTTGGGTTGTACTTTCACATATGCTATAGTGGAAGACTATGGATAAGTAAATATGTGCATTGGTCTTACATTAAATATGGAATGTCCTCATTTAGTAAATTATTTAAAAAAAAATTGCAAACCTGATTTAAAAAAAAAAAAAAGGAAAACATGGCTGTCCATATATTACATAATAATCACAATCTTAGCAGTTTGTAAATATTTGCAAAGCTAAGTAACAATGATACCCATTGCAAATACATGCAAGATATGAGTACAAAAAAAGAATTGTGTGTATGATTTGTTATAAAGAAGGTCTTCTCTGAAGCAATTACCCACACATCTAAAATCTGGAATTACCGGTTCTATCTTTAAGATCTAGCTCTGAGCCGCTGATTATGACAGTTATATCTCCTAAGAAGATGGGAACAAAGTTAATAACAGACACATACATTCACAAAGGAAACTTCCATGGTTTAAGGTTAAGAGGCACAGCTGATGCACAAGATGAAGAGAAACTAATTCACTGAAAGGCTTTTAAAAGAAATACCATTACATAGGCAAGAGCCACAAGAACAGTAACCACAGCTTACAAAACCTACACGACAGAGTGACAAGGAGATGCACTTATACACGACCTTTGTCTGAAAGCAGTGGTAAATACCATAGTTAAAGGCAGGAGAATGCTGCTGTGGTTGGTTTATGCTTCAAAAGTTTTGTAAAAGAAAATGTCACAGTTACAAACTAATGGTCAACTTTTAGCTGCCGCAAAGCAAAATCTTGGACATTACTTTTATTAAGTAATAGATGTATGTAGATGTATGAACAGGGAAAAAACTACTTTGATAATGGATATTGTCCACCTGACTATGAAAATCTTTCCTTATATTAGGTGCGAGTATAAAAATCAACTGATCTTTTCCAAAGATTTACAGTAAAACCTTGGATTGCGAGTAACTTAGTTCGAGTGTTCTGCAAGACAAACAAAAAAAGAAAAAAAGATTCCACTGAGTCAGACAGCAGTGATTTTGTTATTGTGTGTGTGCGCATGCAAGTCGTTCTACACAATAACTCCTCTCCTCCTCCCTTCTCTCTCGTCTCCCTCACACTCACTACGATTCTTTTCAAAGGTAAAGTGCAAGTTAATTACTTTAATTTTAAACTAAATCCTAAATTGTATTAATAATTTCATATGAATATTTTCCATTATTCCTTCTGGGGAAATTCACTTTAAAATATGAGTGCTTTGGATTACAAGCACATTTCTGTAATGAATTGTGCTCGCAATCCAATGTTTAACTGTAAGTGCATTTCAGATCTTTTTGTAATGATGGTGAGACAAAAAAAAAATTAAATCTTATATAGGGGTAACTCATTGGTTGGCAGTTTATGAGCATATACATTTTTATACATTTAAATCAGTGCACAAACTGTATATACTGTATTTGAGAGAAGCAATGTTTGAAGAACTTGTTTGATAGACATTTAGCTAAAAAATATCTAATCTGAGCAACAACAGTTGCTTAAGTGCTACATTTCAGTTAATAATTAATTTACAAAAAAAAAAAAAATTAGGAATTTTTAAGGAAAAAATCCAACATGCTTAAATCATGCTTAAAGTAAATAATACATGTAAAATTACCTCAGTTTAAAGTGTTTGGGAGACCAAATTGTAGGTTAATACTAAAATAATGTTTTTGACTTATTTTAAACACATAGCACTCATTGCAAGTGACAAGTCAACCAAAATGCCACACATGAACGATAGACAAGATGTGCTTGCAACTGTATATACAGTACCAAGTGTTTGAAGTTAAGGCAACGGGTTTTACAATTTAGGATTCAACTAACAGGCTCTCACACTTGCCTTGAATAAGTGAGCTGATCAAACCATTGAAAAGCAATAATGTTATGAATTTGTGAGCTCTCAATTTGTACCTCTGACACATATCTGCTCCTCTTAGATATTTATCTAAGAAAAGCAGTTAAGTATAGCCTATTATATGCTACTACATATTAGTACATGGGTAACGTATGGGTAAAGAAGTACAGCAGAGAACTGTTGCAAACATTGAAAAAGTTATATCTGAAGAGTTACAGGCACAGAAGTATTTCAGCACTGAACAGATCTTATAAACATAATTATGATTATTAATTCCCAAATTACTAGGAGTCTACAAATCATTAAAAGTACCCGACTGCTTTGCCTGCGGATATGTCAAAGGTTTATTTTTTTCCCACTTCTCCCTAGCCTAGTTTTCATATTACTGGCTAGTTCTATTTTAAAATATGCTACTCAACAGTCCATAAACACATCCACAATGTTGCTAATACTACTCAACCTCACAATCTAGCTTGTATTACTGAGGCAAAAATGAAAGCCATCTGAAGTGCTTGGAAATACTATAAGATTTATGAAGATTATTTTTTCATTAGCGCAAACAATCAGATATGTTTATCAAGGTTAGGTCATAAACATATGAGTTTATCTTCCAACTTTCCTACTTCACACATGGTTCTATAGAACTGGATTTCATTATAGGTGAACCAAAGAACTCACTTTTCTACAGTAATTGCTCCACCATGGTCAATGTGGTCTCAGAATCTACTTAGGAAACACTTGGAATGAGATGGGTATACCCCTTCGATACTATGGCATTGCATTGCACATTCAAGAGCAAGTTTTATTAGCCAATCCAACTATCAGCATAATTTAGGAGGACAGCTCAGAAGAATCCCTCACAGACACTAGCAGAACAGCGTGGAACGCCACACAGTCAGCAACCGGAACGCTGGATTGACCCAGGAACCATGGAGCTGCAAGCTACCTGTGGGACCCGCTGTCCCATTTATTATATGCCCATAATAAAACATGGAAGTATTAAACAATGTTTACAGTTTCTCCAAAACTGCACAAGGTTACACGACTTTCTCTAAGTTACTGGTCAGAGCTTTTTTGCACCAATAAAATCCAACTGAAAATAAAAATTCAACAGAGAGAATGGAGGCCATCACATGCTTCCTCTGAAACAAGAGCTTCTTGAACTGCTGTGCACACAGACCCTTAGGGGCGGAAATAAACCGCAGGTGCACATGACTGGATATGACCACTAACACTGACGTGAGAGTGCACCCTTTACTCCCAACAGCTCCTGGCTACAGATGCCTGCTGCGATTAAATTCGTGATCTCTTGCTGACAGGGCAATACCAGTCACGGACAAACGATCGGTGCATCTTTACTCACTGCTATAAATAGTTCAATATATCTTTCTTCTTTACCCACAATATGTCAGGTGTTGGAAGTACTCAA
The DNA here is from genome assembly GCA_013621035.1 of Clarias magur. Classification (NCBI taxonomy): domain Eukaryota; kingdom Metazoa; phylum Chordata; class Actinopteri; order Siluriformes; family Clariidae; genus Clarias; species Clarias magur. Next base: position 3,760,770 of record QNUK01000013.1, on the reverse strand, counting down.
ATCTTTTCACTGTTATTAAAAAAAAAAAGCATCAAGAAATGCTAACATTTGCACAAATGTTTCCAAAAGTTTCTTTCATAGTTCAAGTGTCCTACTTCAAATGATCCATTTGTGTCTCTGATCCAGTATTTACAGTCTTCTCCTTCTCACTTTCTTCCTGCATACTCATCTGTAGTTTGCTCCAGATACACAAGTCTCCAGTCTGTAGGGCCTCCATAAAAAGGTTTGTGTGCTCACGGAGTTGATCCAGTTGAACCTGAGTGCGTCGATTTTGTCGTATCAACTCTTTAGTGCGTAGTGTAATGTCCAGCAGGCCCGATTTACTTAGTATATTGTAGGTGTTGCAGAAACGCTTCCTCTTGTCATTACTGTCGGAGTCCCCGTCCTGGCAGATGCCATCCTTAAAGAGGGCCTGCGGTTGGGTCTGTAATGCCTTGATGTGCATTTCTGAGAGTTCTGTCGCAGGCTCCAGCCTTTCCGCAGTGGGATTTTCCACACCAGGACAACTTCCAGTGTTTGAATCAGTAACTGGAGCATGGGGCTGAGGTGATGCTGGATGATGACTTGTTGGTGTAATGTGGTTCGAAGAGAAGGAAGCAGCAGATGAATTAGTTTGAAGATCTTGCTGCTTGTCTTCATCTGGAGCATCCCAAGAGCTGGAAGATGAACTGGAACTCTTCACTGATTCAGTGACTGTGGAACTGCTAGGGCAGCTACTACGTTGACTGTCCCCTGGATGGGGGGCAATTTTGGGATAGGATTTCAGGATAGGGAGGTACTTCTTGTGCTTTCGACGCTTACTGGGCGGGCCTTTTGGCTCTGATGCTGTTCTTTGCGAGATCACTGGTTGAAGAAAAACTACATGGGGTTGCTGTACATCAACAGCTGGACGGAAGCTCCATGGCTTCACAGAGGGAGGATTATCACTGGGCTGTCAAGGTCGGAATACATATAAACAATAATTAGATCCAAACATGTTGGATGATCACAAGTTGGATATTAAATAGTGAATAAGTTATCTGAGTGAATGCATCTTGCGGTCTAGGGCAGGACACACATGTAGCATAATTTCTCTTGCCATATAAATTTAATAAATGTGTAAGTGGGAAATAGTGTTTTTACCTGTTTGAGAAGAACATTATTCATGATGATCATGGGTGACATATTTTGGAAAGATCTTCCAATGACAGCCACCCGAGACGTCTGTGATCTGGCACCTTGCATCGCTGGCCGCGTGGCATCCTCTGTCTCTGTCTGGTCAAGTACACTCAGATGCTCAGAACTAGCATCTACAAAAAAGGCAAGCAAGTAAGAAATTAATTGATTGCTTGAACAGAAATTATACACAAAAATAATTGTACTCAAGACACCAAAAAGACAATTTTATAAGCAAACCTGAGAAGCCAGAATCCCTTTCAGAATCAGGTTTGGACTTCTCCATTTTCTTTATTTTTGATTTGCCCATGGTCAATACAAGTCCGTCATCTTTCATCTTCATGCTCATACTGGATTCACCTTTGCTCTGCTCACACCACGTTCACACGGCCACAAAAAGGGCTGAGAAAAGACATACAGTAACTATTAGACGTCGAAACTTTTTATGATTTGGAATAAAAGCATATTACCTTCGGTTTAAATTTGTTTAAGCTCCTCAAAAGCCTTGAACAAAATATTTAAATTTAAACATGCAAGCTTTACAAGACAATCATTGTGGCACGTGATGCAATCTTTATGACCAGATAAGAACAAACAAGAGACATTGCAAGCTGTTATCACTTAAAATTCTATCAGGTGTTGTAGATAAAGTACTAAATGTGCAAAGCGACAAGACATAATAGTCAGTATCACTGGCGCGCGCGCGCGCGCGCGCACACACACACACACACACACACACACACACACACACACACACACACACACACACACTACCAGTCAAAAGTTTGGACACACTTTCTCTTTCAGTGTTTTACAAAATAAATTGTACATTAATACTGAACATCTAAAGAACATGTATGGGATAATGTAGTAAGAAATATGTTTAACAATCCAGAGTATGTTTTATATTTGAAAAATTGTCCAAAGTGGCTACATTGAGCTTTGATGACGGCTACTACTGCAACATGACAACATGCAGCTCATGGCATTCTCTCATCAGATTTGCGAGGTAATGACCTGGAATGCATATTATATCACAGACGTGCCTTGTCAAGAGATAATTTAAGACATTTCTTGCCTTATTAATGTGCCTTAGACCATCAGCTGTCTTGCGGTGAGCAAGGGTGAGTACTGCTGTACTATTATTAGTACTACTGCAACTAGTGTACAAATCCATATTATGGCAAGACACACTCAGTTGAGTAAAGAGAAAAGACAGTCCGTCATTACTTTAAGAAATTAAGTTCAGTCAATAAAATAAAAAAAAATCTTAAGAACTTTGAAATGATTTCCAAATGCAGTCGGCAAACCATCAAATGATATGATGCAACAGGCTCTCATGGTGACCATCCGAGGCAAGAAAGACCAAGAGCTACCACTGCTGTAGAGGTTAAGTTTATTAGAATGGCCAGCCTCAGAAACCCCTGATTTACAGCACCTCAGATTAGAGCTCACTTAAATGCTTCTCAGTGTTCAAGTGGCCGACATATTTCAACATCCACTGTTCAGAGAAGAATAGGTGCGTGGTTTGGGATGACTTGGACCAGAGAGTGAAAGAAAAGCAGCGAACAAGTACTTCTGGAAACCAGAAGGGAACACCTCTGGGAACTCCTTCAAGATTGTCGGAAAACCATTCCAGGTGGCTACCTCATAAGGCTAACTGAGAGAATGCTAAGAGTGTGCAAAGCGGTCATCAAAACAAAAGGTGGTTACTTTGAAGAATCTACGAATATAAAAAATATTTACATGTTTATATATAACATAAATGTTTTTGTTGACTACATTATTCCATAGTTGTTCTTTCATAATTTCAATAAAATCTATCCAACAGGATGTATAGTGATCCATGATGGGCTCTCAGGTCAATATGCACACATGCATTCACACAATCAGGAGCAATTTGGGAGTGCCAATTAGCCTAATCTGCATGTTTTTGGACTGTTGGAGGAAAACGGAGTATCCGGGGGAAACCCACCAAGCACTTCGGGCACACAGACAGAAGGTCAGAATCAAGCTAGGACCCTGGTCGTGCAAGGTGACATATATACATACAGGCGCGCGCGCACACACACACACACACACACACACACACACACACACACACACACACACACACACACGGGCCATTTAAGTAAAACGGGGACTTTTCATTGTTCAGAATAACAGAAGACAGTTATGAGAGTAAAACTAGACTTATTTCTCTCTTTAATCTTCTGTTACACTAATGCACTTCAGCATTTCATTAGTGCTTGGATACTATCAGAGTAGAAAGTTCTCTCAGCAAACTTGAGCAATCATCAACTCTGAAATGCTGGCCTCCCAGGAACTCCAAACATTTGGAACTCTTTTTTTTATGTGGTCAGAACTGTAAAGGGAATGTGCCAATATAAACTCCCAGCGTATTCCTGTAATATGCAAGTGGTGTTTGTGAATGATTGTGTGTGTATAGTTCCCAGAGGTAGAAGAGTCTCTTCTGCAAGTCGGTCACAGGTTATCCGTCAGTTTTTAAGGATTAAGAGTTCGACTTTTTAAGAGTTGCAGTAAGATCTGAGACACCTCGACATTCAGAGACAAAATATTTGCAAAACTGATATGTCTTATTGAGTCTCATCACTGTACTGTGCTTGAGGTCTTCTGTAAATAACAACCAGTTAGCAGCTAGCTCTCTGGATAGTTTGAAATTTAGCTGTTTACGATAGTTACACCATCATATAACGATGAAAAAATTTACATTTCAGTTCATATTGAATTAATCTGATTATACTTATCACTCAGTTTGCAACGATTTTATCTTTAAAATCGCATTATCTGGTTAATCTGGCTAGTTTAGCGTTAGCAAGCTAGCAACGTTATTTAGCACAGTCGACTAGCTGGCTAACTTCTCCTATAGATTAAATATAGCTCTCTATGTTTGTCAACAGAGCAGAAATGAACAAGTAAACGAGAAATATCAGGAATAAATGACAATACAGTGTGTGTGTTGCCTACCTTTGCTCCGTGAGTCTTTTAGTACACACCTCAGCAACAATCCACGATACTGCACACGAGACAGAAGCTGTCTACGTACATGTCACTCACACACACGCTGCTGCACATGACAAGATTTCAACGTCAGAAATCCAAGACGTCCATAGTCATTTTCTCATTTTATATGTCTTTGCATTTGCGGTAAACTATAAAATTGCTGTTTTTTTTTTAATTTTGTTATTTAGTTTACATAGAGGCGGGTGTGGTTAAACCGTCTACATGCACATACGTCACTAGCTATCCCCGCCCATTAAATCTCGTTCCGCTTGCCTATTGGTCAATGACTCTGGTAGTCCGCTAAAAAACGTGACAGTTCAACGAGTTAAGTTCACAACGTTCTGTCCTCTGCGAGACCGCAGCATTACTGCGCATGCGCACAATAAGAACAAGACAAGCACCAAGAAAACAAAAAACTATGAGTTCATGTCAAGCCGGGTCTTTATATTGCGTAGAATGACAGTGCACAGTTATGAGAATAAAAACTAGATTTATTTCTCTATATAATCCCCTGCTACAATAATTCACTCATCCAAGTGTTTCATTATTGCCTAAAATACCATAAAGGTAGAAAGTTGTCTCAGTAATTCGGAGCCATGATCCGGACTTCTTGCTTCATACCTGAAATGCTGGCCTACCAGGCACTCTTTTAATGGCCCAAAAAATTGGAAATCTTTTTAATGCGAAGTCAGGACAGTATGGAGGGGGGTTGGCAATAACTCGCTAGACAGTAAGAAAGATGAAAGAGATTTCTATGTAATATGTGACTAGGGAATTCTAGCTTATCAGTTAAGATGATCACAACTTAGATCACAACTTAGTTAAGATGGTACTGTGCGTGCTGTATTATGTTTCATGTCTACATTTACATGTTTCGCATTTGGCAGGTGCCTTTATCAAGAACGAATTACATTTTTATCTCATTATACATCTGAGTAGCTGAGGGTTAAGGGCCTTGATCTAGGGCCCAACAGTGGCAACTTGGTGGTGTAGTTTTTGAACCTATGGTCTTCCGTTGGTTGTTAACACTGTGGCGTCACACCTCCCGGGTCTCCAGGATGTATGTGGACTTGCATACAAATTTTCAGAAAACCATGTCTCCTAATTTTTAGTGTATAAATTGAACTGTGTCTTATTTGAGTTGTATTAAAAATACACACATGGCACACTGTGTTCATTTATTTGCATGGATTTCAATTGGTTGCAAATATTCAATAACATATTAATGCTGCTACAATTACTGTACATCCGTATTATGGCAAGAAACACTTTAAAAAAAGATCTGAAAAATCCCAAGCACTTTGCATATATCCCAAAATTCAATCCCCCAATGATTAAATGCTATTTTGAAACTGGCTCCCACAAGGACCGTCAAAGGAAAGGAAAACCAAGATACCTCTGCTAAAGACCAGCCTCAGAACCTGCAGATTTACAGCACCTCAGAGTTTGGCGTTTGAGTGGCCGACATTTCAACATCCACTGTTCAGAGGAAACATGAGTGGTTTGGGATGAGTGAGACCGGAGAGTCAAAGAAAAGCATCCAACAATATTATGTGCTGTTTTATGTTTCATGTCTCTTTTAATACTTTGTTGATAGCCTACAAAGTTTTAGGAAAACATGTAACTTGCTTCTCAGTATAGTGAACCTGGGTGTCTTGTGTGAGTTGGTTTAAAAATACAATGGCAAACTGTGTGAATCTATTTGAATGAATTTAAATTGGTTGCAAATAGTCAAATCAACCTATACTCTATGTCAGCCGGTGTGGTCCGTGCAGCTTCACTATGAGGTGAAAATTCACTGTGGGGTCTTTAATGTGTGTTCACAAAATAGAGGAAAGAAACATTCCTTTACCTTTTAAGCTTTTTCAATTTGTGATTATTTCTGTGTATACATAGTTCTCATATGATGCCATTACATGCATGTAATTCCCATACCAGTGCCATCTTTGTTGTCAAGCTGTAAACAGCTTCATGAGTTTTTAAGGGTCCAAAATAGTTTCGCAGTTGTTCTTTGAGCAGGTGTGTGACTTTACATGATTATTTAACCTATAAGTAAGCACATAAAAGGTGTAGAATTGATTTTAAAGTTGTGCATTTGTATTTGCAATCTGTATCTGAATACAAAGCTGAAAGAGCTGTGATTTCCAGTAAGGTGAGCCATCACTGAGCAGAAAAATCATTTTAATCATTAATAATAAGAAAATAAAATAAATCAAACTATGCCAGTCATTTTGGACATGCTGTAGCCCATAAGAACGCTTAGTGACACAATGACATGGTGACAAACACTTTAAATGTTCTGCAGAATTTCTTATAAAGCTCATGAAGTCCCTACATCATCCTGGTGCAGTCATGTGACAGTCTGATCATTTGTGTACCCAAGACAACATTTGCAATATGGTGATTAGCCTCCTCAGGCTCCTCAGCACATGTGACAGAAGTAGCAAAGCTTGTTTTTTGCTACTTCATCGTATTTAACAATTTTAATGATCTAATATTATCTCTAATCTATAATTTATATTTAACCTGTTCTGACTGAATTTCTTGAGGTAATTTATCCAAAATAAATTAAAAATATATCGCATACGCACATGCCACAGGGTTTTTAACCCTAAAATTGTCAGTGAAAATATTATGTGAGTCTGTTAGGTCTGTTTTATATCCCCCATCATTTCCCTCAATGAAGAAAATGATCTGGGCTCCTATGTGTTAAAGAACAACATTTTCAGTGAGTATGGTCCTGTTGTGGACAGATAACCAAATCTACAATTTTTTTTATAAATAACGGTCCGTTGTGTAAATCTTCTTGGAATAACCAGGAATAACAGTGTCCCCTATGTTCTCCAAGGCGATTTAATTTTACTTCTGATTGATGCAAATCTTCGACCCATTCAGGCTTGCAGCAGCATCACAATAAAAAGCAGGCCACATACATGAGTCCATACCTCTTCAAAACTGCCCATAGTTTCAGTCGTCAGTTGCCAGCAAAGATTACAACATCAACAAGGTCACATGATTTGTGACATGACTGATAATTTATCAGATTCTCTGTTTCTGATGTGAGGTTCTTGGTAGTCTTTTGGCTGCTTCCATCGATGTAAATATATAAAAAATTAAAAATAAAAAAAAACACAAAAAAAATGCTGGGTTGTTTTTATTACCCAAACGCTGGGTTGCCTCTGTTGGGTCATTTTTCTGGGTTATTTACAGGGAATTTGGTACTTTTTGTTTAATCCAGCTTGCTGGGTTGGAGTTGGGTTAGCTAGTGACAGCTAACACCACAGACAAGACCGCCCCTCCCCCGAAGTTCACCGGCGTGTTCAGTGGCTGTGTCAGCTTCGCGTCTCTTTTTTTTTTTTGGTCTTCTTCCTCACATATTTAAGAGGAAATGTAACGTTAAATAAAAGGTTTGTATACACACTTTCACTCACCTATGACTGAATTTGTTCAGTGTATGTAACATTTATTACTGTTACCGTGTTAACGTTACACTAAACTTTCAGCCTGGTCTGTGCTATAGCATGCTAGTTTATCTGACAATACCTGCTAGCTAGCCAAAACAAATAACCACACCTGTGTATGAAAGAAACTGCAAAAATGTCTGAGCTTTTTAGCTTTCTTTGTAGAATGCTTGCAGGGTGTATGTAGATGGTGAAGTGATGAATGAAAGCTAAACTGTTAACTGTAGTCCCAGCATGACGCTAGCATTTAGCTAGGTTGCTAGCGTTAGCAACCACATATAAAAAGCTGAGGTGTTACAAAACACTAATCTTCTTACAACTATGCATACTAGCCAACCCTTTCGATTTTTCCATAAACTTTTACTTTCTTTAATTTCTTTCTTTCTAAGGGTGGAACCGGCACCTTGGAATATCTCCAGCAGGCTGAAGTGTCCAGGCCGAACCCCTACATCCTGATGTTGGGAGATAATGACCAGCACTGCTCTCAGGCATTAGTGCTTCTCAGTAACAGCATTGTAATGATGTTGCTGTTGAACCTGCTTTGTATTATCTGATCTTGTGCTTTTGAAAATAAATGTAAATCTTTTTTCTATGATTTGTACATTTAACCGGGTGTTTATTCCATATACAGTGTGTACTGTATGGTTTGCAAAACTTATAGTTTTTTTTTTTTTTTTGTAATAGACTAGTATAGCAAAGTAATTTAACTGTTTAAACTGTTTTACCCATAGACATGTAAAACATAAAAATAATAATAACCTATTTGTGAGGTAGAATTATCCCAGCATTATACAGGGTGGGCCATTTATATGGATACACCTTAATAAAATGGGAATGGTTGGTGATATTAACGTAAGAATAAAGTTACGTTAAAACCAAGTACACCATTGTTTTTCTTGTGAAATTCCCAATAAGCTTGATGTGTCACATGACCCTCTTCCTATTGAAAAAACAAAAGTTGGATCCAAGATGGCCGACTTCCAAATAACCACCATGGTCACCACCCATCTTGAAAAGTTTGCCCCCTCACATATACTAATGTGCCACAAACAGGACGTTAATATCACCAACCATTCCCATTTTATTAAGGTGTATCCATATAAATGGCCCACCCTGTAGTTAAATATGACCTAGCATTTGGATTAAATATTTTACCCATCTTGTTGGGTTAAATTAACCCAGCATGTAGTTGGTCCAATATTTATCCAGCAGCTGGGTTAAAAACAACTCAATTTGGGTTGTTTTTAATCCAGCATTTTTTAGGGTGAAGGAAAAAAAGAAAAGAAATAATTTGCTAATTAATTTTTTTTTCACCAAATTATGATAAATTGTCTGACTAAATATTTTGGGGATATTCAGAACGAACAAGAGAATTTGTCTGAAACATTGTGAGGCTAATTCCATCAGAGTGTAACATCAGGGTCTTGGTAAATACAGTACCCTGAAAACGGATGGGGAACAAAGTTGTAACCAATTTGTGTGTGGATGTGAATGTGATCCTAGTGAATCCTAGTGTGAATTTGTTTAGTAAAAAGGACACTATAACAAGTTAAAACATGACTGATATTGCATTAAAAACCTTCGAGCAAATTACTTATTAAGGGCTAAAGAAGCCTAGATTAGCTGTTAGCGCTTAGCTGCTGATATGGTCAGTCGAATTTTAACTTTTATCTCACTATACTGGTTAACAATAAGGATGTCATTGTTAAATAACACTCCTACATCCACATATTTTAAACAGGTTGATACCGAAATCCCTTTTTTTCTTTATTTATTTTGTTTGTCACAAATGCGTGGGGTAGACTGGGTGGGGTGCGGGGGGATAATAGGGGCTAAAAAAGTGTGCTTCTGTTCCCTACCCATTTTCAGGAATTCCCATTTCCTACATTCTGATTAACAAAATTTCATTTCTCATTTAAAGCGACAGATACTGAAATGGGACATCTGGTGAAACAAGTGCAATAGGTCCCGTTTAAATAATTAATATCTAACTGCAACTTGTAACACAATTTGGCTGCTCTAGGACTTTTGTGAATTTGGATAGTGGTGTAATGTTGTGTAAAATATAAAGCACAAATGGACTCAAATGTAAACCATACTTAAACCTTTATTTAAAACTTACACCTCATTTATTAAAGTAGTAATTAGACAAAAATACAAACAAACAAAACTACAACAACAACAACAAAAAAAAGAATAGTATCTGTTAAGCTCACCAGAATCAAATCACTCAGTGGCTTCATGATCTGTAGGGTCATGGAGCCATTTTTTTCTTTATTTAAATCATTTTGAAATTCAAGTGCTCAATAAATCAAAATTGGGATTTTCGTACATGCTTTTGGTCATAAAGAATCCCTCCAGAATATTGCAGAAAATTAAAAAATATATCAAATGTATGTAAATCTTGATTTATACCGTAGCCAGTCTGCATTTAATTTAATGCTCTTGAAGGCTTATGTCCAACTGCATGGAGTACATTTTGATAGGCACTGATATTCAGTAATAGGTTGATACATAGATAAATAATTAACATTTTCCTCCCTAATATCATTTGAACCACCATCAGATGATCACGGCTCAAGCACTCCGACTTCAAAAACACATGGGGCCCCATGGACTAGGACATGGGTTGTCAACTCTACTCCTGTCAACTCCAGCTCAGTCCAGTGAGGCATCTACTTATTCTATCTATGCTCAACCTGTCCCAGCCTAGCTAACTATTTACAAGAAAAATACACCATCAGTACATGGCACTGTTCAAAAGTTTAATCTTTGGTGACAGGGAATGGACATGGGTTAGGTTGAACACGTTTAAAACTTCTTTCCTAATCTTTAACAAATACATGTGCCACCAGAATCACGTACAACTTAGATTTATTAGATAAAATGAATATAGTTGCCTTAGTAAAGTTTTCTCTATGTAAAGGATATACAGGATATACAGGTAAACACTGATAAACGTCACATGGTTGAGGAGATGAGCCAGGCAAACAAGACACCGGTTATCATCAAAGATGATCTACAAAAGTGGCTACAAAAGGATTAAGTCACGTTTGTGGCTGTCCATATTGTCACTTCTCCTCGTCACGTCCATGACCACACTCACCACAGCCGAGAGATTGAGCACGTAATACAACAGGGGGGAGACTCAACTCTGTTATTCTACGCTTCCCAGAGGATATGTTATTGTCTGTGGACTGCAAGATCTTCCCCCGAGAGAAGAACTCATCATGGCTTTCATTCCAGATGCATAAAAGATTCATATCTTTGTGGGTATGAAGGAGAAAAAAAAAGGAAATTGATATGTCTTTTTTAGCTAAAATGATTATGACACATACACAAGACAAACATTTTGGTGAAAAGCTACAGCCTGTGGTCATGCACACAATATATAGCAAAATATTTATTCATCAATCAATAGTAACGAAATTACCAGAACGAAAGAGCATTTATTAGTTATTCTATAACATTGTTTTCTGTGCTGATTATCTGTCTAGTAATTATATTTAAGTAATACATATGAGCAGATGTACTTTACTTCGATTTACAAGACAAAACTGGTTACTTTGGAGAGTAGGTGGACTGGAGACGCTAAATGGTTTGAATTCGTTTAGGAATGTGTATGCATGAAATCCTGTATTCGAGCGGCATCCTATCTAGTTTAAATTCCCACCGTAGTGTTCCTGGCATACATTCTGGATCCTGCAAAACTCTAGTTTTAGTTTAAAGCAGTTACTAAAGAATGAATGAATAAATTAATTGATTGTAGTTACTCAAATAACTCAAGTCATAACCAGCAGAGGGCAGGACATACCTGCTATTGTTTTCTGTTTCCTTTTTTCCTTTTTTTCCCTTTTCTTCCCCTGTGTGGCCTGCTTAGCCTCGGTCTGTTATAGCAGAGAAAAACCATTATTATTCCACGGTCATATTAGCATTAGATCTCATAAAAAGGTTAGTTTCTGGTAGAACATACTCACCTCTCATATCTCATGTGATTCCGGTTAGGCCTAGGTTATAAATATTTCATTTTTAAGATGTTAATAAGGAGAATAACGTAAAGATGAGGAAATTCATAACTTTCAATAATGGCTGTTCACCTTTATGTGGTGTTCGATTTCCGTACCTGCACTCACATGAGTGATGCTCTAAAAACGAAAGTTCTACATACTGCTGGGTCATCTTTACTGGGCTTATTCTCACCAGCTGGAAGGAAAGGAGGATGAGATTTAACATGCAGTTATTAATTGCATGCAGGAGCATGCTGGAATTTAAATCTCTTATATCTTGATGACGAATTAGATCAAGCACTATAAATTATGTCTAGCATCAGTACAAAATGTAGCTGCATTTATATTAGTGATTGTCCCATGTCTCCATCCAAACAGTACGGTATATTCAAAAATCGAGTAAACCACTGTAATCAAAGCAACTATGTTTCCTGTCTTTAGTTATACACATTATATAAATTTTGGCACAAATACTCAGAAAGACTTATTTTAATTTAGTGTATCTAAATTTTCACACACATTTTTACTGAGGTAGGGCGCTGGGGTTCTTATCCCCAGGTTTGACACTTTGCCAATGGTGGCTTATTCATATTCTGACACATAAAGATTCCATTAGCAAGAAATTCATCGAGTAACATGAAACGGTGACTACAGATGATGAATTGACATAATACTTGATTTTTGTTTCTATACCGATGAACCTTTTATTGGATGCTACAATCTGAAATCTAAGTAAACTGTGTATCTATAAATGTAGAGCACACAGGTAGATGAGACTTTTACCATATATTTTTCCCTATTCAGTATATATACACTATATATGTAAATCAAGAATCACATTGCTTAAATTATATGTTTATATTTATGGGAAAGTGTACCTGTATTGTGACATTGTGAGTGAGGGTAGGGGAACACTCTAATATTTCATCATTACAACAGCCAGCACAGCGATGAAGAGGGACACAGCGAGGAGTGAAGATGTGGTCAACAACCCCTGGATATTCCTTCTCCACCTCCACCAGCCTCTCCATTGGACGACACACACTCCGATGCCATACATCATGAAATAATATCACTAAATGATCAATTACAAATCTTTAAATGTCTCCACTATAAGATTTGTAGCAGACGATTTATGAGTACAATTTTTTAAATAGTAAATAAATAAATAAATAATAATAATAATAATAATAATAATAATAATAATAATAATAATTGTACCTTTGGAGTGGGTCATGCTTAGAGGGTCAGAGACCTAAAACATTTATCATAGGAAAAAAAATCATTCTGATTATTTCCAACTCATTTCACACTTTTACTCATGGCATGTAAACGCACACTGGCCCTGACATCCAGTGTGTGGGAGGATTCTTCTGAAAGAAGTTTTAACAATGTCAAACTACTAATTGTCTTTGTGCAACAAACCACGTGTAAATCAAGCGATCGCAATCCTGGCCATGGGATACTTGGCTCATATTCACAGACAAGGTGATTTGTGAACAAACACGTAGAAAGTCTAAAGTAATTAGAGCAAGAGAGGGACGTTATGGGGTAGGGAAGAAGATTAGCTAGAGGACGTGCAAATTCCCAACAACATTATGGAATTGTGACTAGACGTGCATGTACTGTTCCGCGAGAGAGGTGAAGTTTAAACTTAAAGAAATACCACAAGACATCAGAGCTACAGTATGGTGCTGCTCTAGCATACATTTAAAATGCACTCACCATTGACACAAGTAAAAATTTGATTTATTTTAGAGAATAATTGTATTGAGAAAAGTATTGACCAAAAGCAACAGACAACAGACGAAACACATGCAAATTAAATCACTTGCACAGATTATTGATATCATTCTGAATAATAATTTTAAAAAGATAACCTGAAAGTTTTAAAAGTATGTAAGAATAAATGCAAAGTATTTATTTTAGCCTACAACAAATCATGTGAAGTAATTTCATACCTCTGTCAGTGGAATGTGGAGGAGAATCGTGGCGAGAATCGTGGCTAGGATCTCTACTATACTGACCAAACTGCTCATGTTGAATCAAACGTCCAAAAGAGCTCCCCAAAGAGCTCTGCAAAGAAGAGGCGGAAGAGCACGCATCGCCACACACACACCACGAGGAGTGGACGTCATTATCCCAGACTGCATGCCACTGTTTAACACTATTACACTGACTAGTACACCAACTTCGAAGCTTTATACACCAATATAAACACATTTCATTAGTTTTAAATGCAATGTAAATCATCCATGTGGACAGGATCTACTAAAAGAAATAATAATAATTTAAAAAATGAATGAATGAACGAATGAATGAATGGGTAGGAAAAAAAACTTAAATAGGAACTATAAATACCAGTCAAAGATAAAAGTCAGCAACAGCAGATTTCATTTTGGGTATGCATATCAGATTATTTGCTGTTTCCACTTTTGTAAAACTGAATGCAATGACACCACCTACAGTCATGATGAAAATATCCGGGCTGATTTCTTCTTAGCCCAGAGAGTATATCCATGGAGTCTACCAATGATGGTTGTGTCTGTGTAAAATAACCCCACCGCCCTCTGATGAATAGTTATACTAAGGATACCGATAATGACAGTTATTACATGTTATTATATACCTACAGAGAGGCATGCGGTAACCAACGGGTGTTGTATGAATATAAAGAAGGCTGTTAAATGCACTGACATAAAATCATTAATCCCACTGTCCATGTAAATTGTAGATGCTACTTGTCCCTGTTTTAACATATTTACACAACTTCCCCCAGTTTCCAATAAAGATTAGAGAAAAATATTGAAAAATATTAAAAAGTGGGTTTCCGTAGCCTCTTGAGAAGCTACAGATCCCTACGATAAAAACGATCACCAAGGCCATCAAGGACCAACCAGAGACAGGTCTCACATAGTAAATCAAAGGCAGCAGAAAAAAAGAAAAAGAAAAAAAAGAAAACCTGTAGCTACAGGTCATCCTGACACAACCTGGGAATAGATTAACTAAATCCTTTGTGTTTTCTTTTCTCTCCTCCAAAGTCAAAGCATGGCTTGTGATTTCATTTCCTCCAGAAAAAGTTTTTATTTTATTTTATCAAAAGATAGCTTCCTGTTGCATTCTAAAGTCTTATCAGTTGTCCATATGAAGCGTTTAGTGTACGCATGGAGAACAAAAATGTCCAGTAAATTACAATGCCTTGTATCACTTAACCAAAGGGAATAATGAAACTGTGGTGTTCCATAGCTTGTGCATTATCCTAATGACGAGGAAATGCTGATATGATGGTTAACAGTTTGCGAGCAATCACAGAATCCAGGATTTTCACATTTTTAGTACATAGAAACAAACAAAACAAATATACCTATTACACCCAAGCCCAAATATACAATTATATATAATTATATAAAATATTTTATTTTATATAATTATACTGAATTAAAAAGTAATCCAAATATTATGAGTGTAAAAGCAAATTTTCATTGTCACCCAATTTAACTTGGAATTTATTTATTTTTTTACTTTTTTACATATGTTTTTCATATTGTGATTATAATAATTATAGTTGTGTATCCAAATGCTGTACAGAAACGTAGTGACGCTGCTGTATGCTCTCTTCTCCCTTTTGTTTGTTGGAAGGAAATTGCTACATATTATTTACAGATACAATTTCTCCTCCCCTGTGAAGAGATTTTTTTTCTTTAGGGAACAGTGGTAAGAAGGAGGGCTCACTGCTCAGATGGTGCTCAGTGTTACAGAGATGCTGTAACGTTATAAGGAGGATCTGTTTGTCAGGGATCACACAGAATACTCAGGAATGTTAACAATGAAGAGAAGAGGATTAGGTATACTCATTCACCCAATCGGGATTAAAAATATACTGACAATGAGATATCTTCAAGATGGCTGCTTGCTTCAAGTTCTGCCAATGTCTAATCGACGAATTAGAGGAATGATCCAATAATTGATTGATTAATCACGTCCTAAGTATGATTGTTAATCCCTATACAGGGAACACTCGTGTTGTTCAAGACTGAACAAAACAGCTTGGAAACTAGGTGAATTCACATTAGGTCACTAGATGACTTGCAAGCCGTTGCGGCTGGAACACCAACATCGACATCTTCGAGGTTGAATAAAGTTTGCAGCTGACCAAATGGACCTGGTGCCTGTAGAGCTGATGTACTGCACAAAGTGATATTATTACATCAATTAATAAAATAACAAATAACAAAAAGGAGGGCTGACTACCTCAGAATTCTTAAGCATAACCTCATGTCCTCAATTAGACAGTTGGAACTTGAAAAAATGTGAAAAAAGTTCTAACAAGACAGTCACCCCAAACGCACATCGAAGCAGGTTGAGGATGATCCTATTGTAAATGTGTGGACCCCGCATAACTGTTGCAACCATTCCAGGAAGCCAAATAATTTACCCGAACACTACAAATTCTGCCAACAGGAGTAGTTAAATATTTAACCAGAATGCTACCAGAAACTTGGTGATGGCCACCAGAAACTACATTCAATAGTTTCCAACCCAACATAAATTTCAAACTCCAAATTCTTTTACATACTAAAGATTTTTTTTAAATTATTTTTACATTCATTCTGTCTCAAAAAGCTAATTCAAGTCCAATACTGCTATATACAGTACACTATATTAATGTTTAAGATAAATGTATGAAAATGCCTGACCATGGTAAACATCGTCACACGCTGAATGTCTTTAATCATAGTCACAAAACCTGGTCAAATATTGTTATTCAGACATAATCTGATGCAATAAATATTGTGTGATAGAAGTTTTTTTCTAATAATCCCACTGGACGTTGTGATAAGTAAAATTAAGCAAGTGGTTTTTTTCTCTCTTTTCCCCCCAAAAAATATTGTACAGTATTTAGATTTCTTTGACCAAAAAAGGAGCCTTTGGTCTTCTGTGTCCAGACTCATAGTTGAGAAATGGTAGCTTAACAAACTGGAGAAACAAATCAATCTAATTTAGCACCAACAGCAACAGCTGTTTTTGCTTTATATAAATTTATCAACACTAATCTTTCTTTGGCAAGTGTAAGTGGACAATTAGTATCTAAAATGTACAGAACCATTTGTGTCATAACAGAAACTACTCCGAGTGATTCAGGACAGAATGCATTGTGTGTAGCTGGGTTAGTTACGTCACCACGTTCAGGAGAGCATTCTAACCTGCAGTGAGTCACAGACTGTACATATTTGTTAAGTCATTTTCTCCCAAGTATATAAAGTTTAAAGAGGGGGAAAAAGAACGTTCTTTTTCCACTCGCCCACATAAAATTGGACATGATTTTCCATTTATATTGTTAAAGGCAGTTCCTGAGGTGTAGATGATCAGGCAATTTTGTCCTGGCAGCTTTGACAAGTGGACATTTGTCATACCAGATATCGTTTAGTTGATAGATTATTCAGTTACACACAAAGATCCAAAAATGATTTCCTTCCACACCACCAGCAGCAATAATGGCCTAATAGAAATAATAGAAGGACTATCCTAACATTGTATTTAAAAAAACTCCAACTGCTTTATAGGGATCTTTATGGGATCTTTATAAATATCCAATTGGAAACAAGCAACCTGTAAGATTTTTCTCAAAAAACACTCATGACTTCAAATATATTACCAGACTTCAAATATCTGAATGTCTTGTAACACTGGAATATTTTTTAAAAAAGAAAACAAAATCTTAAAATATTTATTGTGGGACATTTATTTAGTATATATAAGACACCATTAATTTTTTACAGTATTTTTAGGATCTAATGTGTGAATAAATTAAATACATTTAGGGTCCTTTGAAGTTACTGAAGTGCAAGATTTTAAAAAGCACCAACACAAATATAAATGCATGGAATGGAAAAAAAAATGAAAGCAAATATTCTTAACATCGCTATTTTCCCCACTTGGCATCAGATGGATTTCTGCCAGTGGTACAGGATAAAGCTAAAAAAAAAGTTAAAGGAGTGTTTAGTTATATTCATGCATTTCTCTAATGAACTTGCTCAAACTTTTTGAGACATGACTGTTCTGCTCTGGTTTTATTATTTTGTTGTGATAGAGATTGCCACCTAGTGGTTCTTCCACTGTTCATCTTTTTTGTGAACTGCTACAGACCAACAAAACACATAACAGACAAACAAAACACATAACTGCTTTTGAAAAAGCTAGACTCTAGGCAAGAGCCTTTGATGTTGCAAGTCTTTAGGTTTCATAGAGAGAATTATTTCTCTGTGGAGAAAGCCCTCTTCATGAGTGGAGGGCCTGTCTTTCCAATATCATACAGGGATTCCAGGGGAGGACTACTGAGATTACACCAGTCAGGAATGCGGCCTGTCTGATTGTAGTAGTCTCTGGAGACAGACCGACTACCCAGGATGTCTTGCAACGCTCCAAATATTGCCCCTGCACAGGTAACAAAGAGAAGAAGAAGAAAAAAATTTGAGGAAAATTATGATTCATTCTTTTGCATTGTTTACGGGTACACAAGTCTAAAGAATCACTGTACTTACCCCCTAGCCAGGCAGTGGAGTTGGGCTTGGCCGGTGGACTGTGGATGCGAAAACTTTTGGTGGCGAGAGCTTCACGATATTTGGGTTTTTCTGCCAGTAAGCGGATTTCAGCCAAGAGGCGGTGAAGGAAGCCAGGCAGCATGGCTGTTCCACCAATTATCAGCAAGTTCTCAGACAGAACCTTACGTGTGTCGATGGGGCACTGATGAGGAATAGACACACAGACACAACAGTGGTTTGGTTGTTGCCATTAAAATATGAAGAATAATATTTGAAAACACTGTAGATTAAATAATGAACCTGTAATTGAGACTTTAAAATGCTGAAATTTCAGTAGAGATAACAAATCATAATAATGTGTTTTAAGGCTTTTTTTCCCTTTACCTTAACAAGAGTGTCAAGCACTAGCGAAGCAATAGACTTTTCTTCATTGTCCTGTTCAAACAACATTTCGGCAACCGAGTCTCTGGAAAAAAAAAGATTTCTTGTTCATTTTATCCTACAGGTAACTTTATCCTATATAACCCTACAGTTACAGGCTGTAACTGCAAAATCTATTTTAAGCTACTTGTGGAGGAACATTTTATAACGTGGATTGTGATGCATTGTTTTGTTCTTTGCAATCTCCAGGCTGCAAAAGTGAAAAGAGTTCCATCTGATTATACAAACACAAGATGAGCAGAATAGCTCACTTTACTTAACAGAGTTATATATATATATATAAAAAGAGAAACAAACGGCTAGGGAATTTTCTACCTCAACAACTTCTCACGTGGGTAATCACACAAACTCCTCAATGAAATTGGCTGACTTGATCCATGAGTAACAAATATGTCTCAACTGCTCTGCAACAAAAAAGCTGCCACCAGAATGCTTTTTTTCTTTTGTCCTTCTCTAAAGTAGTATTAGAGTAGAAAGTAGGAAATTCAGCCTCTCACTTATATTTAGGTTATTAACTGTCTGACACACTGTCACTCTCCCCTTCATAATTGGCTATGACTCCTGGCAATCATTGTGTAATCTCCTGTCCTTCATGTCTAAGAGTCGAGCCAGGACCTTTGATGTATTGAGCTGGTGTATAATGTATGAGCCAATTCTGACCTGACACCATGGACATTAACCGAATAACTACTAGAAAACTGAGCCACCACAATGGCTCGGAATCACCAAATCACAAAAAGATAATTTCATTTCATGATTCAACAATAACATGCTTTATTTTTACTTTTTACAATCAATCTATGTGCTGTAGCTTTCATTTGCCATTCCCAGTGTCTTTTCATTTAAATTGATGTAATCTAGTCAGAAAAAATGAATGTAAAATCCTACATATTCACATATATTATTAATGTTGATTGCATGATTTACCTGATTGACCCCTTAATATGAAGGATCTTCATTCCATCTAAAGGATATTCAACATCTGGTGGAGGAGTGGGTCTCTATACATAAAAAAGTGCTGCTTAATGAAGAAAATCGACTGTTCCTTACACACATCCTGCATCACCTTAAGCTGCATGCCGTACAGATGAACTGCACATGTCCGTTATCACATAGCTTCAATAGGAATGATGTACTAAAACAAATAAAGTGTTCAAATAAAAGCCTGAGCATAAAAAAGTCATAAAACCTCTGCAGTTCCATCCATGTTGAACTTGGCCTCCTGGATTTTCAGGCCTCTCTGCAAATCACTGACAAAGCATGTCCTTACTAATTGTAGATAAAACAGAATAAAACAGGAGAAACAAACAACAATTATGTAAATTAGCAAACAGAATTTTATACAAGTGCCATAATCTCAGTTTTAAAAGAGATTACCTTTAACATCTTCTATAACTTCTTCGGGAATGGTGCCTAAAGTAAAGACAAAACAGATGTCAAATAAAGAGGCCGATCTACTAAAACTCTGACAGACCAGATGGGATTTGTAAATGCCTGAATGTTTTTAAAGACTTCACTGTTACTTTAGTCTTCTTACCAACATGCAACCTTAACTTTGCAGCACTTAGACAATGTAAAGAATTTAAAGATGAGTTTAACATATGGAGCAGTATATACAGTAGCAGAACTTCACCCATGACAGTTGGTAAAGTCTGGCCGGTGCCAGAGTCTGTATCCACTGTGCACTGCTCCGTCAGCAGACTGTCCAACTCCCTATAAAGAGGTAACGAATGCAATAAAAACCACATTAATTCCCAGACACAAAGATATACCACATGTTCCTGCCTCTCCAGTTCACCAAGACATCACATATTTATTAATATTACATGAAAACTAGACTTTGCATGCAAAAGTCCCAACAATCACATTTTCTCGGACAATTCTGAACAAATTAATATACGTCATCCTCGTACTGCACTAAATCTGGGAGATGGTTAAAAAGCTACATTTTAAATTAAATTGTACACGGTTTATTGAATTTCGCACCTGAAAGCTTACACACATAACAGAAAAGATCGTTTCACCAGTGTTATCACCTGACTTACTTGTGAATAGCTTTCCCACCCATCGGCAAGGCCTCCCATGCAGACAGAATTGGAATTCCTTCATAAACCTAGTAGACGTTCAGGAAGAAAATACACACTCCTATTTGTATACCTTTATAAATAAAAAGCCCAATCAATGACGAACACTGTAACAGCTCCCCGCAAACCCCGTCTAATGAAGTGTGTGAAAAACATTCATATCAGTTGTCCTTTACAGACCTGTGAGACTCATTTTTCTTTTTTTTGGAAAGTTATTCTGTTCAAACAGCATTTGCATTGGCACTGAGGACACAAGTGTGTCTGACCCTGAACCTTCTAACATGCTTGCTGTCTGATAAATGAACCGTCGGGTGGACTTGAAATTACAGCCTTTAAATTCCACGGCTGATCCACTTAAAGGTTTCATACACGGCTCTCTAAAGCCGATCTCGTTGTGTCTGTAGCACATGCAAAAAAGGATACAGGCAACACCAAGGTTTCTGTATATCCACAGTCCATCACTAGAGCCGAGTTGAGGCCTAAAGTCATGATAGACATCAGATGGCTGGGGGCAAAAAGCACCGATGGGACCTAGGTGGGTTCATGGAGGAAAAATATAGTATGTAACATTTCTGTAAGATTAAACATTTTGCTTTAAACGACACAGAAAATGTTAAGTACAGGAAAACGTGACAATGTACATGATATTTCTTTTTTTTTAGGAGGATCTGGATAATCAGCTGAACGATGACAATAGTTACTGTTTAATTCACACTCGTGATAAGGTTACAGCCAAGCGCAAGACAATAGGTAGCATTATGATTTACACCACATTATCACTTCTGACAATCTCCAAAAACAAATGAAACATGACACAGAGTGTGTCCATTCATCTTTAAACAAGCCCACTTAATCAAACCAGAGAGAGTAAATAAAACATCTGTGAAAACACTATCCTTGATCATCTATTGTCTCCAGACCTATGCAGTAGCTTGTCTCTCGTCTTTGATGAGTGGACAATAAACAATTTATGTGAATGCAATTGGATAAAACAAATCATGCTTCCTCATTTGACAACAAAGACGTCTCTTACCTCAAAGTGTTTAAAGAAGACTCGGGACAGTGTTTCTCTGAAGTGTGAAGGACTAAGGATGGACTCGATAATAACCACTCTTCTGTCACGTGGATTCACAAGCAAATGCCTACAAACACAGTAGTCACAGTACAATCACATAATGTTGAACAAATCAAGAGAGATAAACTTGGATATCCAAAAGCATGGAATAAATGTGACTTTTATGCCCTACCTAAAGTACAGTGTATGAATGAACTCCTTCAGGTTGGTGTACAGCTCCTCTGTGTTTATGTTGTACTGCACCACCTTAATAGGCTGTGGGGGGTCGGGGGTGGGGGGTAGTAAGGGGAAAAAAATATCCACAGGTTAGACTGTACCATAGTTAGTCTGATAGCAAGTTCTTAGATCTAAAAACAGATTATCTCTCAGTGCCCCGTGTATTTCTGCATCAAAAGAAACAAGAGACGAATGGAAACTGCATACACTGATTTTTATTGTAAGTACAAATCACTAGAATGCCATTAGAATATATGCCAGATGTTTTGACCGCTGACTCTGTGTGTCTTCCCCCATCTCAGACAACTCTTTTTTGTTTAGTATCTGATCAATATCATCAAGATGCATTTAATGACAGATATCTGGCTCACCTGCTGGAGTCCAGGACGCTGGATCTCACTCGGAACGATAAACCTGGGCCCGGTCTC
This sequence comes from Clarias magur, assembly GCA_013621035.1. Classification (NCBI taxonomy): domain Eukaryota; kingdom Metazoa; phylum Chordata; class Actinopteri; order Siluriformes; family Clariidae; genus Clarias; species Clarias magur. The sequence goes on along the minus strand of QNUK01000013.1, from coordinate 3,738,337 downwards.
GCCAGCAAAGCCGCATCTGTGAAGTACAGGCACATTTATTTATATTAAACAAGTTCTGTTTAAATAGTCCACACTAAATAGAACAACTAAAATGCATCCATCTAACACAGAGTAATAACTAAATTATTCTAAAAATGTTTTTCTAACTCATTTTTAATAACTGACACTTCACTTGAATGTGTAAATGATATAAGAGACTATTAAGATGATGCTCCAATAATGCTGACACTTTAAATTTATTTTTTTGAACAGTCAAAGGCTACTTAATTAAACAGTATTATAGCAGACTCAGTGGCATCATCAAATACTAAATCATGTCTTATCTCATCATATTATATAGAACTGTGGTTTTACAACCCTGTGTGGAGGAGCTACAGCTTCCTAGCTCAGAAATATTTCCCCAGGTCAAAATCAAGATTATAAAGTTGTTGTTTTTATTTAATTATACCAACATATTGAGCTTTTACATCTGTTCAGTGCAGTACAATACACTCTTCAAGTCACATCTAATTCATACACACAATTTTTTTTCTTTGCATTTATTTTTCAGATAAATTATGAAGCAGGCATAGAATCAGTATCAGTCAAAAGCTTGGATACTTATTAAAGGGTTTTTACTTTATTTGTACAAATTTCTAGAAAGAAAAGTGAAGTATTCAATACTATGAAAAACCACACTGAATTAGATAGTAATGAAATACATGTTAAGAAAGCAACATATTTACACCTTTTGCTTTGATGCCAGCTTTGCACTATTTTGCACTTTTTGGCATTGTCTTAATTGGCATCACCTGGAATAATTTTATGTTGAGAACTTGTTGGCTGCCAATACTGTGCAAAGCTGTCATCAAGGTAAAAGGAGGCTACAGCAGGGGATCTTCTGTATTGTTCTACAATTTTGGGGGGAAAAAACTCGAATGAGTAGAAACTGGTGCTTTTGACACCTAGTAGTGTGCGTTTTCTCATATTCCCCAACCCAAAAAAAACAAAAAACTGTGCAACCTTGTCCTCTTAACATTACATAACTCGTTCTGTATTGACCATCAATGTCAGTAAATTCCTATTACTGGTTCCTCTTCAGGATGCAACAAAACAAACATTTACTGAACAGGAGTTTCCACTGATCCATGAGGCTCCTAGTTCTATCATTTTTCCTACCTTGACAGAATTTCGTACCAATAGCAAAATTTTACAGTTCTAACAATAAATAAACACAACACCTCCTTGTTTCCCAACAACTCCTACCTATAGTTTTGAATGACAGTTGCACTGCAAAAAAATATAGTGCGCTTGGAGGTAACATTTCCTGACATACTGGTAAATTTCTGACACGTGGATTTAAAGTTATACATCAATGTGGTAGCCAAAAGTTAAATTAACCATGCAAATAAAATGTACAATAAAATACAAGACGATTAAATCACAAACAAACAAACAACAACAAAAAAAACCTTAATGCTAAACATGAATCCACAAGTCATTGGGGTTGTAGCATGGAGTGTATAATATCCTTAGTCTCATGAAATGGACATAAACATATAATTAATAAAAGGTTAAATCCAGTCGGTGCCCAGTTTAGAAAAATAAAAGAAAGGGACATGAAGGTAAAAGTCTGCAGCTGCTATCCCTTCATGAGAGCATAATATTATGCATGTAGTAAATAGAGCAGTAACACGTATGTTTGTTTCCTGCCTTGCTGTGTTGCTAGCTTACAGAATGTTGGATATAGTTTCATATCGTGTGTTATGTCATAATGTTAGCAAAGTTAGAGCACAGACAAACAGACAAACACTAGGGCCACTGCTATAGCACATGATCGAACAATAATGGCCTCCTAGATCAGTGGAAACAACTGTTCGGCAAATGTTTTTGTTTTCCTTCTTAGGATCACTTTCTAGGTCCTGACGACTGAACATCTCACAAGAGCTGCAAATCTGGAGTTGCTCTGACCCAACCCTATAGCCATCACAATTTGGCCCTTATGAAAGTCACTCATATCCTTGACCATTTTTTTTCCTGCTTCCCACACATCAAATTCAGGAAAAAAAATAAAAGGTTCACTTGTTGCCGAATATATCCCATCACATTCAGCTGCCATTGTAATGAGTTATTGAAAATGTAGCTACCGTGAAAAGGGCATAACTGTGATGGCTAAATGACCTAGTCAGAGCAACTCCAAAACTGCAGCTCTTGTGGAATGTTCACAGCCTGCAGTGGTCAGGACCTATAGCTAAAGTGAGGTAAGGACAGAAAACCTGTGAACTTGCAACAGGGTCATTGTTGGCCAAGACTCACTGAAGTACTTGGAGACTGAAGGCTGGCCCGATCCACTAAAAGCATTAGTGTAGATTAGAGGTTAATGCTAGTTGTGATAGAAAGGTGTCAGAACAGACAGATCATGACTGTTATGGTGGAGAGACCTACTCAATATTAGGCAGGTGGTCAAAATGTTATGGCTGATCAGTGTATGCTATAGAATGAGAACATAATCTACAAGGGGCGTTCAAGCCAATCAAAGAAAGAAAAAAAACACCCCCCGCAAAAAGTAAATAAATTAGTTAATACATTCATTAAAAAAAATGAAATGATAAAAAAGCACCTTCATTTCCAGTTAAGGGAGTTGGCAACCTTAGCACCTACATTCATTCATCTCCTGAACAAAACAACAACAAAAACTACCCACAAAAGCAATAACAACAACAATAAATCAACCGTGAGCTTAAAACGCATATAAATCCCAAATCGCTCATCTATACTCGCTCTATATAAGAGCATTAATGAGAGACTTGATTGTAAGTGACTAGCTGTTAGCGAAGCTAGCTCATAGCCTTCAGCGATAACGCTGCTTCAGCACTTCATCACTCACTTTGTGTATGCAGCTCCTAAATCAATGACAACCGCTGTTTTCTCTCCGCCGCTCCCCAAAACCTCAAACAGGGGCATTTTTATCCACCGAATCGGTCTATAACAGCGGTTTCACGAACAAAACAACACAGAAACAAAATATTCACGATAACGGATAGAGCTAGGGCGGGGGAGAGGTCCTCGACTTAGCAGCCTTACCGAGGTGCCTGATTAAAATAAATAAATAATACACACTTTATTAATAGTCATAAAGAAATGCTTCATGGCTCAGGTTGTATTATAATATGTTACATTTGTAATATTTTTTTATTCTCAACCAGCTTCTTGATAGTTACAAAAGCCAGCGCGGAGAAAGGCAATATGGAAGTCAGCAGTAACACAGCAACACATATATATATATACACACAGCAGGCGCTGATACTGCTGATCCTAGATCAGCTTAACGACGGATATAATTTTATCGTGTAGGGTGGGAATGGTGGAAAAGCTGATGCTAGAACAGCTATAATGAATAGTACTGGATGCTTAGTGCTGATGATGTTGACCAGAGATTTCTGTTTCTGTCTATTTAACAGGTTCACTGAAGACCAGAGGATGATTCAGAACTCGGCATGAGAAATAAAAATTAATAGATTGCACATGATGTATGTTGCTTGATTTAGTAAAACGCATCCTAATAATAATAATAATAATAATAATAATAATAATAATAATAATAATAGGAATACATTGATTAGAAAAGAATGCAGCAGATTAGAATGGATGTATCCAACTGGGTGTTGTCTCCATAAAAGCAAAATATTGTGCACTTTTTGGGCGGGACAATCTTAATACAGGATTCAGATCCGCTTTGGGTTTTTTTTTTCGGCATGGCGCAGCATCCGGAGCTCATCAAGCACAACAACATTGCCAGTCCTGTTTAAAGCCAAAGTGATGTGATATAGGACCGTCTTTATACTTCTACAGAATGAGGTCGACAGGCTGATATGAACACACCGGGTAAGATTTGTATAACAAGCTGCGTCTTGGCATTAAACCTTTTAAGAAGCTCTGCTTTATAATAATCATACTCATGCTTCTCCATTGCATAGCTGTATTTTTTGTCTATGTTTATAAATATGTCAACCAGTTTGTAAGTGATCTGTCTCTTAGACTTGGCACTGATTAAGAGTTTGCCTATACTAAGATGATCAAAAATGATCAATTGATCTATAGGTCCACACTGATAATTGTGGCATTTTATTATTTATTATTATAAATTTTATTATTATAATAAATAATTTATTATCATTTATATTTATAAATTTTATATTTTATTATTATTATTATTATTATTATTATTATTATATTATTATGAATAAAAATAATAATAATAACAAAAATCAGAAGACTATGAGTCAGAAAAGAGAAAGCATTTAACACCAGAAATTGTAATTTCCATGCATGTTCTGAAGATCCTTAAATCAGGCTTCACCTAATTTTAGGTTGACACTAGATTTTTTTAATGACAATTTATCAGTATTAATTGACTCCACATTGATTTGTGCAGCATGCACCAGGGCGCTTTGTCATGGAGAATGAACAGTGCTATTTTTAGGGGTTTGTGAGTGAAGGAGTGCAGCAGTGGTGCTGTGTCAGATTCTGCACTGGAGGTGTATGTCTTTTGCAGATAGATTTTTTAAAGAAGAAAATTTTTTTATTATTATTATTATTATTATTATTATTATTATTATTATTATTTTCCATAAAGAACCTCTTCTTTCAGTTCTACTTTACATCTTAGAATTTTGACAAATTTGAATTAAATGTTGTCTTGCTATGAAACCTAAAAATCTTTCATAATTTTTTTTTCCAAGGTGATTTATGGATTTGTCCAGGTATCCATTCCTACGAGCCTTAAAAAGTCTCTTAATCTCTATCATTTCAAACTCAACAGTCAGTTAAGGATGCCTCCCCGTGTACTACTCCAAGTTCTCTTGTTGGTTGGGTCATGTCTCTCCACTTGGTCTTCCCCATTAAGGAGCACGTCCTTGCCGCAGGAAAGACTCTGTGATAGATTGGAGCAACGATTACGAGACACCAACGAACATCCAGCAAGCCACCACGATGACAAGATGTGCATTATCTCTTCCACACACCTGGCATCATCCCCTCTGATACAAGAACCTAGAAGAACAGCAGATGTCTTATCCAGTGCCAGCCATGAAGAGATGAATATTCCAGCGCCAGATGCCATCCTGGGACACATGAGACAAATAGAGTTGTTTCGTAGAAGCCCGAAATCTTTTACACAATACCATGAAGAAAGCACTTCGCCTGAAGACGATAGTTCGGCTGAAGATAAGAATGAGAAGATTTTACCTGCATCTCCATATGAATCCCTCCCTCTTTCAGGTCATACAGTAGGACCTGGTGATGAAAATGCGGAGAAAGAGTCGTTCACATCTCCAGAGGAGTATGCTGAGCAGAAAGTAGGGCCATCTATACTGCCAATAGAGCTGAGGACGGACAGACCTGCGCAGACACAAGTTACACTGGGACACGGTGACTACATCAGCTTACGTTACAGTGATGTAGAAGAAAATAAACGGAGGAAGACGATCAAGAACCAATTTGAAGAGCTAAAGAGTTCAAGAGGAATCTCAACTGAACCTCCATTCCATGCCCAAGCCTCTGTGAGCCAGTTGCCTAAGAACGTCAATCCAGCTGTTACACCTTTAACCATTTCAAGCCGGTACGATGGACAGACTGGAGGATTTACACAGGACAGAGAGGGAGTAGCCGAGGTTAACTTGTTTACAGCTGCACTGCAAGATAAAGCATTGGTACCTGGATTACTGCAGCCTGACCTGACCCTGAGTTCCAGACTGACAGAACTTGGAGACACCTGGACAGAACCGGGTCATTTACAAGGAGGTAAATGCTTTATTTGACTTTTATAGTTTTGAAGACGTTCTTGTATCTGTTAGTAATAACAAAACTGCTTTTTATATTCTCAGTACTAACTCCAGTTGCTCCAGTAAATCTACATTAATCATGTTTTAGCAAGACTTTGTAAGGTTCTGTTATTACCGAAAGAGGAATGAACGACGTGCAAAGAGAAAGAAATAGATTTTGATTATAAGTAGCGTGCATAAGTTTTTCTTGCTCCACTTTCAACCACAATGGGAGACTTGAGGTAGCCTAATTACTTTCTATTTTTGTCATGCAACCTGAAATAAAATGAGCGACTCTAAAAACTGGATGGAAGTCATATCAGGAATAACTTTTTCGATTAAGCCTTTTTGACGTTCTAAAGAAAAATATTCAAAATATACATACACCGCTAAAAGAAATTGTGTATACTCAGTTAATATCTATACAGTACTCATGAGCCGTTATATAATATCCATGGAATAAAGCAATTATTGGCTAAGTTGGCTGTTTTTCCTCGAGGTGATCATGTTACAGGTGACAGTGTGTTTGACACTGGCTTTTTTGTGTTGATCAATACTTTTATCATTGTATTGTAGATTGATGGTGCCAGAATGATAAGCAAAAGCAAGATGGCAGAAGAAAAAGGTCAACCTTGAATAAATAAAGCATGTAATTGGCAGATTGGCCTATTCATTTAATATGGATGGATGATTTTAAACTCTTGTAGTGAGTTTCGGAGAAATTGAAGAAATTACTTTTTCTGTGTAACCGAACCGACAAACCAGCCAGAGAAGAGCAAAATACTTCAATAGGAGGAGTTAGATTAAGGAAACAACCTAAATCAGTTTGTGGCTTACATTTAACATTATAGCCTCAAACATAGCAATAATCCACTATTATGCACATGATATGGGGGAGGGGGGGGGAATGGGGCGGGGTTGGCATATACATCTTTAGTCGTAGCTGTCAGTGAAAGTTCATTCCACCACCTAGGTGCCAAAAGAGAAAACAGTCTAGATTCAAGTCTTCCTCCATCACTGAGAGACTGTGGGAACAGTCCTTATCTACATTTTTCAGCCCTTATCTACATTTTTCGGTGCTTATGTACGTGTTTACCATATGTATTAGTTTTGCTCGGCGGTTCTGCCATCCTGTATGTTTCAAAGGTTCTGATTTGCTCGCTAACCTTCAATCAGTGGACACCCACAGACTCAGGAGCATCAGTAACCACATTATATGAAGGTGTTTCATTCTAAGCACAACATTAATACTGCCATAGTAATGACAGTTTAGAGGTTATGTGGCACTAAATGAGTGTATCAGTATGGTGCTGGAGTTACACTGATTCGGAGCTTGGGTTACTCTCTGAGCAGAGTTTTGCAGGGCCTCCTTGGTTTCCTCCCACTGACCTAAAATATGCAGAATGGTAGTCGTCTGGCTATGCTATTCAGGATTAATTGCCCTGCCTTCTAGCCAGATTTGCTGGATTTGTCTCCAGATGCACTGCAGTCCTGAGCATTATGTTAGATATTACTGTGCCAACAGTGTAGTTAATAATGCAGTTATAGTATACTGATATACAGTATAATAGCATTATATTGTTAATTGATCAGTTAATGTTATTGCAGCAATTTGGCTATCAATGTTAAGTAGTCTAAAATTAATAATAAATAAATAAATAAATAAAGGGCTTTACTAGCTGCCAGTAGGTTCCTTTCTATTATTAGGGCATTCTTTGTTCTGTGTTGAATTTGACAATTGGAAATACTACATAGGGGACAAAAAAAAAAAAATGAACAATTAATCACATTAATTGTATGTTTTAACTGTAACGTCGTTGTTTTTACTTGCATTACGACGGGACATCATATTTGAACACAGTGGGAGAAGTGTTCTCTCATTTTTTACAAAATATTTTATCTATAATAGCTCATTATCTCTATGTTATTTGACTGGGAACTATGGTTACGTACACTGTTGCGATTTACAGATTCTTTATGAAATTATTTGTTCAAATATGATGTTAAACTGTTTCTGAAAATGAGTAGTGGTCAGCCAGACTAGTCTTACCACTGAAATTATGGGTCAAAATAAAGAAATTGGCATCTCCCAAAAATCAAATTCAAATTAAAATTTTATTTGTCACATACACAGTCATACACAGTACGATATGCAGTGAAATGCTTATATGACCGCTCCGTGACCTTAAATATTTTTACAAATGGAACCTATAAAACAGATTCCATCAAAGTTACAAAAATAAATAAATATATAAATCAGTTGGATTTTAATCAGTTGGACTCCCTTACACAGTAGTGTACATAATCAGTCATCATTCCTACATCGGTACCGTTACCATTCTACAAATGTCAGAGCGGACACAGTTATTCATATGGGTACATATTCACTTTGTGCCTCATCAACACATTTTTAAAATCCAACTGTTTTAAATATATGACAAGAGCCGATACAGGGTTCACTTGGACGCTGAACCTGCAAGGAGGGCAGTATTTTTGGAGAAGCAGAGAGCACAGATGCGATCAGAATGTATGCCACTAAACTAAATTATATTTAATGATGGTCATTAGGACAAATCATTTTTGAGATGCAGGATGAAGTCCTGTTAGTAACATAGTCGAGAAACTGAGTAGTGAAACAATCCTTTACCTTGAAACAAATTGTGCGTTTTTAACATTGCAATTACTGTAGCAGCTATGTTCGAAATTATTGAATGACTCACTACTAATTAAGTTAAGAAGATTCTGTAACAGTTCTTTAAGCATCATTAACATGGAATATAAAATGCATCTTTACTTTTTGTTGAAACAGTAGAAGAAGCGAGTGTCTTGCCCTTATTACAGGAAGTGGGCACAGAGGCAACCATGTCTTCTGAAGACCTTCCTTTGATCTTTGAGCCACTTGAAGATGTCACACCATCCAGTAGTTCACTTCTGGCATCCGAGCTGTCTGTCGCCATGGTGCCCGCAACAGGGATGCTCGGGGAGACAGAGCCGGAGCAAACGCTCTCCATGGATACAGACCACAGTCCTCATCAGTCTTTTCCGGTGCCTTCAGATTGGCCTCCATCATGGCAGATGTCAGGTGCAGAGAACTTGGATACCGTCTCGTCATCTCAAGTGCCAATCAGCGGGCCTTTCTCTGAAGCAGAAGTGGAGCATAATGACAGGACAGAGAAGCTACAGAGTGAGAGTGCATTAATGCTGTCTAATATTTCTTGTATGTACAGTATACAGAATGTAATGTGATGCATGATGTTTCTACAGTGCTTAAATGATTTTTGGACGATATCGTCAGAAATTAGTAGTGGAGATAATTTACGATTGGTAACGTCAGTTGGTGCTGTATTTTTTATTCCTACAAAAAGGTAAAGGGTGTCTTCTTCACTGTTGCTATAGGGGGACGTTTGAATTACAAACGTTAAATTGGCTTTTCATTAGCGAATAATTGCAAACACAAGGCACACAAATATGTCTCATGAAATTCCAGTGGTGTTCAATATCGTATTAATGAAACAACTCCAGGACTAGAAAACAATGTAGTTTTGTACAGCTTTTGTTCTGAGTTGAAGGTATCAAAAATAAAGAAGATTTTTTTTTAAGTCTATTTTAAATCAAAATTGAGGTGTTTCTTTAATAAGTACATTACAGTTGGTATTGTTCGTTATGAATTTTCCTGTTTATCACCCAGAACGTGATCAGTGTTATATTTTACAACCCTCGTTCCATGAAAAAATCTACTCAAAAGTTCAGCCCTGGAACTAGTCATACTTCTAATTTCAGGAAAAGTTGCTTGGTGGCTTTCCTCGAGGTACTGATGAAATTGATAGACTCATGATATAATTAAATACATTACAAACTATTTATTTTAGTAAAATAAACATAATATCAATATGTAAAAGCTGCATGCGCCTACAAGCGGTTAAAATCCCTAGATAAAAAGACTTGCTCTTTCAGATACAGATTTTCTCCCAACATCTGTGGGTGTGCTTCGTTGGTCACCTTCTCCTGTATCTGCTACCACTCAGAAGCTTGCAGAAATCAGGTCGACTCACTCCGCAGTGTTGAAGCCAATGTCAGGCCTGGAGGAACTGGAATCACAAGGTTTGTTCTTATAGACATGCTCTCTCACAAATAAAGCTCTTTTTGTTACTCATGTTGTTTACTTTCCGAATCCAGAGAATGAGGATGAAGAGGATGAATATGCAGATGAATCTGAGGAGGAGGAAGAGGAGAGTGAAGAAGACATGACTGAGGTTCCTGTGCATTCTCCTACACGTCCACCTTACATCCTCATCCCTCCTCCTCCGGTCTGGGGGCAGAGGAACCAAGGCCTCAGTGAGTCTGTGTCTGGAGTTATGTGGCAAAATGTGAATGGTGCTGTGGTCTGTGGTAGAATATGAATAGCTACGAAAACTGAATGTGAACTATGAATTTGATTACCGAACATGTTTCATTTAGCTGACATAACACAAGGGGCGGGGCTAATGACCAGACGAGTACAATCTGTCACTCTCATGGACAACAAGTTAGCTATATCCTCAGCATTAGATCAGGAATTCCCCAATCTTATGTTTGAGAAATAGCTCCAAAATTATTGGCACCCTTCATAAAAAATTGTTTAAAAAAAAAATCAAAGCATCACATATGATGACACATGAAACCTAATACATAATATATATATATAAATATAATTTTTTTTACAACAGGCATAATAATTTTACTAAGAATGCAATTCTTCTGCACATCTCTGGTTTCAAATGTTAATTAATTAATCAATTAATTGCAATTAATATTTAGTCAAGCATGATGGATAAACACACTATTCGCAAATACAGTGGAACCTCGGATTGCGAGTAACGTGGTGTTCCGCAAACCGAGCAAAGATTTTTAATAAATTTTTAATCGGAAACCGAGCAAGTATTAGTTTACGAGCGCCGAGTATCATGTATCACGCATGCGACTCTTATTTTGACACCGAGCGGCAAGTGATCGCAACTGAGCCAATAATTTTTCTCTGCCTTGCGCTGCAGGAATTATGGGTAATCGTCTCCCCTGCTGTGTCCCCTGTGTCAAAATAAGAGTCCCCTGCTGCATCTTAGTGCTCGTCTCTTATAAACATCTCCCTCTCTCTTCTGTTTGCGCGTGCGTAATTTGCCCCACACACGTTTTACACACACACACACCCTTTTTACACACACACACTTACTTTGTGTGTGCGTGCGCGCGCGTAATTTGACACCGACACAAGCACACACACACACACACACACACACAGATCTCCCCAGCGCTTTACACACGTGCTTTATTTACACAGAAAACTCAGCTCTGTCGCGATTCTTTTCAAAGGTAAGGTGCTGGTTCATTTGTTATTTTTTATTTTTTACTTTACAGCAGTGATTCTGTAAGTATGCTCACACAAGTATCATTAGAGAGATTTCTTTTTTTTCCTGTTAAAACAGTGTTTGCATTGTGTACTGTATGTTAGTTGTGAAACTTAAAAAGCGAGGTGTGGGAGGGAGAAGGAGTTTTACTGTTTAAGACGAGGCGAAGGGCTAATTCTACACACACACATACAAATACACGGCGCCTGCGCACACAAATGGAAACACTTAACTGTCTGGATTTATTTTTTACTTTTTTTAAATGTTAAGTGCAGGCTAATTTGTGTTATTTTTACTTTATATGTTGTATTAATTATTTTTAGGTATTTATTGTTTTAGGCTGTAGAATGAATAATTTGAGTTTTCATTATTTCTTATGGGAAAAGTCTATTTGGTTTACGAGTGTTTTTGGAATATGAGCCCGCTTCTGGAACGAATTATGCTCGTAATCTAAGGTTCCACTGTACAGAACATTTCAGATGCTTCTCTAAGTAATTTGAGATTGTACAACATTTTATATGTTACTGTCTCAAGAGCCCGTTTTCAGTAACTTTAACAGCATTGCTATTGAGATGCCCTTAAGTTGACATCTGCTCAAACAGATGTTTAAGCAGAATTTATTGTAAGCTACATTTTATTGTAAGCCACATACAAAAAGAAACACAGTCAGACAAGAAGGAGGGCTATTGTGATGAATATCACCACAGCTGTGATGCAGCGTTAAATGAAAAAGTGGGGTGCTACAATCACTTGTTCAACACACTAAGTGGTGCCCTTGATTAGGGGTTACAGAGGAATTTGCGATTCAGCCTCGTGTTAGAATATAGTTAGCTTTCTAGCTCTCCTTAGGCATACATAATGTGATTTGGAATTAATTAGTAGAAATTATGAATAAGTAGACAAAGTGTGCTTTAAAATGACATGCCGTTATCAGATGCACTTTCTTGCTGTGTGCTTCTGATTTTGAATGTGGTTTTTGGGATGCAGCTGCTCAGTACTGCAGACAGTACAGACCTACTTTCATCCTCCTGCAGCCGGCAGTTAGTGTAATTAATGATTGTAGAACACATGGGACTGGGAGTTAAACGTCCCAGTGCTGTTACCATCTATTATTATTATTCATTATCACTCGTGAAAAGCCTCTCATCCAATCAGCTTACTCAGTCGGAACTAATTGTTGTATAATAGGTTTTGACAATCCCATGAATAAACTAACTGATGTTATGGTGTGATTGCTCTTCTGCCTATGTGTGGTTAAATTAATGAAGTGCAAAGAAAACCATTTCGTCCCTACGTTGGTTGAATAATTATAAAATCAGTCATTCCTGTGCATCCCTAAGTGTACAGTACATGTTCTCAATAATGATTCCAAAATAATAATGAAGTTATTCTCTCCTAAGCAAATGCTTGCTTCTACACCCGGGAATCTCCCTATAGTTTATTATTATTAATAATAATAATAATAATAATAATAATAATAAGGTAATTTTAGTGATTTATTGTAAGCCACACACAAAAATGTTATCTTTAAAGACGTTTATCATGTAAATTATTTGTACATGAAGCTTTAGTTCAAATCAGAAAAACAATACTGTATTTGTTATTCATACATAAAATCTATTGTCTGTTTTCTTGTAGTACGCAGCTGGGTTAAGCTGATCCGGGAAAAGGTAGGTGATTATTAAAAAAAAAAAAAAAAAAGTTTAAGGGTAATAATTTATTTAGTCCAGTGTAGAATGTAATACTTTTTCTTTAAGGCTGGCTATGTTTCCGGGATGTTGGCACCCGTGGGCATCGGTGTCGCCGGGGCACTACTTATAGTTGGAGCTCTTTATGGTATCAGAGTAATCCATCGCAAGCGGAGGAACAGCCTGAAGCACCAGAGGAGAAAGGTAAACCAGACAGGGAACAAGTAAAGTGCTAAGTCCATCTGTATTCTTTGCGCATATTATTACTACTGATTTTGTAAATTCACTCATGATTTGTATTTGTTTCTGTTTTTTTTGTTCAATGCAGCAACCCACAGAAATTAGAAGTGGACCAGACCAAGCAATGCTACTAGCTGATAGCTCTGAAGATGAATTTTAAATCGCTTAAAGGAGTATGTCATTTTAAAAAGGCTTCAGCCATCTCACCATACTACAAGGAAAAAAAAAACACATACAATACCAGTTAAAAGTTTGGACACAAGTTTGGAGATTCTAGAACAATAGTGAATGTTAGTTAATTCAAAACTATGAAATTATAGTTAACATATATGGAATTAGGTTATTAAATAACAACAACAAGTCTGTTATTTTTAGACATGAAGGTCAGCTGTTCTGGAATATAGTCAGTATTATCAAGTGCATTTGCAAAACCCATCAAGCATCTTGATGAAATCATCATGAAGACCATCCCAGGAAAGCGAGACCAAAACTTACCTTTGCTGCAGAGGAGAAGTTCATTTAGAGTCACCAGCCTCAGAAATCTCCAGATTTACAGAGTATTAGTAGCAGACACATCTCAATATAACTGTTCAAAGGAGATGATTGCATATCGTGGATGCCTTCAGAATTGTTCTACAGTGCAGAAAGAAAATTAAATTCTGGAAAGACCATGGGATTCGAAGGTGTGTCCAAACTTTTGACTGCTACTGTATTTGGACATACTTCAGTATGTGAAGTCTCATACTCATTATTTACATTTATATTTATATTATATTATATTAATTTTACTACATCTAATGTCAATGAAACATCAGCAGATTTTTAAGGATTAGATGTTAATATCTCGCAAATAACTGAAGTGCCAGTTTGGCCAAAAATTTAGTCAATTTGGCCCCAAATGTAGGAATTGATCAGCCAAAAAATGTCTGCAGGGCTCCCAGGTTGTATTGCAGAAATGCATGCATCCTATTATCAGGAGATTTCACAGCAATTGATTAAAAAAAATTGTCCATGAGGAAGGAGAGGGATGGTATAGAGATAGGGAGTCTCCTCTTTCAGTCACCAGCCAATCATGGGCATCCGTCCTCAAGTATAGAGCATATTCGGTAAAAGGCCCAAAAGCAATATTATACATTAGAACTGATTTGGATGAAGATACATTTCTGATTTATTCTTCTATATTATGAAACTGTTTATACACTACATGGATGCTTTTACCAAGGCAACTATGTGTTTTAAAGCAAGTTCTTGTATTTGTAGACATCCATATCCATTGCTATACAGGAAGCTATAAGTCTCGCTTAGTTTTTAGCTTCATTTCATTATTGCATCTTGGGTTCAGTCAGGGTTAAAGTCTTTGTCAGTGTTAAATGGTTAGTCTTTGAAATATACTGTAGTTATGAATAGTCTGAAAAGTGCATGTTTTTTTTTCCATTAATGGATTAATGCACAACATTCTGACTACATTCCAAAAAATCTCAAAGGAAAATCATTTTACACTTAAAAGTTCCAAAGTGCATATTGTATGTTCACTGATCGCATAGTGCCAAAATGTCTCAAAGGACTTGACTGGAATATCGGCAGTACTTAAACTCATTAATCTGCCATGGCTGGATGCATTAAACAGCAATGACTAAACACACAAAATGTACTGCAGGTTCAAAAAAGAAATTCAATTGTAGTTATGTTAAATGCTGACAACTAGTTAATACAGGATTACTAGCTAGCACCATTTTGGCAAAGGTATGTGATGTATGTTGAGCTTAAATCATAATCACTGTTGCGGGAAAATGGAAACTGGATTGTCCTGCTTGAAAGTGCTGGAATACCATACATACTGTACACACTTCACTTGCTGAAAAGCTATTTAATAAATGTGTCTTGGATGATCGACTACATTTGAGGTAATGAGAAAATTGTGTCAATTATTTTTGGATAAACTGCTCCTCTGGACAAAAGGTTTGGTCTTGGAATTGTGAATTGCGTCGATTTCATTTTGCTATTTATAAATACTGTCTGGACTCCTGCTGTATTTAGAATAGATCAAATCCCACATCCCTTTTTGTGTGCAGAGTTCTTTCAGAGAAAACCCTACATCATTTTCAGAATGAAAAAGTTTCATTATCTCTTTTTTTGATGCAGCTGCTTATGTAATGGTAATACATGTTTAAGGTTTCGCTGATTTAAGTGTCGGATAATCATGAAAAATCCAAAGGTATTATTGTCCTCTAATGGAGTATGCTATGTTTACTGTAGCCAACTTTCTGAAAGTAAACACATGCTCCATTAATGCAGAAAATGAACAACTGTATTTTAGTACATGGATCATGTTTGTGCCTAAAGTATACATTGTATTGTACAATGTTGATTGCTGTATTATTGCTAATTATTGTTGACAGCTCTTAAATTTAATGTATTGTACCAATGCCTCTGTGACAATCTAAAAAAAAACAAAAAAAACAAATGCACTTGGAGTTATAAACATTGCCTGTGTTTATGTGTTATTTCGGTTGTCATAATGACAAAATTTTCTGTCTGTTACATTAAATGACCAACATCAATTGCCTGCTGTTTTCTGGACTTTTTCTTCTTCAAACTAGAGGTTTGTTCATTAGTAATGTAGGACTGCAGAAAATTGCACGTACATATACTGTAGATTTAACCAACAGAACCCTAAAACAAATTATTTATTTGTTCATATTAATCACAGATTAATCGATGATGCATCGCTTCAGTGAGCCTACTGTATATGGGCCTATTAGGTTTTCTTTTGTTAAAGTGCACCAGCATCTAGAATGAGTAGACCTATTCTACACACAGCACTCCACAATGACAAAGTAAAAACAGGTGCTTGGAGCGTTTTCCTAATTTATTTAAAGAAACAAAGATGTTTTACTAGAGGGCTGGTCTTAATAAGGCGATGCGCAGTACCTGATTTCCTGATTCCAATTATTTATATGGATTCTTGGGTTCTTGGTTACATGTCTGACCGAGACCCTTCACCCCCAATTACTCACTTCAGCTGTTTGGCCAGATCTGGGAAGACTGGTGTTTGTTCCCAATCTCTTCCTTTTGAGGATGATGATGGCTACTGCGCTCTTGGGCACTTTTAGTGCTGCACAGATTTTCCTGTATCCTTTCCCATATCAGTGTCTTGACACAATCCCGTCTCATACAGTACCAATCAAAAGTGTGCACTCAAGTTTGGATTTATTTTTTCTACATTCTAGAACAATACTGGAGATTTCAAACCTATGAAATAACACATATGGCATTATGTAATAACATTTTTTTTTCAAGAAATGAAGATTAGCTGTTCTGGAGCTTGCAAGAACCATATTGTAAAGTGTATTTGCAAAACCCATCAAGTACCATGATGAAACTGAATCACATGAAAACCTTCCCAGGAGAGTTACCAGCCACAAAAATCACCAATTAACATTATTGTATATTTTGGATGCCTTGACGATTGTTTCACAATGTAGAAAAAAATGAAAATGAAAAAGAAAGTGTGTCCAAACTTTTGAATGGTAGTCTAGGTCTACAGATAATTCCCCATGACTTAATGGCTTTGCTTCCACTCTGGCATATACCATTTACTGTCAGAGCTTATATAGACCTGTGTTCCCTCCATCATTATTATCACAGGTGGCATCCAATGAAACTGTAGAAGCATTTCAAGGACTAATGTCCGTGTTAGTGTATAACATTAATAAGTCACAAGATGTAAACGTAAATTAAGGCAGGTATAATATGAAGTCTGGTCATACAATATATGAAAGAATGCTGCCACATTTTGACCATTTTTGTTATTCGTAATGATAAAAGAGCATCAGTAAAGTCCTCATCCTGGTTCTATACTTGTCATTTATACCTAAAAACTGTGCATTTAACACGTGCTTGAATCTGCTTGAATTTTATATAACAGCAGCTCTGAGTAATGTCAGCTGTAACTTGGATCATGTGTTTAGGTTAATGCACTTACATGTTCTGATACGCTATACATAGTCTTTTCTGCAGAAACAGATCATTCAGTTGGACCTGAATGGAGAACGCTCCACACAGTCTAAGCCTAAAAATAAAAGGATAAAACTGGTGTTGTTACATAACAAAGACTATCATCATTTTCTGTAAGGAGACAGTTATGTAAGCAGTTTCAGTTATCAGTTCTTAATGTGTGTAAAAAAAAATTTTTTTCATATCAGCATACTCCAATAATAAAATATTGAATTCCCATGTTAAATACACTGATCAGCAATAACAAAAATTGTGCCCAGTATTGTGTGGGTTCCGGGGCAGCTCTGGCCCCTTGGGGCATGATTTCACAAGACCTCTGGCGGTGTGCTGTGGTGTCTGGCACCAGAACGTTGGCAGTAGATCTTTTGGATGCTGTGGTGGGGCCTCCGAGGACTGGACTTGTTTGGGTACGAGATCGGATTGGCATTTGGGGAGCTCTTTGCCTACTGTATCTCATGTGCAGTGGGCTGTGGTATACAGCTGTGGTGTTCTGATGCCTTTCTATCAAGGCCAACATTGACCTGTTTCGGCGATGTGTGCTGCTTTGGCTTTTCGCTGGGATCAGAGTAGATGGGCTGGACTTTAGTCCCACAAGGCATGAATGAGCCTTGGGTGCCAATGATGTCACCAGTTTACTGGTATATGTACAGTATACACACGTGGACAAAATTGTTGGTACCCTTCGGTCAATGAAAGAAAAACACACAATGGTCACAGAAATAACTTTAATCTGACAAAAGTAATAATAAATTGTCCTGTTGCAAGACCCATGACCTGCGACTGAGACCCAGCTTTCTGACACTGGCCAGCACATTTCTCTCTAGAATCCCTTGATAGTCTTGAGATTTCATTGTACCCTGCACAGATTCAAGACACCCTGTGCCAGATGCAGCAAAGCAGCCCGAGAACATAACAGAGCCTCCTCCATGTTTCACAGTAGGGACAGTGTTCTTTTCTTCATATGCTTCATTTTTCCTTCTGTGAACATAGAGCTGATGTGCCTTGGCAAAAAGTTCCATTTTTGTCTCATCTGTCAATAGGACATTCTCCCAGAAGCTTTGTGGCTTGTCAACATGTAGTTTGGCATATTCCAGTCTGGATTTTTTCTGATTTGTTTTCAACAATGGTGTCCTCCTTGGTCGTCTCCCATGTAGTACACTTTGGCTCAAACAACGACGGATGGTGCGATCTGACACTGATGTTCCTTGAGCATGAAGTTCACCTTGGATCTCTTTAGAAGTCTTTCTGGGCTCTTTAGTTACCATTCGGAGTATCTGTCTCTTTGATAGGTCATCAATTTTCCTCCCTTGGCCATGTCCAGGGAGGTTGGCTACAGTCCCGTGGATCTTAAATTTCGGAATAATATGTGCAACTGTAGTCACAGGAACATCTAACTGCTTGGAAATGGTCTTATAGCCTTTACCTTTAACATGCTTGTCTATACTTTTCTTTTGAATCTCCTGAGACAACTCTTTCCTTCGCTTCCTCTGGTCCATGTTGAGTGTGGTACATACCATGTCACCAAACAACACAGTGACTACCTGGAGCCCTATATATAGGCCCACTGACTGATTACAAGATTGTAGACACCTGTGATGCTAATTAACAGCCACACTAGGCCTGTTCCATTAGTTCATCTTTTTTTATAATTCTGTTGAAGCATGGTTGAAAAGCAATATCTGACTTTCATTGGTTAACATTCATAGAATTTTTTTTGTAATTATTACTTTTGTCAGATTAAAGTTATGTGACCATTGTGAGTTTTTCTTTCATTGACCGAAGGGTACCAACAATTTTGTTCATGTGTGTAACTACCTAATTCTATTTGTGTTATTTTATAGTTGTAAAATTCCAAACACCACTTGTAACATAGTAATGATGGTAATATATAATCTATATAATAATTGTATATATAATCAATATTTATGAGTTAAAATTTACTGTAAAATCAGTAGAAATTATGGTGTGATGGTGTTAATATAATGGCTGATCAGTGTATGTGAAAACTATTATTTTCACCTTCCTTATTACTTGATAAAATTCATTAATAAAACCTTATGTTATAATTCTTTAGCTGTTGTGCAATGAAATAACTTGTCCATGATGTAACATTAGAAATGTTCGTTCATAAACTGCTTCTCTAATTTTATTAACGGTCTAAAAGCATGACCAAATCGGCAGATGTGAGCTAGTAGCTGGTTAGAGCAAGCTGTCAATTACATCATTAATTTTTTTAATGGGGGAGACCTTTAATCTACATTAAAATTCCTTCTCACACAAGCAGAATTTCACACTGAACCTACACACTAGTTAAACGGGTGACAAATTCACTTGCCGACAAAATATTCATATTTTGTTCATGGCAAGAGTTGACATTACATGTGTGCATATAGTCATCATTACCACATTAAAGAGCTCTGATACATAACGTGTTTATTCTTTTTTCCCCCACACCATGTATTGCTATTTTGGACATTACAGTAAAGGTGCTGAAGTATTTGGAGAAATGACTCCAATGGGCCAATGTAGAGTGAACTCTCCCACTCATGTAGAAATCATAAATCAGCTTTACCATTAAGCACACTACTATCAAACAATGCTTAAAGCAACTCTTTAATGCAATCAAACACGCACCACACTACATAAAAACTGCACTCTTTGTTTAAATCACTGTTTAAGAACAAACATGATGAGCAAAAACACATCTTGCTTTAATCCTTAAGTCAAACAAAATTTCTTGCATCACTTCCTTATTTTAGATGAATGTTATTTGAACCTGATGATTTTTTTCCCATTTGGTCTTCTGAGATTCAGCTCTGCTTTAGAATTACACCAAAGTAATCTTTGACAACTGGACCACGTCACTTGTTTTTTTCTTTTCTTTCTTTTTTTTACAGTTTTAACATTTTCTTGTTTTTCCTGGCTCTCATGGAGACATATGAGGTCTAGTAATTTGTTTAACCAGGCAAAAATTAAGTTTTTGACTGTGAGCGTCCTGAACACAGAGAGGCCTGAGCTTAGCGTAGCCACAGTTTGAGCCGCAAAGCGTCCACACCGTTGAGATAATATCTGAAGAGTCGTTTGTCCCTCACAAAACCCAAGTTTTCATACAGCTTCAGGGCAGATTTGTTAGTGATCTCTGTTTCCAGCACCACCTAGTATAAATAGAATCATAAAATAAAAAAATGTAATAATAATAATAATAATGTTATTAAAGCAAAGGCTTGTAGTGGCGGACTCTCAAATATCATGCCTACTCCATAAATAACTATCATTTTCCTACTGTGCAAAAGTCTTGAGTCATCCCGCATTTCTTCATATTTTGTTTCCAAAGTGCCAAAATTGCCAAAATTTTCTTGATGTAGTCCTGAGAAATAGTTCTTCAGGCTTCATAGACTTTTTTAACCTCTCATTTTCATTTTCCGGTATATGGCCAGTTTCTAACTTTTCATGGCCCATTTAACTTGAGGCATGAACTAGTGAGAATCAGGTGCAGATGATGACAGATGATCAGGCCGGTAATTGATATAGTGGTGATGCTGAGTGCTGCGAGGTTGTTGGGGAAATGAGGTTGCTGCTGGGGTTGTTACATAAACAACTAATTAAGGCACTACATCATTTAATTTTATGTGAAGAAATTAGTGGGGGCTCAAGGCTTTTGAACAATACTGTACAATAAAAAAAAGTGTGTAGTATATGCAGAAAAATACGAAGTATTAACTCACTTCATCGCAGTCTCCCTCCACCATAGCATAGATAGCCTTCTTCACAAGGTTAGTACCTAAATTAAAGACAAAAAAGGACACTTATGTACAAGGTCATGCGATATTCATTTCTTGTCCTCATCTGACACAGTGATTTACTATGTGTACGCTGTACATGGATATCTCATTGAAGAATATAAATGCTGGCTCAAATGGGTGATAAACCCTGGTCAAATTTATGCCTTAAATTTACCCAGTTATCACATTAAAGAGAGTAAACCTCACCAATGTTTTTCCTACGATGTTTGGAGTCAACAGCAAGCATGGCAATGTATCCACGCCGAAACATCTTCTTATGCATGTCTAGTTTACACACGATTGCCCCCACACACACCTCCTGTACCATTGCCTTAAATAAAAACAAACATAATGCTCAAGAATCAATAATAACAATCATTAATATTGTTATGTGACAATGTTATCTGGATTATTTTCTATGCAAAATGTTCATAAAAGTGTAACACCAACATTGTTTTTTAGTCCTTTTTGTTTGAAACTCGAGATACTCTAGACACCAGTTTGAGTAAAACAATGAGTTAGTTATTCCAGGGACCATAAAATTCTGAATACATATATAACCCTAACACAGCATTCTCATTCTTGTCTGTTAGTTATATTAAACACAAACGTGAACAAAATTAACACATCTGTAATACATTAGTGCATGTATTACACTACTGCTACTAATGTCAACCTGCTACCAAAGTTGATTCAAATGTCAGAATGTCCTATGACTTGTGTACTAGCAATTGTTAAGCATGTTAAATCTCTGAAAGATTCTCATTCATTGTCAGGGTTAACCCAAAGGTGCTCTTCACCTTTCACTCGAAAAGCTTAATCAGATTATGATGATCAGAACTGATGAAGCCTTTCAGATGAGAGCGGAAACGAATTCAGAACCAAGTGATTTTGCTAAACCTGCTTTGAATGTAACATTTTTCATGGGATAATGTCCTGTGGGTTCATCACTGTGCTTTTTTTGGTTAAAACACATTTATTTGTTTAGATTCAGATACTGTATAAGTAACCACAGGATAACACTCCAGTCTGTGTTTTTTTTTCTTTTTCTTTTTTTTCCTCCATTATGTTGCTTTCTAGGAGGTGCACAGAAATGGAGCAGCCATGTCTAGGTGTGTGGTCCAACAGTAACTGTAATTATGCCTGCTTATTATACACTAATCAGCCATAGCATTAAATCCAGTGACTTACAGAACCTCAGAGGGAGTGAATAACATTGATTATGTCATTAGAGTGGCAGCTGTCGAGGGTGGAATATTTAAGGCAGCAAGTGATATGTTGGAAGTAGGAAAAATTGGGCAAGTGTAAGGATCTGAGCAACTCTGACCATGAGCAAATTGTGACGGCTTGATGTCAGAGCACATCCAATACATCAGGTCTTGTGGAGTATTTCTGGTATGCTGTGGGTAGTACCGAACACAAAAAATGTTCCATGGAAGGACAACCGGTGAACCAGCAACAGGGTCAATGCTCACTGATCCGTCTGAACAGAACATACAAGTAACAAAATGCTAAAACTGTGTCAGAACAAAAAAGTGCGTCACAGATTGTTTAGCCACAGACCGTTCCTACACTGGGCATGTGAGCGTCAGAACTAACAATAGAACAATGAAAGAAGGTGGCCTGGTCTGATGTATCACATATTTTTAAAAATCATGTCTGATCCAGTACCTGTAAGACATGTTGGGCTAAGAAGTACAATCCAAAAAAACAAAACAAAACAAAAAAAAAACTCACAACTTACGCAACTTAAAGGATCTGCTGTTAAGCCCTTAATGCCAGATACCACAGCACACCTTTAGAGGTCATACGGAGTCCATGGCTCAATGAATGAGATCTGTTTTAAACAAGGAGGGGCATGCACAATATTTGGCAGCTGGTTTTAACGTTATGGCTGATTGGTGTATATACTGCAACCTCCACTCAGGCGTTAAGCTTCTAGATACCCAGTGATCCAACTCAGGTTTCACTTGCTGTCCTTGGGGCTTTGCAGTGGGAGTGGATTAGCCATGCTTTAGATAGAAATGCTATTAATTTTACAGAGGCCTGGTGCTTCAATAATGCATGGTGGTTGCCAAATGAAATCCTTTCTCCTGAATGCAACTATTCACAAAGCTCTAGCTACTTTTTTACCACTGATCAAAATACAGATTCATATTCGATATTTCATATCAAGTGCACAAACTGGTAGTTTACCAAACCAGATCATAGATACAGCTGCTTACATACCAGAAAGCAAAGCTGTGGCCAGTTGTGGATAAAGTACCGGTATGTATATATGGAATAAGGCTCGGACAGATCCTTGGTTATCAGCCTCATTATTCCTGGCATTTGAAGTTCAGACTCATAGTGCACATACACAACATCTGGACTTTGGTTTACTTCTGCGGCAGACGAATGGTTTAGGTCTAACCTGCACATCTCCAAAACCAGTCCATCAGCAGCAGCTTGAGTCTGAGATGTTACCTCGGGTCCTTCATCAGTCCTTAGGTAACACTCTGTGATTTTATCATCAGGATCAATTCCAACATTTGCAGGACTTTGACCAGGTTCAGTTCGAGATAGTGTAACTACATTGTTGTCACTGTTTTGGCAAGATAACCCTAGTTTGTGCTCTGTGTTGTTGGTGTGTGGGACACAGCTGGATCTGTCACAGTGCTCTCCATTCGCTTTGAGTCCATTCAAGCTCTCAGCATCAGCATGATTGTGGATAAAACCGGACACTCCGTTATAATGTAAACGATTTATCCGTCGCTCAAACGCTTCACACTGGTGGTTCAGCTCAGAGAACGGGTAATCCTCCAGTTTACATCCGCTCACGTCGGCTTTCTGTCCAATACTACCAACATCTGGCACCACCGCGTCCTGCAGCTTCAGCCCGCGGTTCTCCCGCTCCCCGGGGACAGAGCACCCAGTCCCGCGGAACGGCATCATCTCTGCCTGGGATCCGCTGCCGGGCCCAGTCGGAACTGCGGCCATCCGCATTCACGTTACAAAACCTAATAAATTAAGCAGTACTCGTTAAGTCTCCCAAATGAGACACTGAACAGAACGCGTCCATTAAAACGACAGCTCATTTTCAGCTTCGGCTCGCGCTCCTTGCCTGCACCGCGTCGTTCTTCACACTGCCGGAAACCGGTGCGTCCATAGGAGCGCCATTACTGCTGCAAAGCGGTTTCACGACACCCCGCAGCACGTACTTCACGTAAACCAGGTTTAAAAAGTTGTGTTCACAAATATAATGACAGTCGAAAAAGTTGAGTCCATTCAGTTAGACTTGTTTATTATTATTATTATTATTACATAAAATATATAATTTATACATTACTAAACCCTTGATAAAGTACATCATCAAGTGGTGTGGTTAACATAAAAACCCCAAAAGTGTCAGGACCAATATCTAATCCAATAATATCTGTATCCAAGGCTACAAAATTGCTATGTCTATTACACATGTTAATGGTAAATACAGAGACACCCCCCCCCAAAAAAAAAAAGTATTATTATAATATATAAACAAGTAAATAAAATAAATAAAAATGAATTAATGTGTGCACACTTCAACATGAAAAATATATGGTCCTTTTCTCACAGTCACATGATAGCATCAACGATGCTGCGCCTACTGACATCTTTACAGGAAGCATAACACATAATAATTCAATTCGAGTTTTATAAAAGAGCATAGATAACAACTGTTGGAATGTGTATAAATTTTTGGGTCCCTAGATCCATTCTATAGTCTACTGTAACACATTTATTTAACATATTTATTTCACTTTAAAAATCATAGAGGAACTTTTAAAGTTAAACGTTTTCAAGATGATTCAAGCTACTTAGACCAGTCGATAAGTACAATAAGTGAAAAGAAAACACGTATGAATCATGGCCTTACTTATTCAACTTATAGTTAAATCATGGTGCATTAGGTGCTTTTATGAAACATCACAATAAGCAGCTTGTTACAATAAGTTGAATGAAATTATGGAATGCTAATTACTACTTAGCTTTCAGAGATACTATTCAACTATTAAATTATGTTTTAGTTTTACTTCGCTATTCCAAGAAAAAATGATAAAATACTTTTTAAATAGTATTTTGAAGTATTTTTCCTACTCCAACTTTATTCCTTGTATTTTACTAAGTTTTATGATTGGTCTAAAAGTATTAAATATTAGACATTTTCCAAACCCAGATTTGTTGGTATTAATATGTAACACAATAAATTCTGAAATGTATTGAAATTTGATTGACTGATTCCATGAATAAGTATGATACAAATCAATAATGTGTACGAAGACAGTAATTGTCACTGAATCGGAATGTAAATGTCTGTTCCAAATTACCACACATTTCATAACAATTGTCAACCACTTCACCTTTCTTTTTTCCACACCATGAGGAGGTCAGATTTTTTTTTTTTTTTCATTAGTTTGGTGCAGTACTGCCAAAGCAGGAAAAGAGGGCGGTGTTGTCACATTGTTGTTGTATGTCCCCTAGTCCTGTCCAGATATTCTCACTTGTAGTAATGTTAGCTTAGATCATAAAACTTGTCATACACTACCTGGCCAAAAAAAGTCACCTTTTGTTTTGATTACCACACGCTTTAGGTGTGGCATCGTTTCGATAAGCTCATGTATTGTCACGGCATGTATTTCTGACAAGCAGCACAATAATTTCTCTCGTTGGACCACTGTGTAAAGTCTTCTCCAGCACATCCCAAAGATTTGCAATTAGGTTAAAGTCTGAACCTTGTGGTGGCTAGTCCATGAATGAAAATTATGCCTCATGCTTTCTGAACCACAATCTGAGCCTGATGAATCCTGGCATCATCATCTTGGGATATGCCAGTGCCTTCAAGGAAAAAAAAAATTCAGTTGATTAAAACTTTGGTCATTCAGTATATTTAGGTCATCAGCTGACTTTATTTTACACAACCTAGAAATGCCCAACTGAGGTAACCTCAGATCATAACAGGCTTGTACAGTAGGCATGAAGCATGATTGGTGCATCACCATCCATTTTTTTCTTTACACTGATGTGCCCATAACTCTGGAACAGGGTCAATCTAATCAAATTTACATGACTCAACAGACTATATGACATTTTCCCAGTGCTCCATAGTCCTGAAGCCTTTTTGATACGTAGTTTTCTTAAGGCTACACAGTTGTTCAGTCCCAGTTCTTTGAGTTCTCTTCCTACTGTGTGTAAATGCTTTTACTATTAAAAATAGCTGTGAGTTCAACTATTATTTTTTATTATTATGATTTGATTTCTCCAAATGTTTAAGAAATCTCTGATCATAATCATACAAAAAAAATTTTCGACCACAATTCGTCCTTGATTGTGTGTGACTAATGCGTGTACCTCCAGGTGTGTCTAATGTGTTTTACAGTTCTTAACCTGATCTCAGTAGTCTCACCAATCTCCTTAGTTGTTTTCTTTGCTTTATGCAGGACAATAATTTGTCTTTTTTGAACAGAATAACATTTTTGCTACAACCATAGGATGTGTCTTCTGACATGGTTGTTTAAGAAATGAGAAACTACTCAAGTCAAGTAAGGTTTTATTGTCATTTCAACCATATACAGTTCAGTACACAGTGAAACAAAACAACGTTCCTCCAGGACAAAGGTGCTACATACATGCAACAACATAAATTAACAACAAAACATGAATTAACAACGCTATATGACAGATTTACATTTTTAAGTTAACCAAAAACTATCAATTTCTATACAAAAACACACAATAGACAACAGACAACAAAGTGCATGTGCTAATGTGCAAACAAAGAGCTACATGACAACACAACAACGTAACACGTTACAGTACTTTTATTAATACAAAAATATTGTGTGCAACAATTAGGGTTAATTACCTTGTTGCCACCTGAAACATATTAATTATGTATATATAAGGTGGTGGACTGCTCATTAGAAGGTTCAAAGAACCAACGATCTGCCAATTGGACATCAAACTGGAACCCAGGCCTGCATGAAATTGCCACTGGAATGTGGGCAGTTCCTTAGCCTTCCCCTTAATCTGAATGACTGATGATTTGCTCACCAACATTATATAATCAGTGATCGTTAATCATTTGCACTCTATACACACATTGACAACATAAACTTCCATATACAACAATTTCTAAATTTCCGAATCATTAATGTTTTTTGACGTGCATGCTATTATAGGGGAAAAAAATTATGCAAAGCATTTCTCGTTGTATTAGGTTGTGGTTAATCCCTATTATGTGAATAATTTTTTTTGCATAATAGGACTAAAAAATAGGACCTAGCATTTTTTTCAGAGACTAATTAATTGTGTAGAGGATAATCTAATCATTTTGCATTAATACAGTTTTTCTATGTTCTACAACTTCACATAGGTGTTAACAAGCAATATTAAGTTACACTGTAAAAAGAAGTTAAACAAACAAACAAAATGCTGTAAATTGTACTGTAATTTACTGGCAACAGGGTAACGCTAACCACTAAGCCACCTTGTGGTAGGCTACTGGATAGCATAGCATGTGTGTGTGTGTGTGTGTGTGTGTGTGTGTGTGTGTGTGTGTGTGTGTGTGTGTGTGTGTGTCTAAGTCTGCGTATGTGGAAACGCATATGCACTTAATCTTGTGCATAACCTAAAGTTAAGCATGTTAAGCCTTCAAGCTGAGAACTGTCTAATGAGCTAGAGTCAGACATGCACAATCAGTTTCTCTCTTTTAATCTCCTTTGGAGGCCTATCTATTTGAGCAGGCTCTCCTTAATTACTGTCTCTCTCACTTAGCAGCCTGTGACTGAGTGTGAGAGCACTTCCAGGCAGTCTCTGGGAATCCCATCCACTCAGTCATGCTTAGTCACTGTGGCTTGTTCCTTTGTTCCCACATTGAAATAGAGCATTGTATGTGACGCAATTATTAAAATAAAAACAGATTTTCTGTCCAGAACACCACAGTACAACACTATTCTTATAATACCCAGTTAATTTGTTATGAAATCAGAAATATATAAAATGTTAAATCAATCGCAGTTAATGATTACAATCTTCTGACTATTAACTTACTATTATTTTAGGTTGCATGGTCATGGCATCAATAGTGGAGTGGCCTTGGTACCTACTGATCAGGGGTTGACTCATGTTGACTCATGACCCATCCAGATTGTCCTCTCATCTGACTCACAGCGTTCCTTGGATTGGCTCTGAATCCACCACAATCTGAATTAAAATAAATCATTTAATGTGCTTTAATGCTCATCATTGATTCTTTTATCTTGGTCATGCTGCATCTGGAGTTTATCCTGAAACGCCTAGGTGCTGGGCAGGTATACACGCTGAATGGGTTGCACAGTGTATGTACATTTACATAGAAGGCAATTTTATCTTAGACTGTTTTAAGAATTAAGATTAAGGCAAATTAGGAAAGATATTAGGGCCCGCTATAAAAATATCAGCCTTTCTTAATGCATTGATGTATTGTAATTAGGGACTCT
Organism: Clarias magur; assembly: GCA_013621035.1. Taxonomy (NCBI): domain Eukaryota; kingdom Metazoa; phylum Chordata; class Actinopteri; order Siluriformes; family Clariidae; genus Clarias; species Clarias magur. Next base: position 3,709,932 of record QNUK01000013.1, on the reverse strand, counting down.
GAAGCATGCATGAAAGTTCAGGGAAAGATTTTTAAAAAATTATTTTTTTAAAGATTTTAAATTTTTTTTATTAAATTAGATTTGCATTAGAAGCCTAAAAAACAGGTCTATATAATTACTGTATTTAACCAGTTGCAGCATAATGTACTGTACATGTACATATACTATAGAGTTAAAACATTTGGCCTATCTATGATGTTTTATTGTAATATGAAATAGTTTAATGTACTACTGCAAGCACTGACGTTACCTATTATTTGGCTTCTAATTACCAAAATGGTCAATGTCTGCTGTCATATCCAAATGCCCCTCTTCGTCGTCTCAGTATATGTTTGTACGTTTCACGCTGAGGGACACAATGCAAATCCTGGAGAGTAGAGGGCTTTAATTAGTTTCTGTTAAGTTGATTAAGAGGGAAAAAGTTCAGGGTTGAGGCAGGACAAAAGCCACTCTGGCCAGACGCAGGTGTTCTAAAATATCTGCCAGATTCTACTGGCCAGATTAAAGTCACTCAAGCCTCTCTAGAGGACGTCTGCAGCACTGCTACAGAGAGTACTGTAAGGAGCTCTTATGGGAAACTTTCTTTTTTACTTCTGTTCTGCTTCCTATCATGACTGTATAAATCGTAGTACTAGATATGGAAGAAATAAATGTATTTGTTTTTTACATTTTGACAAATTACTGATGTTTTAAAATGCTTTTATAATACTATTAGTACTCAGATCTTTCCAATGCTAAATCTAAATCGGTGTTCAAGTCATTTGGACCTCCCAGACTTCTGATTCTCTTCATGCGTATGATGCAGCTATCAGCTGTGCCTAATTCAGCTCTTTCTAGAGAATATTTAATCTGGTCAATCACATGCCCAAGCCTTACACAGAGCTCTTAGGAACAACCATCCTAATCATGTGATCCTCAATTGTCTTTGCAAGTTTCAAGTGTACAATGGATGGTGTTATTATTTTTTTTTTTTTGGTGGTATTTTAACACACAAACTCAGAATTATTACTTCAGGCATACCTGCACTGTACTGCAAAAATATACTAAACTATATTACTATGTTATAAACTATGAGTTATAAGACAAGTGAGCGTACATGCAAAAATAAGACAAAATAATATCTAAGATGTACGATGTAATTATGATGTAGTGGAAGGACAAGAGGGATAGAAAAGCAGAGAGTCTGAACTGGCAGCCCTGGCACACTCAGGACCCCTTACTGTCTGATCGTCCTAGGGTTTTTTTGCCGGGCGCCAACGCAACAGGGAGGAGAGACAATTGGACAACAGCAGGGCTCATGACTGTGTGTGTGTGTGTGTGTGTGTGTGTGTGTGTGTGTGTGTGTGTGTGTGTGTGTGTGTGTGTGTGTGTGTGCGTGTGTGTGTGTGTGTGTTGGCAGAGGGATATTGCTGTTTCAGAAAGAGGTGAAGGAGTCATACAGAAGAGAGTCCGCAGTGATGAACAAACTGGGATGGAATGATAGAGGCTGTGAAAAACATGAAGTTGAAGAAAGTTGTAAAAGAGGGGAATTAGGACAATGAGTAAAGGAGGGTGATTATAAAGAATAAACACAGAACGCAGCTCAGATAGAGATTAGCAAATTAACAAGGATGAGACTGCATTGTAGGGAAAATAGATAATGGTGATAACAGAAATTAAGTGGCAAAGGAGGACGAAGGACGGAAGTGGAGAGATAAGCAGGGATTGCACACGGCCATGAGAATAAAGAGAAATGTCTTTATCAAAACTGCAGATCATTTTGATGAAATGTGTGTGTAAGATGAACCATCTGCTTGAGATAGATAAGCCTCTGAGGGTGAGAGAGAGAGAGAGAGGGAGAGAGAGAGAGAGAGAGAGAGAGAGAGAGAGAGAGAGAGAGAGAGAGAGAGAGATGTTACATGGTACAGTAATAAAGTGCATAAGGTTTAAGGAGAGACCAGATAAATGATATTCACTCCACAACATCAACAGCAAGAAAAAATAAAGTCTTCTCAAATTATAATTGTAATTTACAAGCACGTTTTTGGTCTGGATCCAGTTCATCTATTGCATATACAACTGATATTTTATTCTGTTATTGTATAGTTTGTAAAATAAGTTGAGGATGGCAAGAAAAAACAAAAACAACAAAAACAGCACGAGCATTGAGAACTTACCTGTTTCAACCAAATAAATGTAATTACATGTTATTATCTACAATTACAACTTAGCTGAAGGCTTAGTTTGGTATTATTTATTTGTTAATGAAAATGTTTTTAGACAAGTTTATAGCTTGTAATGTTCATTTAAATAATTCATTTGGTAATCATTTATCTTAATTATTTAAACCAGAGCTCAGACACTACTAGTCCCTGCTGCAAGGTTCAGTCTATATCAATGTGCGCATTTCAACATGACTTTAAGCTGAACATTAACTGATTAAAACGATTGTGCAATATTGTTCATCAGGTGAAGTCGTTTCTCTGGTGAAGATTTTATTCAGCACATTTGGAAGGAGTCTCCAGTGTGTAGCAGATACTGGGCTGATAATGTGGCCCATTGGGGGGTAGAGTTAGAGGTTGGGGGTTCTGGGGGGATTAGGGGATGCCAGTTGGATCATTTTACAGCTGCCGGACCCTGGGCACCCCCCTAGCCTCGCAAACAATGAGGATTAAACTCCTCTTGTTCTTAAACTCTAAAAACAGCAGGGTGACGAAGACTGTATTCCTTCCTTTACTCTTAGCATTAAGCTGCACTGGAGGGGTAGGCGAGCAGGGTTTGGGTTTATGGGGTAGGGGGTCCATGACAAAAATTAATCCATGATTTTTCCCCCCCTCCATTTGCAAAGTGAGATGTAAATGTTTATACTGATGAAGCTACAGTAAATACTTAGTGCAGATATGCTATTATTTAGTCCTTAGTATGACATAACTGAAAATGCTGATATAACCCCCAGGCAAGAGTAATCAATTAACCATGTTACAAAGCTTTAGCCACAAAACAGCTTTTCCAAATGAGATTACCAAAGTTTAGACATGGGTATACAAGACAGGGCACTTCCAGATTTCTAGACATTTACTACAGAGAGGTGAACAGATAATACATGTAAAGCTGAACATAAATACTGACAGCAGAATAAACATCACTGTGCATACCATCTCTGCTACATTTTACGTTATGTATTTAGGAATATGAAAGTGACAGCTGTTACATGTGTTTATACATTTATTTATTTTTTAAACATCGTGTTAATAATATGTAATAACATAGAACTTTCAGTGTAGTGAACAAAGTGAAAGATGCGCTTGTCAAGGGTCTCTTTACGGTACATTGCATGCATCAGATTTATGGTCAGGATCAAGTACTGAATATTTGTAGGAGGAAAAGGTAAAGAAAAAAAGTGGATTAGGGGAACCACATGACAAGCCCCTTTGGTCCAGCTGAATTTCTCATCTTAAATCCTTCAGCATGATGGTGATGTGGGGCAGGAGAAAGGCCAGACGTATAAAAGGCCGTCTTTTGTAAGGAACTCAGTTAAAAAGACAGAAAGGGTTTTTTCCTCGCCTGTCTCCATGACCTATCAAAGCCAATCAGTGTGTAAAGCCTTGAGAGCATTGCTCATATTGCAGGCTCCCTCTGACAATAGTGCATAACGATGGCCTCCACACTCATCACATCCAATTTAAATCGTTATGGACAGGTCCACTGAGAAGAGCAAAGGGAGGGGAGGCCATGGGAGCTGGGGCTTTGTCCAAACTCTTCAACATTCTTGTGGGAATGGATAGTAAGGTGGCACAAAGTTGGCGAAGGATTTGTTTTCCAGCTTTCCATTTTTTTTTAACAATTATAACCTGTGTATGATTTATTTACAGCAAAGGTTTTGTATCTTTAAAAACTTGAAGGTAAATGCAAAAATTAATAGATTTAGGTAGATGTTCTGACACTCAGAGAGGTTTAAAATCTCCCAAGAAAACCTTGAACATGTTTATTTTTCCTTACACAGTATGTTAGTGGATGCTTGGATTTTTAAACTGGCCATTGTTAATCCCTCTCCTCTTCTTCTGTGCTGGCTAAAGCTATTGGGCCATCTTCCTACACACTTCCCACTCTGTTTTCCATCCCATTCTTTCTCAAGATGTAGCCTTGAGTTGCAAGATAATATTTACCCGTCAGTCCAAACAATGACCGGCTCTTGGCAATTAAATTGCATTTTCCACAAAAGGATCCGTGGCACACTGGTCTAATAGAATTACGTTTGGTACAATTTATCCCCTGAATAGTCAACAGGATTTTGCCTCTCATGGTGAGAAACTTCACTTTACCAAGTTACCAGTATTACAGGGTTTTTACATAAGCTTATATTCAGGGTTTACAGATTAGTGACCCCCTCACCCCCCAATTCGACCCCCCCACCACCACCCCCCACCCCTCACCTCAAAGGTAGCAGAATGAGAGGCGGATTCACAGGCCTGAAGGGGTATATTGATTGCATTGCTTTCAGCTATTTCTAATGATCAACATTATCTAAACGTTGAAAAAAAAAGTTTTTGTATAGCACATGATTTGAAACTAAATAATTTATAGAAATCACAGAGTTGCATTTAGATCGAAATTGGAGGGAAAACATTTGAATACAGCAAGGTTTATAAAAGATGCCATTAAACGTATGTCCTGTCCCTGGACAGAAGAGTAATATAAGAAGAAAAATATAAAAAATAATAAAAGAAATCCATGATATGTTAACACTGAAGCAGAAACATCATACAGTTTTTATACTCTCACGCCATTTGAGCTAATATATGGAATTAGAAAAATATTTTACGGTTATAATCAATAAACAGCATCAGTCATTTTATATAACTATAGTCTAATAAATTGTTCTGTTAGAGATATTTGTACAGTTTTCAATATTATATGCAAACAGGTATAATAACTTTTTTAAAACAGAAAAAGAATAGATGTATGCTAGAGAACTGCAAAGTTTTGAACCATTAATTCAAATGATTCCGCAGAATTTTGCTTCTTTAAGATGTATAAAAGGCTCTCGGTCTTGATGGTTTTATGTGCTGTTTTTTGTCTCTTTTGGTAACTCCTGCTTCAGTTTTGGTCATGCGGCACATGGTGAACTCTGAACTCAGCATCAACTTCACTTGATGCTTGGAGACCTAAGAGCCCAGCCAACTCTATTACCACACAGTGAGAGGCTAATTACTCCATTAGTACTCCATAGAAGCAAAGCTACACACAGCTTGTTCCTGTTCTCTTTACCATTTTAATTACCAATTAATTGTCTGCCTCTCTTCCAAGTTTTCAACATGCTATATTTAGCCTGTTGTTATTTCAGATACATTGTTTGAGGTTTACTAGTGTGGAAAATGCTTTGAGTAATGTCACCTGTGGTTCACTGACTCTCTGAATATTGTTACATTAATTAATTAATTTATTCATTTGTTCATTCATTCGTTCATTCATCGTCAGTAACTACTTATCGTGGTAAGAAAGCAGAAATAAACTCAGGATTGGACATCAGTATGTCACAGGGGACCAGTTCACTTACTGGCATGTTTTTGGAGGTGAGAGGAAATTGGAGATCCTGAGGAATCCCACAAAGACACAGAGAGAACATGTGATCAAGTAATGGACCATGAAGCTGCTGCACCACCATGCTACCTGTATTGTATTGTGTGTTTAAAACTCTGGCTCTATTTACTGTGTTTAAGTTATTGGACTTGGAAAATATAATTAATTGCCTTAAACTTTACACTTTGGAATTTTGGATATTTACTAAATGAAGAAACAATAATGGTCTTTTACAGAAAAAAGGTTATTTTAAAATTGTGTGTGTGTGTGTGTGTGTGTGTGTGTGTGTGTGTGTGTGTGTGTGTGTGTGTGTGTGTGTGTGTGTGTGTGTGTGTGTGTGTGTGTGTGTGTGTGTGTGTGTGTGTGTGTGTGTGTGTGTGGATTTGGGTAGGTCGGCTGTTCAAAGACTGGCTTTTTGCATTGTTGGTCTGGAGAGGATTAGGGAAGGAGAATGGACCTTCTAATTAAAAAGGATAAGGAGGCAGAAAACTACTGAGAGGCACATGGAAGGGTAGCGGGAAAGAAAAAAAGTGAAGGAGCAGTTTGAAAGAGAGGAGCAGAAAAGAAAAGAGAAACAGTTTTAAGCATCACTTCTTCAGACAGACAGCCATTCAGGCCAGATTAACTTTACACTTCATTGTCTCACTCCATCAGTTCTCTGCTCTTGCTATTTTAATCACTCTATTCCTTAGTTTGTTCTGTAAATATACTGAGCAAATGAAACATTTACTAGGTACTTGTCCACTTGTACTCTGGTGTGTGTCTTAAATAGAACGTATGTTTACTCAGGCTGAGAACAGGGGCAGTGGGTGGCCTATTTACTGTCGGATTTCTATATTGTTGTTTTGTCTTTCCCACCTCTGTTCCACCCAACACCTCCCTTCTGTTTGTATGTGTTCAATTAGGCGAAGCCTTGCCCACAATCACAATACCTCCTAATTCACAAACAATCATTCCTTAGAGACAACAAGCAAATATATGGGCATGCTGCTTGGTTTCATGCATTACAACTTCTTGAAAACATTACAACAGCTGTTTTGGATTGTAATAAGATGTTTACGTATGCTGATATTCATATACTCAACGAAAACACAGGGGGAGAAGCAAAAAGTGCAAAAAGGAGCAAATGAAGGCCACACCCCAATCAGGTTTTAGTGAGCATAAAAGATGCTCACTACAGACACACACTGTATGTGTGTGTCTATGAGCATTGCATATATGATTCAGTCGTCTTGCCATTATTTGGTTTTTGTTTTTCTCAAGAAAAAGTTGAAGTTGAAAATGTTTTTTGTTTGATAGTTTTTAAGTGATTAAACAATTTAATCCAAATGTATTACATTAGTTATTTTTAGATTTGTGCCATAATAATATCCTCTGTCTGATCTATGATGGTATTTCTAAACATGGAAAGGTTTATGATATATTTACATTATTTCCTCTAATTCATTATTAACCTTTAGTAACTGATTCATCATGTTCACAGCTGTGAATGACAAGTTTAGGGGGTCTGCCCTTGAACTGAACTTTGACAGGAAAAAAAAAGATGAGCATTAATTCATATTACGGATTAATGATATTTAAACACAAGCATATTGTTTAAATGGTTATGTTGAATTATTCAAATGTATGCTTAATTCACGTAAAATGTACACTGTTAAGTTTTAATATAGTTTTTTTTTTCATATTTACTAGTTTAAGACAACTAATTAAAAATTTTGTTGATTTTACCTTATTGAGAGGGGGCAAACTGACAATATATAGTCTGGGCTTTTGTGTATTTGTGTATACCAATCAAGTGGGCTGTCAGACAGCTTTTTCCAGGCAGATCGACGTTGAGGAGTCTTGGCTGAATGTCATTTCACGTTTTAAGCACAAATGTCTGGGTTTTATCACTGTCAAACGAATTAGTCTTGGCTCCTGCTGCTTCCTTTCATCTTATTTTAGATATTTAATGCATCTGTAATCTGTCCATACCGTACAGGGCAATTTGTGAAAAGTGCTCGAGGGCAATCTGCCGCACTGTCTTTAGGAATAAAGACAATTATATTATCTTGCTAAGAGAAAAAAAAGTGACATATTTCAAAGAAATGTATACCACGTTTGCCAAAAGCATCATAAAGTTAGATCGGTGGAGAAGTTACTCTGTATGCGTTCTTACATAGTGCTCATCAGGTGAACCAAGTACTTTACGTTCATCATCAGAATCAGAATCAGAAAGGGCTTTAATGCCACGTACGTTTGCACGTCGTTTTGGGTTTGGTGACCGAGCTTCCAAAGAGACAAAACACGGAAAAAAAAAAAAAATTGACAACAAATGGAGTAGGATGAGGGGTTTCATCAAATAAGTCAAATAAATATTAGTGGTATTGCACGTATCTTGCACAGTAGAATTGTACACAACATTGCACATATATTTGTGGCACAGTGAAAAGAACGTTTAACTGACCATGAGGTAAATTGCCTGCGGGGATTTTTCTTGAGCCTGACCGTCCTGGTATTCGGTGCCATTATTAGAATTATAATAATTATCATCAATACCCTCATTAGAATAATTAAACTTCAGATCATTATATATAATATTGTTTAAAATATCCTAATTACTTTAAAATGTCACCTTTATAAAACAAAAGATAGGATGATCGATTTGATTATGATTATTATCATTATAATTAAGGGGAGGGGGGGAGAAGAAATATTTGAAATTAAATTAAATTGCACAATATAAATATTTTAATATATCTGAATTATTATAATTACATATAATTATGCAATTTATCAATACACTTGTTAATAATAATAATAATAATAATAATAATAATAATAATAATAATAATAATAATAATATATTATTATTATTATTATTAATAGTAGTAGTAGTAGTAGTAGTAGTAGTATTATTGTTGTTGTTGTTGTTGTTGTTATTCGTGACTAAATCATTATTATCCTTGGGAAAGTGAAATTTGGGGGCAGGTTAGATTTAGTCCTCAACAAGGGTGACTGTTGTGTTTTCTTGACGCAGTAAATGTAAATGAATGAGCTCGAAAGCTCAGTCACGCGCAGCGTCGCGTAATTAGGGCAGCGCGTGCGGCCCAGATTAGCTCGTTAATTTCTCGGAAAATGCAGTAATTAATTATTGAGCGGATGTGGAGCAACTGGTGGATGATGTCTGGGGTTAAAGCTAACAGACTGAGAGAAACAGCCGTTAGTCTATCTAGGATTTCCACAAAGTAGCCTGTGTTAAAAAGTAGAAAGAGACTGTTGCGCTAGCAGTTTCACTGTTTAATGCACATCCTCAATCCGTTCTGCGTTTGATTTAAAGTATTTACAAAGTAATAAATATTATTTAAATCACGCTGTTATTTATGCCTAGCACATACGAACTACTGATTTTAGGGAACTATATATATATATATATATATATATATATATATATATATATATATATATATATATATATATATATATATATATATATTATTACCCCTCCTTATTGAAACTTATACGAGACATCGGACATCTGATGCGTTAACTAAGACGATGGACTGTTTGTTAGGCTTACATTTGAATAATCCTTGTTAATCAACACTTTTCCATAGTCCCTCGCCGAAAATCTAATTACCGGGTGCAATTAATTAAGGGAGACTTACCCGGGGAGTGGCAATAATGTGTCACCTAGAATTACCCGAGGTTCCCCGCAAGTGTCTTGTCATTTATCGAGATTAACGACAACTGATTGAAATGTACACGAGATGGCGATTCAAACAAAATGCCACGGCTTCAGTTAAAGTTGCAGAGCTACAAAACGGAGAGCCGGGCCTGACTGCGGGAGCTCATTGTTTGTCCCCAACGAGGCTTTTGTTATCACAATCATTTATCTGGTCAACAGTAGCCTTTGTCTTTGCAAATGGCCCCCAATCAGTCTGTCTACTTTGGAAACAATTAGCTTGTCTTGAAACCCCATGGCCAGGATGTAAATGCAGAGACACTGCGAGTTATAGTGTGAGCTTTAAAGTGGAATCTGGTTGCGACCTAAACAAGATATTAGCGCACTTAATAGCAAACTTGCAGCACAGTAATGTTTTACAGAGTGTGTATAAATAGATAGATAGATAGATAGATAGATAGATAGATAGATAGATAGATAGATAGATAGATAGATACAAGCAATCAAATAACGTTAAGACTCCAATATGAATATTTTTAGTAAGGAATGCTTTGGTTACAAAATATAGAATATAAATAATAAACAAAATGTTAAGTAGTATTTTAAATGCTTAGTGGACACTCCATTACGTTTTTTGTTGTTGTTGTTTTTTGTTCCTGAAGAAGGCGTGTTGCAATTATGGGATGTCTTGTAGCCACGCCCCTTTCAAATACATACCGCATTACCATTTCACTCCCCTGCTTCTTGTCTCGTGGCCCTGTCCTTGAGCACTACAGACTAAAAGAAAACATAACAGGGGAGTGTAATTTATTTTCGTCCAGTCTGGCAGGAGTGAAGACCGTGGCTTCTCTCTACCAGGAGTGATCATGATGTCCTACCTGAAACCAGCACCGTACGCAGTGAACGGGCTCAGTCTGGCTACTACTGCCATGGAGCTGCTACATTCAACTGTGGGCTATCCAGGTAAAAAAAAATAAAAGAGGATTTGCCCTTGTGTCGTAAATAAAAATTAAGATTAGGCATTTCTGTATTTTTAAATAGTAGTATTTTTAACCGCAGACGACTTTTAACTGTATTTTGGATTACTTCGTCACTCAGTCCAACCCAAACGAATTTATACTGGGAATGGAAAGAGATTTAGTAACTATTATTTATTGTTCGATTCCTAATATTTAAGTCTTTATTTATGGTTAAACAAAATTACTGCAAAACCTGCAAATACATTTGTATTTAAAATATCATCATATATAGATTTTTTCCTTAATTTACTCTATACGGCAAAGTAGCTACAGAACATCTTCATTTCCTTGCTATTTTTGCATTTAGGTATATCTAATCTAAACATAATCGTTGATATTTGTCGTGGCAGGAACCCCCCGGAAACAGAGACGTGAGCGGACGACATTTACCCGCGCGCAGCTCGATGTGCTCGAAACGCTGTTCGCCAAGACGCGCTACCCGGACATCTTCATGCGCGAAGAAGTGGCCATGAAAATTAACCTTCCCGAATCTCGGGTACAGGTGCGTAACACATCAATTTATTTATTTATTTAAAGTTTAAAATGTTTATTAATGTAAAAATTAAATCGAAATACGATTTTTAGATTTGATGCAATCTAAAATAACCTGTCAAGTAGGGCTTCTTGTGTAGCCTAATTTATTTTCAAATAAAAACTTAATATGATGAAAGTCTTTGAAATGACTTGAATTCGATTTTTCAAATGACTTCGTTTTTTTTTTGAAGGCTATAAATAGGCTTCGTGTTTAGGTTTTTTTTTTGTTCATGAACATCTACAGCCGCTACATAGAGGCAGATCAGATTAGTCTAATGCATAATACTGTGTCTAATCCTAAAAGTGTCTGAATGTGTCCAAATTCAACAGGTGTGGTTCAAAAATCGAAGAGCGAAATGTCGTCAGCAGCAGCAGCAATCCCAGAGCACCACGCAGAGCAAAACCCGACCTGTCAGTAAGAAGGCTTCTCCAGTCAGAGAGGTGAACCCGGAGAGCAGCAGTGGCACCTTCAGCAGCACCTCCAGCACCTCGTTACCGGGCGTGTCCACCAGCACAGCCCCAGTGTCCATCTGGAGTCCGGCCTCAATTTCTCCGATCTCAGAGCAGCTCCCATCTGTTTCCTCCTCTTCCTCGTCTTCTTCATCTTTATCCTGCATGCAGCGCTCTTACCCGGTCACCTACACGCAGGCGCCCGGATACAGTCAGCACTACGCGGGCACAGCGTCCTACTTCAGCGGAATGGACTGTAGCTCCTACCTCGGGCCTGTGCATCACCAGCTGAGTGGCCCCGCATCCACCCTGAACCCGACAAGCTCCAGTACGGTCAGCAATCACCTAAGTCCATCATGTTCGCTCACACCTCAGGGCTACGTCACGTCCGGTCTCGGGATCAGCGCACCGACTGACTGCTTAGATTACAAAGACCAAAGCGCGGCTTGGAAGCTCAACTTCAATTCCGACTGCTTGGATTACAAAGATCAAACGTCTTCTTGGAAATTTCAAGTTTTTTAATAACATCAAAATGACCAGAAATATTAAATAACCGAATTTATTCAATTGTGTGTTTATATAAATCTCCTGTCCAAAACGTTGCAAATGAAAGATTCTATGCCAAGTTTCACACTCTTTAACTCAGGCTATTAAATTATATTTTTATTAAGACACAATTTTTAAACATGGCCAGCAATGATATTCATGGGTTAAACCTCATCGTTTAAAATCTCTAGCAATCGGAAGTCGCTATTTTTTTTATTACTGTTATGCACTATTATATTTATGACAAGAATTTAAAAAAGCTTGTTTTGCTGTAGAAGACAATCAGTGTATATTAACTTTATTGTGCCCGTTTGTTTTCATTTGTAGCCAGACTCTATTTGAAACTGTGAAGTGTGGTAGATTATTTGAGGTATCCACTGTGCTGAAACATTATGCTGTATGTTTTGATAGACTAGTTGTTGGTTTTCCTAAGTTGTTGTTAATGACTCTAAATTATTCATGGGTTTGTTTTTGATATATATTAAAACATTTATAATTTGAACGAATTACTTCATTGTTTCTATCCTACTGATTTTTATATAATTATTTTTCAGATACTACCTGATGATCGGTGTCACTGCGGCAATATCAGACCGCACACAAATGAGGGAACAATTATTCTGAACGCTTGTGTGCACGATTAAAGTTTTTAGTAGGTTTAAAATTTGGAAAGAATTCTGATAAATATTATTAATATTATATGTGATGGCTTAAAAAGATTATTTGCAGAAGACTATTACGCAGTTCACACTAAACTAGTCATCCTCACTACTACTGCCACTAATAATAAAAAAAAGATACTACTACTACTATTACTACTAATAATAATAATAACAACAACAATAATGGTGATAATAATGTTTACACACGTTAAATTCTTCCTCTTCTTCTTCTTCTTCTTCTTCTTCTTCTTATTATTATTATTATTATTATTATTATAATTATTATTATTATTATTATTATTATTATTATTGCCGCTGTTGTCGTTGTTGTTGCTGGTGTTTTGGTTGTTACAGAAAAGTAAAACATTACTCCTAACATTTACCTGCATTTGACATAATCCTGGATTTGGCAGGCATATAAAACAATTTGATAATAGATTTAGTAAATTACGGATTTTATTTATTTGTTTTTGTTTTGCTTTGTTTTATTTGTTTTAAGCTAAAACACTGTGGTGTTAACTTAGCATTAGTGTGTGTGCGTGCGTGCGTGTATGTGCCCAATCCTCTGAGTTAAAGGGTTTTGCATGTAAAGCCGGGTGGAGCTCAGAGCTCAGACAGATTTCGTTTTTGTTAGTCGCATTCACAGACTTTACTCTTCCCCTGGAGACTGATAAACCAGTTTAAAAACTGGAGACTAAATGGAACTGATGCACCTGAGTTCAAGTGTAAATTTGCCATGTGGTTTAAATAATACACTTGTATAATGCTGCTGAGTGTTCGCAGTTAGGTTTCGCAGTTCCTTGATTGCGTGGTTTATTGATTATTGGCTGTACATTATTTTTTTCTGAATACAACATTAATGTTCTTGAAAGGTTTTTTAGTAAAGGTTCTACATACTATAGTAGACTGATGGTGTACGTAGTGTACCTACTATAGTAGACATTCAGGAGTACGGCCTGGAAAAAATAAATATATATAGAGAGAGAACAGCAGACAATATAGCATAATATATATCTAGCCTAATTGCCGAATTATTATTATTATTATTATTATTATTATTATTATGCCTTTAATACCTATCTTTCACCTGGACTCAGTAATGCAAAAATAATTAAATCAAGACCAAATAAATCAATAAATCAATCAATAAATAACTTTTTTGTCATAACACTAGATAAACTCAACAAGAATTTTGCCTCTTGTGTACATTACATTCGTCTATTGGTATTATGCCAATTTTGCTAACATGAATTAGTACATTTGCCGTGCACATAATTCTATTTAATTTCTTAATATACCGATTTCTTCTATTATTATTCCATCATTTACTTTTGGTCAACCTACATATTTGAACTGAGTGGAAATTCTGCCCTTAAATTAAATATTTAGATACGTGAACTATTTTTCTTTTAGTGTATCGGGGCAGATTTGCTCTCATAATTATTTCATCTTTTTCTGAAAATCATTTCGTTAAAGGTCAGAAAAGATCTCTAAAACTGATAATCAAATAAAATTAAACGAGATGAATATATAAAATATTTCAGCTCCTGCAGCCTGTTTATCAGCAGATTTATTAGCCTTTAAATCTTTTTTTTAATTATTAAATCAACAGGCTGCACACTGTAGGGAGATACAGACGGAGATCTCTGGTTTTGTCGGAGACTGACTCTTTCTGCTGCTGAAGCTTTTCACAAGAAACTTGACATTAATAAATAAATAAAAATAACACAGAAATAATATTATAAATTCACTGATAAATAAAAGGTTTGAAAAACCGATGGAAACATTACCAAACCTTTATACGAACGAGCGGAAAAAATCAGTCCTCAAAAATACAAAAAAATAAATTCTGGACCAGTCGCTATTGATTAAGCCTTAGAAAAGCGTTTCTCTATTTTGCCCTGTAATATTAGAAAATGCTGTGTATAGACACATTCATTATGATTAAGACAATGATATGTTTTAAAAAGAAAATGGTCGTTTTGGGGAAAAATAAGGATATACATTATCAAGTATTTGAATAAATAAATAAATAAATAAATGTGATATTACCATAATATGTGCTTTCACAACCCTCAAATGGTCCGATATGCAAAACATATATAATAAAATATTAAAATGAAATGAAATAAAATAAAGAATAGGCTTCTTTCTTTTTCATACTGTTTCGAAATAGTCTCAATTACATTATGCATGTTTCAAAGAAAATAAACTACAAATGATTTTTTTTAAATCATGTACAACATCAAGTCAACAGTTGTTTAAATGTTATTCCCATTATATGACATGTATAACTCGCTGTGCTTTGATGTGTACTTAGTACTTAGCAAGCTGGATGTGACTGTGCACAAACAGAGACTTTTGTTCAGTCAAAACAGTGGATATAGGAAAACACTAAGGCTGTAAGCTGATTACTGGATTTTAACTTGTAAAAAAGAAGGGAAAGGCTTTTGTGAAGATAATACTTAGGTCTGAGAAGGAATATGGAAACCTTTAAATTTGGGATTAGGACTTAGGCTGAACATTCATTCAGGTCCTGGTCAATACTTGGATAATCACAATCTAAAGCTATTAGTAAAATAAATTTCTTTAAATCAGTGATGATGCCGTCCATGGTGTGTTTCTGATTTGGATCCATCTTGACCCATGGAGATTTGTGAATTAATCTATTTAAATGCAAAATGGATTCGCATTGGCTCTGCAGATTTCATGGGTCTAATATTTAATTGTTGAAATGTATAAGGTCGTTGATTTAAATTGAATCTGTTATTGGATCACAGCATACAGCCAGACATACAATATAACATGACTCTAAGATTTTATAATGAATTATATATAATGAAATTCATAAAAATGTTCCATGCAGTTCTGATGGCCCTGGTAATATGATATTGATCTTATGGAAATTTCTACAATGTTCTGAAGTCCAAGCATGAGCCAGAAAGTGGAATTCTGAATCAAATTGTAAAATGGATCCATCCAGGTACACTGTCATCAAATTATGTAAATAATTAAACACATTTCACCATAGTTTATTCTAACCTAAATTGCTGCTCCTTTGAGTTTCTGACTGACTTTTGAGCAGGTGCCTGTGTACACCAGTCTGCTTCACATGTCCACTCCACAGTGTGGTCCAGGCCCATGAACCTTTAGCTCATCAGAGTGTGAGGCCCCCAGCTGACCTGGATTACATTATACTGTCACTGTGATAAATTCATTTCATGACACCATTAAATAAGTCTTCCATAAAAAAAAAATGTAAATAATATATTTACATTTAGATCTTAAAAAGGAACTTCATGCTTGGATGTTAAATTTAGGTACAAAACCAAGATGCAAAATAAATAAGTATGTCTTGAAATCATCCAGTTTTTGAACATGCACACACAGATCCACACACGAGCAGATGGGGAGGTCATAGAGGAGGGATGGTGGTTTTGGGTTTGTCAACAGATGCCCCTTCTCAGCCCTCCCTCTTTTTCTGGCCCACCTGTTTTATGGCTGTGAATGGCTCTCATGTCTCTGTGTATGTTTGGATGTAAAGCTCATGAATGCTGGCACATGCAGGTCTGTGGACCCTTATGCTGGTTTGGCGGTCATTGTGAACACTTTATTAATGGGGAGTGTGTGGGAGAGTGTATAGTAGCGTGGATGAGTGTGGCATAGCCGTGCCCCCCTGCCTCTCGAAGCATGGTGAGCGTGTCCCCTCTGCCCCCTGTTGCGACCACACGCTTGGCCACCTGCTCTGGGATTAAGGGTACATGTGGATTACACACATGGGAGTAGAAATACACTACTGAAAATATGCCACATAGAATAACAAAGTCCTTACAGGACTGCCCTCAGAATTTCAATCCAGCACTTGATTACTGTCTAGGAAATTTACAATTATTATTATTTCAAACATTTAAAATTTTGTTTTGTTTTAATTGAATGTGACATCTCAGACAGGTAATTTGCAATCATTTATTAAAAAAGAGTTTAGTTTAGTAATGATGTTTAACAAAAATATGCATATATGATATGTTATGCATATGTGTGGAACTTTTCGAATATCTGATGCTCTTTCATTAACTGTGAGTAAATGGAAACAAATCATGACCTACGGATTATAATTTTATTTCTTGTTGAACATAAAATGCCGAATAACCATAATATATATGCTTACAAAATGTAGAAATTTCACTAAAGTAAACTAATGTATTCCAATGTGTACTGAACACAAATGTCCTGACAGTTGGTAACAGTTTGTTCATGTTTTTTTTTGTGTGTGTTACTTTGTCTGTTGTGTTTACAGAGAAGTTACACCTATTTTTAAATATGAATTTTTCAATTATGAGTTCAATTGGAAATCACTGGCCCACATTCAGGGACAAAAACACATGATGATTAAGAAATGTATTATGGAACAAGGGGAAGGTAAAAGAACAAGCAAAAAAAAAAAAGCAATTAACAATGAAAACTGGCATAGTTGAGCAGTAAACAGATATGCTTAACCTTGAAAGCACAGATTTAGTTAATAAACCTCATCCCCTTATTCGGTTATCAGGCTCAGTATTTCAATTTTCACAATAACATTATAGTTATTTATTAGAGCCATAGAGATTTAGCTTTCTAAACTTTACTTCACTATATCATATCATGCCAAAATCAAATGATACATTTTTTACTTTTTTTCAGTTATTGAGATTTTAATTAAACACATTAATTTTAAGTGAACGCTTAAAAAGTTAAATAGCAATAAGAATTGTCAGTCATTGCTGTTCAGAAACAAAAGTAATGGAAAATAGGAAAAATCAAACTGACAAGTGCAATTGCACAAATTACAGATAAAAAATAAATCAAAATTCAATAAAAAATCAATCAAATTCATAATATGTATTACTTTATTTAAAAAAATGTAAACTTTAAGTACATTTTTTTTTAAAGTGAAAAAGCAAAAAGATCTTAGATAGAATAAAGACAGCATGAGAGTCATCCATAGTTTTATGCTATGAGGGGATGCTGCATTGGGTGATATGCCTCCCTCTCCGGCGACCTCTTTAGAAAGTTACTGAAGCATGCAAGGAGTAGTTATATAGTCTCTTTTCAATAATACCACCCTCATTACTGGCTTTGTCTATTTTATAAAGAATATATATATTACAATTGAAAAAAATGTATGAAAGTAAAAAAAAAATAAAGGAAACATCCTTTTGAGAAACAAGTTTTGCGTAGGGTAAAGCAAAGGAAGGAAGGAAATAATAATAACTTTAACATTACTATTGAAATAAACTTTATTCTTAACACAATATTAAGTAATAGCACTTGGACTGTAATTGGCCCTCTGAAGACACAGAAGCTCTGGAACCTCAAATTACAAATAATGCAAACACACACACACACACACACACACACACACACACACACACACACACACACACACACACACACACACACACACACACACAAATTTACATCAGAAGGAACCCTTATTACTGTATACACACACAAACATACACACACACACATGCTTGAATGCTTTTAGAAAGTGGCATTACACTTCACTCAGTGAATCAAAGGCAAGAGATAATTCAAGAGAGAAAAGAATGAAGAATGAAATGCAGTGTAAGAAAATGAGAAAGGATGAGATCCCTGATGTCATCTCGAGTCTTTTGTCATCTCCCTAAGCTGCCATTCTGCTCCAATCGGATTGGCTGATGTTGTCATCGCTTGTAAATGAGGTGCAAAATAGGGAGATGCTTACTTTCTACTGCTAATCTCCAGCAGTCCCTTTTCTTCTTTCTCTTTCTCTGACTTACTACTTAACCTGGTGTCCTTTCTCTACACTCAAGTCATTTTCCTAAAGTGCCTGATTAGTCTTCCTCTCCAACATCCTATAGTATAAAAGTCACCTGTGTTTGTTTACAAGCAAAACCATGTTGTGCAGTTTCCAAACAAATCTGATGGAAATTAAAACCTCATAAACAAATTTGACTGATTTGACGGGCAAAGAAGGAGGCTGTGTGCACACATATCTTAACTCTAATACACTCTCAAGAGAAGAAAACAAATCTAAGAAAGCAAAATAAAGCCCTAATTTTCTATTGTTTCGTGTGTCTACTTTTCTAACTTTATTTGTCTACTCTAATGTGCTTTGTTTTTCCATTGAATGAAACGTATACCATTTAATTAAATATTTTTTTTAATTAATATAAATAGAACATAGATATAAAATATAAATAAAACATAAATAAAACATAGATAAAACATAATGAAAAAAGTAATAAAATCTTGTCCTTTCATGTCACCTAATAAAGCATTTAAACAGCGGGTTTATAAAAATTCGGCTCATTTACCTTAAATGATGTTAGCCTTATTAATCACCCTATTAACATATCCCATCTTCAGGTTCAGGCTTGCAATATTCCCTCTTGTAAGTACATACATAAAATTTTATGAAATATGTTAAAAACAAGTTTAAAAAAAAACACTTAAAATGATAGATCAAGTACTGGGAGAATCCAGGCGAAGACTTACTACACCTGACAGGGAGATGTTTGTTACTGTGACCTCTAATAGTAAACTTGAAGTAAACAACAGTGACTCTTACCCTGCAGCTGCTCTACATTTACATTTAAATTTACATTCAGTCATTTTGCAGATGATCTTACGAAGAGTGACACAATATGTAAACAGATGAAGGCACAACAAACAAAGTACAAGCAGGTTCAATGCACGCAGTGCCCGCTTCCAGGACAAAACCTGTTTACGAGCAAAGTATTTTGATCTGAAGGACATTTCCTACATGAGAGTGGATCTTTTAAGCACTGGTAAAGGAGAATGTTACTGGTGCCTTTTTACACATGCTAGGGATGTACAGCAGGTAATTAATAAAAAGGCTGACTGCAATAATTGTCGACTTAACACAAGTTCATAAACAGCCAATGCAAAGAGGATGAGAGTCAAACTAAGTAACATTTTGGTTTGCAGTTTCTCCTGCAGGCTTAAACTAACCCAGTGCTCAGTATAACACTTAATTTCTAATAATCATAAATCATTTGAATACTTCATTTGCATAAAATGCTTTAAAGGGTCTTCTACAAAATAATTTCATTGTCAACATTTCTTTCCTCTGTCACAGCTTTTAATTACAGACAAACAATTTGGGCAAAACGTTTGCATACACCTCGGCTAAAGTTTTCATGTAACCATACATTTGCTGTGTTAAGTCAATTGGACTGGCAACTATTGAATTCATTCCAGCTTGTGTTTATGATATTAAAATTTCATTGTGTCAAAATTTTACATACACATTATTAGTAGTTAATGGCCTTGCATCCACTGTAGTATTCTAACAGGTGTAGCATTCTACAGGATTCTTACACAATTCTTTGCGAAAAAAGAATTGCTGGCCATTTTGCCCATTTCCTGACAGAACAGGTGTTCACAGTCGGAATGATGTTCTTTGGATTAAGGGCTTTGATCAATATGACTTAACAGGTTTCTGTTTGTTTGTTTGTTTGTTTGTCTATCTGTTTGCTTGTTTTTTGTTTGTTTGTTTGTTTAATCTAATCAGAGAACACTTCTCCAAAAACTATGGTGCAAACTTCTGGCTTTAGTCTGGCTTTTTTATGATGGATTTGGAGTAATAGATTTTTTCTTGCATGACATCCTTTCAATTTATGGTAATAAAGGACTCTCTTTATGTACATGCAATGTAAAAAAAAAATAAAATAAATAAATAAATAAACCTCCATCACTTCTTGTGGCCTTTTTGGACCAAGGTTATCCCTGGCAGTTAACATAGGTCTCCTTGAACAATGTAATATCTCAGAATTTTCATATTTGCAGAGAAACATGTGTACAAATGCTTATGGTACCTTCAGCGGTCTGAAAAATGCTATTAATTAGAATCCAGACATGAAGGTCCGAGGTTTGGCAGAGTTGCAGTGACTCTAAAATTCACTCATATTTGTTCACTCATAGTTAACTAATTTTATTAATTGGCCGTTCAGAAGCATTTAAAAGCTATGATATCAATTTCTGGAAACTTCTGCATTTTTTAAAGAGACTGCAAACTGTATGTATTATATGTAAAATCATTGAGTTCTGATATAGTCAGTTAAAACTGAAGAAAATGCCTTCCTCTATTTAACTGTTTTAAAATTACCGCTGGTGTGAACAAAGTACATGCTCTATTTACTTAAAATGTATGATAATACAGTATAACATGAGTAAGAACTGACATAAGATATCTTTAGCCTAAGTATATGTAAACTATGGCCTCAGCAGCAGTCCTTCTTAAATGATTCAGTAATGGGGGGAAAAAAAGGTCTTTAAGCTTAGGGTAGTTAAGCTTAATAAAGGAGCTTTACTTGGGAATCTTTGTGTTAGGAAAATTATGTATTGTAAGGTCCTACACAGAAGTTCCTTCAGAAGGACGACCTTAAGCAGTCTCCTTAATTTAACCCTAAATTCTGAGTACACCGTATGGTTTAGGGGTTATGGCTATATGTTCTACTTGAAATCTTTTGTAAAAGGGACATAATGTGTTGTCAATTTCTATTTAAGGATAAGGATCTTGCACAAGTTGGTGAATACTCTAATTCTACTTATACATTTATTCCTAAGTTTAGAAAGTATTGAAGACTGCGTTTCAAACTAACTTGGATGAGTTACAGTAGCTCGAAGCTCAAAAAAGACAATATCTAAGAAAATGGCTGAGCCTGCCTCCTTCTATTCATTTTTGTAGACTGGTGGAATAAATAAAATATACAATTATTCATCTTAATATCTGAGAAGTGTTTTGAGTTGAGCATTACCTGCATAACTGCATAAAATAAGTCAGGGTTATTAACTTGACATAAAGTCGTGTTCCATTGGACATTTAGGACATTTAATATTCCAATATTTAATTTTGCTTGCATTTTTCTTTAACACATGTACAGTCCTTATCTAGCTTTTGCTGGGTCAGGCAGTGTTTAAGTGCAAAAGTGCTGCGTAAGGCAGGGATGGCACTGTACCCACTGGTGGCCAATATTTGCTAAACTGTAATTTTTCTTTGAGTGCTATTAAACCTCAATACCTTGCATTCATTTAATAGTACAATGTCAGCTAGGAATATATAGCCTAAACAAAATGCTTAAACGCAATTTCATTATTTACTTAATTATTCAATTTTATCATAATTTTAAATATCTTACTCGCAGCTAAGCAAATATCTGGCTGTATACTTCCATTTTCCATTGAAGTAAAATGTTGACACTCTGTACTATCATAGATTTAAAGTTGAATTTCTCCACTTTTTCCAGCCCTGACTGTATCCTCCTTGGCTAGGTGTGGTAGCTTGTAATAGAATAACAAAACAGCAGCTAGCATTCCACTCCTCCACCCCCAGTCTCTCTCTTTTACTTTTTTTTTTTTTTTCAGAGGATTTGCATCAAGGACTTTTGTTACAATGTGTCCTCTACCCAGGAGGTGTTCTTCACACTCAGTTCTTGCAAAATTATTCATCCTTGTAAACATGTAAACAGCAGTGAGTCAACAACAACAACAACGACGACAGCACCAAGTTCAACAAAGGACATAGGAACCACAATACAACATCATGCCAATGACACCCTTTTTTTTAAGGTCTCTAGAATTTGACCTGAGTTTGTCAATAAAAAAATAAAGCTTCCTTGACAATTGTATAAGCTACAAAAGAGGTTATAAGAAGATAAATATAACTTAAATGCAAAATTTCTTAAAAAAAAAAAAAAAAACTTAGTAATGCTAGTGCTAGTAATCGGCACTGGGAGTTGGGCACATGGACCGTGTCTTTTCTCAATTGTAACTTACTTTGAATAAGAGTGCAAATAAATGTAAATATATAAATAAAAGGCAAACACTACTTAAATCTTTGGTATAAATGCTAGCTCATAGATATGATTAAAGGAGCGTAAGGGGAGACACCCCCACCGTCAGCGAAAGGAAATAACATTAGGGTTCATTAACACTGCATTACGGCATGTGTCCTGAGGGAGGAACTGGGCAGACAGGCAGCCTTCCATGTCCAGAATAGACTATAAACTGATTAGTTTGGAGACCTGTGTAATATTATCTCATATTCCAAGGCTATATTTTTATACTAGTCTTGAAAAGATGGAGAGTGGTGAAGTGCTGGTCAGTGAATAAACATAGGAAAAATTCATAACAGCTTCTTTTCTTCCAACATGTAGGGTGAAAAAGTATATATAGATTAATATACAGTATATTTAGAGAGTTTTTACTTTAGGTAAACAGTAGTGATTAAATTAGATTCAAAGATGTTGAGGCAGTAGAAGGGTTGCTGCCTCACAGCTCGAGGGTTCTGGTTCGATCCCGAGCTCAGGTTGTTATCTGTGAGTTGTCTCCATGTCAACATGGGTTTCCTCTGTGTTTAACTCTCCCTAACATATGCTGACAGGTTGACTGGCTACTTTAAGCTGTGAATGAATGTGCATGAACTATTTGTATGGCCTGTCATAAACTGGTGTCCCATCTTGTGCCCGCTGTAGCTGTGATAATCTCCTAGGGCGATGATTAGGTGGAGATTAATGAATACATGTGAGCATGCAACAAGGTATTACTCCAACAACCATACCATCTGATAACTAAGTATAAACTATGCAGTCAACCAAAAAAAAAAAATAAATAAAAAATTATACACACTTCAGAAAAAGAAAAACAGTATGATGTATATTATATTAATATAACATTAATAATATCATATTGTTATCAAAACATTATCAAATATATAAAAATCTAACGTAGAGCAATACATTTCAAATTAAAATGAAAGGCTTTTAAATGTGTATAAATTTTTTGCTGACTCTGTATTTAAATCAAACTAATCCATTTTTGCACTCTCTTCCAAACATTATAGGTGTATGTTATAATATAATAATACTAATACTACTACTACTACTACTACTAATAATAATAATAATAAAAAACGCCGTTTGATAGTGACATGCAGCAAAATAACAGTAAGGAGTGGACGAGAGTTAATTAACCTTCTTTTTGCACATGTTAATTAAAAATGGTTAGTTGTTAAATACTGAATTAGCAGATAAGGAGCATGGGGAACAAGCAGTGATCAGTAAAACTGTGATGACTATAATGAGACTTGTTAAAGGACACAAAATTCTCCCACTGAGAGCACATCTCACTTCACAAAGAACTGGACCCCCAGGACTTATAGCATAATGTAAGAATTAATATCTGAAACACTCTTAAACATTGCGCGCACATGCCGGCATGAACTCACACTCAAAAAAGGTGGCATGTTACATCACGCTGCAAATGGTCACATGAACTGCTCTTTATCCAAGCAGTTTATACATGTATACATGTATGCATGTATAAAGTGCCACACTTAGTACAGTACATGCAATAAATATTCAGCTTTGAAGTTTATATCTTCATTTCAAGGTCTTGAACGTTCTGTTCATTTAATTATACGTCAGGTCAATTAGCACAATCTCCCCATGTGACACGTGCGTGTTCATTTATCTGCACCTGGAGTTGTCTATTATAATAGTCTCAATACATACTGTATACATCAATCAGCCATAACATTAACACAAAGGGGCACAGCGGCATAGTCGTTAGCACTAAGGCCCTGCTCTCCAAGGGTTGAGAGTTGGATTCCCGACTCGGGTTTGTGTGTGTGGGGTTTGCATGTCCCCAAGCTTGGTGGGTTTCCTCCAGGTATTCCAGTTTCCTCCCACAGCCCAACAGGTGCTAACTGGTGTTCCCAAATTAGACCATAGATCGTGTGCTTGTGTGCTGCAATAGTCTAGAAGATGAATGAAAAAAAAAAAAGTAAACTAGTGACAGGATCAAGGCTCACATGTGCTCGTAGGGACTGATCGTGGTCTGATCTCACAGAAAAGTCAAGGTGACATAAAAAAAAGCAAATGCTTGCCACAATATAAAGACACCAGAACATTCAGTGCTCCACAGCCTGAGTGAGGACCAGCAAGCAAAGAGCCAAAGACTGCCACCAAATTCCCCAGATTGAAACCAAATCTGATTGAAAGCCTGTGGAAGTCGATTCATAAAGACTTCGCCCTGCAACCCACACCACCCAAAGAGTCCACTGGCAACGTCCTGGTACCAGACAAGACAGCACAATTCCAGAGGTCCTGTGGAGTCATGCCCCAAGGGGCTAGAGCTGCCTAGGTGACACAAGGAGAACCTACACAATACTAGGCATAATTTTTTTTGGCATAATTTTTTGTGTTGTAATGTTATGGCCAGTATATCAGTGTATGTCCTATAAAAAGCAACAATTAAAAGGAATGAAGGTTTATTTAAATTTAAATCTTACCAAACACTGTTATCTAGGACAACCTACAGCTATGTTTAATGAACTGCAAATCAACTAAATTACACTTAATAAAATGTTGTTGTTTTTTTACTTGAATTTATGCTGAAAGTTGTGGTTTTTGTCCAAAAGAATGTAAAGTTGCCAGGCAGACTGTGAATGAGCAAGTTTTTACCAGTCCAAAAAAGGCCAACGTTGCCATCTACTGGCCAAACAGGTCATGAGCATGGCACCAAAAATAACAGAAAACACAAGTAATAAAGGTAAACTACTTTGGAAACATATATTTTATTAAGTTTTTGACTTGGGATTGTCAGTGCACCTTGGGTTCAAGCGTAACTGTGTATGTGTGTTCACTGTGTAGTCTGTAGCTGTATTTAAGGCGTGCTCAGTGGTATGTGACAGTAGTAAGGTCATAGGTCATGACCACTGGTTTGTAAGTGAGGTTTTACAGAGGTCAAACACAAGGTGCCGCCTTTTTCACATCGCTCAGATGGGACACAATACTGACAATACTCAAACTGATCACGCTTGCAACATTACCGATTGCAGTCTTGTAGTCAAAGTATGACACACGGCATTATACATCATTGTATTAGTGACACATCTGGCATTGCATGTATTTGGGTTTATATTAATACCGTTTTAATATCTGACAACTCATTACAAATAATAAATGACAAATGACAAAATCCTAATTAGAACAGGAATGATGCATTTAAGGGCAAATCCTCCCAGAGGAACCTGTATGTGCTGCATTATAAGCAAGGCAAACCTTTTCAAGATGACTGGAGGTACAGCACAGATACAGTACACAACTGTTATGCAGACAGTGAACTAGACTAATAAAGTATTTCACACATCCTGTATTTGCCCCAGATTTCGGGCGTTCAGAGAGAAGACCCTGTTGTGAGAAATATTGGATACTGAATTACATTAGAACACACAAGCACGTTATCTCCAACCTTGCTCATGGTGCCCTGCCAGTTGGTGATATAGAGACACTGGGATGAGTGTAAACTTTGACTAGTGTAAACCTGAGATCACCCATTATCAGCTTGCAGAAGGAACAAGTTCCATTTGCAGGTTAAGAATGGGGGCAGAGCGGCATTTCTGAGCCAACGGGAAGACACTGAATCATGTCTAAATATGCAATGTGTGTGTGTACTACAACAAAAATATGAACTTGGTCTTGGTCTCTTAGGAGTGACGATACTAAGAAATGCACTAACTTTGCAGGAAGGAGATAAGTACAGTACAGCTGGATATCATTTTGAGTTGTCTAAACAAGTTAGATTAACTCAGAAGTATCAGTGGTTATTGAAAGAATGCATCAAATAGGACATACATGCCCCTGGGGAAGAAGAAGAAAAAAAGGCCAAAAGTTTAATTCAGAAAGTCATGACAAGCAAGAAAAGTGAAAATCAATCACGTTATCTCTTAATATAAAAATATGTTCAGTTGAGGTCTCTTCTCTTGCAAGTGAGGTAAAGTAGAGCGTATCTGTCTTAACACTGAATATTTGCAATTTAAAAAGCTTTCTTTTGGAAAAAGCTCATCATAGACATGCATAGTGCAAAGCGCTGCATGTGTACAAGTGATTTAGTGGGTGATTTAAATATCAAGTTACCAAAACAATTAAAAACTTTCAAGGAGTGCAGTGACGTTCAGATAAAAATATATATGAAGCATTTAAATTTAATGATAGCACCAAGAACAGCAGAGTTATTATCTAGGCCCTAGAATTGTACATTCATCATACTGCGTACTATATTGAGGGTTTCCTATGACATGTCGGAGTGTGACACAGTGAGGCAAACTGTGAGTGAGTTCTGCTGTGGGCTCTCCAGGATTTAAATCATATTCGCACAGGAAAATAATATATATTTATACATATACGTGAAACACTTGTTATATAAAAAAGACCGACCTTGGGTCAAAGTTTAGTAACACAACCATGTACAAAAATATTACATCTGGACGTTTGTTTAAACTACTACTGTGTATACTGCAGCTACAACTTCAACTGTTGTTTAAATGCTAAAACAATTATAACAATACAAAGAACAACCTAAAAAATAAAAACCACCAGGGCTACATTTCTTGTGACTTGGTGAAGCCCTACTGTACAACGACTACAATCCGAGTTCACCACACATCAGCTAGAATCAGGTAGTATATGTTTGAGTCGTTGCATCTCTCTTTTGAGCTTTAGCTTAATTCTAGGAATGCTTATTGCTTAAGATGGGTGTTGTAGAAGGGTTTTTCCTTTTTAGTGTTAAGTGCAGTGAAAGCATATATATAATGCACTGAGGAAGCAGTACATGTGGCCATAGATGGAGGTAGAAGTCCATCAACAGAATGGACATTAACTCCCTAGATTAAAGGCTAGATGTAAACTTTCGAGAAGTCACAAGTTTCCACAGCAGATGCCCATTTCCTGTCCTGAGATCCTAAAAATCAAAACATCAAAGAGCTGCAAACTAATTTTCCAACAACTTATTATAAGCATCCAGAGGCCCAGTAATTAGTATGCGATAGATAAGTATTATACTGCAGTCTCAAATTGAAGAGCAACTTGCTACTGAAAAGCCATTCGTTTCAGTTTCGCAGATTCTGTCTGGCACTGGTTGTCGAAATCATCACCGCAAATTAGCGAGTTTGAAATTAATCCCTTGCTACATCCAGAAGTGCCTTTTTTTTTAAAACTGGGCTGCTGATTTTTCAGTTACACCACAGTTGTTGACGTGTAGTAAGCACGGATCCCAGTAGCTTGGAGAATTTTTTTCTTCAGTTACAACATTTACCTTAAATATCATCAAACATGACCTGCCTCATCAGAGCATAAAGATCTGGCTCGCGACTGTGTCAGTGCCTGACCGAATCCATGAAAGATGAAATACGGTGATATAACTAGCAAGATAAAAAACAATTTGTTAACCAGGCTAACTCAGGGCTGCATTCAAATGCAAAATACACATACTGAGTTAAGTGTGTGTGTGCATATACTAAGGAAGCTACGGTAGATTTGCATGTGATTTCAGCTTGTGTATCTACAGTATGAACACACTCCCAAGAAAGCGCTCCTATCATGCTTTGTACCCCCTGTGGCTACTTGTCAATCGACAGGCCCTTGAAAGATGAGGCGGGTGAAGCCGGGTGTGCCTGTCAGGGGTGTTGAGCAGAACGGGCATATGGGCTGGAAGGCGTGGGTCCCGTGTGGCAGCGATGTCTCAGCCCAGTACTTTGCCGTCCTCTCTGAGCACACGTGGCCGCAGGGAACAAAAGCATGGGTGGGAGCCCCTGCGTCCACGTAGAACGCAGGCTCGCAGCCCAGCCACAAGGGCACGTAGGGCCCTAGCGATCGGCACAAAGGGCACTCCCTTCTGCCACCTGTGCTAGGACCTGCCTCGCGCTCGCGGCTGTGCTCAGGCTTTTGACCCCAGTCATGTCGGCCATGCACATGGCCGCAGGTAAGGTAAGCCCAAGGCTGGCGTTCTTCCAGGCTGTGGCTACGGGGTAGGCTGGGAAACGCCAGCGTGCTTAGGCCAACTGGGCACTGTGGACGAGCTGCATTAAGCTCCAGTCGCAAGGCGTCAAGGTGGCGCAGAGTGGGTGCTTTAAGCAAGCCTTCGGCGGTGCGCCACAGCAACGTTGCACCACACAGGTCTACCAGAGAGCCGTCCTTCAGGGCACTGCTTTCACCCTGAGCCTAAAGTAATAAAACAATGCAGTAACATTAGAGAAAAATCATAAAAACACACCAACCATTGTATTACATAACAGTTATTTCTGACTGAGTAAGCTGATTAAACTAATAATTTTCAATAATAAACACACAAAAGAATAACTAAAGATTATGGCAGCTATATATTTGTTCTCATCATGTTTAGATGTACACCTCTAGATTAACTTATTATTAGCTCTTCTGCAACCCTGTTTTTGGGTCAAATGTCTTCAAAATTTGCATACACAAGACAATGTGTCTCAAGTCTCAAGTTTGATTTAGACACTTTTTACTTCTTCTGGTGTATAAACTAACACAAAATACCATAAAACATAATGTGTTTGTGTTATGTGCCTGCTTATATTCAGAATTTAGTCTCCTGCTATATCTAGTGGTCTGCTGTGGGAGCGAGCGAAGTATATGGTTTAAGTGATCTTACTTACCAGTTGGCCACGGATGGGACCTGACCTGGTCTCTCTCAGAGTGTAGACATTTCCACAAACAGAAATCTCCCTCCACATGCCCTGTTTGGACTCTTCTGGGAAACCTTGTGGATGCATCACCAGTACTCCATTGGTTGTGAGGCCATCCATCTGACCATCTGGGTTCTTCCACTTTGTTGCTTTTTCCTAAAGGAAGAAAATTATATATGAAGGGCTGTACATAAAATATAATATATGAAGTGTAATAACAGCCTGTAGGACGGTCTAGATCCAACATAAACACTTGGGCATGCCTTGGCATCACACGCATATGTGTTTTTTGAACTCCTGATTGAGTCCAACTGTGCTGTTATAATAACATCCACTCTTCTGGGAAGGCTTTCCACTAGATTTTAAGACGTTGCAGATTTGAACATTACAAGGGCATTAGTAAGGGCAGCAACTGATGTTGGGAATGAGAAGACCTATGGTGCAGTCAGTGATCCAGTTCATCCTGAAGGAATAAGTGAGTTTAGGGTCACGGCCCTGTGCAGGCACTCAAACTCTTCCAGATGAGTAATGAAAAACTATGGATGTCACAGGAGCACTCTCATGTTGGAGCATGTCTGGACCCTTTAGCTCCACTGAACTGTGTCTTGTGTTAATACTATTAAAGAAACCATGAAACCGGAAGTCCAAAAGTGCATCTTTAAAGATTTCAGTGGACAAAAATAAATTCATTAGTTAAGCCACCATGCAAGTGTAAGCCCTAACCTAGGTCAATGTTTTCATTGTACAGAAATGTACGTTAGGTACGTTATAAACATTTATAGTAATGTACGACATCAGCCACAGTCAGTATCAAAGGATCACATCAGGTTTGTGTACTTGACAAAAACCCACCAAGTTACTGGACAACTTTTCAGACACAAGCTACAGTACAATTCCGTCCTTATGTCACTTGTAAAATATTATTTAAGACTGCCTATAAACTTACTTTTTTTAAAATATACATTTAAATTGCTAGCAGGAGAGCTATTAAAGAACATTACACGGCTAAGTCTTTCCTCATACCTGCACGTTCCTGGCTGTGAAAAGGTCATGCGCCTTCCATGTGTGCTAATTAAAAGCATGTAGTGCACAAGGCAGCGGGATTCATACCTTTAGCCATAGCATCGAGATAGCATCAACAGCGTGAAGCACATTCTGTTCATATATACCAAATATAAACTTAACTATAAACAAATAAAAACATTTGAAGTCAATAGCAGGTAAAGTTATGTCTTTCACTAGATGCTGAACAAAAGATTTTTTAAAAATCCAGATGAATGCAAGCCAGCTGGAGCTAACATGTCCACTGCCCAACTAAATAAAAACCCATCAGCCTTGACGTAGAAACTTGGTGTCTCTACTGATTTGTCCACTCAAACTTTCCCCTGTGTAGTTCCCTTTTTCTTGTTTCATTTGTGTACTTTTCACACTGTCAGACTCCTGTGCTTAACCCGGATCATTTCACGCTCTTGACCACTTGAGATCTAAATGGAAATCTCTCTAGACACATTAGAGGAGAGTCTGCTAACACTTACAATAAGTGTGGCAATCCATTATTATAACTACATTACAGGAGTGCCACATGGAAGACAGTCAAGCTGCACTGCCTTCTTCTGATAGCGTACTAAACATGATGGACAACCATATGTTGCCTTTTTCATGCACTACTGCCTTGTGTAATAAAAAAGCAAACCTTAAAATGACACAGATATTTCCAAAAGCAGTGAAGGATTACCAACCCCGAGGAATATGTTTTTGGAGGAGTCAAAGCCAGCTGCATAAATACGGGCAGTGTAGGGGGGGTTGCGCTCACACACCACTCTGCAGGCAAAGCGCGAGATGGTACTGGGTGCGACAGAGTCCTCGCTCTCTTTTGATCCTCCTGGGGTATCCGTCACCACAAAGTCTATGGGGCTCTCAGTGGAACGGCCAATCTAGAAACAATGGAAAAACCAAGTGGTTTTAGAGAATGCTACATCTGAAATTGTGTCAAATGAACATGACATCATTTATACTTTGATGATAACTTTTGTTAAGATGGCAATGATTTGAAATTATATTTTTTATTATAGTACTGTTAGGAAGCGAATGAAGTTTCACATCATAGGACAATGTTAACTTCGGGAAGAGGAAACAATCATTTTCATATTTTAATTTCACACCAATTCCCATCATGTGCAGAGGAACAAACAATGCTAGAGAAAAGAAAGAAAAAAAAACAGAAAAGGAAAAAAAAATTTTTTCCCAAATAGTGCATAGACAAGACGGTTTCCTACAATATGCATAATTAATAAAGCATACGTGCTATGAAAAGGTCTTAGATACATGTAAGAAACTGTAAAGATACCTACAAAAATGCTATAATAAAATGCTTTCTACAAGGTTGAATCTGCCCTAATACATTTTTAGAGAAGAGAATTACATAATTTTTCACCATTTTAAACCATCTCTTTGTTTTTCAATACACTTTGTCCATCTGTCAACAACCTTTCGTATTCCATCATTAAAAATGTTTTAGACTCCACAAATGTACTGCTGCCTTCAGTTCTTCATCAGATGTGAATCTTTTTCTGTGTAAGGGTGATTCCAGGGGACCAAACAGGTGAAAGCAAGATCAAGACTAAAGGGGGAACCCAACTGTCAACAGTGTGTGCATGCAAGTGTCAAGTCTGCGGACATGCATTGTCATGCAAAATCACACCGTCCTCAGTGTTTAATCTAAAGTTTCGGCTTTAGCACCTGATTTTAGCACAATAAGCATCTGACTGTAATCCACACAGCTGATTTTTTTCTGATGATGTTCCAATACTGGGCCTTGAGCATCCCAGAAAACTGTAAGCATAAATTTTGCCACTGATGGTTGACTTTTGAACTTTTTCTTGGTCGGTGATTGAGGATTGATATTGGTCCGGTGATCGGTGATCCATGCCTCGTCGCCAGTAATGATTCTCTTTAAGAAAAGTTCACCTTCCTTAGAGTATCGGTCCAGATTTTGTTTGCAGATATCCAAACGCTTCTGTTTATGCTCTTCTGTGAGCTGTTTTGGCACCGGGTGCACCCCCAGACAGCAAAAAGCTAATCACTGCACGCTGCTCTTCTTTCGTGCAAATCACAAGTGGGGCATCCATTTTTGCTCTCGCTGCAGTTACAAATGAACTGATGTAACACGTTTAAACCTGCACAACAGCGACTGGGCAGACAGGAGCCTTGAACAGAAAGTACTGACAAGTTTTAATAGACCTGGAGTGCAGATAATTTTTGACTCTCTCTTGTACATGAATATGTTTTGTTCTTATTGTTAACCCTTTTGCTACCTCCTGATCATATCCAAACAGCCTTTCTGACAACAAGCAAACTGACGTCTAAAACTATCACGTCTGATAACCTTAACAACAAATTGTAGATAGTAAATGCAGATGTAGATGGATCTGTAAGCACCTCTGTATGCATTGCCTCATAAAATAAATGTGGATTTACAGGATATTTTTAAGTGTCTCACCTGAAACATATCTGTGTCATCATCATGACAGTATTCCACCACCACAGTCTGATTCCTAGAGAGTGTGAAGGAGATACTGTGCTGCCCCCTGCTATTAACCGCCTGAAATAAAAGGTCACATCTCCTCTTTAATTACAACCCCTATGATATATCAGTGCTATGCTTTAGAGCCATTTTAAATGTAATAAACACAGGATAGTCACAACGCCTGGAATGAATCCCTTTGTCTTAAATTACACCACACACCTTGCTGTCTTGTGGATTGCTGAGGATGTGCACGGCGCTTGGCTTGACACCGTTAGCTTTTGCCCGCCTGTGCAGAGCAAAGCGACTCCTTTTCCTCCCCTTGTCTCCACCAGGAAGGGAGCCATTGTACCTGGACATGAATTAAAAAAAACATACATCATCAACTAAAAATGTGTGATAATCAATATATTTACCAGGTGACATTTCTACTGACAACTGTTTTACTTTAATATTTGTGAAAATATATTGTCAATATTTTATGGTAACCGGGGCTTTTGATTATGCAATAACAGAAAGCGTTATGAGAGTAAAAACTCTCTTTATTTCTCTATATAATCCTCTGCTACGCTAACGAAATTAAACCAGCATTTCACTAATGATTGGATAATAATAAAGGTGGAAAGTTTTCTCAGGAGCCCAGAGCCATGATTAGTCTTCCTACTTTATCCCTGAAAACCTGGCCTCCCAGGAACTTGTAGAAACGGCTTGGAGCGATGTCAGGACTTTACAAGGATGTGGTAATAACTCTCAGCTGAGTTCTTATACTGTGTAAGTGGTGTTTGTGAATGATTGTGTGTATCAGTTTCCAATGACTGATGCATCTCTTCAGTCAAATGCAAAACATTTGCGCCATTCAAATGTTCTACTGCGGCTCAGAGACTCTTCACTGTACAGTACAGTCTTCTGTAAATTTTAATCAGTTTCAAACCTTTATTCACAAAAAATTCCCAGATAGTCCCAGTTTGACCTGAATACCCCTCATAGATAAAAACTCTCACCCTTTCTATTTCCCGCACTCATTTTTCTTTCAGGTTTATTACCGAAAATCTCAGAATGAAGATTTTTTTATTAGTAGATTATGAGTGAATTCAAAGGGGCATTGCAAACATAAACCATTTATTTCCCTTTGTTTTACCAGAATCTTTCAACTGGCATGTTGTACTGTAGCTAATACACCCGTACTTCACTAAAACACATATATACAGAGAGGAAGGTGTCAAAAAATGAGGAACAGAAAAGTTATCCATTCATCTATAACAATAAACATTTGTGCCTCGACAGGTTTCGGGGGCGGTGCATGGGCAGACAATGAATGCCACCAACCAGGGCAGTACTAAGAAACGTGTCTGGTCTAGTCGTGCGTTCAGAGGATAGATTCCAAGATTTTGTAGGGGAATTCTTTTCCAGTGCTTTGTATTATGAGGCAAGGATGAAAACACAAAGGGAAAGCTTCACTTAAGAGGCTTTCAGATAATCTCAGATGCACGTGGTGCTCCATAATAGGTAAAGAGATCTCTCCGGTGTTCCACATGTACTGGTTCTCAGAGGCATCTGAATGCTTCATGCACACTAACTCAGTTTGGCATTTAGTCTCTGCAGCCTCCAGTCCGCTGCTGACATAGAAAGGCTCTTTTGTTCTTCCTGCAGCTATCAGTGACAAACAGCACAACTGAGGCGAAGCATGGGAATCTGCAGAGTCGTTCAGCCGGTTTGTATTTCAATAGCCCTAAAGGCAATCACAACCTTGTCCTATGAACTCCGCCATGTGTTTGCTGTAATTTCTGGTAGTTAAGCTTGTCTAGGCAATAAAGAATCCAGGCTAAATAGCATTTCGGATTTTGATGTTTGGCCAGGTTTTCATACAGGCCTCAAGGTTTGAGCATGATCTCGCACAAACTCGTTTCATATGAAAAGTTAAAGATGTTAAATGTCAGGTTAGGGCCTGGGTTAGCACTGAATGAATGCATTTAAAGACGTACTCGTTTTTCATGGGAAGTAAAGTATACACAATTGATTTTGAGGTTTAAGGTATAGATATTGCTCGCATTTGTGAGTCGGTTTTATAAAATGTCTGCACTTGTTTGCAGTGGTGCAAAAGCATTGACCGTGTCCAGACTGGTCAATGTGCTAGTTCAGCACTGCACAGTGAGGCAGCAGAGACGGAAGAGCAGCACAGCAGAACCAGTGTTCACACGAGTGCACATGCGCACATGCACACCCACACCCTCACAGAGAAAATAAAATATTCAAACAAATATCCTCTTGTATATTCACGCCAGCCTAAAAGCTCTGAGCATTATCAGATATTAGCAGAAAGATCTATAGTCATGCACAGATAATTATAGCTTAGATTTCAGTCAAAGCCAACATCAATCTATTACACACAAACACAGACGTAGTAAAAAGTCAAGTACGACTCATGGACAAATCTTCATCTTCACAATACAGAACACATGTCTTGGCAGAAGTGATTCAGCAGAATGGCAAAGACTTCTCCCGCAGCAAGTCTGCTAAATAAACTTTCCTAATGCAACATACGTTTTATTACTCAAAGCAATAATGAAATTAACTGCTTTCTGGTTAAATATCCAAATAAAAGCATGCCACTTTAATATTAATATTAATACGTTGTAAAGTATGGAGCGATACTGAATAAGGATTAGGTTTGAAATACACAACAGTTTGCACTGTACTTAAACACAAGTCCCTCATGCAGAGTAATGAATGAGCGAAATAATGGCAAATAATCATTTTGATTTCTGTTTCAGTACTGTCTGAACATGTCACGCTATACACTTAATCTTAGTTTAATCCGAGCCGGTTGTTTGTGTTCATGAAAAAGGAGAAATGAAGAGAGCACTACAGCTCTCTGAATCTTATGCAAAGTCGATCACACTCACGTTATGATTTGAACTGTTGAAATGAAATTAGTAGAATAAATTGGGACGTGGGGGGAGGGGGGATCCTACACTAACTAAATCACCCACCTTTTCTCAGTATTGTAAAGGGCAGTATGAGTCTTCTTCTTCTTCTAATTAATTTACAGTGTAGCTATAATGCATTCTTTATAATGGTCTTTAAAATATGAGGTCTTCCATTCCACCCTTGATAGGTAGCTTTGTACAGCCTGCTTCTAATGTAGGCACTTAAGACACTTTTCTATGAAAAGCATTCAAAACAGATGATAGGAATAGCAGTGTTTTATCAAGTCACATTTTTGAAGTTTGATAAAAAATAATAAGGAATTTAAATTCACATCATTTTCCATGGGAAGGTCAGTATACACATGAGGTCAGTATATATATATTGAGGTTTACGGTTTAAACATGTTAACTAATTATTTATTTTTTTAATTCTAAAATCAAGAACTGAGGAACATGCTATGAAGTTATGCCTGTTTTACGTGATGTTATAACAGGGTTATTACATGTTACATAACAAGTATACATTCAAGCATGCCAACCTGTACGAGCTGATGACACTAAAACCCTGGTCAAATACCTTGGCAGACTTGTGCTATAAGTCAGATTACAATAATAAGATGTGATAACAATTGTCCTGATTATACTGCAGCACTGTCAGTAAACCTTTGCTGAAATTGAAAGTTTTGTGTAGTGAACACTGACAAACAGTGAATATCCCAATGCTGTAACATTTGATAAAACAACAATACCCTTGAAAGCCACTCATTACATGAAATTAGTTGATCTGGACTAACCGTTGTATAATTAAGCAACATTAATTACGAGTGCTGTTTTAAATACAATATCAGCATGCCTGTGATTCAGCTGTGGGCACAAGGCCACTGGTAATTACAGCCCCGCTGATATCCAGTTCAACATCAGGATTATGTCATGATTCATTTTGAGTAATTGACATTTCAGTAATGGTCAAATATTTTGTTCAACAAAAATAAGCCAGATGTCATTTAACACACAGACTGACTGACAGACTATATCAAGTGTAGTAACCTTTTTCATTAAACTGTTGTATTATGATGTGTTGATTACGAACAAGTGAAGTGACACAAATAGTACAATGTCCCAGTGTTATTGTACCACAAATCAGCACTCATTATTTGTCCATTCAAATTAGTGCGCTGAAACTCATTTTCGAATAATAAGTGATAACAGCCTTTAGGTGATGTAGTTAATTATTCATGTAAATACATTTCAGAATCCTTTTAACCTATTAATCGCATAAACAAAGAAAGTCAGAAATCTGGACAATCTTTCTAATTCCATGGTCTTTCCTGATTTTTATTTCTTTCTACATCATAAAACAATGCTAAAGGCATACAAAATATGCAATAATCTCTTTTGAACAGTTGCTATTAATACATGTGTCTCCTTCTCTGTATGCTCTGTAAAGCCTTTTGTAACAGCTTTAGTCTGCGGTGCTGTTAATCAGCGATTTCTGAGGCTGGTAACTCTAAATGCAGCAGTAAGGTTTGGTCTTGCTGTCTTGGGATGGTCTTCATGAGAGCCAGTTTCATCATGATGCTTGATGTGTTTTGCAAATGCATTTGACAATACTGTTATTGCAAGAAACGTTCCAGAACAGCTGACCTAAAAAATGGCTTAAAATAACAACTGACTGTTGTTGTTACTTAATTATCTAATTCCATACGTGTTATTTCATAGTTTTTAAGTTTCCAGCATTGAAACGAGACGGGAATATAACTCAAACCCTGAAGTTGCAAGGCCACAGCACTAACCACGACGCCAACATGCTGCCAAACATTAATTAGTGACTACAATAAACTGACAATAGCTAAAGAGAAACTAATAGGAATGCTAGATTGCAAACAACATACGTCTTGACATGCTGAAGAAAACTGGATTAAAATGTCAAAATAAACAATGATTATGAGATTCCATTAAGTCCCATTCTGGATGGATTGGGTTTTATGATTTCCTGTTTACTAGATGTGGTATTCCCTGTTCCTGTGTGGAAAATGTTAACTAAAAATAGCTACATAATGGGACACATTTTTTACCTTCCATTTTACCTCAGACGCTTTTAAATAGGACATTAGAATTCACCAGTTTTTTAAAATAAATATCAATATACTGTGGTTGCACCAGTATTGTCTTTTTTTGTTGGTCTTTTTACAGTATTGTATTTTCAGTATAAAACCAGATAATAACAACGAATATCTAGGGAATTTACATAAAGAGCCCACGGTAGCATCTTTCCCCAATGCATGAATTTAGATGAACACTCATTTGCAGATAATTAGTAAGCTGTGTAAATTCATGTTTTTTTTTATATCTATCATATACCATAAGCAATCTGCAAAGTATTTCACTCACATAAATACACATTACAATCACTGCCTGCATGGCTTATCACAAACTGCTCGGAGCAGCCATAACTATAATTAAACAACTTGAAACAACACACACAGCTTCATTTTCCTATTGTTTACAGTATCACATCGTGACAGACCTGGCAAAAAGACCCATTAATTTGTGCCACCACCCATGGAGTCTGCTAACACCAACAGGAGACTGACTCAATCCTAAAAGATCTCTTATAGACATCCTATTTTGTACTAGATAGGATGCACAACATATTATTTACTATGCAGCGTATCTCACATGTACAGGGAATACTTAAAGAGAATCCAGTGCTAATAAGTTCTGCAACACATAAGCAAGATATAAATCGTCACGGTTTCTGTAACAGGAACATTTAGCGAATTTACATTAAAGCATAACTTCAAGAGGTCTTCAAACTGTTCATTGACCCAAAGCCATTGCAGCATGTTATTTTTATGCTCTAGTTTGTATACCTGTGATATAGTTTGTATACTTGTCTTGTGATATTTTGTGATAACTCATAACGTTCAAAAAACCTCTAGCTTTGGCTATGTTTTCACTGTTTAACTTTATTGTAACCAGTATTAAAGCAAAAGAATAATGGATTACAATTTTACTATTAAGTGTCAGGTAAAAGCCATTAAACATAAGAGTAGAAGAGAACAAGGAAGTTAACTTTAGCATTATGTCTAATATTACTGAGATTTCTGAAAAAAAAGAAAAGAAAAACAGAGCAACACTCTCGCGTGCCTTCCTACATTATCAGCTATGGCTGTGTAGGTCAGACGATGAGAATGGTAAATACAACGCACAAACAGAGATTTCGGAGAAGACAGGCGGCACAGATGACATTGCATCAAAATAGCAATACATATTTTCGTGTTCAGGTCCGATTGGCTTCTATATTTGATTTAATCCATGTCTGAGACCACGTGACTTGACTTGGACTCTGCACGGTTCCCAAATGTGGAACAATTGTGTTCTCACTCATCAATTTTGGGGTCAAGTGTTCTCACGAACAATCCTTGGCCCATGTTCATCGAAAACATTTGTACACCAGCACTACATGGGACCAAAACAATCCCATGTTGAACCTGTATCAATATTTCGACAGCAGTAGGAGCAGATGCAAACTAAAACTTAAAATTATAAAGACAATCACAACTATCAAACTGGCAAAAGTTAAACAGAGTTGAGTTTTCTTACATTGTAAAAATAAACAGCTGTAAATTTTACAGTAGTTTACTGGCAGCAGGTTTGCCTAATGTACTATAACGCTTACAGCAAACAACTTAAACAATTAAAACAATTAAATACAGTAATATCTTCCACATTTTTATTTTCTGGATACATCTGAGCTGAAGGATAAGGGTCTTACTTGAGCGTGCAACCCAAACTGTTTGCCAGCTATGAGACAGGATTTAAACACACAACCCTCTGATCTGTTACTCAAAGTCTTAACCACTGAACTACAGAAGCTATCACATATAGTTTGCACTGATTAACCACTTTCACCTCCGAACTAATTCACACATTGACAAAGCTGTTGTGGCTCAGTGGTTAATTCTTTAAGTAATAAATCAGAAGGTTGTGTGTTCAAATTCCGACACATGACAGCCATATTCTTTGACATATTCATTCTTACTAATGATCTCAGGTGTATCCTGCATCAAGTGTTGACTGATTGTGTGTTATATACTATTTGCTCTCACTCACTCATTTCTATACTCTATTCTTATCCTGTTCAGGGTCACGAGAGAACTGAAGCCTCTCCCAAGGGACTAGGGGTACATCCTTGATGAGGTGTCAATCCATCACAGCACACACACTCACTCACACACACATTACAGGGAATTTGGAAACAAAATTTAGCCTACTCTGGACCCAAACCCGCACCTTCTGCATGGTAGGTGAGAAACCTACCACTGAGTCACCAATGCCCCTTATGTATGCTATGTTACAGTTACAATTCTTTTACAGGTTCATTTCATTTTCATCTGGGGGGCCTAGAGCCTATCCGAGGAGACTTTGGGCATGAGGCAGGGTACACCCTGGGCAGGGTGCCAATCCATGCAAACGCAAACAAACACATACACGGCACATACAATTTGGAAACACTGATTGGCCTAATCTGCATGTCTTTGGACTGTTGGAGGAAACCGGAGAATCTGAAGGAAAACCAGCAAGCACAACATTCAAACTACACATGCACAGACCTGAGGAGGGACTCGAACCCTCAACCCTGGAGGTGAGAGGTGACAATGCCGCTATGCCATTGTTTCACTTTATATATATATATTGTAACAATTATGTTACAATTCTTTTACACATGTTTATTGTAAGTATTATGGCACTGCAATGGAAAACGTGCTGCCTGTGAAAGTACTTTACCATTCATGTTTTTTTACTTATGATACATTGTACCTGCCCGTTATATGATCCTAGTATAAGGTTCCATTTACTGTAGTGCACATGTTAGTTACAACGTTAAAACCATAGTGCATAACACACACGAGGCTTTTAGAGAACATGTAGTTGTTATACACTTGACGTTACACCATGACACTATAATTACTGTTACTAGGCTACTTTTACAGAACACACTGTTGTTCCGAGCTCGTAAAAGCCGTATGTGATGAAAGAAGCGACCATAGAAAGGCCAGACAGGGTAAAGTGCGCATCCATGTGCTGCCTTGTCCACTCGCTAACGCCACGTTACTCACCCGAGTATCACCAGTTCGCCGTATTTCACCGGATCTTTGGAGCGGGCATGCTCGTTCTGATTCGGCGACAACATGGGACTGGAGCTAACGTCTCGCGCTCTCTCTCTCCTGCTCACGAAAGACTGCTCACAACTAACTTGATATAATAACTAGAGCGCTGAGTATTTTAACAGCAGGATATGAGCCAAAAATAGCAGACTGGTTTCCTTAGACACATCGCTGTTGTGTTGGTGAACGGAAGACCCGGGGCAGCTCGATACGAACACCCGAACTGGAGCTGAATGGGGAAAAAAAGGCTCGCGACAGAGTGGAGCGTACCATGGGTGTCAGAGGGGGCGCTAAACACTTGGTATGACTTCTTCAAACATTTTATCTGTAGTTGATCTATTTACGTCTTACCCATATGAGATATGATATTTTATAATCACCGTACATATTCTAATTAAGAACAAAACTTTCCATCACGTTGATATAGACATTGATTTTATCGCGCCCCACCCCCCGGCAAACAGTAAGAATGGTACGTTCTCAGAGAGAGAAGCTCGCCTTTATCATTACGTCAGTGTGCGATAGTACGCTACAGAATACTATGTGATAAATCCTTGCTAACAGTTACAGAAATTCCAAGTCTCACAGACTAATAAAAGCGTCAGATATTAATTAAACGTTAAATCCTGTTTCAGTTGTGAACGCACGAGTAA
This sequence comes from Clarias magur, assembly GCA_013621035.1. Lineage (NCBI taxonomy): Eukaryota > Metazoa > Chordata > Actinopteri > Siluriformes > Clariidae > Clarias > Clarias magur. Next base: position 3,668,690 of record QNUK01000013.1, on the reverse strand, counting down.
GTTGAATTGGTGTCCATCACATAATAATACATAAAACAGACATCTGGAGTAGAAACTGAATTATATCTGTATTATTGTAGACTGAGGTTTAAAACATAGGGACGGCTGTGAAACATGAGTGTCGCCTAGAACCGGTCCAGTCACTTTGATAGTCTGATCTCATATTGCATCAGCGCTGCATATCACAGGAAATCCTGCATTTGCACAGAGCACAAAGAAGCAGCTTATCCACTGGGAGGCGCACACACTGGCACAGATTTCAATGGCCACGTTGACGTTTGTGTGCACTAACAGCAGTGTTTCCCCAAATGCACGCTGCACTTTTAGGTGTTTCCCCTTTTTCCTAACACAGCACTGCTCTTCATCTCATTAAATGTTTAATACACATGTGGTTCAGACCTCAGTCATGCACCACGCACCACTCAGTTTTTGCACTACTGTCACTTTTAATTGCGATGTCTCTATTTGACCTATTCTGTCCACTGACTATTCATATTCATTCACATATTAACCCCGACACCTCGTTATATTCGGTATAGTCACCTCGTCACGCACACACACATACACACACACACTATTATAGTTTATGGGGTTTTGCAATACAAGCAACTGTATATATATATATATATAAAAACAAACAAGTGAAAGCTCTATAATATCTTCCTAGTTCACAGGATGTTTGATGATGATCTCAGTGATATAGTGAGAAATATAGTCATATATATCAGTAAATGAAATGAATATGGAATTCATCCTCATTCACCTCTTTGCACATATTCATTGCACATATTCATTTCATATGAAAGCTGTACAATACCCAGCTATACAATATCTTCATTTCCTAGTTCTTAGAACATATTGTATACAACAGATATATGTGCGGTAAATTAAGTAATATGGGTTCAACAAAAGAATAAAATAGGTTCACAGGCCTCCTAATAAACATAACACATTTATTTTATCAACATGATTATTTCATTATGATTCACATTATATGAATCATATTCAGGGTTGAGGGTTGATGGGATGATTCCCGCCTCGGTTCTGTTTGTGGAGTTTGCAAGTCCTCCCCATGCTTCGTGACATGTATAAAATCCCCAAAACAACACATAGGCTCACGCTGTTTTAAATTTTTTTTTTGAAGACTCAAATAGTTCATATAATGCTTAGATAATTGTTTTGTTTTGGATTATAATCACAGTGATTCTGGAGTCGATATCTGTAACACTTTGCGTGAGAGGGCGTGGCTTGTTCATAAGGAGAAGCTCTGATGGATCATCATAAAAAAAAATTATTGTCTCAGTGTAGTGATGATCAATTATGACAGATGTATAAAATAGATTTATTCTAAACTGCTAAATTTAAGTATCTTATTCTGTTAGTATTAATAGAAAAACATATCTGAAACCCATTCAAATAGCTGTATTTCGGGTCAGTCGATACTATTAAAACAGACGGCCAGATCTGAGTTAATGCTCTGTATCTATCAAGGCTTAGCGATGATATAATATAGTGTAATGAATATTGTATCTGCTCTGGCAGCCATAAAGAAGCTATAGTCTGATAAAAAAATGCTGACACAAAATCAGAGAAATAGTTATTTGTTGCCATCCACCGCAGGAGATAATTTTTTGCTTGATGTGTGTAACATTGTGCAGTTTTTAAGTTAAGATTGTGCTCCTGCTGAGAAGGCCGTCTTTTAGTCAGCACAAAAACAGGAGAAACAGAGCAGGTCAGTGGGCCTGCTTCCTATTCCAGAGAAAGCATTGGATGCATTTTTTTTCTTTAGTTTTGGTCAGGTAAGGTTTGAACTGTTAATGAATCAATTATATATTTATATATATATATATATATATATATATATATATATATATATATATATAAAACAATTCTGTTTTATGATCTGATCTTTATCCATCTAGAAATATTTGGTATTTCTGGATGGATAAAGAATTTCTGTCAAAATGTCCCATTTCTCAGACCAAGTCCTGCAGGGTCTCAGCACATCCCTTCCCCCTCTACATAGCTTCACACGTAATGACATGTGAACTGTTCCCAGAACTGTACTGGAGGCATGAACATCAGTCTCTGTCAAAAAATATTCACTCAGAATACTTTCAGACTCTGATGGCTGTTCATGGTCTGAATATGACTATAAGATTAAATGATTTCCATCTTTCCATACTCATCATATCATTCAGTGAGCTCTTGCGCCCTGTGGATGGGGACATTGTCTCTCTAAATGTGACCACACCCATCAGGCTAGAAATGCTCGTGACAGAATAAATGTACTCATCCAGAATAATCTTGTCTTCATTTGCACGCTGTGATCGTTCATTTTAAGAAGACAATAGAATTCAAATTGTGTCAGCAAAGGCAGAGGCACAATGTCTCCTTTAAGTTTTCAATTGTTGGTATATTACTCCACAACATTAGGCTACCAGCATTTTTTTAGTTGAGGGCATAAAAGCATTGACTGGAAATTACATCAGCATTATTGAAGCACCAATTGTGCTTCATATTGCACCCTGAATTGAACTTGTCTTAGGGGGAAAAAAAAAAAAACTAAACAAAAAACTTGTTGGTTTCAGGGTGGAACCTGAAACTACTGTATTCTAAGTGATCTGTACTGTTTGGAAGAGGAGTGTAATTCAGCCACACCAAAGCTGTCTTAGTCCAGCACTTAACAAAATATCTGTCTGATCTCAAGCGGTGTCAAGCTCAATAGTTGTTTTGTCAAATTGTTTAAAGTGTATAAAGAATTGGTGCTGTATCAGAGCATTCTGTTATTTCTATATTAACATGATTTTAACAAGATTTATTTGATATTTGAAGGATATGCGCAATTAGATTTCATTATGTACGTACTGTATATTCTTACACTCTTGAAACTAGGTTTCTTCAAGGGTCCTTAGTTCCTACTTGAAATCTTCTCTGGTGAAAAAATACTCTTATAAAGTTCTTATAAGGTTTTGGGATTTCCCCAGATTGAGGGAAAATGAAATCTTTATGATTCTAGACCGAACTGATTTTGTATGTTGAATGCATATGAAAAGGTGCTCACAAATCCTCTTATACCATAGGGTGACTTATTTATTTATTTTTGCTATACATCTAATGCTATCTATATATCCTTTAAGAATGTCTTTGTCTAAAGACGAATGCATTGAAATCGTTGTCATGGCTGGACAAAAAGTTCATGTACAAGAGACGATTCTGTAAGTGTAAGAAATGGCACGTATCATATACAGGATGTTTTGCAAAGGAAGTTACATTTTGCTAAAAAGTTCAAACATTTTAATTATGAAACCTTTGGAGTAGTACTGTAGTACATTAAATAGATATAACCCTCATCTGCGGCAGGACTTTTTGTCATAATCAGTTAAACAAAATGAATACTCTATTCATCACATCCATAATGATTGTCCAGGCTTAAACTTTTGGCCCTCAGACAGTGTGCGTGTCAACAATAGTCCCATCTGTCACAGCTCCAGCCTGACCATGTGTCCTACTGGATACATGCTGCACATCACCTTCTGTCATGTTGGATAATAGCACTGATAAACGCTCCTTTGAAAAAGCAAAGCAGTTGACATCACTTCCTGTATCTATCACATGTTTCACCCTGCTTCACTCATACCCCCTCCACTGTGCACACACATTCACAAAGTAAACTGTCAGCAGGCACAAAGCCCCGAAGGCCTTATAACTGTTTGCATGTTGGCTCAACAAAGGTAGAACTGTTTATGGGTGCTGGTCCATAAGTTCGAAACACATTCACAACCAAAACTACAATAAACTTACAACAGTAATACAACAGTAAAATACAGCAGCTGTTCAGTAAGTAGTAATTATTTCTTCTGAACACACTGACTTTCAGTGCTTAGTGCCACAGAGAGACAAAACATCATTTGAATGCCGTCGATAAAAATAAGCATAGTAGCATCATTTGGGCGAGTATTTCCTCTTACAGCGAACATCCTCCAGCTCTCCGTTACCACGGTTTCTCAGACTGACATGTGCAGATACTAAACCCGTGACCTACTCTTTCCGTTTTAAGTCTACAAACTTGTGTTTCTGAATTCGCTGGTCTGTTTTTAGTTACTCCTGTTGTCTTTTTTCTGGTTTGGTAATGTGTTTTGTCCTTATAAGAAAACACTTTAGGGACAATCCAGATTATTACTATATGGCAAAATAGTATATTGAGATTGAGAGGATATATATATATATATATATATATATATTATTTATGCTGGTTAACTGACCATATTACCGTAGTTTTGACCTGGAAAACAATTGTAGTGTTGTGCACTATGGTTAAATAAAAAAAGACATGCAAAAGTTCTATAGATAGCAGTACCAAAAAGGGTTCAGAAAGTTACTTTTTTCATACCCGTTTCATATATATATATATATATATATATATATATACACACACACTACAATTGTTTTCCAGTTCAAAACTACGGTAATATGGTCAGTTAACCAGCATAAAATCACACCTTCATCATACTGCATATCTACCGAAGTCCAAAGAGTGCTGTCATTTATCTGTTTAAACAGTTTAAGTTGTAATTGCTCAATGTCATCTGAGAATAAAGTGATCTATAACTTAAACTCAATGCAATTGGTTAAATGTATTGAACTCTCATATTATTATATTTAATTTCGTCCAGACTCCCTCCAAATATACACTGTATACTGTATAGACACCTTAGCAACCGTTAACCCCACATGTGAACAGTTAGTCAAATAAACAGTAAAAAAAAAAAAAAATCATCTTATTAATGATTCGCCTGAAGGTTGGGTGGGAAATTGTTACTTCAGTGCTGTGTGAAGACTGCAAATTAAACTGTAAAGAGCAGCTGTAAATTCAGGTTCTCGGTTAGCCTTACATTGATAAATTACACAACCTACAATGTTAAAACTGAGATAATGTGTGCACTACTACTTCGTGTAATGTATTATGTGCTAATCACATTAATGACTGGACCTGATTTGCAGGAAGCCAAGGATCTGACTCAGCAGTCCCAAGAACAGCTGGCCACTCCCCATATAAAGTATTGCAACTTACAACAAACTGAACTGTGCTTTCTTTTGAAATGGCTGTCACCAGGACACGATGAACACGAAACGCGTTACCATACACACAGCCAAGTTTTGTTGCATTTGTGATAGTAAATCCAACATGACACGTAAATATGTTTACGTGCTTTTGTGACATAATATTATTATAGGATTAGGTTATTTATCTCTATTATAGGGGATATATGCAGAATTCTGTCTGGTCTTATTCTGCATGTAGGAAACAGGATTAAAAACTCGGAGTGCTGCCGGATTGAACAATACAGGGAACTAACAAGGCCTTGTTTAGCCTCATTGTTTTGAGAACTACCTTTAGACAGAGTATACAAATCCACCCTCCCTCATTGAGTACAACATAATGGCTGGTGTTTTTAAGTCTAAAACGTGCAGTCGCAATCTGAACAACTATTAAAGCAAAAGAACTGTCACTCAGAGAAAGGGTTCTCACTTTTTGTAGCAACAGACCTCTAACAGGAGCATTGCCTGTTGCTGAACCTTCCACTGACAGAACATTACCTCAAAGTTTGCATTATTTATAATCCTACTTGTTTTTCAGTCAAGCTTTCACTTAAACCAATATAAAGTGACTTCTGACCATAAAAAACTGGTCCCCACTTTGAAGTTCACTGGCCTACATATGAACTGTGACAAAAGCAACCGCTCAGAACTTCTGAACACAGAAACAAACAAAAAAAAAATTAATACCTCAGATACTTGATGTTTCAGCTTTATGCATAAAGATCCCCATTTCATTTTTAACATTAATGCTGACAATGTGGTCAGAAGCGCAGAAGTACATATGGAATGACCTTGGGCACATTTGAAGTAACAGATGTTTATTTGATTTGTTTAGGAACTTATTAACCCAACATTGATAGAAGGAGTGTTCTTCATGTCAGCAGCAATCTGGCTACAAATAAAGTGTATTCTGTAGCACTTTCAACATAGCAACAGGTCAAACTCCAAAGCAACCTCCATTTAATGTGTATTGATATGCAGCTTTGGCTTGACGTTCCCATATTACAGTATTAGATTTTACACTGTGGGCTCACCGCTAGAGACTAGTATAACCTAATAAACACTAAAGACCTGGGTATTTTATGTTATTGGGTCACGGCAAACTCCTTTAATAAGGACACTGGTTGAAAATTATCTTCAATTTTAGCTGCACCAGAAGGAGATAAGTCACAGACCTGAAAGGACCCATGACTTCACTCAGGCGTTCCTACATTTAGAGGGTGAGGTCATCCAATATTCGCAGTTCTCCTAATGGTTCTCAAATCGGTCTGTTACTTAATGTAAAACGTGCATAGGATCATTTCCACGTTCCTGTTGATAGGTGCATGATTAACATCTGAAAAATGCTATCAAAATTATAAGCATCACATATCTTTGGTCTGATCACTGGAAATAGTGAATCATCTATGAAAACAGGAAGCATGATTTAGGCAGGTGTGAAAATGATTTTAAATCAAACACTGATAGTTGGAATATTAATATGTGCATTTGAACGACATTATAAAAAATGAATGATCAGTTCAATGAGAGTTGAACTGATGAACTTTGGATTTTGTTTACTTTGCTCTGAAGAAAAGTCCTTCCGCAAAGTATAAGAAATGAATACTGAAACTAATAATGAAACCATTTTCTTCTCACTTTGCTTAAATTTATTTTGGGAATAATTTCTACAACGAATCAAATTTATAATTATGTATATTCTTTACCACCAGTCTCAAGAAGGTGCACTTTCATTGTGGAACTGGAATATGGTTTGTTTGTTTTTTTATTTTGTCTTCAGCATAACAAATGTCTCTAAATAATACAACAAATCATTTATTGTAATTCATTAAAGCAAAAATAGGCTTGTCCAGCTGCATTGTGCAGCTGCCGATTATTGTATTTGCAGATCAGAATCCAGAGCACCGTGAAAGATCCAGGTGACTAAAGGTAGTAAGGTTAGTAAACACTTTTTGGGACACAAGGTCAGAACAGAAATGCTGACTTGCTCATTTGAGTGAACGGCTCTTGTACCTGCTCGCTCACTGACACCATTAGAGAAATCTCTCCTCCTGTGACTCTGTCATGTTGGCTCATCTCTTATGAAACTCCCTTTGTTTGTTCTTTCCAAGAAAACAAGCCAAACAATGTTAACACTCATTTGCAGGGGTATCTCCGCCCCATCAAAAAGAAAGAAATAAAAAAACAAAACAAAACAAAAACAGCCAGTGTCACAAAAAGAGAGAAAATGTCACGTATATCCACAAGTCATTATGAACATGGAGCAGCCAAAACTAGGCATCACTTTGTTTTCCTGTTTAAACTCCTTGCAATCAGAGAGGAAAAAATGTCACTCTTTACATTTCTGGATTCTTGTGAGATGACAAGCAAGCAAATTGGAGTTATGATGTCATTCTGGGACAGATAACGTGTCTGGGCGGGGAAGGAGGGAGGGGGGGGGGTGAAACCTTGGAGTGTGTGAGAGTTGTGAGAAAAGGGTGGGTGGCACACCCACTATATTCATAGGCAAAACCTGGGTTCCATGAATGCAAAATGCAAGCACAACTAACATAAGAATGGTGCAGTGATTAAAAGAAAAGATGAGCGAGGATATAAAAATGCAATGACTAAAAAGAAATCTTATTGAGAGCAAAAGAAATCTACATAACCATATTTCCTAAAGAACACTTTTATGTAATAATGAAAGACAATAAGTGGCATTTGTATGTAACAATTATGATAGTGCCAGAAGCAAACTTAAGAGCCAGCCGAAAAGATTGGTAAATAATATAAAAGAAAACCGTTACAGGTCATGATCAAAATCAACAGAAACAGAATTATAAACAAACTTCTTTTGAATGATTTGTTAAATGCTTCTTGATCATTTAACTTTTTTAATCTATCTATTTCTCGTACACTGACCAGTCCAACTGAGCAGTGCATTAAGATTTGTAATTTGAAGTGAGCCAGGTTAGCCCCTCGTATAGTCCATCACCTGTGGTAGCGCACGAGGGCTGCACATACCAATTCCTGTCTCGGATGCGGGTCAAGCCAAGCTTCTCTTGAATTTCGTGTGGCTTCATTGCGTCCGGGAGATCTTGCTTGTTGGCAAAAATCAAGATGATGGCGTCCCTCATCTCACGGTCATTGATGATGCGGTGCAGCTCCTGTCTGGCCTCATCAATGCGATCTCGGTCAGCGCAGTCCACCACAAAGATGAGCCCCTGTGTGCCTGTGTAGTAGTGCCGCCAAAGCGGACGTATTTTGTCCTGACCGCCGACATCCCACACGTTAAACTTTACGTTCTTATATGTGACCGTTTCCACATTAAAGCCCACGGTTGGAATGGTTGTGACCGACTGTCCCAGTTTGAGTTTGTAAAGGATGGTAGTCTTACCAGCCGCGTCAAGTCCAAGCATCAATATTCTCATCTCCTTGTTTCCAAAGATCTTTGAAAGCATTTTCCCCATCTTGTTGGTTGTGCATATATTATTTTTTATTACAGATGAAAAGTTAAGTTTTTATTTTTTTTGGTAATTCACCTTTGGATATGTTATGTGCTACTGTAATACTTCACGTTTTGGTTCAACTTCTAGATACTGTAACAGACTGCAAAACTATTGCTTCGCTACAAAAAGTATGGCTCTTCTAGGACTTAGTAAAACTTCTGAGTTAGATCAATCTGCATACTTTAGAGGAATGAAAAGATACTGACTGAAACGCCAAGTTAAGACCAGAGGGTGTGGATGAGCAGCCTTCCTGAACCTGTCTCGCTGTCCCTGTTGCTCAAGACAGGTCCATAAACGTCCACTTCTTAGCTCTTAAAACAGCTTGCCTTCGGTGCACAGTGCAGCTGGATGTGTTTCAGACTTCAGTAACACAGCGGCCCGCTCGCTGGCCCTCAGCAGCTCCGACTTCCTCCTTGTGCGCCGGCTCTCCGCTCGCTTTAGCCACTCGGCACATTCAAGCGCCCGGAATTCCCTTCACTTCATGCTGGCCGGTGCGCTCTTAATGGCGGAACAGCAACCTGGAAGCAAGCCGAAGACAAACAAAAGCTCCAAAGGTCATTGATTCATCCGAGTTTCCGTTCTCCGTGTCTTCTCTCCCTGAAACACAAGAGCCGTTGAGAAAAGGGAGGGGTAACACACAGGGACAGAGCACAACTTTAATCGGCCGCTCCGTCGCCTAATTTCTCATTAAACACACACAAACCACGCAAGAATTTCCAAACCCATGATTCGGAGCTGAGAAAAAAAATCATATTACCTGCCAAACACAGCGCACTCCCCCAAATCCGCTCTCCCCTTCGCTCTTCTCTCCCCCTTTCACCCGCTCGCTTCAGTCCCTCAGCCGCGCTGTGTTACCGGAAAAGGTGCGGACCTGCTTCACCCTCCACTTCCTCTGAAGCGCTCGTGCGCTTACGCCATTTAGCGCTTGTGCACTGAGAGGCTCGAGCACGAGTCTATCTTGAATGAAATGGACGCCATTCACTTTCCAGCACCTCGGCTTTCACCTTATTTTACACTGTCTTCAAAGGAACATTCAACTCCCAAACGTAGAAAAAAAATGTTATATGATTTTATAATCACGTTGTTTTTTTTATAAGACGTATTACGTATATATGTTCAACCTACTAGAGGAAACCAGCTCGGTGGCGTCATTTTACGTTAGGGGGCGGGACTTAGTGATGTCATGTCGATTTTAAATAATGCTTCGAAAACAGCAGGCGCGTTAAAGTCTGTTATTTATACTACAACATTAAAGTGGAAAGTGTGTTTGTGTTTTTTACACTAATTGAAAACACGCCTTTGCTCACCAGGAACATTTAGTGGGAATTAAAGTTGTAATAAAACTACCACAAAACTTATAAAGTAATACGGATAAATAGCAGCAATAATGGAAAGGGAGCATTGTAAATATAATCCATTTGTTTGTACGTGTGTGTGTGTGTGTGTGTTTACACAGTACTGGTCAAATGTTTGGACACAAGTTTGGATTATTTTCTACATTCTAGAACAGACACATTCTGCTGCAGATAAAAAAAAATAATAATTTTGAGTTATCAGCCTCAGAAAATACTAATGTATGCCCTAAAATTCCAAAATTTGTTACAGTTTTTATATAAAGAACAACTTTTTGATTTTTCATTGACCAACAACTATCTGATGTTGTACTAGTTTCTTTATAATGGGCTATAATTATCTTAATGGTGGTTATTTCAAGATTCCTATCTATCTCTGGTACAGTTGCTGGTTGTGTGGAGTTTTGCATGTTGTTCTCCCTGTGACCATTGGGGTTTCTTTTGGTTATCCTCTTTTCTCCCTCCTTTCAAAAATCATGCTGGTATGGCAAGTGGACTGGCCATTGTAGCCAGCATTAGGTGCAAATGTGTATATACTGTATGGTGTCCTGCAAAGGGCTGACTTCCCACTCAAGTTGTATTCCTACCTTATGTCCAGTGTTTCCTGGAAGCCTGCAGTATGTTGTTAACATCTATTTTAAAATTACATCTTTAATGCGCACCATTGTTTTTTTTCTACATTTCTACATAATGTATAGAACATATATGTGTGCATATATGTTTTATTTCAGTTTTGACCTGCTGAGTTTTACTGATAACTGTTACCAACCAGATTAGAATATGTGTTTGCCCTGTGATGGACTGGCAGCCTTGTGCCCTAAGCCTCCTGGGATAGGCTCCAGGGCCCCCATGGACATGAATACAGGATAAAGAAGTATAGATGATGAGTGATGAGTGTTACCAACCATCATGATAGACTCTCACAAGGTGTAACATGCACTGATAGTCTAACATGGTCTTGCAATGAACATTAACACCATTAGATAGCTAGAAGTCAGTAACCTGTATCCATTTGGTGATTTTAAATTTATTTTACATCATAAGTGTTCTCTTTAATCAATGAGTCTGTACAGACTTTTTAGCTCAGATTCTTTGAGGCACCCTTTTATCTAGTGGCCTCAGATAAACATTTCTACAATAATTAACTGGTTGGCTTGGTCCATTTGTATTACAAACTAAATAATTACAAAAGAAGCATTCTTTCTTGCCATCCAATAACTTGAATGGAACTGGTGTGTGTGTGTGCGCACACATGCACAAATCCACATTTTACAAGGGGTTAACCAAGACCAAGGCAGCATGGTATTAGCACTATAGCCTTGCACCTCCAAGCTTTACACCCCTTGGGTGGGTGTGGGGAGTTTGCGTATTCTCCTTGTGTGTGGTGGATTTTCTCTGGTTTCTAAGTCTCTAACTGTAGAAAGACTTGCAAATTATGTAAACTTACATTCTCAAATTGCCTGTAGTGTGCATATATGTGCCCTATGATGTATTACACCCTACGTCTCCTGGGATAGTTTCCAAGCCCCTGCACATGATAAAGTGGTATAGAAGATGAATGTACGAATGAACCAAGACCACAGTTTACAACAAACGTCGACATTAGAGACATATTTATTGATATTGTGACCAACATTTTTTTTATTTTCCAACTAATTGAAAATGTAAAGTGTTGGATAAAGAACGAAATATAATGTTTGTCATAACAATAAAATGAAAGGATTTCGATCATATTTCAATCGTTAATCAGTAGATAGTCAGGTCAAATCACGCTTTGCTTTAAAATCGAAACAGCCCCCAAAAGAATCATATCATATTCACACCTGGTGAACTGCCCGCCCTTTCAGCAGCAGCAGACGTAGTACGCATGCGCAGGACAGCCGTGTCCTTGTGTAGCTGCGCTGTGAGGAAATAGAGAATGAGAGCTCGGTAACTCGACCACATGTTGTTGAAGAGATAACTTCAAAAGTTGAGAGAAAAAAAATCCACAAACCAAATTTCATGGAACAATCTGGTACGTAAACGTTAAGAAAAATGATTTGGATTTGTTATAAGTATATTTCTGGATTAATGGTTGAAGTTTTGCGGTGATCGCGACGACGATGTTTACGGGCTAATGTTGCTAACGTTCAGCGAGTAGGCCTCAAACCAAGCCGCCGCTGTTAGCTGGCATTACTTTGTTGTGTAGACTAATCTGAAAAACTATAATTTATTGTATGTTTGCTTTATTATGAATAGATATGTTTCGTTAAAATTGAGCGCACAAAAAAAACACAGTTTCTGCGTTAAGTTCCTAAGTGACGAGCTGTGTAATTGTCCGGCTAACTTTAACATGCTAGCTGGTGGCTAATTATTATCCAGGATTGCCGTATAAACCGGTTATTATGTCTATAAATGTCCACAAACAGACAACTGTTTTTTTTTTTTTAGAATTATATTGGAAAACGTGTATGTGATTTTATTTTTTCTCCAAATTAATTTTGAGTAAAAATTAGTTGAGCGAGTTCTGACTTGGACGGCTAACATGCTAGCTCGTGTTTGGTATTTTAGCACAAACCCCGGAGCATGGCTTCGTTTCCGTTTGCCTAAATACGGTTGTATGCAGACTGTACAGCATTCATTCATGCTGTCCTAAATCTTTTAGAATGGCGTCTGGGAGTCGAGAACGCATCGATCATCAGTTTTATGGGAATAATAGCGCAATTGTGTTCCCCCTCTGACTTTTGTAAGCTGTTTGTCTTAGTAACTGTAAGCTCGCCTGGGTGATTGAAAATGTGCTCATGCAAATGAATTACCGTAAATGCTATACAAATGAGTTAATATGTATCGCCACTGGACACGGGTGTTGGGAATGCATATTAACCCAGCTATAGTAAACGCAGGGTACTGTGAGTATCTCCGCCTTACTATTGCCTCTGCTACGTCATCTCAGGGCTTCTCACTCAACTACATTATACCAAACTCTGCACCTGTTTAAAGAGGCCCACTATCCACCTTTTTTCTCCATGAAAGACGTGTAAAGCGCCACCAAACATATTGGACAGCAGTTTGCATAAATTAATCAGTACTTCTGTTTGTCACAAGTCATGCATATTTCTAAATAACTAAAATCTTTTTTTTTTTTTTTTTTTTACAGTCCCAAAGCATTGTTTACATTTGAGTAGAATCTTAATTAAAGAAAATGGCCATATACATTATCTTTGAGATTTTTCATATTAAAACTTTGATTTTTTGTTTTCTTTTCCAGAGCTGCAACTCCCAGACGAGGCCATGACCGGGATGGTTGGTGCGAACGCCTCTGACAATGGGGATGCTACTGCTATGGAAGGTGCAGGGGATCCCTTAATTCCTAACTTGGCTCCTGATGCTCAGTGGACAATGGACCAAGTGCCTGACACTTTCACTGCAAATCAACAGAACCCAGAACAAAGCCAACTGGAGCAGTACCAGCAGTACTCGGTAGATGGGCATTCAGAGTCTGAAACAGAGCATAAATCCGACCTTCCTGAACAAATGGAGAATACGCCGTATGTTGATGGAACTCAACCAGAAACAAATGGACAGGCTGCAGAGGGACATCTCAAAGAGTCTGAGTTGAGCTCGGAAAAGCAGGCTGAAATGGGTAGTTCAGACAGCCCAGCCAACATGGAGCTTGAGGATGGGTCCAAAGAAGGAAGTGAAGTAGGAGATCCCTCTGTGTCGAAGTCTACACTTCCCACTGACTTTGACAGACTCTATAAGGTCGTCGAGGATGATCCTGAGGACTTCAATGGCTGGGTCTACCTCCTGCAATATGTGGAACAAGAGGTAAGTGCCTCAGAATCTATTGAACAGATTAAGCAGAGAGCATGTCCGGTTCGTTGTAGGTTAATAGATGCATGTATGTTTTTCCAGAATCATCTGCTGGCTTCAAGAAAGGCGTTCGATGCCTTTTTTCTGCGCTATCCCTATTGTTATGGATACTGGAAGAAGTATGCAGACATTGAAAAAAAGCATGGGTACATACAGGAGGCAGATGAGGTAAGTTATCTGGTATAAAAAGATCCAAGCTGTAGTGGATTTTATTCAATGCCATCACGTTTGACTTGTTGCTAACTCTTATTTGGCTCCCCCCTCCCCCCCCCAGGTGTATCGCAGAGGTTTGCAGGCCATCCCACTTAGTGTTGACCTTTGGATTCATTATATAACTTTCTTAAAGGAGAACCAAGACACAAGTGATGGAGAGGCTGAGAATCGCGTACGAGCGTAAGTATTGTTCTCATGTCTAGACTCATGTCCATGGGTTGTATTGTAGGGTTGCTTGTTTTTTATATAAATATCTATGCTAAATATATTTTTTTCCTCTCCTCTCCAGTGCTTATGAGCATGCAGTTCTTGCTGCTGGTACAGATTTCCGGTCTGACCGTCTGTGGGAAGCTTACATTAGCTGGGAAACTGAGCAGGGCAAGTTGGCCAATGTCACAGCAATATATGACCGTGTCCTGGGTATTCCTACTCAGCTGTACTCCCAGCATTTCCAGAGGTTTGTGTTAAACATGTTTAAAATATCTCATTTGCTGTCCGAGTGAATGTAGAAGATAACGCTACATGATTAAATTAAGCCACACGCTTATGTTTGTTGTCTACAGATGGTGATGAACAGGTCTTTTTCATACTTATCATGCAATACAGAATGATGTTACTCCACAGAGTTTATACATTTTTTTTTTTAAATATATTTCCAGGTTCAAGGATCATGTGCAAAACAATCATCCCAAGCACTTCCTGTCTGAAGAGGAGTTTGTGCAGCTGAGGCTGGAACTTGCAGCTGCCAATAAGCCTACTGGTGAGGGAGAGGAGGAACCCCCAAGTGAGGAGCTGCCGCCAGGCACAGAAGACCTTCCTGACCCAGCAAAGGTAAGAGCCCTAATGGGAACTTTTGTGGGTATTAAACATACTAGGGATAGGGAGGATCCTACCTGATCCTGGAAAGAAGCAAAACTGTATAGGTTTGAAGAGGTGTCTTTCCGTTAGCAGCCCATGAATACCTGGGGATCCAAGTTGGCATCCAATCAGGGAGTCGATCTAAAAGTGGGACGGGACCGTGACAGATTGACACCGTCCCTCACCCCTCCCTCGGCTTGGGCCTGTGCAGGGTGTGCATACCATACTTATCCCAGCGCAAGATGCTGCTAATTTCTCTCGAGCTCATGGTGATGTAAAACCTCGGTAGCTGAATATGCAGTTTGCACGTCACTCGAGATGCTGTATGCTGTAATGCGATGGCACATAATTGTCTGTTTCTCCTCTAGAGAGTCACAGAGATCGAGAACATGCGACATAAGGTGATTGAAACGCGTCAAGAGATATTTAACCACAACGAACATGAAGTCAGCAAGCGCTGGGCCTTTGAAGAAGGGGTGAGTGTTAAAATCAACATTCTTTAGTCTAGTGTTGGTTAAAGTAGGTTGATTATTTGCACAAATATTCTGAATCATCTTGTTTTTTGTTTTTTTATTTAACCTGGCTTTTGTAATGTTGAACACATTTTGTATTTTTTTTTTTTTTTTGTATATTTTGTAAAGTAATTTTTTTTCTCTCAGATTTTGTAAGTGTCTAAGGTTATAAACTTTGGTTAGTATTTCTTCTGCACCAGTGATTTTACGCAGATATTTTTTTTTAAACCCTTGGATTAGATCAAGCGTCCATATTTCCATGTGAAAGCCTTGGAGAAGACTCAGCTCACCAACTGGAGGGAGTACCTGGACTTTGAGCTGGAGAATGGGACACCGGAGCGTGTAGTGGTTCTGTTTGAGCGCTGCCTGATCGCCTGTGCCCTGTACGAGGAGTTTTGGATAAAGGTAAATAAAGCTCCGTTCGCAGAGACTTTCGTTCCTCCTGTCCCCCCCATCAACGTTTTCACTTCCTCAGTAAAACTTCCTGCACTCTTTGCGTGTAACGTTGATATTTGACTGTATCTGTTGTATTAGGGGATGGCCAGCTTGCCACACAAGATTTGACTCCAGCATATGCCAACTTCGTTGCATCTCTCCGTCTCCCACTACCTTACAGAAACTTATCTTATTGGTTCCATGAAGGTGCTGATGGGTTTAAAACAGAAATTCTCAAAACGATCTTGTCAATGGAAATTCACCAGTGCAGAAATCAGAAATGAAGCCATAATTTGTGTTCTTTTCCCATTTCTACCTTTTATTCCCCATCCCCCTCTCTCTCCTCCACCCCTTTCTTATCTTTCCTTCTTTACTTCTAAAGTATGCCAAGTACCTGGAGAGCTACAGCATAGAGGGAGTGAGGCACATCTTCAAGAAAGCATGCACCGTCCACCTGCCAAAGAAGCCTACCATCCATGTTCTCTGGGCAGCTTTTGAGGAACAGCAAGGTGAATGTCACGCGGTCATCTTGGTGACCTTTTTCCTATATGAGCGGAAGTGTTAAAATGTACGGATAGTGTACATTTTATTTTTGTTAAGAAAGAGGTACTTTTCATTTCTATATGAAGAAGATATAGGGTAAAAAAGATATGTAATTATCAAGTAAGACGCACATATCTGATTCCTTATGAATGTTAACCATGTATGCTGTTTTCATGTAGTTGTCCCATCTACTGACATGCATATTTCATCAACTTTTCTGAAAATAGAAAATACAACTATCTCTGCCCAGTAGGAATTTCAGTATTGTCACCTTTAGATGCTTCATAAATTAATATTTTACAGACGTGCTATATTTTCTGATTAGTTGTGCTTTTAAAAAAATGTTCTCTAGGGAACATCGATGATGCTCGTGGCATCCTGAAGAGTCTAGAGGAGGCAGTTCCTGGTTTGGCCATGGTGAGACTACGTCGCGTGAGCCTTGAGCGTCGTCATGGGAACTTGGATGAAGCGGAAGCTCTTCTAGAGGACGCCATCAAGAATGCAAAAACCCCGAATGAATCAACTTTTTTCTCTGTGAAGCTGGCAAGGCAGTTCCTCAAAGTACACAGGAATATCGGGAAGGCTAAAAAGGTTTTGCTCGAGGCCATCGAAAAGGATGAGGTAAACTTGCTTTTCAAAGTTCTTGAAGCTTTATCATTTTCAGTAACATAACTAACAATTTTTTTTTTACAGTTTTTATGCTTTTAAATATGATTTAATTTGTTAAGGGTAAAATGAGTTCTAGCTTTTAACAGGTCTTTGAGTTCATAATGTAAATCCCTACTGTCCATCAAACACTTTATTTAACTGTAATTATTTTACTCCTCTAAGGAACTTGTTAAACTTTTTTTGTCAGCAGAATAAAACAAGTAAATAAGTATATTGAATAAAAAAAGTAGCTCTTTGATACAGGAAAACTTTAAATGTCTTAACTCCGTGGTCTCACCCAATGTCTAATCTGACCTCCCCCAGACCAGTCCTAAGCTCTACCTGAACCTGCTGGAGCTGGAGTACAGTGGAGACGTGCAGCAGAACGAAGCAGAGATCTTGGCATGCTTCGACCGGGCACTTGGCAGCAACATGCCGTTGGAATCGCGTGTAACTTTCTCGCAACGAAAAGTAGAGTTTCTTGAGGACTTTGGAGGTGATATAAATGGGTGAGTTCAGTATTTTAAGACTTTTACAACTTTTTTTCTCCTTTATCCTCTTTCTGCCACCATTATGTACTTATGATGTTTACATTCTATGAATGTTTAGAAGTAGAATAAAATCTGAATTGCTTTTCTCACACAGGCTTGTAACTGCTTATGAACAGCATCAGAAACTTGTGAAAGAGCAGGATTCCACAAAAAGGAAAGCAGAAAATGGGTATGTTACCAATGCAGATTATGTATTTGTAGTAATATAATACATTATATAGTGGCAACTTTAAAAAAAAAAAAAAAAAAAAGTTCTAAACAACTTTTAAACATGGTCCATTAACATTAAATTTACTCTCAGATTTCCTATAGCAGTTGCTGACATTTCTAAAATGTTTTACTTGCAAAGGTCACAAGAGCCAGATTCAAAGAGACAGCGTGTGGACGATGGCTCAGCAGCATCTGGTCAGATGATGCCAGACATGCAAGCTAATCATGCAGGATACAACTATAATAACTGGTATCAGGTGGGTGTTAACATATGTACCATAATGGCCTCAAAATACAGCCTGTTTTAAGATTTAATTATTGCCTTAATTTACAAGTAGTTGTCATTAGAATTTGCTAAAATAGCTTTTCAGTTGAACAGTCTTATGTTCATAACAATTGTTTCTCTTGTGTTAATAGCAATACAACTCCTGGGGAAGTCAGAACACCTGGGGCCAGTACGGCCAGTATGGCCAATATAACCAGTACTACCCGCCACCTCCAACATGAATGCCGTGCAGGCTGATGGAGTGACACTGAAGTCCCTTTTACCTGTTCTTATTGCTACTCTTGACATTCTCAGTCATTTGACATGTTTCTTTGTGTTCTGAGCATGTTTTGGAATAGAAGATTCTTTTTCTGTAAAAACGTGCGGATGTTTAATTTTAGCTTGATTGACCGTGGTCTCTTTGGAAAATTTGTTGTTTTGGGAGCGTTACGTTTGTATGAAAGGACATAGAAAATTCTGAAGTCCTCTTTTTGCCCTCCTAAATGTGTCATCCCTGTTTTCAGAGCCAAATGTGAAATGAAGGCTTTTTATTTTGAATTCATTTCTTAATAAAGAGATTGCTGAGACATTCGACTTGGTTTTTAAGGTGTACGCTAACGTCTGTGTTGAACTTCTGAGTTACAGTGTAATAATGTGATTAGTGATGTCTACATTACTTGCACAACAGTTTGGACATCCTTCTGTTTTCAGTTAAAAATAATGTTTATCTCCCAATACAATTGGATATAAGGAAATGTGATGTATTGAGAGAGTTTGAAATGACACTCTTTAATTCTACTAATAAAATGATCACCCCAACAAGCCTTACTAACGTTAAGGGTGACTACACGTGAAGGAAAAATTCATATCCTAAAGAGCCATGGGCTGCTCCTCTGTCAAGACTTTGAACATGTTAAAGTCTTTCCTTTAATGACTATTTACATGTATAATATATTTCTAGCTGTATATCTATCTGTTTACTCATCCTGTGTAAGCACTTGCAGTGGCTCTAGAGACTACCATGGTGACACTGGGGAGCGAGGGTATTTTTCATACACACCCCTTTATGACTGAGGGAAAACAAGTCTAGCTTCATGTTTTTTTTTTTTTTGGACAGTGAGAGGAAACTCCCAATTGCAGGGAGATCATGTGAAACACCACCTAGATAGTGGTGCTATAGTGGTCAGAACTCAGGGTTGATGAACAATGAACACTTTATAATTTCCTATGATATTGAATCACAGTTCTGTATAAGAATTTAGAAAGACTTCTCCAGTTCGTCACTATACTCTGATAGTGTATGAACACAGTATACTAACAGCTTTTTCACACTGCGGTCCCGGATCCGTTTCCGAGTACACTTGGACCCGGGACCAGTTGGTTTTTCCTGTGAGAATGTAATCGTTCCGCGCTCGGGAACGAATCCCTGGACCGATTGCAGAGGTGGTTTTGGGAACGATTCACACCTTCCCGAGCACGGAAGGCGGGACATAAGTACGCGCTCGTGCTCAAAAGAGGAAGTGACGTAATTCCAGTTCGACTCCGTACACAAACAAACGTGGCTACTGAAGAATCTCTGTGAAGTAATGCCGAAGTATAGCATTTGCTAGAAATTTAGACAGACGAAAATATCCGGAGATAATCGGACACTATAAATAAAAACTCCGATATTTACTGAAGTATCCGTAAGTATTTAGACGCGCGCGCGTACAGCAGCACATAGCGCGCGCTGCGATACTGAAGTGAGGAAAAGATAAATAATAGGATAAAAACCATCCAGTGTGATCGAGTCGGAACCGCTCTGACCCACAACAACATCTACCTTCATCATCCGAACCGGACAGCGTGGAGCCTGGTCCAGCAGAGAGTGAGCGGTGAGTTCATATTAAATACTATTAACTCCTGTTATTAACACTGTTAAAGAGAGTAGTAATTGTCTGTGGATCTTGTGGTGACATTTAAATGCATATAATAAGATATACAGGATGATCCTTTGACATTAGCTCACAACAAAGTTAACTTGCTCCTCAATGCTCCTCATGTCTGCTGACTTTAAGGCCTCAGATCATTTCACTGTTCAGAAGAGCAGAATGTGATGAACTCATGTGTTGTGCTTATGTAGCTATTAGAGTTACAGGTACTTCACTCTTTACTCATATTTTATGTAGAAACTTCATGTATATTTTCCAACACATCTCAGAGACACTTATAAAAACTGAGATGCTGATGAGCCACATAAGCTCCACACACAATTTCAGGTTATCTGTGATTGCGATGACAAAATTTAAATGTTGGAAAATTTTAATTTGTACAAGCTGTTATGGTTGCAACTTTCAGCTAATTTCTTGCCTTTATACTTTCTTGCAGACAGGCACTGGAGGAAAGACTGAGACCTCTGACAGCAGCACAAGACCAGCTAACAACAGAAGAAAGAGACAAAACCTGACGTGCAGAGCAGGAGACTCGTAATGCCTGAATGAAATCTCAAATTTAGATGGAGAAGCGCTGACTACAGATACAGGGGAAGGAACCGCGAGAGATCGAATAGGATGTTGATGCAGATGATGAACCCACTGTTGTCTTCATTTCATTAACACACACCCTCTTGTGTGTTAATAAATATAAATATGCTACATTTTAACATTTAGATTTTTTGTCCTATTTAACAGCTACTTTTGTTACAAAATGTACTTTTATTATATTTTTATTTAATAATGTTTAATAAAACATTTTGCACTCTATCCAGTACTTTGTCTCTATTCCAAATCCCCCACACTCATCTTGGATTTTACAGTATACATTTATTTTTACATTTACAAAAATACAATATAAACACACAGCACACAAAACATGTTAAACACTAAACATTGATGCATGGTGAGGTTTTAAATTAAGTTTCAGCACCTCAGCTAAGTTTGAAAATCTACACATAGCAAGGTAAGGAAAAAAGAGCACAAGCATCTCTCTTGTAAGACTGTTGTCTTATTAATAGGAGTATTTAGTAGCCATTCCTGGTCACAGGGACATCCTGCCATCACACACCATCCCTGTCTCGAGCCCAGATGATCCTGAGGAGAACAGAAAAATGCATGATTAGATATAATATATAATAAATATGTATCTATGCTATTTGTTAAACTTTAGTCTAGCAGGCATTATATTTATTTGTAGCATTTATTGCATTTATTCATTGTTTACATCTGTGATTAATTTACAGTGTACATAAACACTTTTTTATGATACAAAAAAGTAAAAGTAGAGATGTAAAGTCATTCCTCAGTGCCTCGTGTAATGTCCGTGCAGCGCGCGCTCATTTCACCCTCTGAGTCGCGCGACAGATGTGTCAGTAGGCATGTTGTTTACAGTGCCGTTGTTTTTGTCATAAAAATAAAAACATCCACACGGAGCATTAACAGGCGTCTCACAGTTCATGACCCGAGTAGCGTTTCGTCTTCTTTCTTAGTTTTTTTTTTTCCGGCGAAAAACAAACCAACTGCCTCTCTACCGCCACCTACTGTTTCCGGTTGTGTAAATACGCAAGTGTCCCCGGGATCACAATCGCTATTACAGTGTGAACGCAGACCTGCGGGGGGATTGGGGAGGGGGAGAAATCGTGCTCAGGTACAGAACGGAACAGATCTTTCACAGTGTGAAAACGCCCTAAGATAACTGCACACCGCAATTCATTTATAACAGCATTAAGAGGGTTTAGAAAACAGTTTTTCTAAATTCATGTGCAATTTCTTTGTAAACTTGGGATAAAAAAAATGTTTGGGTAGAATAACAGTACAAATATCAATAGCAGCCGATTATAATTTTAATTATAATTTACCTGACATCTAAATATACCTTACTTTTTCCTGCTTCAAATGTATCTTATTCTATATTGTGATGGTTGCACAAAAATATAAGTAAAAATGAAATCAATAATTTCTTTACTTTCAATATAATGGTTATTTTCATTTTTGTTAATAATTCTACTATATACAGGTGAAACTTGAAAAATCTGAATATCAAAGGTTCATTTATTTCAGCAATGCAACTTAAAATATAAAACAAATACATGAGATAGACTCATTACATGCAAAGCAAAATAGTTCAAGCCGTGATTTGTCATAATTGAGATGATTATGGCGTACAGCTCATGAAAACCCCAAATCCACAATCTCAGAAAATTTGAATATTGTGAAAAAGTTCAATATTCTAGGCTCAAAGTGTCCCACTCTAATCAGCTAATTAAGCCATACCACCTACAAAGGGTTCCTGAGCCTTTAAAAGGAAGAATGGAGACACACACACTGCAAAATGCTTGAAGTCCAGTGTGAAGTTTCCACAGTCTGTGTTGATTTGGGTTGCCATGTCCTCTGCTGGTGTTGGTGTTGGTATGTGCTTCATTAAGTCCAGGGTCAACACAGCCATCTACCAGAAGATTTTGGAGCACTTCATGCTTCCTTCCGCAGACGAGCTTTATGGGAATTTTGACTTCATTTTCCAGCAGGACTTGGCACCTGCCCACACTGCCAAAAGCACCAAAACCTGGTTCAATGACAGTGGGATTACTGTGCTTGATTGGCCTGCAAACTCGCCTGACCTTAACCCGTAGAGAATCTATGGGGCATTGCCAAGAAAAAGATGAGCGACATGAGTCCGAACAATGCAGAAGAGCTGAAGGCCGCTATTGAAGCATCCTGGTCTTCCATAACACCTCAGCAGTGCCATGGGCTGACAGCTTCCATGTCACGCGCCACCGAGGTAGTAATTGCTGCAAAAGAGGCCCAAACCAAGTACTGAGTACATATGCATACTTACTGTATACTTTTCAGAGGTCCGATATTGTTCTATGTACAATCCTTGTTTTATTGATTGCATATAATATTCAAATTTTCCGAGATTGTGGATTTGGGGTTTTCATTAGCTGTATGCCATAATCATCTCAATTATGACAAGTCACGGCTTGAACTATCTTGTGTTGCATGCAATGAGTCTCATATATTAGTTTCACCTTTTAAGTTGCATTACTGAAATAAATGAACTTTTGCATGATGATCTAATTTTTCGTGTTACACCTGTACTACCCACGATGATGTTGGACTAGTTGCTGATAGTTGTGACCTTGCTTCATCTCAACCTAAGCATTTTGTCCATCCAGCTCTCTCTTATCCTCATATGCACACACTGCTTAAACAGATAACATAATTCAAGCTTCAACTTTTATGCACATACCAATGAGAACATCACATTCTTAGTCTTGGCTAGTTTGCAGTTTATGTTGTGTACAAATGCATTGCATTGTGGAGGAAAAAAACAGTTGGCTGTTTCCATTATTGTAATGTTGGATTTCTCACTGGAACATGATGAGCGGGAAAACAAGCTCTTGCTTTTTTTGTTTCCTAAAGATCACAGTGAAATCTGCAAAGCAGGTTTTAGTTTGCTTTCTGAGATTTGTTCTCTTGTGAAACACCATTGTGTGGCTACCTGTGATGCCAGATTGGCACAAAACCTGAAATTGTAGGGGCGTCAGCACTGGCTGAAGCAGTGATACTCTGGATAAGCTCCTGTTCATTATCGAAGGCACTTTTTTTCTATTTGTATGCAACAGATTATGACTTAAACCTGTATCACGTAAATAAATAGCATCATAATAATAGCAAAAAGATAAACGGTCATAAATTATGCCTCTATGCCAATCACTGCAAACCCTCTTGTCATGAAACAATAGTTTTGTTTGGTCTGCGATCAACAGAGTTTGTGTGATCTACCTGGAAAGGATACCTGTTTGGGAAAATTTCAGTGATGTGAAAATTTGATTTTAGGGCTTTCTTGAAATTTTTATTAAGTTGAAACTTCTAACAAAATTGATCATCATCATAATGTTTTACATGTGAACTGAAATGAATAACATTATTTGGAAAAAAAAAGTTTTATGAAACAATACATTTTAACATTCTGTTTCACATTACCTGAATCAGTTTGGATTTGAGTGACTTGGACAAGGGCCAAATTGTGATGGCTAGAGGACCGGGTCAGAGCCATTACAAAAACTGTACCTCTTGTGCGATGATACTGGTCTGCAGTGGTCAGGACCTACCAAAGGTATTTCAAGGAAGGAAAACTGGTGACAGGGTCATGGATGGTTAAAGTGTACTGATGCACATGCAGTGGAAACCAGGACCATAATAATAATAATAATAATAATATATACATATATATATATATATATATATATATATATATATATATATATATATATATATATATATATGACTTATAAAATTCTAACATCCTTTTTTTTTTACTTTAAAAAACTTTAAAATACTTTTCAAATATATTTCAATGACTATTATTATGAAATTTATTCACTCAGTCACTCACTCATCTCCTATACCACTTTATACTGCGTATAGGGTCTCGGGGGGATATACAGTATAAGCAAATTTATGTAAACAAATAATAACAGTAGACAGAGTAAACAAACAAATAACTAGGAAAAAATAATAAACATGTTTATTATTACATAGGTCGATGATTTCCAAACTTCTTAACGGTGACGTAACACCTTCCCAGAATTCATAGTCGTGCACATGCGCACATCAGACACTGCTCTGGTCCTTTTCTCGCTCCGTGTGGAACGATTAGCATCGTGCGATGTAAGGCCCGTCTCTCTTTACTTATTTATTACGTTTATATTTACAATTTCGGGTTTAAATTTCAATTATTTGGACATATAATATTAGGAATGTGTGCTGTACAGGTTTTTAGGGTAAAGTGTAGTATATTTGGCGTATTTATTTAACACTTTGCCCGCGTGCCTCCTCATGCCTGTGAGCGCTCAGCGGAACTGTGTTCAACTGGCTAAAGCTAAAGCTAGCAGAATGTACCGCACCACGACACCAGCACAAGACACCGCCTTATATCATCTTCGATTGTTTAGTATTAGCTGCTTCTTTCAAAAGTATGGAAGGTTATAACCGAATTAATATAAAATTAGGATTGTGGTTAGCAGTTGATTGTTGTTAGCTCTCACTAGCTAACATTTTGCATAAACCGAATCAGGAAGTGAACAGCAGAGAAACACCTGGAGAACCTTAATCATACACTACCTGTGTTAGGTTTTACGTTTCCCCCCCCATTCTGTTGTTAAAATTCTGGTTCGTTGCTGACTAATCATCTGCTTTGAAGTTAGTGACGTCACATATGCGCTGAATATTTATGACGTAACAAAGGAAAATATGGCCGCCGCTAAAACATGAATATGTAACATCTCAATACTTGAGCACCATAAAAATAAATCACTTTTTGTATATCATTGTTTGTCTTCACCATAGCAATCAACATGCAGCTCTTCGTGCGTGCACAGAACCTGCACACCCTCGAGGTGACAGGACACGAGACTGTTGAGGATATCAAGGTGAGAAACACTCATCCTATTTATTTTTTAAATAATAAGAGATCTCCCTTAGTTTCTGATCTTTGGATCTTTGATGGTACGTTTTAAATATCAAACTTGGTGTGCTGTTAAAGGACAACTATAACCTATAGAGTGATGCGACCACTTCCTGTCCATGCAACAGTTTCCAAAGCTTGAACCAAACTGTAGTCTTCCTCTTATCCAATGTATACCATTTTCCCAATTATTAAAGTAAATTTTGTCAGGCTTATGAGGAGACATTTACAGTAGCTCTGTTAATCTTTACCCATTTTTTTTAACTCGACAGGATTCCTTTTAGTTTGATTTTATTTATTTTATGACGACAGTAAAATTCCAGAAGGAGCATTCAAAGAAAAATAAATACTCTGTACTGAAAATACAATTCCCTGATCACAAACTTTTTGAGAAGCAGAAAGCATCTGGAGGGTCACTTGCATGACACACACACACACAGCCAGACAGTATTAATTATTATGAAGTGAAGGAGTATGTAATTCTTTCTGTAATTGTCCCAGAGGTTGGTAGGGGAAAAAGTACAGCCTAGGCCTATCCGCATGGTGGTGAAGTCAAGGTGCGCTTGTAAAATTGGCCTCCTGTTCCAATTGATTCCTGTCCAGATAGGGCTGTTAAAATGCTGTATCGAATTTTTAACACCTTTAAGCAGCACCATTCGAGACTGTATACCGTTATTGTCATCAGTCACCCTCACATCACATTTATTTCATTTTTCTTTTTTAGCCTGTATAGAGCGAGGTTAATGCTGCAAGTGTTCAGTTTTTATACTGTCATTGCTAAATGTACGTGGTGGTGTGTGTCGCAGGCCCATATCCAGACTCTAGAGGGTCTGTGTGTGGAGGATCAGGTGCTTCTCCTGTCTGGCACCCCTCTCGAAGATGCCGCTTCCCTTGTGAGCTGTGGTATTTCAGAGCACTGCACTCTGGAGGTTGTTGGCAGGCTTTTGGGAGGTAAGATCTTTTTTAAACTTTTGAGC
Source organism: Clarias magur (assembly GCA_013621035.1). Classification (NCBI taxonomy): domain Eukaryota; kingdom Metazoa; phylum Chordata; class Actinopteri; order Siluriformes; family Clariidae; genus Clarias; species Clarias magur. The sequence goes on along the minus strand of QNUK01000013.1, from coordinate 3,642,240 downwards.
CACAGGTAGTGTTTAAGGAACACTAAACGTGTGCAGTTTTAGTGTTATTTGTAAATGAGTGGAGATTACTGGGGCCACAGGTTTTAAAGACAGTGGAATTTGATTTGGCCCCTGCTCACTGGAATGAAAATATTTTGATTGAGATGGAGTATGAAAGAAAAGTGACTGGTCATTGCTTAATCAGTCTTTATTCTCTTCTCTGTCTAGGTAAGGTCCACGGTTCTTTGGCTCGTGCTGGAAAAGTACGAGGACAGACACCCAAGGTGAGTGCAAAAAGCTTTAAAATAAATATACTCAATTTAATTAATTAATTTAACATGAGCCATTGTTTTTTCCCCCACACTTTCTGTTCTGATTTGTGAATACTTTGTACACCGATTATAGTCTGCCTTCTGTAAGCTGTGTTTATTTAAATCGGACATGACCGTGTGAACACAGAGCAGAAAATGTCATATCCCCTCTCCTTTATGCTGCTTTCAGGTGGACAAGCAGGAGAAGAAGAAAAAGAAGACAGGCCGTGCTAAGCGTCGCATTCAGTACAACCGTCGCTTTGTCAATGTGGTGCCCACCTTCGGAAAGAAGAAGGGTCCTAATGCCAACTCTTAAATAATTCTCTGTAACATGTGTTGTTAATAAAGTTGCAGGTTATATACACAGCTTTGTACATTTATTGCTCACATTTAAAGTATGTTATAATAAGATGAATCAGAGAGACAGCAAAGCAAGAAACAGGAAAATGTTCATACAGACATTTGATATATATTTTATTATTCATTTCTCAAACAACAAAAGCCAACAATGCAAAATAATGTGAGATCACATGGTTGCAAATCGGGTCCTGCTGCTACCTGTAATAGAGTACTTTTGCATTGTATTAGAATACTGAGGTTAACATGATGGCTGACTCAAACACGAACTTGAGTTCTGCTGAAATGAGAATGTTCGACATCCTAATCAATGGACACCAACTCGACCTCAAAAATGAGTTTGGCATTTGGTGGGATTCTGGTTTCTAAATTAAGGAAAATCGTGCAATAGCATTATGATTCTGCAAACGTCTTCAGATGTCCACTAAATATAAATCTATCAAATTAGATATGACCACAGAGACTAAACTTGGTTCATCTGGAAAAAGAATTATCGTTTAACAAAGCACAAATTTTTCAAAGTAGCCAATTCACCATTAAATGCTTCACATTATTGCAGTTATACTATTTCATAGTTACAGCGCCTCATGAACATATTTTAAATCCATGTATAATCATTAGAGATGGGACAATAGATTCTTTTTCCTTGATGTTTCAAATCCTATGAAGTTTATTAAAGATATGGCTTTAATAAACGTAAAAGTTCCTGCATTTTATTTCTGCCACTGATTTGATTGAATATGTAAAAAAAAATTATATATGCAGCAAAGAGCAAATATTTCTCAAAAACATTATGTCTAACAATATTTATTTCCATAGCATTCATTTCTGCATTCACACTGTCTGCATTATCTGAAACAGGCAATCAGAATTAATCTTCACCAATCTCCGATTGGCTGCGTCTGTGTTAATCAGAGGGAGGACTGGAATATTAGAGGCGTGGCATCACACGTGTGTTTAAGTGAGCAGAGATACAGTTCGTAATATACAGGGGCTCTATTGTGATTACTGACATATTTAGAGGAAACACTACTACTAGATAACTGTTGAAGTATGTATACATTTTTGGGCTCCTCTGTAGATACATTATAAGATGCAGTATTTGCAAGGAGGCTTTTAAACGGGAATGAGTCACAAATATAATGCCACACCTTAGCTGTATGTTAGGAATATATTATACAAATATTTATGACGTCCTGCAAAATGTAATGTTTCAGGTCCACTTATGTGCCGCTATTTTAATTGCAAAAAATTTAAAGTTGTCGAAGTAATAGAAACCAATCAACTGGGATATTTTCCCCATCCCATACAATTTTTAGTCAAAAGTCAATATTTCTGTGAGGTGGTGTCTATTTCTCACTTTTAATGTGAGTCTCTGCTGTCAGTTCATTGTAAGTGAGCTTTAATAAAACTATAACATTTCCACCACTGTTTAGGCTTCAGTGTGGAGAACTTTGCATGGGCAGTGAACTACATACACAGTTCAGCCACAACATTAACACCACTTCCAGGTTAATTCAATAACATTCACTATCAATTATAAAGGCATGGACCAAAGACATCTTTACAGGGCCCAAAGGCCAGTCTGTCTGGTTGAATCCCACAGAAATGCCAATGCAGCACAAACCAAGTAAATGCTGGTTTTGACAGAAAGGTATCAGAACACCCAGTGCATCACTGCTTCAGTGCATCACTTCAGATTCCCCAGATCTCAATCTGGTCAACCACCAATGGAATGCGCCGAAAAGTCCAATCTAAGGAGGGCCCACCCCGTAAACCAACGCCACCCAAAGGATCCAATCATAACATCCTGGTGTCAGACACCATAGAACACCCCTAGAAGTCCCACTGAATCATTCCTTGAGAAGCCAGAGCTGCCACAGTGACACAACGGGACCCCAAATCCTTGGTGGTTTCATGTTATGGCGTATCAGTGAATACATTTTAATGATACATAACGTATAACGGATGCTGTTTCAGGATTGTCTATAGGTGGTATACAGTAAGTGCTAACGAGAAATAATTTGCTTCCTGAGAAAACAATGAACATAAACTTACATTGGGAGGCGAATCACCAGGGTTCAGCTGATATGATTACAATTTTATAAATATCCTAATTTATTATTATTATTTTAGATTGTCTTACAATTCTAAACAAACTTAGCACATAATTTGCACCCAAGGATGCCATACTGCCTGCCGATGTGTGACTACAATTAGCTTAGATTATAGAGGAATTACATTAATGCCGCAAATGCAAACATATAATAATAAAAAATGGTGTCAGTGTGGCAATACATGAATCGCCAGACATCGCTGGACCGATATTCGTCCCTCACTGCTAATAAAAGTATGACATAGTTTTTTTGCCAAACTATTTTGGTATCAGCGTAATACAAAGTTCCCGAATGTGTCCTTTAAAATTATTAACATCTAACCAGTAAAACTAAGTCTGCTTCTCACGGAGCAATGTCTCATCACCAGACATCTGATTATTCTCCTTGAACAGCAAATAAGACAGCACGGTATCCTGTTTTTCTCTTTTTTAAAAAGCAATTAAAAGTTTTTTGCTTGACATATGCATCTAAGGTCTACAGTCATACTGGAGTCTCACAGACCTCCATTTAGGCACCCAAACAACTTCACCTGAGCTAAAAGAAGTACAGGACCTACTGGAAGTACAGTCAATTCAGTGAAAGGATACTTAGAATCAGGAACACCCTTTTTACCGTAGGCCCATTCGGGATCAATTTCCAAGCGTGCAGTCTCGCCTTTACTCATGGTCAGGAGTCCCTCATCCCACTGCAAGGTCATTTGTGAATGACAGAGTGTTAAAATCATAGCGAGAAATAGATAAATACTGAGATATTTATATGATGATCAACAGAAAACACTGACCCCTCTGATGACTTTGCCCATACCAACTTTGAAGGAAAGTGGTTTGGTCTGCTTCTTTTTCCGTGCTCCTGCAAAGAACAGTCATGATCAATTATTGTTCACCATGCATTCATGGCCCTGTTTTTTATATGTGGATTATGTAATGGAAAAAGAACTCCCAGCAATATACGGTTCAATATTTATAATCAATTTGTAATCTTCAATTGTGTCAAAAATTTATTGTATGATTAAAATTTTTAGTTTTTGTCTGAAATGTGTCTCATTGCCTTTTCACGTTGTATTTCAGTTTGACATTCAGAATTTCACTCCGGTTTAGAACTGAATATGAATCTATACTGCCTGACCAAAAAAAAACAAAACAAAAAACACCATTTTAGAAGGGTCAAATTTTTGGCAAAGAAAAAAATCTAAGGAGATGACTGGAACTGGGTTAAGAAGCCTCCAACTCATTATCAAAACCTGGAAGGATAATGCTGAACCATCAACTTTGTGGAAGAAAAGTGGTTGGGAAAAAGAAAATCATGAATGGAGATCACTTAAACACTTGAAGTTGCATGGTTAAAAAAAAAACAGTAAAGACCATAGCAACGTTTAATAGTGAAAGTAAGAGCATTTCCATACACAGTGTGATTGGAACTAAACAGCTGTGTGGCCATAAGAAAACCACTTAAATGTTAATGACTTCAGTTTTCTATGGAATGTTTTTTTTTTTTTTTTAAAGCCAAATGCCTTTGAATGTTTAAGGTTAACACAGGTATAAACGCTAACTAAAAATACAAATAATGTCATTATGATGATTTTAGTACAACCTAAAGGAATGTTGGTATCAAAAACAGTGCCATCTTCAAGCGTGCCAGTATACCAACATGCCACTGTGTCACCCTTTTTGGGAAAGTTGGTCTTGTCTCCTTTCTTCAACACAGCCTTTGTAAACTTAGGAGGACCCTGTGCAAAGAAAAACACAATATTTCTCAATGCTAAACTGCATTTTTAATAAGAGTCACATAGCACTACTGTAATAACGTACAATAAAGCTTGTGTCTACCTCATCTACAACTTCTGTCTTTGTTTCTTTGGGCTTCTCATCAATCTTCACAGCTTTTACCTCTTCAGTCACCTGCTCCACTTCCGTGCCTTTAAACCTCTGCCAACACCAGCACAAGACGTCAACTTATCATGGACTGATAAACTTTTGCAAATCAGTTAATTTTTTTTTTTTATGGATAAAAGTAAATGCATAATAAAATCCCTTCTCAGAGATGATGAACAAATTTAACAGTATTGTATTTACCTTGCTCTCAAATAGCTGGTTGTACGCGACAACAAGCTGCTCCTTTTTTGCAGTCTTTGCAACATTCTTGATATTTCCCAGGAGCTTGTGCTCAGCAAGAAACTGGAAGCACAGAGAACTACTGAGCAATCTCACTCACACTAACGACCAAAACATGTTATTGGTGCTAAAAAGTGTCTTACAGTTGTCATACAACACCATTTTTCACAATACTTAATGTTCCTTATCTCGCGATCCATGCTTTGTTTTTTTTTTTTTTTTTTGTAAATATGCTTATATTTCTATCAGATAAAAAGCATTTTAAGCAAATTCCATGCCCTTTCATGTGACTCTTTCAATGACCGTAATTGGAATACAATTTCGTGCCTTTTTTTTTTTTTTTGTAGTGTCTGTGATTTTTTTTTTTTTTTTACAAATCTTTCAATAATCTGTTATTCAGATGAAACTTGGCCAATTTAGATTTCACATGAAAAGACAAACCTGAAAAAATATTATTCTTAATATGCAAAATTCTTAATATATGGTTACGGACACTACAGATTTTTTGCTCATGCAAAGCACTGAGGTAGCTTTTATGGTAGATTTTAATGGTATATATTTAGCTTGGAATGCTTTACTTTAAGCAACACTTTTTGCATGTCATATGCTGTCATTTTAGCATCAATACTCATTGAAATATGAATAATTAGCATTTAAAATTATTATTGTTTGAAGCGAGACAGTATAACACTAAAAAAAAAAACGAACATTCTGGGGCACATATAAAATATTTTTAAAAAGCCACACATTTTCTGTATGAATATATATAAATCAGCATCACATCAATACTGTACTTTGGCCGTATAGTGACGCTTGACAAGTGAAAAAATGTACCAGTGAGAATGTAAAATATGCTGACTTCCAAATAGCTTCATATACACCTTAGTAGTTAAGCATTGTAACCATTATGTTCTACCCTACATAGTGCACGCAGTAAGGGACTACTGTAGGTTTGTCATGCTCAGTCTGTGAGGGGTAGCCATCTCATGTTAGCCTTGCATCATTTACAGAATAAAGCAATGCTTTATACAAACTCTCCAAACATAAATATCAACTGTGAATACCGATTGTGTTGCATTGTCCTGGAGAAATTTGATAAGGTCTTTTTTTGGTACTTCGTCACTGTTCAGTTTCTCATCGCTCCACTCTCGTGTCGGTTCAGCAGCCATTTTGCTTTCGAAGTCCGCGAACTCTGACCTCTTGCCGAACAGCCAATCAGATTGCTCCGTGCTCGTCTCGGACGTAAAATTTTTACGACTTTTTACACCTCTTTAGCATCTTTATTATTATTATTATTATTATTATTATTAAAGTATATTAAAGCTCCAAAGGGGTTTATATAAAATCAAGCCATGTATTGGTCTTTCATTTGTTGTGCTCTGCTTTTGCCATGAGTGAGACTCAGTTTGTGTGAATTAGCTTTTGTTCTATAGATGGAGCCAAAGAAACAAGTGCGTTCTAAACTCACTCACCGTCTACATCGCTTTCTCCTTTCTCCTTTATACAGTGTCATGGGGATCCCAGGAGTTACAGTAGGGTACGAGGAGGGGTACACCCTGGAAAGGGTGTCACACACACAATATGGTCAATTTGACAAAGACACTTAGCTTAATCTACATGTCTTTGGACTGTGGGAGGAAGCCCACCAAGCACTGGGAGAACCGGCAAACTCCACACACACACACACACACACACACACACACAGACAGACCCTAGGCGGGAATCGAACCCAGAACCTGGAGGAGCAAGGCGACAGGGTTAACCACTAAGCTGCTGTACCGCCACGTTCTAAACTTTGCAGGATTTTTAATTTTTTAATTTTTTTTTATAAATCAGCAACTTCTTGTGGCAAAATCATCAAGCACAATCAAATCTACGCATTTGGACAGATAAAGACTCAAACAACAACAACAACAACAAGAACAAAACAGGCAACTTTCTCCAGTACATTTTCAGTGAGCCTGTGTCCATGATATCCCCAGATTTATGTTTTTGGCTGACAGGAATGAACCCAATGCAGTCTTCAACTGTTGTACAGTACAGTACAATACACCAATGCTTTGTGGCTGTTGGGATGCTTTTCCGCTCACTACGGTTGTCTTCTTCTTCTTTGTCTTTTGGCTGTCCCTTTCAGGGGTCGCCACAGCGTAACATCCGTCTCCATCTAACTCTATCCTCTTCATCCTCTTCTCTCACACCAACTTACTTCATGTCTTCTACCACTGCATCTATAAATCTCATCTTTGGTCTTCCTCTAGACCTCCTGCATGGCAGTTCTGGTTGCATTGCTCATCATGGTTGTAAATTGTGATAAAGTACATCCTTCATGGCAGCATAAACCAATCTGGAAATTTTCCTTTGATCTCTCTTATCAACAAGGCATATACACTACCATGCAAAGGTTTAGACACACCTTATAATTCCATGGTCGTTCCAAATAAATGTTTATTCCTTTCTAAATCATAAAACAATGCTGTAGGCATTGAAAAATATGCAATAATCTCCTTTGATCAGTTGATATAAAGATGAGTCGGCTAGTCGGCTACTTATCTTCTGTTGTTCTGTAAAGCCTTCATAACGGCTCTAATCTGAGGTGCTGTTAATTGGTGATTTTTGTGGCTGGTGACACTAAATGAACTCCACTCAAGTGGAGGTAATTTTTGGTGTTGCGTTCCTGGGAAGGTCCCCATCAGAGCCAGTTTCATCATGATACTTGACGGGTTTTGCAAATGTACTTGACAATACTGTACTTGCAAGATCTATTCCAGCTGAACACAGCTGACCTTTGTGTCTTCAAATATCAAATGACTGTTGTCACTTAATCATCTAAAACCTAAAACCTTGTGGAAAGCCTTCCGAGAAGAGCTGAAACTGTTATGGAGGCAAAGGGTCGGCCAACATCAGATTAAAGCCTTCAGACTAAGAATTGAATGTTACTCAAGTTTATATACATTTGAAGCTAGGCGAGAAAATACTTTTGGCAATATAGTATATATAATGTGCATACACACAGCATTTTTATGTAACCAATACAATATATTAAAAAAATGTATATAAACAATGTTCTTGATCTGTGTCTGCATGATTTTATGCATTGTTCTGCTACCACTTGATTGACTGATTAGATCTAACCTAAATAAGATTAGAATGGTGCTCCTAATAAGGTGGACAGAGTGTATGTTGAACCAATTCATACACCAGTGGATGGAACCAGTGCATACACCATACATCTACCTATTGGACTTAGCCCCTGAATGATAGTGTGTATGTGTCTCTCATGTACAGAACTTGAACTGTCCTGCCTTGCAAAACTCTATATGTGATATTTTAATGTCCTGTTACATTGAAGGACTGCTGCTTTCTTTTTAAAAACATTTTCATTTATTTGGGATGCATGATTCTGATGTTGTATTTTACTACAAATGTATTGCTCATTGGTTTACAGTTTACTTTTACATGTACCTCAGTATACAGTCTATGGTGCCTCTCCTTATCAATGGTTATCAGGAAATATCAGAAGAATGAAGTGAACAGTAAGTGGCAGTATTAACCATTACTGGATCATTACTGTCACTCACAAGGCTTCTCATTGCTGATTGAAAAAGTGCAGGAGATCAATCCAGGAGGAGCAAAGAATCATAGGCAAGTCTGTTTACGTTTTGTTAATTACATACAAATTTAGAATTTAAATAAACCTTATAGAAGGTGTGTGTGTGTTTGCTGCCTTTTTGCACATTTGTCAAATTTAAATCTTTTGAAGTGGAAATAATAGAAAGATGACACAGTTGAGGGATACACAGAAATAATAATAATAAAAAAAGAGCAATAACTTTATTATTAATTATTGTATTCCAGAGTGTGTTATTAACATCACATTTTATATGTAAAAAAAAAAGTACAAAAAATACAAGGAACTAGAATGAATTAAAAGATATATATTTCTCATAAGTCACTTACAGTAAAATCGCAAGGCATTTTGCATTAAAAATTGCATTTGCACTTAAAACTGTATTTTAACTATTATAACATTTTATAATTATAGTATGAAAGTGTAAAGCACTATTTAGTACCACTGGCTTATTAGATAAGGCTTTGGGTTGCCACTGTGTGTGTGTGTGCCTTATGAAATGTCTTTTATATACAATAACGACATTTCATAACCATACACATCCAGTTTATTGGATATACGGCAGTATATAAAGCATACATGTGTTTCAATGTTAGTCGCACTGTATATGTAGCTCAGTACTAAAAGATAGTTCCCTTCATCTCTGTTTCCTTTTCATTTACTTTGTCTTCACGTTTCTGATTCTTAATCAATCGGCGCATAAACAGCCATGTGATACCCCAACCAAGTAGTATACCTGCAACTCCAAATATGGCTGCCACCCACACGGGTAAGCTGTTGGGGCAGGGAGCTGGGGTGCTTGGCACTGGGGTGCTTGTAGCTGTCGGCTCTGGAGTTGTGACGTGATCAGGGCGGCTGTTGATCTTGGTATAAATGAACGGTCTGAGAGTCTGATAAAGAGAAAAAAGGCATGAAACTTATTCAGTTATACTGTAGAACAGTTCCTGGGAGGCCAGAATTTCAAACAAGAAGCAGGTAGTCCGATCGTGGCTGGGATACATGAATTAATGTAAAGGATTATAAAGGTAAATAAAGGTAGTTTTTTTAAATTACATTACTGTGTTCTGTTATTCTACACAATCAAGTCCTCGCTTGACTTCACACTACTCATACATACAGTATTTGTTTTAGGATGCAGAACACATTTTATCCATATTGGATATCACACTATGATTCAACACTCTCTGTTAAAGAGCGACACAGCAAACCAAGCATCTACTAAATTTAATGTGAATTTATACATATTTGTATGTTGTGTAATGTTTGAACAGCCCCTATGTATTTTTAGTTATTTTATTACATTTTTTACTACTTCACTAGTACAGTAGCATATAACTGTGTATAACTGCTATACACAATTATTACCAAAGCACACTTTATTATTGAGCACACTCACCTCTGGACACCTAAGTTTCGTGCGATCGTATGTAAAGTTGTTGAAGGTCTGTTTATTTCCCACTGGCTCCAGCTAGACAAATATGTGAACAATATGCCATGTTAATGATAAAAATATCCAGAAATACTGTATTCCAAGAATACTAGGTGCAAGGCAGAATAATGAATCCTGAATAGGATGCGATTTCATTGCAAGGCACTATTCACACACATTCACACATCTGGCCAATCCAGCTTTCAGCATGTATTTGGAAAGCCACAGAAAAACCCTGTGGAAAATTATGCAACCACATTGTGAACAGGCTCTGGATCAAAACAAGGGACCCAGTAGCTCTGAAGCTTTTCACTGCACCATATTGTTCTGTTAGACCACTTCCCCATTACAACCCATTCATGGCAAGATAGCTGAATTTCATTGTCACTGTTTATACACTGCCTGGGGAAAAAAGTCCCCATTTCAGAAGGGTAAAATTATTGGGCTGCATCAAGCAAAGAAAACAACTAAAGAGATTATGGGACTGTTTTTGGTGTATTTCCTTTAAAGAATTTAAGACAGAATGTAATTAGTAAGTTGTTTTGTTGTGAGATCACTGATTCGTGGTTGCCTTTGCCTAAACTATCAAACATATGAGAGAATTTAAGGGAAAGGAACCACAAAAACCACAAGCACGGTGGGTTATAATAATAATAATAATAATAATAAAAAATAAGATAACTTCAAAACATCTTATGGATGAATATATGTCCAGTTCTGTATCCTACCATGTTATTCCAAAGGGAAATGGCCATCTCAGCTTGTGCCCGCTCACTGAAATGGAAGCAGTCTAATGTAAAGTAACTGAGATCAGGATTTCCATACTAAAAAATGGAAAAAAGTAAGAATGGATTGTTAGTGTTTTTAATCTTTCAAACTCATATTGTATTGCTAGAGCTCATGACTCATATACTCACTTTATCTAAAGGAATGGTTGTGTTTTGAAGATAAGGCTGAAGGACAACAGTGAAATCTTCACGTCCGTCGTAACGTTTCCCAGATATCAGCTGTTCCATCTCAGTCTAAAAGGCAGGAGAGAGAAAGATAGGTAATTTAAAAGAGAGCAGAAAGACCTTGTCCTGGTGTTTTGTGACCCACACGATCATGAAATCCACCAATTCTACCTGCTGTGAGAGTTTTTCCCCTTATGTCACACTTGTGCTAATTTCACCTTCAATCCCCTGTTGTTAATTCACTTGTTTACTTCAAAAACAATAATGACAATAAAACCACATTTTTAATAAATGTACCTGATATTCCTGATTAATCAGCATTAACTCTGATAGCTCTAATGAGTTGTCATCTGGAGTCATTAGGCATGGACAGACATCACTGAAAACAACAGAAACATAACTATAAGGTGGGAAGAACTGTAAAGACCTGTACAAGGCTTAAATGCCTAACAACCCATAAGACAAAGAAGATCAAAAGTTCTAAACCAGCTATAATGTCTAGTTCTAAGTACATTAACCCAACTGGACACATACTGTTGGATAAATCTACTGTAAGTCCCACTGTAGGAATATTGGATGAACTTGAGTCCATGGTCTTTGAAATTGACTAGATGATGAATACTCCACATGAGCAGAGGACCAAAGATCAAATATGTTAAGGTACGATTCCACAAGACCTACTGTAATTTGTTGAGATCAGACTCACTACTGAGTAGGTCGATCTGCAAGGACTGTACCTCTATTGGCTCAAATGTAGATTAACATATAAAAGATTAAATTTAGACTAAGGAGAGTCATTACAAACATTTTCAAAACCCAAGATCACACACACTATGTCCATTTAAAAAAAACAACAACTGCTAATTCCTATCCATTAAACAGCTGTCACCTATCACATAATAAAATAGTAGGTCTAAGAGGTGTTTCCTCATAGACCTACTAAGCCAGCTACTACATTTTAAACGTATGTTTAAGCTACATTACAGAAGATTAACACAATCAGAGGAAACCACTAATTGCCCTCTTCTGCATACATAGGATCACAGTTGCTCATGACTGGTTAGTGTTTCTTGGATGTTCCAGTTTTTCTTTTTTTTTTATTGAACAATTATCATACATAAACATATAAACAACAATGAATTAAATGTATTATTTATAGATCAAAATGAAAAGAAAACTGAAAAACTCCCCACCCACCCCGAACATACACTAAAACCTACACACGCACGCACGCTCGCACGCACGCACGCACACACACACACACACGCACACACACCCCTGCATCCTTCAGCTCAAACAAATCTGTGTGAAATAGATTGGTCATGCATACACTGATGCATGACCCAGTTTGAATAATCATTCAGGCAGTACCTGTAAGTTTGCAAAATAAGCAATAAATGGTTGCCATTTGTGAAAAAAAATATTAGTAGACCCTCTCAGTGTATATTTTATCTTCTCTAGTTTAAGAAAAAATAATAAATCTTTAATCCACTGAGAGATAGAGGGACACTTAACAGACTTCCAATGTAAAAGTATGGAACGTCTAGCCAACAATGATGAGAAGGCGATAACCTCTTTATGTGCGGAACTCAATGGAACTGAATCACCTGTAATGCCAAATATAGCAGTTAATGGACATGGCTTCAACCGTACCCCAAGTATAGTGGACATGAGATTGAAAAATCTTGTCCAAAAGTTGTGCAGGTTTGGGCACAAAAAGAACATATGACTTAGATTACAGGGAGAGGCACGGCACCTGTCTCATCTATCCTCAACATCCCAGTTCATTTTCCCAAGCAGATCTGGTTTTAGCAATTTTACAATCACTAAAAGATAAAATAAAATTATATATTCTTGAAATCACACCTCGCTGATACGGATTAAATGTGATCAGACTTTCCCAGGGCTGCTTGGGAGGTATAGAAGGAAAATTGGGTAAACACTTGGATACAAAGTTGCGAACTTGAAGGTAGCAAAAGAAATGAGCAGCAGGCAGCTCATACTCTGAGGACAGACTAGCAAAACTTTTAAATACTCCATCTTCATATAAATGATAAAAGTCTGTGATGCCTTTGTCGTGCCATGATAAAAATGCTGAATCTCCGAGTGGCGCAGTGGTTAAAGCGCTCGCCCTATCATCCGGAGATCGCTAGTTCGAATCCTGGGTGGTGCTGTAACCTCTCGCAGCCGAGTGGTAGTAGTAGCCTTAATGTGGGAACCCCCTAGTGACGGGGAGGAATTGGACACGACTAAATTAGGGAGAAAATCGGGGAAAAATCCCCCCGAAAAAAATGCTGAATCTAAAAGTGACGGGGGAAACAAATGAGTTTTATGCAATGGACCCATGGCTGATGCAGATCCAAATTTAAAGCACTATTATTGACTGGGTAGTATTCACTCTTGTGCAAATTTAGCTTATACCCCGAGAAAGAACCAAAATTATCCAAAATAGTTAAAATAACAGGAATAGAGGTTGCAGGATCAGTCACGTATAACAACAAGTCGTCGGCATATAAAGATAATTTTTGCTCCAACCCATTACGAATAATACCTTTAAAAGGCGGGGGTAGATCTAAGCTTAATAGACAATGGTTCAATAGCAAGGGCAAACAGTGACAGGGGACACCGTCCAAGAGTAAAATAATCAGAGTTTATATTATTTGTGTTAACACTAGCTTGCGGGGATTTGTAAAGGAGGCGAATCCAGGAAATAAATTTATCACCAAACCCAAATTTCTTTAATACTGCAAACAAGTATTGCCACTCAACCCTATCAAAAGCCTTCTCAGCATCCAGAGAGATTACAACCTCAGGAGATACAGATATTTGTTTGGAGTTAATTATATTAAAAAGTGTATGAATATTAAAAAACAAATGCCGTCCTTTTATGAAACCGGTCTGCTCCTCAGATATAACATGTGGTAATACATCCTCTAAACGGGATGCAATTAATTTAGCCAGCACTTTCACATCAGCATTTAGCAATGATAATGCCCTATATGATCCACACTGAAGGGGATTCTTTTCCTTTCTTAAGAAGAAGAGCAATTGAGGCTTGGTTTAAAGTAGATGGTAATGAGCCCTGGTCTAAGGATTCATTGAACACGCTGTGGGGCAATGGGGCCAATTTATCTATAAAACTTTTATACAACTCAATTGGAAAACCATCTGGGCCTGGAGCTTTATTGGAGTGCATTGCCTTAATTGAAACTATGACTTCTTCAAGAGATAATGGAGAGTCCAAGTCCCTTACAGATATTGTATCAATAACAGGAATATCAATACTTCGAAGGAAATCATTCAATTTTAGATCTTCTTTAAGGCATTCAGATTTATAAAGGGAGGAGTAATATGATTTAAAAACTGCATTGATCTCTGTGGGATCAGAAGTGATAATATTTAAGTCATTTTTAATTTGTGGTATAAGGCGTGAGGCAGTTTGTTGTTTTAGCTGATGTGCTAACAATCTACTTGATTTGTCACCATATTCATAATACTTTCCCAGAGTCTGTAACAACATACGTTCTGTGTCTTTTGTTGAAAGAAGATCAAATTCTGTTTGTAAATCAATGCGTTGCTTGTACAACTCCGGAGAAGGATTAGATGCATAAATATGGTCGAGTTTGCTAATAGCAGATGTGAGTTTGTTGAGCCTAGTCTTGCAACTTCGATTTAGAAAAGCAGAGTATGAGATGATTTGCCCTCTAAGATAAGCCTTGAGAGTTTCCCATAATAAAGAATAGGAAGTGGACTCAAGATGTTCAAACAATAAAAATTCATCAATAGTGTTAGAAATGAATGTACAAAACTCTTTGTCCGCTAAAAGAAGCGAGATGGAGAAGACGATGGGATCTGTTTATGCGTTGATAATTGTATATCCAGTGATAAGGAAGCATGGTCAGAAATTACAATACAATAATCTGAAGAAACGACAGAAGAATTAAGATGACTGTCAATGAAAAAATAATCAATTCTAGAATATGAATGATGCACCTGAGAAAAAAAAAGAGAATTTTTTATCTACAGGATTACGGAATCTCCATGGGTCTACAAAGCCATTCTGTGACATGAAATCAAAAAATATTTTAGACATGGCAGACTGGGACACAACGCGAGAACTAGTGCGGTCCAAAACTGGATCAGAAACACAGTTTAAATCTCCCCCAAAAATTATCAAGTGGGTGTTTAAGCAGGGAAGGCTACTAAGTAAATTATTCGCAAAATCTGGATAATCGAAATTTGGAGCATAGACGTTTACCCACAAAACCTTGGTCTGAATTAGTGTGCCTGCAACAATAAGATATCTGCCATTTCTGTCAGCAATTATACGGTTAGGTGAAAACTGTATCTTTTTGTTTACTAATATGGCCACATCCTGTGACTTGGCTCTCTGTGAAATTAGAATGAAAAATTTGACCTATCCAGGGACGGAGAAGCCTATGATGATCCTTAACTTCAAGATGTGTTTCGTGTAAGAACACTATATCAGCATGTAGACGTTTCAGATGATTAAATACTCTGGATCTTTTAATTGGGTTCCCCATACCTCTGATGTTCCAGCTAAGAAAACGGATAGACGTACTACTCCCAACTAAGCTTGGGACTACACAGAAACTAGCCATTTATCAATTAAAAAAAAATTTTTTTTGAAAAATTATAAAGATTCGCAAAGAGCCAGAATGATGACACCCCCTCCCCCCACATGCACACGCACACACACACACACACACAAGCATACATAAAACACAAACCTAGAGTTTCCATCCTAACAAACTCCCACAGATTAAATAGATCAAAAATTATGCGCAAGTGGAAGTGACTTAATTCTCATCCCCAGCTTACAAGAATGTATAGATAAATTATTACCATCTTGAAAGAAGAACAAAAAAAAAAAAAGAGAAGAGAGAAAAACAACAGCAACAAACAAACAAAAACCCTAGAGGTGACTACACCGAGGATCATCCCTCATACATTGACCAAATATGCACAATGATACATCCTTGGCATACGTTAAATATTTGGTTCTCAAGACGACCTAAGAGCTGGAGTGCAATATATCTAGACAAAACACTAACTTTGCTAAATTAGAAGCTTGCATAGACAGAGGTAGCATCAGAACTTTTGTAAACCGATTACACATTTCGCTTAAAAAAGGAGAAAGAAAAGAAACCCCCTATTCAACATCAAAAACTGAATTTAAATTAAATATATGAACAACTATTTAAAACACTACGAGTGCAGTTCACGCCGTTTGCATAGTTTTAATGTAGTCTTTTGCTTCATCAGCCGAAAGAAAATCTTTTCCTACACCATTGTAGGGTATCAGCAGCCGCGCTAAAACAGGCCGTAGCGCACGCCCTCAATACCACGGAGTTGTCGTCGAACCTCATTAAAAGAAGCACGAGCTTTTGCAATTTTTGCTGTGTGGTCGGGGAAAACAGAAATACTCAATTCCTTGAATTTAATCTGCTTTAACTCTCTGGCCCGACGTAAAACATCAAGGCATTCACCGTGGTAGTGAAATCTGGCCACAACGGCTCGAGGTCGTTCACCAGGTAGAGTGCGGTGAGATCTGTCCAAGGTCGGCTCCTTCTCCAAGCTGAGCGCCTCTTTAAGCAACGCAGCGATGCTAGAGGTAGTGCAGCTGACCCTCAGGAACACAGATTATGCGAACATTATTACGCCGTGATCTGGCGTCTAAATCTTTGCATTTATTATCCAGTTTAAGTAGGTCTGCAGTAAGACGTTGTATCTTACTTTGCATTGCAGTGATGTCACCGGTACAATCAGAGAGCGAGCGCTCCATCTCACCTACAGTACCCTTTAGCACAGACAGTCCGGCATCAATGGCGGCCTTATCATTAGCTAGTTGTGTTTTTACAGCCTGTAACTCCGATTTGATTGTGGACAAGTCATCCCCCAATGCAGCACGCAGTTCTGTCTTAAAAATATCCGCGATTTCGTTCCTCAAAGAAGACAATATTTCAAGCTTCAGCGCACCAGTGTCAATCACAGAAACTCGCTGGTGAACGGTGGGGTCAGCGTGCGGCGGCGACTCACGTAAAGGTGAGGCCCTGACCTGTGGATTAGGCCTCAGTTGTGACTGCGTTGTGCTACGGGTTTTAGTATTTTTATTGTAACCACCTCTAAAGATGAATATACAAATAAAACTGTTAACGGGGAAGAATAACGTTCCAGTTTTTCTAAAACCTATTATAGACCTAGACTAAACTAAAACAAACGGGTCATTTAAAAACTGTGCATGGTCCTGTCTAATGCACTAACCAAAACTCCTTAGCTATTTATTAAGCAGTCATACCATCATAAAATTAAATAGACACCAAAAGCTATGATGTTCACAACTCTCCATGCTCGCTAGAGAAATCGAGCTATTCTAAAGCGTTATCTTTCAGCTATTATTTTTCCTCCTGTGCCATTCTTAGTGATAATTTAAGACAGATGTTTTCAACTCAGACCGCCCAGAAGGGTTAGAGCTTTTATGCAGAAATAGAAATTATTTGATAGAACTACAGGAACCTGGGGAAAAAACTGCAGCCTAATGAACTCTTCTTGACCATCCTCAAGACCTCAATTTCTGGAACTGTGAGAACATTCACTAGAGTACGAGGTACCTGCATTGGAGTAAACAGAGAACAATTAACTGAAAACAATCATGATGTCAGGGATAGTAATTATACACTAGCCACTACTCATCTTTAGTAATTGTGATACAAATATGATAACAATGCCTCTAACATTAAAGGCTAAATTAGGGACAGAGACAGAATGTGGACAGTTACATTCTGGTAAGTAAAAGAGTTCCCATGGTTTACACACTATTCCAAAAAGATCGTTCTCATTACATCTTATTGCCTGATTCACACACACACACACACACACACACACACACACACACACACACACACACACACACACACACACACACACACACACACACACACACAGGCAATTTGGAAACACCAGTTAGGCTCATGTTCTGACCTCTTTATATAGCAGATCCAGTGTATTCATGAGGTGATGCCTGTAGTTCTGAGGTGACAGGTTGCTCTGCATAGAAGAGGTTAGATATGACCAAGAGTTAATAAATAAGGTTTTCAGTTAAGAATTTTAAGTACAACCACTTATATTTCAGAAAATATCAAAAGATACATACCTGATTATTACAATATTGGCATAAATCACTGACCCCAATAAGGACAGTAATCAGCTTCCAGTCCATTTGAAAATCTACATTCTGCAAAAATAAATTTAGAAAAATCTAATTCTGTGATAAGTGGCCCCGGAAGGGCTAATATTGTAAATGCTATCTGTAGATAGAACAGGATGACCCACTTAAGAAACAGATAACATGGATTTTACAGTATCAGGAAAAAGTATATGTATTCCCCTTCCAGATTGTTTTTGTCATATTTGTCACTCGAAAATGATTCACATCATCAATAAATAATAATAATAAAAATAATTAAATAAGTTAAACTGTGGGAAAAGTGGAAATGATCCTCACCTTATTGGATTTTAAGGACAGAATAAGTTTGTTGACCTGAGCTACAAGATTACTAGAATGAAGAAGGAGAATAGGATGTTAAAAAAGACAGGATTTGAATCTGTAGTTAAATATTCAGATATATTCAAGCAAAAGTGCAAAAGCAGAAGAAAGCTGAGAATATTTACGAGGCTGTGGCTGCAGACATGGCCATGTTGAAGCCGTCCTGCCCTGATATGCTATCTCCAGTAGAGAAGCCCTGCAGGGATGGGTTGAACTTTCTCAAGATGTCTGGTTCAACACAACACATACAGTCGGTTCAGGAGTTTTCTATATAGTGCAGTATGATTTTTGCCAAGCAGGACAGGTGTAGCATTTAAAAATAAATTGTACTGATATTGTGATATTAATATTTGTATTTTCATTTTATTCAATCTTAACCTCGAGCTGTATGAAACTTTTAGTAAAAGTTGATGATAAAGACACGTCACAAAATGTTAACAATTACATACTTTTACATTAAAGGGGAAGTCTGTCCAGAAATCTATTGTATACAAAATTTTACAAAACATTTATCAGCCATGTTTGCTTTTGAAAATAATGTCCAGATTAGTATTAAGCAAATGGGATGCTTTTAATATCTCAAATAAGCTCAATAAGCTCAAGCATAAGACAAAGGCGTGGCCTCAAGCTTAAAGGCAGAATGTTAGAAATGACAGAAATAACAGAGTTCCAGTTTGATACAGTGTGTACTGTCAGTTTTTTTCTTTTCTTCACATTTTGGACGTATTTTTTTTTTATTTTTTTTTTGCCATTTGGCTTCTGTCCACCACCACATTGAATTTTAAGTGAAACTCAAGATGTGAACAAAGTCAAAACTTTCAGTAGTAATTCAAAGGATTTGACAAAATTGTGGCATTAGCCATGGAGGAATTATAGCCATTTAAATACACACCTGCATTTTCGGGGTTCATAAATAATGGAACAAACTAACATAGTTAAACATAAGGATTGCCTTTCATACTTAGAAGAAAATATTTTGCAGTCAACGAGGGCAAGTTTTCTCCCTCAAGAAGGAGGCTGCCTTTAGCTGCTGCTTGTTTGTGTGCTTTTCTGCCTTCAGTCTTGTCTTTAGTAAGTGAAATGCAAACTCTATTGGGGTAGGAACAAGTGACTGACTTGGCCAGTGAAGAATATGTCATTTCCTTGCCTTGGGGATCTTTTGGGTCATCTGCGATAGGAATCCATATCCTATTAGTTTAGCAGAATTGGCCTGAGTTTGCAGAGAGTATAGCCCTATACACTTCAAAATTACAATAATCCGGCCGTTCTGTTCTTGAGCGTTACTAGTACTTTGCACCTTCTGTGTTCATTTGCCTCAGTTGTCTTCTATAGTCTTCCAGGCCTTTTACTGTTGCTGGGCTTGCCAGTTAATTCCATCTTTTTAAGAACGGTTGTATTGGCCACTAACAACATTTGTGCTATCTCTAAAATAAATGACTCTAAAATCTGAAAAAAAAAAAAAAAAAATCCTTCTGCCCAATGATGGCCACCTTCATGTTGAGACTTAGCATGAACAGCTAATACAAAAGTAACACTCGGAAACACCTCCAGACCCTTTATCCGCTTGATTAGTCATGGATTAACAAGGAAACAGGCCACACCTGGCCATGCACCTGTTTATCAGCCATTTGTTCTATTATTTATGAGCCCCCCAAAAGAAGGTGTGTAAATGAAAATGGCTGTAATTTCTGAATGGTTCATGAGAGTGCGAGGGTCAAGGGGAACATCATGCATTGGACATACAACACAGAGATAAAATCTCAACGCGTCCACGTTAATGCTGAGATGAACTCACTTGGCAGCGTTGTAGTGTTGTCTAAGGAATTATCACCTCCAATGCTGCAAACATGCGCACACACACAGTAATGTTACATCATGCATTTTGCAAATCATATTTCATACATTTTATTACAGTACTTCTTCACATACAAGAAAAATTCTCTGTGTTTACCTCCATGACACCCCCTTGTATTCTGTATGAAATTGAGTGTAGTTCTGTGATTTTGTACCGAGCGCAGCCTGGAAAACATCCACAAGTCTTATATAAAAAAAATGTTCA
Organism: Clarias magur; assembly: GCA_013621035.1. Classification (NCBI taxonomy): domain Eukaryota; kingdom Metazoa; phylum Chordata; class Actinopteri; order Siluriformes; family Clariidae; genus Clarias; species Clarias magur. The sequence goes on along the minus strand of QNUK01000013.1, from coordinate 3,621,729 downwards.
GCAGGTGAAAGTGATACATCATTTATGGGTGAGAGATAAATTAGTCAAATATTAACGCCTGATGTAGCTGATGAAAGTCAATGAGGAAATCTAGAGATATTCCGTCTGTTACTTTGTGACACACTGCATAAAGCTGAAGAGAACACATAGAGATCTTACTTACAGTAACAGCGTCTCCAAGTGCAGCAATGACCTTGATATCGGCAGGCCTCAGCTGATGAACTGAGCATAAACAAAATAAATATTCAAATTATTCCACCATCATTTAGTTGATGTCAAGAACCAGTCCAATTAGATTGGCACACCCAGGTCATGACTCTAATCTAATCTAATCTAAGCAAGACTTTCTCTTTGCTTTCTGACCCAGTTCCCACTGTGCTCAGTGACTCACGTGAATTCTGTCAGGTAATCAACTGCCAGCATTAAAAGGGCGCAGAAAACACAACACTGTCTATGAGTCTGCTATTGTGTACACCCAAAGCACCTGGTCATTTACGTCTTTAACAGTATACTCTGGCCAAGACACACCAAGGAGCTCTACTAGGCACCCATAAAGAAAGCAACTAACAGGTGAAACAAACACTCCTCTCTCAGCTTGGTTGCAATAAGTGCTAGCTTCTCCCCCATCATCTTCCTGTTCAGGAATCCAGTATGAATCTGGTCTCCCAATACTCCACCTTACAATGGCGAGTATGGAACCTGTTGCTCCTTTCTGTCACAATGCTTTTTAATACTCGAACTCCAAGCCTCAACCTTTCCCACAGAGTGTTTGAGAGTGTCTTATATCACCACTCTCCTCACTGGAAGGACTAGCGAGTGGGGAACTGATGTTTGGGATGTCAGTCACTCTTGTTCCAGTTTCAAGCCTTTCACAGAGGAGATGAGGAGGCTATTCGACCATTCCCATTTAGTTAGGGAGACAGCAAGCTTTATGATGGTTCGAGTTTTTTATGCTCTGCTTATGACTATGTCATCAAGTTCTGCACCCTGGCAGCCTCTACTCTACAACTGGGATGCTCAAGTCCTGTATTAATGGACTTCCTGTCAAGGATCAATTGATCTCTCAGTCGCTTCCCAACAATCTTACCAGCCTCATGGATGAAGCAGGATGAGCAGACTCTCGAATGAGACACAGAGATACACAGAGTTCATGGCCAAGTCATGCTCAGAGCCAGACCCCCCTCAAAGAATCTCTTCCAGGGAGCACCTGTGTAGATTGCAGTCTGAAATATGTCTCTACTGTGGCCAGGATAGACATTTGCATCTCCAATGGCCATTAAAAGCAAGACCCCTCTGGTAAAGCAAGGGTTCTGGACAGGGCTTCCCAGAGACAATCACCTAGTTTTTGTCATTATCACCGTAGGCAATAAGTCACATGTTTTTCATGGCCTTGTTGACTCCGGTTCAGGCCAGAATCTTATCTGTGCTACAAAGGCTAAAGATCTGTACATTCAGCTAAGCAATCTGATATCACTTTGGTAAATAGAAGCACCAAATTACTGTGTGGGTCAAAGAGTTATACTCATATCAAAACAAGTCCCAGCAAAACAACACCTCAGTAACTGTATCCCAGATTAATTTCCCACTTCCCATCACAAACATGATCAACCCCTGCACTGTCAGACTTCTCATACCCTCCACCACATGAGGCCTCAACCCACCTTTCTCTGTGTCCCAGATCAAACCTCGACCTCAACCAGACTCAGTTCACCACAGTTGAATTAACACCCTACATTTTATATAGGTCAAGTTGGACTCAAATGCATTCTGAAAGTGTCAAATTAACACTGGTGACTTTTCGGTGTAAAATATTTGGAGGTTATCACTGTGGTCTTGCACCTCCAGGTTTAAGGGTTCATTCCCTGCCTTAGGTGTGCTTGGAGTTTGCATGTTCTCCCGCTGCTTGGTGGGTTTCCTCCATGTACTCTGGTTTTGTCTCACAGTCTAAAGACATGCAGGTTAGGGTAATTGGTGGTTTCAAATTGCCCGTAGTGTGTGAGTGAGAGTGTGTGCTTGTGTGGCCTGTGATGGATTGGCACCCTATCCAGAGTGTACCCTGCCTTGTGCCCCGATTTCCATTTGATAGGCTCCTGCAAACCTGTATACAATAAGTGGTATAGAGAATAAGCGAGGGAGTGAGTGTCTGTCTTTCTGTCTTTGTCACTCTCAGTCTTACCTGAGTTAGGGACTTTGTTTGATGGCTTGGTGTCTGTGCAGGAGAAATCACTACCCCAGTTCTGCATATAAGAAACGCATACAATATTAATGGTGATAACAATAATAATAATAATAATAATAATAAAAAATAATAAGATGAGGAAAGATTTGTAAAAAGTCTTACTGAAATTGGTGGTGGGGGTGGTAGTGGGCTTTTATACATGTAATTGCTGTTCTCAAAGGTCTGAAGAAAGGGTGAGGACTGGCGAAGGACACAATATGGTAAAGAAAGTTTTAAAACAATGATGATTTCAGTCCTTGTGTGTGTGTGTGTGCATGCATGCCAAAAACAGATACAGTTTACAAAAACAAAGCAGTTTTACCTGTGAGGGACATTTAGGTTGCAAATTTACGGTAAAGTCATGTTTGTTTGTTTTATTTCCCAGTCCCTCCATCTGGTGACAGAAATAAATTGTTAAAGGCTGAAGCTGCACAAAAGTTGATTGCAAAATAAGTAATGAATCAATAAATATCTGCAGACATTTTTTCGAATTTGTACTTTTTTAATGCTTTTTCCTTGTATCTAGTGTACTTGAAACAACAAACCATATTGTTCCACAGAGCACGAGCCATGAGTGTGTGAGCCTTCTGACTGAGGTGGAAACAATCAGGAGTGAAATATGAACGATCAGGCTGTCCATCCTTCAGGGGAGAGAGATAAAGACAGAGAGAGAAAAAGAGAGAGAGAGAGACTCACTAACTGCATAACAATAGTACAGTTTTATAACAATAATAATAATAATAATAATAATAATAATAATAATTGAAAAAAATGAAAAAGAAGAAAAAAAAGTTAAACAAGCTGTAGCAGTGCTGAAGATTAATCTATTTAGAGGAGTGATTCCGGTAGTGTGTGTGTATGTGTGTGTGTGTGTGTGTGTGTGTGTGTGTGTGTGTGTGTGTGTGTGTGTGTGTGTGTGTGTTTGTTTCTAACCAGCATTGGTACTGTTATTTCCCTAAGGAAAGGCTGCAGCACAACAGTGAAGTTTGAGTGTGTGTCGTAACGGCCAGACTCCACCAAATCTCGAAGTATTGTCTGAAACAAACAATCACTAAATAAATAACACTAACCGTTATGGACCAACCGTGAGTACAAATTCTATGTATCTGAGCATGTTTTGATGTACATAGACCTTTTATTACATTTTCAACAATAACATTCAAATACAAAATCAAATACACAATCTCACAAATCTCATCAAGCTGGTGAAATCTAGACAATTAAATCTTATACGTAAGTGAAAGTAAACAGTGAGAGAATGCTAACATAGATGGCAATGGCTGGCTGTTGTAAACAATGGTGATGGTGAATTCCTAAAAGAAATATCTCCATAATATGGAACATCCATTTTGATAACACACTGATCAGTAAGCGTAAATGGATTAAAAAATAAAACGAAGCAGAGATACTGGCTCACAACTAGTACAGTTTTAAACAGACGAGACAATTCCATTTAATTGTGGCACAATGATGTTTCACCTGATAAGCTGTGTTCAGATGTTCGAGGCTCTTCAAAGCTTCTGATCCCTCTTCTGGTGAAACTACACAGGAACAGAGGATGCTACAAGACCAAACATTATTATTATTATTATTATTACTACTACTACTACTGATGGCCAATTGTACAAGAGCCAAGTCCAAAGGTGGAAAATATAGTAAGCGAAACTACTGCTAACTAACCAGAAAATAAGCCACCTACTGTATAAGGGAAAGCTGAGAACTTGCAAGTGATACCTAATTAATAAATAAAAACCTAATGGCAAGTAAGAGCAAATTAATTAATAAAGCCAGGCTAAAGGAAAGAAAAGCCATATTAAAAAGATAAGGCAAACATGCAATCAATATGACAGAGATAAAGCTACTGGTCACAAAGCTAACTAGCTAGCTGTGCACTATACTTTAGCAAAAGCTAGTGAAAGTACAGTGTCACAGGCATAGTATACACATACACTCACCGCACAAGCCATGTCGGGCAGCCCAGAGTGACGTTCAGGTGCATGGCTCTTAGTGGGGTGATATGCAGAGGCTCCACCAGATTAATGATAGCACGAGGAACCTGAACATGCCACACAAATAATATAAGCATATACTTTTTTACACTTTTTTTTTGTTTAGAGAAAATATGGACAGTCAAAATATGGCAGTATGCAAGTCCAGTGTTTAGATAATGCAGTATGCAATTCAAGTCCAAAATCTGGAGCTTTTAGAGCATGTCATGTTTCCATATACTGAGAAGCTTTATGGAGATGCTGATTTCCTTTTCCAGCAGGACTGTAGCGCCAAAACTACCAGGAACTGGTTTCTATGACCATAATATTACTGTAGTTCATTGGGCAGTCAATTTGCCTAACCTGAATTCCATAGAAAATCTATGGGCTATTTTAACGAGAAAGATTTAAAGAAAAAAAAAAAAAAAGGCACAACAGTACAGAGGAGCTGAAAGCTGCTATCAAAGCAACCTGGCTTTCACAGACTGATTGGCTTGCTGTGGGGTGGGGTGGTACTGCGGCGGCACCTGTTTATATTTGCAGCATTAAAAAAATACTTGACATCTCACCTCAGAGTGGAGAAAGTCCAGTGCAAACTGGATTCGCTTCACGAAGTTTTCTGGAGAATAAAGCAACTATGAATAAAAGATAGAATAAAATAAGTTAGAATATAATGTATATTCTGTCAGTCACTTGACATAGCACAATACTTTTTTGCTTTTCTAATACCCATACTAAAAGCTTATGAGCTGATATCAACCTTAATATCAGCTGATATTAAAACCTATTCAATATTATTTAAACTTATTACTAAACTACAAAGATTAAAGATGTTTTCAACTAAAATTCAACATATAAACCCTTTCACACACAAAATGAATTGTTTATACTTACATTTTAAATATAATTATAATATTAATCCTATAGCATCAATGATAACAAAATATCAAGCCCAACATATACTGTATCAGAAAAAGTCCCTTTTACTGTATATGTAAAAAATTCCAGGTCTAAGAATAAGTTTCTTTTTCAAACCAAATTTCAATCTGTTACCCTACAATTTACAATCTCTGCCGTATCTCTACCTATCTTATTAGAATTTATTCTTTATAAAGAATTAGTTATATACATTAGAATTTAGTTAACTTTTATGAATAAATGGTTAGAGATTGTTTACATAGATGTAAATTTAGGGTAAGGTGAATGTATAAGTAATCCTAATTTTCTTGCTCATATAACTATATGCAAATATAAATGTCATGTATAGAAGTACTTTAAAAATCTTAATAGGAAATGGACATACTATATATAATTCTTTTGATTGTGTAAAGCTGCTTTGCGACAATGACAATTATTAAAAGCGCTATACAAATAAAATTTAATTGAATTGAAAAATGGACATACTGGGTTTTCACAGGAATCACAGAAATCATTGCCTCCGATGAACATAGTGATCACCTTCCAGTCTGAGTCAAAATTGATGCGCTGTGAAAAACAATGAGCAAAACTAAAATTCTGTTGATACTTTACTGCAATCTCATGACAGCTTTTAAACAGACGGCTCTGTTCATCCAGCTAGCTTCTGATACCATATGTCAGTCATTCCCAAACTTAAGAAGGCCACAGCACAGTTTGAAATTTGAATCTCTCCTGCAGCACACCCAAACCTTTAATCACGTTTCTGATCAACACACAAGACACTTAAAGTATTTTTCTACAAGCATACACTCACCAGATACTTCATTAGGTACATCTTGGTAGTACTGTGTTGGACTCTCATTCACCCCATTTGCCCCAGAACTACACTACATCTTCATGTTATAGATTCAACAAAGTGCTTGAAACATTCCTTAGAGATTTAGGTCAATATTGACATGATCACTTAGCATCACACCATAGATGCTGTCACGGCGTGCGCCCAAATCTATTATCGCCCCTCGTAGGCTCCCTAAGTAGACGACACCCCTTCTGCAGGTGTGCGAACGGACGGGGCCGCCTATGCGGGCCGGCTGGCATTGATTAAAGTTAATAGGATCTCGGGCTTGCTCCGCATTATAAAAGCAAGGCGCGGAGTTTAGTCCAGGGTCCGAGAAGAGCGTAACGCGAGTGGGGAAATGGAACGTGCCCCAGAGACTTTGAAAAAGGACGTTGGACTTCCGCCCTTTGATCTTTGATGGAAAGAGCTGCGCGAGCTCCCACGGCACCCTTCGCTCACGCGTCGAGCCCGCCTTCGCGTCCTCGCCGCCAAAGAGGAAAAGGCCGCGAGGAGGACAGCGTTAAGGCCGCCGATCCCAGCCGGGAAAGCCGCCCAGCCGAAGGACGTCTGAGCGAGACTCCCGCCTGAGGCCGCGCCCAAAGAGAGCTGGGAGGGGCCAGGCCGGTTATCGATAGCGGGGAGGAACTGTCCAGGGAGCGTACAGGAGCACTGCTTCGCGTACTCCGTTTTGCCACTCCGCCGCATGCCCGCATGCCAGCTGGGCACTGCCTCGGACCACGCACGTGCACACATCATTCCTTCCCTTTCTCTTCTTTCTCCCTCCTTTTACCCTTTCCTTCCCCTATTTACTCCTAATAAATTACCCTTTTTCCCTAAGATCTCGCCTCGTGTCTGTTTCATGGTGCCGCCCGTGCAACAATGGGTCGAACCCGTTACAATGCTCTACTGGATTCAGATCTGGTGACTGGAACTTATTAGTGTACGATCATCACCAGCCTGAACCATCGATACAAGGCAGGATGAATCCAAGATTTTATGTTTACAACAAATTATGACCCTGCCATTTGAATGTAGCAGCAGAAATCAAGACTCATCAGATCTCCAATCTTCTACGAGCTCATTTGAACTGTAGCCTCAGTTTCCTGTTCTTAGCTGACAGGAGTGGCACCTGGTGTGGTCTCCGCTGCTGTAGCCCATCTGGTTCAAGGTTCAATGTGATGCACTCAGGTATCATCTTCATCATACCTTGGTTGTTGCGTGAGGCTATTAAAGTTACTGTTGCCTTTCTATTAGGTCAAACAAGTCTGGACATCCTCCTTTGACCTCTGGCATTTTTCAAAGGGCATTTTCCGCCAGAGAATATTTTCTCTTTTTCAGGCAATTTTCTGTAAAGCCTAGGGATAGGTGCGCAGTAGATCGGCAGTTTTGGAAATACTTAGACCTGCCTTCTGGCACGAACGACCATGCCACCATGTTCAAAGTCACTTAACTCACATTTCTTTCATACTTGGTTTGAACTTGTTGGTGTGTTTATTTAAGGGTCCTTATACCGTGGCATTACGTGCGATTAGTAGGTAGCACCAGTAATGTATCAGGGCCAAAGAGAGAAAGACAAACACAAAGAAATTGACAAACACAAAGAAAAAGCGGACCCAAGAGACAAGATGAAGACCTAGCCTCTGTGTCCCTAAGACCCCGGCGAGAGAGAGAGCGACATGCATCCGTGTAGCATGCGCTCTCAGATTAAGTATAATGTTTACACCAAAAACACAAACTCTCTCCCATAAATCCTAGGTAAGGCCATAGGCCCCAAGTGGATCTTTTTTTTTTAGTTACCAGAGCCCCGCCTGGTCTCTGTTTATTTTGTTTTCAGTTTCCTTTTATAGTTTCTAATGAATAATCCAAATCTCCAAACAGAAAGGTCTTCCCGTGCGTATCACAAGCACTCTGCCAAACTCCACTTTCACTGACCCCATCTAAAATCCTGCGTTTATTATAATGTTATAACATATCGTGGTGCGGCTCTCCACGTAACAGTAATATAATATAACATAATTCCTTACATTATCCGTCTTCATCCTGTTGACCAGCACTTTAGCTTGATTCAGCAGATCACTGATAATAAAATTCAGGACATCACCATTACAAAAAAATATTTTTACATAAAAGTTTAATTTGAGGAAGCAACTGTTAAGTGAACCGCAAACTCACATGCTCTTGGCCCCTGCCACAGCCTGGTTAAGGAACGCTTGTTTGGTGGTCTGTTTTCCCGTTTTAACAGAAAATCCCGTAAGCTCCGGATTAAATACACGCAGGATATCTGTGCAACATAACAAAATGAGAGGAACAAATAAAGCTCTTGCATAGTACACATACAGTATATATTACATGTATAACATTTGTACAGTGCATTCTACCACATATAGAAATTTAATCATGGATTTTCAGTAGAATGTTGCTAAAGCTAGCTCCTCCCTGTATTCATTACTAAGATTAATTTTCAGCTAGGCTAGAATTCCCAAATATTAATAAAAGTTGCTTATATAATAGGATGCTTTCTATTAAATAATGAACATAATTAATTGAGTAAAGATGGCTCCCTGTCATGAGAGACTGGAGGACTTTACCAAATATTGCAAAAAGTGTTCTGATGTAAAACCTCCACCTCTAATGTAGGTGTATATAATGTATATTATAAAAAAAAAGGTAAAGAAAATATGAAACTAACTTGGAAGTGTAGTGACTGTAGAAATGTTGTTGTCTCCTCCAATACTGTCAAACAGAAAGACAGTGAACATTTCAGTGTGACAATGTACTTATATAATAATATATATCAGGATATGGAAATTAATAGTGAGATATACTTAATGTTATACTGACATAGGTTTTTACTGTTTTTTCTGATGAGAAAAAATACTTCTTATTGATTACTGAATTACTTTGGCCTCAGTAGCTGCATTCACATGGAACGAAATATTCTGTTAATAATTAGAAAATAGCTCAATCCGAATAAAATAATTTTAAGTGGCATAAACCTTTTGATAAATCTATTTTAATAGTAAATTTTAGCCATGTAAATACCTGATCTTGTTAGAATGAATATTCTTTCTAAATGTTGTGGATGTAACATTAAGTGACACAGTAGATTCCAGGAAGGGAATTTTTTTTGATTCCTAAACTTTGTGAGAACAACATTCTCCCCATCAGTCTTTAATTCTGACTTTCATTTACTGGCTCCTAGTCTTTGATGTTTGGTGTTTCACATAGTTAAGGAAAGAGAGGCATCTAACCAACCATAAATGAGACTGAATTCTTTCAACCATCAGAACTTGTTAAAAGAAGAGAAGCCATAACCTGACTTCAAAGGGAAAGAAATACTTCTTCTTCTGCTTCTGCTTTACTAATGGCAAATAAAACACAATGGGCTTAACCACTTTGCGCATGTCAAAAAGGTATATTCCAATTCTATAATTTGTGCATGTTAACACATCTTATCAAATCAGCATGATTTTAATCAAATCCAGGAAATATGTTTTATGCAAACTTACAATAGCTGTTGTTAGCTCTTTGTTGTACTCACCTCCATGATAATCCTCTGTACTGTGTCAAGACATCCAACAGGGATGTAGATGGAACACCATTCCCTGCCTACACAGAGGATTGCAATGCATGCAAATTATGTATTTGTTATTTGACATTATAACTAAGCAGTATCAGGCAGATTCAAAAACAGCTATTTCAATCAATATAAAATATAACAAGGAATTAAACACAAAAGTTGCAAAATGTAAAACCAAACCGACTCCAAAAAATGTAGATAATCTCCTTAAAGTCTTGTCATTATATGAGTTATGAGTGATCTTTAATATTATCTTTCCTTGTCTTTGATTGTTAATAAAGGGTTTAAACAAGCTTAACAGCTTAAACAACTGGATAATGGTTCAAATGTATTAACTCTAAGTGGTATGCAAAATGTGTGTGCGTATGGGTGTGTGTGTGTGTATCTGTGTGTCACGGACCGTTAGAGAATCTCCGAGTGCTCCCACAACTCGGATATCAGCCGGCCTCACTGAATGCACTGTAGAGAAGTCAAAGAATTTATATTAATTAACTTTTAGAAAAGACAAATACATAATTTTCAGCAAAATCTCCTTGCTTTTCACATGTGACAAATGTCCATGTTTCAAGAAGCTTTCATATTCCCTTACACAGACTGAGCTGTGAGCTGCGATTGCACCACTGTCTTCACTTCTTCATCAAAAGTGAATCTTCATCCTTGTAGGGCTATTAATATTGTCTGTATCTGAATGTGTAATGAGTAATTATGTGTGTGTGTGTGTGTGTGTGTGTGTGTGTGTGTGTGTGTGTGTGTATGTGTGTGTGCATACCTGAGGTGGGGATTGTGTTAGAGGGACTCAGATCTTCACAAAGTATCTCAGTGCCCAATATCTACAATACCACAAACAACATAATACAGTGGTTATGAAATATCACACAAATAGCAAACACACATAAAAGAGCTACTGTAGGTCAAATCAGATAACCATAGTACCAGGGGTCATGGATTAAAGCTGATAAAAACAGATCTGACTGTTTTAATGACTATATTTTGTCTGTATTTCGGAATAATATCTTATAAATGAGTTGGCAAAGGAAAAAGAAAAAGAAATTACATTAATTACAATTAAAGTGCAAATAAATGTTTTGTTTATACCAGTGAATAATATTAATTTAATCTATTTATCTGTAAGACATTAATAAAAGCTTGGAGACATTAAAAATACTTAAAGTTACACTTGGAAATTTTTTAATAAATTAATATGATGTGCCATATCATAACTTGAATGTGTTTTTGTGATTTGTGCACTTTTGTGTTGCACTTTTTTTTAATGACAATTCTTTTGGTAATTTTGGTTTGGTTAATATAAAGAAAATCTACAGTAGGCCTATGTCTATATAACTGCTTATAAATAAAATAAAAGGTCACATATTTTAGAAAGGTTGAAAGGTTTTAGAAATGGAGTTTAAAATAGTGTAATTTACTAAAAATGTTTTTTCATTTCAGTAGATATAGCTTGAATCTTAATTTACATCAACAGCTTTAGCCGGTCCTCTGGATGAAGGATTCATTTCTGATGGTGAATTCTTCTCCGTTCTGAAAAAGGGTTGGTTCTATATGAGGAAGAAAAGAGTCAGTCTGTACTGTTTTTAGTACATTAACATTGATATCAGCTTCTAATCTTAATAAGTTAAATTTTATAAATTGTTTTTGACAAAAATAACATAATTAGAAACAATTTCAGAGTGACAACTCTCCAAATATGACATTTTTTAAATTCATGTCGCACCTTAGTTGGGCATCGAATTGTAGAATCGTCACCCTTGTTTAGGTTTTCCTGATTGGTGATTGGCTGGAGCTGCAAAATGATCAAAATATATTAAATCAGCTTCTGTGTAAAAACGTTGATGAATTTCTGTGTTGTGTGTGTTATTCTGACATACAAGGTTTTCCCAGAGCTGCAGAAAGACTGTGTATGCCTGGTCATCATTCAGTTTCTCCTCTGAAGTCCATTTGTGCTTCACACAAGACATAAAAAATAAAAATGAATAAAAAATATTTATTTATAATTTAAAAAAAAAGATATGGTTGTGATAATCTTCCTTTTACAACTTATTGAGCACAAAAACTACTTTTCTTACATTGTTAGAAAAGACATTTGAAAACAGAGGAACATCTTGAAGCTGGACAGTGAAATCATCTCTGCTGTACCAGTCCTTCTCTCTTAGAGTGTCTTTCAAATTTTCCTGGAAAAAAGCAGTAAAAACCTGTGTTAGGAAGCCAAACAATCAAATATGAACAATAACGATTAAAATGTAAAATATATCTGGAAAAAGACTTTATTAATCTTGTGTTTAATACGTTTCTTAGAATAAAATTAGAAACTATATTTTTTACTTGCTAAGATATTTTCACTTGCTAAGTACTGTATAGTAAATGTGTTATATATGCAATTACTGCAATGTTTGTTTTTAATATTTTATACACTCTGTGTTGAATTAATACATTAATTAAAGTATTTTCATTCAGACATTTAAAAGAATATTTTTTATCAATATTACTTTACACATTTTATAAATATGATAAATATTCATACGGCCTTTACTGTGAGGTTTTATGAATTTATTCAAGAATATTATTCTGCTCATGTGCAAGCCATGGGGAAAAATAAGAACATGCAGTATATCACTACCCAATATAATCTGATAAAGAATTCACATTATTGTAGTCTAGCCAAGAAAATAAAATTTTATTATTATTATCATCATTATTATTACAGTATTATACTAATTAATAGTAGTATGAGTCTCACCAAAAGGGCGTGTGCATAGATTGCACCTGTAAAACGCAATTCTTCAGCTGAGTCTAACGGTGGACAAGAACATCTGGAAACATGTTAATATGACAAATAATCAAAATCTTTTATATTTTAGACTCTTCTAAAGGGCTGTTTTAAATAGGGTGTGCGCTTCATGGAAAAAAAGTGTGAGAAACGTCAGCATATATACTATGCTTCTGAAAATATAACAATATATCATATTGTAATTAAGAAACCATTACTAAAAGGAACTGTAATTCAGCCTATTACTAAATCACTGGGTATTATAGTAATTTTAATTTAAACTCATAATCACCTGCTATGTCTGCTGTTAGGTTCAGCATCCAGGAGCACAACACTCACTAAGGCCTTTTTCAGCTGCAACAAACATACAGTTAATCATAACAAAATTTGAAATAACTGCTGTGTGGTGCTTTGATTGTGTCCATGACATCCTCTGACCCCCCATATCCACTGCACGCACACACACACACACACACACACACACACACACACACACACACACACACACACACACACACACCTGAGAGTGCAGCACTTGTAGAACAGCATCTACATCTTGGGTCATAGTGGTGACCTAAATGCAATAATTAACATAAATAGTGTTAGGGAATGTGCAATAAAGGGTGTATGTGTGTGTGTGTGTGTGTGTGTGTGTGTGTGTGTGTGTGTGTGTGTGTGTGTGTGTGTGTGTGTGTGTGTATGTGCGTGTGCATGCTCTCTAACCTGCTGAGAACACATACACTGTCGATCAACTGGCACGAAGATAATCAGCAATTTCCAGCCAGATTCTGCAACAGACTTCTAAAACATACACACACAAATTTTGTACACACATAAACAATATAAAAGGCAAGAAGAAAAGCATCTATATACAATAAAACAGCATAATAAATAGGAAAAACACTTTACAAATAAAATACATTAAAGTATATTACCTGTTGGGTGCTCAGAAGGGAAGCTGCTTGTTCAGCCTGATACATCAAATCACTGGGAATAATGAGATATAGTGAGTCGACAACACACACACACACACACACACGCACACACACGCACACACACGCACACGCACACACACACACACACACACACACACACACACACACACACACACACACACACACACACACTACCTGGTTTGTGCAGTGTCAAATCCTTTAGGTAACACACAGGAAATCTCAGGACTAAACATGGACATCATATCTGAATATACAACAATAACATCAAAATCAATTACATTAATTACACAAACATTCTCTCCCTCAAACCACAGACACACACACACACAAATATTAAAAATTAATGTCAGGTCAACTTACCATGAAGGCTGCTTATAACTGATGACATTCGTCTATTCAGGAAGACAAAAGCAACATTGGCAATAGATGTAACTCATTTTATTGTGAACACATAAAAGAAAAATCATAGAAAAAGTCATTATTTTGTGCCTTACATTGGTGTGTTTGGGAGTCCAATCATAGAGAAGACTGTGATGTCCGCAGGCCTCAGTGTGTGAACTGCAATATTAGAATTTTAGTTTTATTTTAAAAAAAGTATACTAATATATACTATGATATTTTTTCTTGTAAAAGATATGTCAAAAAGAAACAACATATCAACTATTATCAACTATTAATCAACTGTAAATCTGTCTTTATATGCATTCCTGGATTTTGTGAAGTTGATGTTTTTGCATAACATATTTGGTGTAAACATAAAAAGTACTATGATACTGTAAGTGACATAAAAGATGGCATTGTTCATTTGGTGATGGTTTCAGTGATTTCTTGTGAGCGCTGTTGTGCTGGATATCAGCATGGCTGTGATGCTATCTTAAACATGAGGCCTTTTATACAACAGATCCACAAGCACCATTTATTTTCAACACATTGTCATTTGTTTGTTTAATTAACCAGTTATTTTGCTCTGCACGCACATATCATTCTGTGTCTGGCGGAATTAACTAACTATGACTGGTGGAGCTGGCAACCAACAGTACTTTTCTGGAACTATGTAGCCAAATCGTGGCTAGAATAAACAGTGCTGTAAATCCCCAAATTTTCTCTTTACATTTCGACATATTCCACTTTAGACTATCAGCTACTTTAATGTCTGTGGTCCAGGGTTCAATCCCAAATAGCATTAAATTATCTTTCTGCCCTGAGCAAGGCTCAAACATTGGTCTCGGAGCTAAAGGAGCTAAACACTATCCTTTTGGTCCAACTATTATGGCTAATAAATGCACTTATTCTACGTTATATACAGTAAATGTATACACACCTTGAACATGAAAAATATATGGCTCTCTTCTGACGGTCACAGGATCGCGTCAGTGATGGTGCGACTACTGACATTTTAGAGGAAACATAATACTAAACATTGCTGCCATAATCCATTTCGAGTTAAAAAAGAAAAAGTGCATTTTAAGCACTGTCCTCCTACAGACATTACTGCCCGTAATGTGTGAGTGCACATGTGAATGTTTTCCGGGGGTCCTACCACAGTTGTACAAATGAGAATAAATAAAATGGTCACCATTGGTCTCAACGGCTGGATTACTGAGGTTCCTACTGTAGATGGACGGATGATACATGCCTATATTGTGAGCAAAATCTCACAATATCTTCTAACTTCGTATGGTATATAATCCTTTGCTTTAATTTCCAAATCGTTATTTGTCCTTTGCATCCTACTTTTGCTATCACTAGCACTGGTTTTGCTGTGCATAGGAGCCATGGCGTATGTTTGGGGAGCATTTTGAAAGTGTGAAAGAAAATTAAACAGAAATAATGCTATAACACTCAAGAGATGCACAAGCACTTTGTGTACAAGAGAGATGAGATATACATGCTGTATGTTGTGCTTGTCCGTTCTTTGATTTGTAAGTGGCATAATGTTATAAATAAAGAGTGATTTGCAATGTTAGGGGTCTTGCTTCTTACGCCCAGGATACTCGATTGTTTGTTACTATATGATTAGAAGGCAGTTACCTGAGGAGGGTTTGCGTGTGCCTGCAGGAGGGTCAGAACAAGGCCAGGAGAGTTTCTGACAAAAGCATATCAGACAGATAACAGGAAACGATAAGATAAACTACAACTTGCAGCAGTGTTACTGTACATACAATATTTAAATAGCATTTTAATAAAATATACAAATTTTAATATTAAAAATGATTATGTTGTGTTTTAAAGGAGATACATTTTGTTCACTCCCTTTTGTAACTCACCCCATTGATTTTCTCAAGGCTCTGAGGTAAAGTGTGGACAAACAGAAGCCCTAAGGATGAAAACAACCAAACACGCCTCAATCAGTATGCTTGTTTTGTTTTTTTTTCAACATTTTGTTGAGGTGGAGGTGGGCATGGCCCTCCAACTGACATGACAGGTGGCCAAGGCCAAATTTACCAAAGTTATAATCAGGTACACGGTAGGGCATTCATATAATTTCATTAATATGTATTTGGAAAGCAGTTCTACAGTGAAGACTCCAAGCAATATATTTAAAGCATTATTTTGATATAAGAAGCCTACTAAAGTTTGAAAGTTCATAAAGAGGTGAAAGTAATTAGTATGACTTGCAATTTCAAGATCCTAAGACAACCTGCTATTCTGCAATAATGAAGGTCGAACTTATCTACGGGATGCTGATAAAGAATCTTAATAGGTATATCTTAAAGGTCCTGATCCCATCAGATATGGTTCTAAATCATAATGACTCAAGTGCTTTTAAAAATGAGATCTTATTTCAAGTCGTTACATATGACCAATTGATCCAAATGTCCAATTAAAAAAAAATAAATCATCAGTAGAACCATTTTAAACAATATACTGTTTAAATTGAGATAACGTTCAATGAATTTATGCTTCAGTTAGCATGTATTGTTAGTATGAGTTTGGAGATTTCCGTTCTTGAAAATGGTAATGGATAGGGTATGTCATTTTGAGCTCTTCTTCTGAGCATCATTTTTCATCACATATGGTCTCAGGATAAATATAAATTTTTCATATTACAATATCTGGCTAATTTAGTTTTTTTTCACAGTTTTGCAGCAATTCACACTCCCCCTCCATCCCCAAACAATGCCGTTGCTTAATAATTGGGCTAAAATTCAGGGTTAGGTTTCTTGAATTTCTACACCAACTTTGAGCTCATATATAATTATGCTGACTTACATGATCACTGGTAACTGTTTTTGCTATTTAGAATTTTAACAAAATTGCTTTAGATAAATGTTGAGAAATAAACTGACTAAGAACTAAGATGTTCTTAAGAATTCTGGAATTCAACACCTACAAATGCTAAAGTATTTAGTGATGTTTTCAAGAAGCAAAAGAAATAGAACAACCTTAACAGATACACATTAGACATTTGCAAAATGTTTGTTAAATTACTACTGAAATGTAATTCTCCCTTCTTGGACCCATTGCACAAAAAAAAAACTGTAAGAATGAAAACAACAACAACAACAACAACAACCTGAGAGTAAGGACAGGATAAAGAACATCCAACACTTAAATGTCATCTTCACACGATCCTCTGGAAACTCTGAGAGTCTGGATATTTTGAGAGAAAAAGAACTTGCAACTTGATGTCCTTTATGGTCTTATTTATGGTCCCCTAAGACGTGACTGACAGGTGCATCTCTTATCAGTACAGTAGTATTGAGAAGGCGGGGCTTGACCACCCAAAAGTAAAGCAATGGCTAATACCAGGGGTGGGAAGTACTGAATTATGTACTCTCATTATAGTACTCTAGTCCAAGGTTCACTGTAATTATATTTTTTGTGCATAATAAAATCATAGCATGTGTACTTGCTTGATAATTGAGATTAAATATATTGTTATGGGGATGTAATAAAATATTGCATTTAACCCTGGAACACTGTGAACCAAGTAGAGTAGTATGTGAAACTTATTTTAGCCATGTATGACCGAAGCTTACATTTTTTATGCATTTTGTTATTTTTTTCTTATCTATTTTGGATTAGTAAAACCAGATATGTATAACCAAAAGCCCTAAGCACTGCCCATGAACAGAACATAGTTTTTTTTTTGAAGAAAAAAAAAAAAAAAGTCCCCACATGGAGACATTGGGTTTATTTTATTGCATAGCACAAAGTCACTAGTGTGTAACAAAGCATAAAACTGTTTATTTCAATGCCCCTTCATTAGTGCACCAGTGAAGGACACTTATCTATTTGATTCACAGCTTACATGGTTGTAACAAACCGACCATAGTATACTTTTGCATCAGGATACAGAGTTTCAAACAGACATGCAGTAAGCAAGGGTCACACGGGTCACCGGTATTTCTTTGTCCTGACCCTGTGATCTCAGAATGTCTGCAACTTGATACACTTTAATATTCAGCACAGGCACAAGGCCTGGTATATACGTATAAATGTATATATAATGTATTTATGCAAATGCGTAGACAGTCTATATACAGACTCTGACTCTAGGTAGTCTAGTAAGCTAGACTAGCTAGCCAAATCTTTTGATATTTTATAGTGTAAAAACTGTATATTAAACTTAAAATGTCAGTTTTGGTATTTTGATGAAGACATGTTGGGTTAAATATGTTTAAGTTCTACCTCAGCCTATATGTAATGCTCTGGATGTTGTCTGGGGGACATATTTGCTTCAAGTTTCAAGTTTCGAGTTGTAGTGTCATTTGCATAGTAAAGAAACATGTTCCTCCAGAAACATGGAGGAACAGTATATATATACTGTAAACAGTACATAGTTTGAAAATTGTGTGTGTGCAAAGCTGCAATGGTTTGTGCAAATTATGCAAATGATTGTGCTTGAAAGCTAACTATTTAACTAGAATTAATAACAACATTTAACAGAATTGATAATTTTTTAATGACATAACAATGCATGTTTAATAATCAATAATTGATTAAAATGCATTTCTATGATATAGAACAGTTTTTGGCTTGTTTTCAACAAATAAATATATAATTTACAATGTAATTACTGAATTCCATTTTTACCAGGCAGCTTATTTACCCTTTTTTGAGTCATGGTCTTGATCCGTTACCCGAGTTGCTGCCTGGCCAAAAAATAATGAATAAATTGTAAGTTTGAGATTGACCCTATCCTTGAGTGATGGGCGTGTCAGGGTAAAAAGGGAGGCGCATGAAGTGATGCGCCCATCATACATATAGTGCCCACTGTCCATGCCTCTGGAGGCATTGTTATGCTCTGGGGTTGCTTCAGGTGATCAGGTCTACGTTCAGCAATGTTATGCGACAATAAAATGAAGTCAGCTCATGATCTGAATGACCAGGTTATCCCATAAGTGTTTTTTCATCCCTGGCATATCCAAAGACTCAAATTGTGAAAGAGCATGTGAGCATGAGAAATCTTTTTGATATATGAACTGTCCACCAGTTTACACTCCATAATCACAACTAAATGGAATTTGAAGGAAATCTTAGATGGTGCAGTTTTCTTTTTCTCCAGGCAGTGTATGGTTCGTCCTATTTTCACGACAAGAAGATACATGGACTGAGAAACACAGGGGTAGCCAAAAGTAGAAGGGATTGGTGGACAGACAGACAGACAGACAGACAGACAGAAGGATAGGGACAAAAAAAAAAAGATCAGCCTGAATATAGTGTCAAGGTGTATCAGATAACATGTCCTTGGGAAAGAAAAGGGAAAAGATAAACATAAAAAGAGTGAAGGTTGAAAGCTAGGCTTCGAGGAAGCTAAAGTTGAAACAAAAGATAAGGCGATGCATGAAGGTGGAGAGGCATTAAACACATTGACAGTTCTGTGTTCCGTGATAATGAAGTCTCCATGACAGCGATAAAGGATAAACTATCATACAGATTTCAACTCATAATCTTTCTTATCTTACAGAATTAGGAATATTGACATAGATCATACATCACACATTTATGAGAATAAAAGTCTACAACTTTCTCTGAAAGGACAAGAGTGCCTGTCTGCCTGCGTGTCTCCACTTTAAGGAAATAAAAATGGTGATACTGCTGAAATTTTAACCTGGGGACTTGAAGAATTAATTTGACTTTAGGAAATTGACAGGTCTTTTTAGTTGTGATATAGTTCGATGAGCCAAGACAAAAGTTTGTGAATTGAGTTCAAGCAGTCAGGTGGGTTCAGTTCAGTAACTACAGACATTAGCTAAAATTTGCCGTGCAAAGCATTGTGATCAAGATTAAGCAATTAGGTATCAAAAGAAAACCCAGAGGGAAGTGGACAGGGAGCAGAGGGCTCAGTATTGTGTCGTTCCATCTTTTCAGGGTTAACCCTTGAAAAATCAAATGTCTGGCACATTTGAAGACAAGTGTTGTCCGAAACGTGCAAACAAAATATGCTCCAGGTGATAAGAGGCTTTTTAAGATACTGTTCTAAAAAAAAAAAAAACAGACCCCAAAATATTGGTTAGCTGTTAGTAGTCTTCCAGCTGGGAATAAAAAGGTCTAGTATATGATGTAGTTGTGAAACCACTTGGACAGTCTGCTGCTACTTCACTGCATTCAGATAGTTAATCAAGTTTGCCATCAACAAGACCTCATTGGATGTGCAGTACAATCCGAAAGTGCAAGCTATTCAGTAGAATAATATGAAAAGGAAAAGTGTTGTTTAACAGGACAGAGGTCCTGTATCTCAATGGGGTTCCATTGAGATTTTTTATTTTTATTTTTTTTTTTTTTATGAGGATAAATTTTTTTTTGCCTATTATCCCAGGAATTTGATAAATAAATAAATAAATACATACATACATAAATCAACACACAAACATAAGGTTGAGTCAAAATTTATCCGCACTTTGGTCATATAAGTCTTATCAGTGGCCGCGCTTGTCTTATCCACGCTTTCTGTTCAAGGCTACTGTGTCGCCAGTCTCAGCAGGCGACACAGTAGCCTTGAACATGTTACATCAGTTCACTTGTTACTGCTGTGCCAGCATAAATGGACGCCCACTTGTGATTTGCATAAAAGAAGAGCAGCGAGCAGTGATTTGTTTCTTTGTTGTCAGACCGATATTCGAAGGATGGTGAAAGTTTCTAATAGAGAATCACTACTGGTGACGAGACATGGATTCATCACTATGAGGCTGAGGCTAAATAACAGAGTATGGAGTAGAAATGTCTTCTGGCCAAAAAAAAAAGGAAATTAATTTGGAATTTCTTGGTTTTCTGCATTAATTTGTGATAAAATGGGATCTGATCGTGATCTAACTCAAGAGTATTGACAAATATAATGTGCGAAAAAAAGGTTGAAGTGTGGACTAGAGCTACTTTGACTGATAAAAACAGAAAGTTTGCTTAGCATAAGAAGGATACGCTAACTGCCAAAAAGAGCTTTCAGAAGATCTACGATCGAGAATTCTCAATTAACATAAAGCTGGAAAGGGATACAAAGTGATTTCAAAGACTAGAAATTCACCAGTCTATTGGTAGGCAAATGGAGACACATTGGGACTGTGGCTACTCTACCAAAAATTGGGCACCTACTCAAAATGACCCAAAAAGCACAACAAAGACTATCAATGAAATAAAGAAACAACCCAGAGTAACAGTCAAAGATTTGAAGTTATCATTGGAACTGGCTAACATCTGTGTTCATGAGTCTACAGTACATAAAACATTGTACAAGTTAGGGTCCATGGCAGGACACCACAAAGGAAGCCACTGCTTAATAAAAAGAACATTGCTGCATGCCTGGTGTTTGTAAAAGAGCACATTGACACTCCACAGCGGTATTGGCAAAATGTTTTGTGCATTGATGAAACTAAGATTGAACTATTTGGAAAACACATGCAACATTACGTCTGGCATAAAAAGGGCACTACATATCAACCTGAAACGATTATCCCATCTGTAGTATGTATGGTGGAGGAAACATCATGATTTGGGATTGCTTTGCTGCATCATGGCCTGGCCACTTGCAATCATAGAGAGGAAGATGAACTTAACAAGTGTAACAAAAAAAATTATTAAGAATAATGTGAGATGAATGTCTAGATCTCACTCCATGTAATTTCTTCCTGTGTGGAGATGTACAGGACAAAGCCTCACACAACTGGGGACTTGGATGCATGGAGATTCAGGAGGTTCTCAGTAATATCACAAACGACTTCATTTAGAAGTCTGTGCATTCCATCCCATGATGAACTAGATTGAAATTTAAGGCTTTAATTTTTCAATGTAATAAAGTCCATGTACAATTTGTTTCGATAAATTTGTATTAGAAATTTGGACTTTATTACATATAGTCCATATATATATGGACTATATGTAATAAAGTCCATATTTCTAATATATATATATCGAAACAAATATACACTAAAACTATATAGTTTTTTATTATTATATTTTTTTATTATATTATATTATTTATTTATTATCGAAAGAATACAAAATAGAATACAAAACACATTAAATAATATTTTCTGCGTTGTGGTTTGCGAAACGGAAATTACGTTTTCTTTAGCGTTCCTATTGATGCCAACTGTACGCATGCGCACAGCGTGATTCGCCGTTTTTTTATGCACAGGGACGATTTCCGACGCAACACCGGATGTTGCTATAGACTGCGGAACAGCTGAGCATATCAACGCAGCACCAAAACAGACGGGCGTTTAAAAAAGATCTGGAAAACAACATACAGTGAAAAAGACAACAGTGAGAAAAGGATCATTGAACAAAAACGCTGCACGGAGAATTGTCAGCCACAAACAGTTCAAGTTTAAACGACTGGATTAAGTTATAAAAAGAACAAAAAACGGTAAAACGTCTCTTACAATCAACTGGCTAGCTGTTAGCAAAGCTACTAGCAAAATTAATTGTGCGGTTAAAAATATGGGTTTAGATGTCACCATTATTGTGTATTGGATTTTTCTTGGTTTGTGTTAAGTCATTTGTTTCAGAGTTTATGATAAGTAACGTTTATATTCTCCACTTTCACTGAAAAACTAATTATTTGTAAACTTGCTTAGCTGAGTGTTTGACTGCAGCAGGCCGGATAAACGCACTCACCACTGCGCAAAAACATAATAGACAAATGGGCAACTGTGTTGGAAATGGGATTGATGTCCAAATCTACGTCATAATCTCTCAGTTGAAATTAATGCATGTATGTGTGAAATCCCATCATCTGTGTGAATAATATGCAGTAACAATAAATGTCTGTTACCAATTGACCACCTTATTTGTGTGCTAGTTAGTTAGTTGGTTGGTTGGTTGGTTGGTTGATCATTG
The DNA here is from genome assembly GCA_013621035.1 of Clarias magur. NCBI lineage: Eukaryota > Metazoa > Chordata > Actinopteri > Siluriformes > Clariidae > Clarias > Clarias magur. Next base: position 3,599,167 of record QNUK01000013.1, on the reverse strand, counting down.
ACATTTAACATCTATTGTAGGAGTGTCAAAATGGACCAAAAAGGGCTATATGTGTGTGCAGGCTTTCATTCCAGAATGTCTTATTAAACAGGTGTAGCTTCTGCCATTCCAGAATGTCTTATTAAACAGGTGTAGCTTCTGCCTGCACCCACATGGTCCTTTCTAGATCCAGTTTGATACATCTAATCCATTGGAATCCAATGAGACCTGAGTTTATCTCTTTCTCTTACTCACCCACAGCAAGTTTACTGATACTATTGCACATACTCACCGATTGTTTTCCTTGTTGCAGCACAATGGGTCGTATCTTTTTGGACCACATTGGAGGCACTCGGCTCTTCTCATGTGCCAACTGCGATACAATCCTGACCAACCGCTCTGAACTCATTTCCACGCGCTTCACAGGAGCAACAGGCCGTGCTTTCCTCTTCAACAAGGTAAAAAAATATTATCTGTAGTTTGTATGTTTTTAAAAATGCTGTGATGGCAAGAGGCTAATTTGTGAACACCTACTTTAGGAAGCCTCCTGTAGTTAAGTTCACACTTCTCATCAACTTGGAGTTTGCATCTTTAGGTTTTGTCTAAGTACAAATTAAAAATTTTAAATTCATAAAATAAGAGAATACATTCATATTGTGCAAAATAAGTGTGCAGTTTGTATTAGTACTTCAAATGAGCTGAAAGGTGAATTTCAGATTTTACACCATTAAACTTCAGACAGCAAATTGTTTTTACCTAATTGAACAAATTTTATAGGGGTACTTGAGGTAGCATGTCTCACTGTTATATCAGGGGAAAAATAGATTTCTGGCAAAGCTTAAGATGCTTTTAGTGTTAAAAATGAAAGTTGGAATTCTAGCAGGACAGTGATCCAAAGATGTGGTCCAGTGTCTGTAGAATTAAAGTTTTTGTCATGACAAGCGCAGATCCCTGACCTAAACCAATTTGAAAACATGAGATGAAGTGAGGCCAAACGAACCCGAGGAAAACGAACTTAGGAACCAAATTGATTTGGAGACATTTAGGTACTTTGGTCTGTATTCTTCAGTATAGAAGAAGACTCTGTGCTATGATCTTGTTACAGGGAGGATGCACAAAGTAATTAATGCAATGATATTTATTATGTATTTAAACTAGCATATTATGATATTTTTCTGTTCCCGCAAAACTAGATTATAATTAATGTTTGTGCACCTGTTTGTGCATTATATTTTAAGTTCAGAATCTCCAAGTGCTTCACAGTTTAGAAGTGCAAGAGAAGGTGTTTAGATGGTGCTCCTCTGCAAGCTGTTGCTTCAAAAATCCAGGGTCCTTATTTTGTATCTGAGCTGTGCAGAGTTGTGCATGATTTTACATTTTTACTCCCACTAGCTTAAAGAATACTATTGGGTAGATTGACTAAACAACATTACACCTAGATATGAATACATGCATCCAGTGTTCTCATTATGGACCAGACTCATTTTGACCTTGACCAAACCCAAGGAGTTATTGCGTGACGATGGTAATTATAATAATGTTATAAACCAATATAAAATCACAGATATAAATGAACAGTAAATCTGCAGGGAATAAAGAGAATCCTGAATATTTTATTGAACAATTTGAGCCCCAAGAAAAAAAATAGGGCAAATATATTTTAAAGACGATTTTAAAACACTATTTCAGGATTGAGGGGAAGCAAATCACATTTTAGCGGTGAAGCTATGAATGATTTACTAGAGTACTTAAATAGAATGGGGTATTTTATATATGATGTACAGTGTGCTGTTACACACTTGTAAAGCAAGCAAAATATAGTTTCAAACAATGATTAGTGGGCTCAAAGCACCCTGTGCCAATGCCACCCCGGGTACACCGCACAACCTGTGTGTTATTTGAGCTTGTTAAGACCTACAAAAAGCCATCGCCGCCTGGGAGCACCGCACAACTTGCACATGTCATACACTATACAGGGCAGATGTCAGTTTGGGCCCTAAAAATGTGTTGAGTGTGTTGTGAGACGCGTAGGTGTGTCAGTCTGTGTTATGTGTAAATTTGCTTGTGCATGTTTGTGTGTGTGGTGTGTGAGTCTGTGTGTTAAAATTTGTGATGTGTGTGTGAGACATGTAACTTGTTAGTGTGTGTGGGTGCATGTGTTTGATGCATGTGTGTGTTTCTGCGTCCTGGCGTGTGGGACAGATGTGAGTGTTAATATTTGTAATGTATGAGTGCGTGTGTGCTTGCGTGACTGTTAACATTTGTGATGTGTATGTGTGTAGAATAACCTGCAGATGCTGGACCAAAAGCATCACACTTTGATGTTACTCAATGTGAAGTCACTGAACGTCTCACTCAATATAATGCCACTCAATATAATGTCACACAGAAAGTTATTAACCACTTTTCAGTGTAAGTTTAAGGAATCATCACGGCTGATCCGTTTGAGATATCAAAAATCCCTAAATCCATCAGGTGCATTTTTTTCTTAATTACCCAAAATAACTGACTTCCTGTTGAGTTGAGCCCAGGACTTGCAGTGCAAACGTTGCTGTGACCCAGACGCTCAGGCATCCTAATGGCAGCATTTTCATGAGTTTTTGAGCATGTTTAGACCCCTAAAAAACCCAAAAAGTTGAGAATAAATAAAATAAATAAATCCTTAGAAAAACAAGAGGGACCTGCGCAACCAATAGTGCTTGGCCCCTAAATATACACAACCACAAGTGTGGACTGTGAGACAGAGCTGTTGATATTATGTACAAAAGTGACACCTTGTTATTGAAATATAAAGAGTTGATATTAATTTCTGCTTAGGAGTACCCCATTACAGATAACCCATGAGGATGAGATATTAATTTTCTTTTTTTCCTCTGGCCAGGTGGTAAACCTGCAGTACAGTGATGTGCAGGACAGGGTGATGCTCACAGGGAGGCACATGGTGCGTGATGTCAGCTGTAAGAACTGCAACAGTAAGCTGGGCTGGATCTATGAGTTTGCCACGGAGGACAGCCAGCGCTACAAAGAAGGGCGTGTCATCCTAGAGAGAGCACTAGTAAGAGAGAGTGAGGGATTTGAGGAACATGTGCCATCTGATGCCTCCTGAATTGTTTTCTCTCTTAAATCTCTCTAACTCTCTCTCTCTGTTGCGCTGCTCATCTCAGTCACTGCCGTGTCCGAACACGATCTGAACATCTGAACAACGTATCCGCTTCTCACGAGCCAGTTCGGCTTTGCTTAGAGACTGTTAATAAACAAGAAAATGTTTCAGCAGCCCATCTGTGGCTTTATAAAGCAACAAAAAACATGCCTGCAGTCCATCTACAGATCTGTAAAGCAAACAACTAATTTAGCTGCCCCAGTATGCCTCTGTAAATTAGCAAACCCAGCCCCTTAATCTAGCAGCCACTATGAAGATCTTTAAAGTCAACCAAAAACAATTCCACCAGCTGTTTAAAGTTTATTCAGGTAAACTTTTGCAGTTTAGGCTTTATAGATCTGGATCTGAGCCAGCTATTAATGATTACGGCAGGTACAGGCTATCTTCACGAGCAACGCATTTGCTAGTTCAGCAGTATGCAGTGTCAGTTTTTGCCAGGATGCTGATGTCTGATTTCATTTTCTAAGACCACAAGGGGAAGGTAAATGTCAGTGTTCCCTCGCTATTTATACTCATTGTTTTGGAATTGGTGGATAGTAAGAACCCTTTGTTCATGATAAACTCAGTCCAGCACAATTTTAATTATCATTATTCCTTTTCTTGTTTTAGTTGAGTGGTGTTTGTATTATTATTTTTTTTTCATAAGACACAATGATAAAAAATGTGATCAGTTGATCTTAATAAAGTAAATGGTCTTGCTCAAGAGTTATGTTTATTTGAAGTCTTAAGCAGCACACAGAACACCGTTTACAGTCATAATAATGTATTGTTACATGATTAGCTCTTGTATACTATAATAAATATTGAGTTAATGTTCTCATGATGGAAAACAAAGACCAGTTTGATCACCCATAACTCACCTGAAAGTAGGCTTTTGCTTTAACATGATTACTTTAATTCTATTTTGTACAGCAACGTCATAATTTTTTTCCAACATTTGAGAATGCTTTAGCAGGGCTTTCTGCCCAATTAGCGCTGAACTTTTTTCTGTTTAAAAATGTGATACAAGGATCTTGAACATTCTATAATGAACAGCATAAATTCTAAGGTTTTAATGTGCTTGTCATTCGTTCATCCATCCATCCAACTATTTATGTCTCTGTGAAACTCGCTATCCTTATGAACCATCTCAGACTTTAAGGATTGTTTGAGATTCTTGTCGCTCATGAGACAAGAATACTCCTTGGATCACGTCCAAGTCTGTAGCAAGGCATCATGCTGACACCCATGTACATTTGACATTTAAAATTCGGTGACAACCAGAGGTATCGGTCTAACCAAGAACTCCAGAGCTGTGAGGCAACTTCTTTATCAACTGCATCATGGTCTCATCACCTTATATTTTCAGTACAGGTCAAATAGGGAGACTGAAATTGCTGTTGCATAGCACAATTTGTTTTGGGTGGTGGGTGGATGTCATAACCTTCTGGAAGAGGCAGCTAGTGCATTGGTCTGAAGTAGATTATGGATTCTTATGAAGTTAGAATATAGGAGTGTTTGTACTTTATTATGACAATTTAGTAGTGTAAGACCTAAGTAAAACGAGTCAGTGCATCACAGTCTATTCCTAGCAAATCATTGCCAGCCTGCTCAAAGTCTGTCTGCTAGTGTTGACCACCAGATGGCACTCTGAAATAGCATTGTCTACAGAGGTGAGCCACCAGATATGTAATTTAAAAATACACCTAACCGGATTTATGCGAAATAATAGCTGCAAAAAAAAAAAAAAACCCTGTTGTACTGATTGGTAAGATTGATCTAGTTTCTCTGGGAGTAGTTGGGATTGGTAAAATTGATTTATGAGTAAAATTAGAATAATTAAAAAAAAAACATTTCCCACTCACCTGCAACGCAGACAGGTCCTATCTTTTTGAACATAGTTTTCAATACATTTCATTTTAGTTTATTCAGAACCCACATCATGAAATGCTTTGTTACAATAACAAGGGCAAAGTCATTTATTCCAAGTACTGGAACAGCTTTATCAGTGTTACAAAGTGCTGACTCGTGACACTCCTCCCATACATTTTAAATCTTGTTTACATGCTCTATCCAATAATTAACCTGCTATTATTCAGAACCTGAACTGCCAAGGACATAGGCCTTTCTATTACTAGGAATATGGGGTAACCATTTATGCACTGTACATGGCATGTGAGATCTGTCCTATATGTTAGTGCTAAAACTACAAAGTAATACTATAATAAATGGTACACAGTTGAGCTTGACATTTCTACATAATCCCAAATCCCATTAACCTATACAAGTGAAATATCATAACCAGGAAACTCAATATTTTCTTTTAGTTTTGAATATTATGGATATAATATAAGAATTTCAAGTTAACAAGTTACTGCAACATTCAGTAACATAGTAACAAATGCAAAAGTTTTGAGCCACACATCATTCTTTCATATTTTGCTTTCAAAGTGTCAGAATAGAATTTTTTTGTTACATAGTCCTGAGATATTGTTATCCAGGCGTAAGGCATGAACCATTGAGATATTATACTGGTGATGCTGAATGTTGAGTGGTTAGAACAGACGAGAGGAGAAATGATTACTGCCAAGGTTGTTATATAAGCAAACAATTTTTTTAATTGGACCTTTTAGGCATTTTCCAGCCTGTTGCAGTAAGACATTTGTGCCAATTTCTTTAATTAAATCTACATCTTAATTAAATAAGAAGAAATAACCAGTGGTTCAAAACTTTTGCACAGAAACAATTGACAATTATTAAAATCCATCACATTATTGACATTTTTATAATTATTAAAATAATCACAAGGTCAAAAGAGTTTCATACAGAATATTACAATAAAGATTTATATATGTACAGTAGTTTAGGTGTTAGCAACATCTATATTTAATTCTGGAAAGTGTTTTATCTGTCTACAGATTAAATCTGTCTCAGAATTAGCTCTCTCTTCTGAAGAGTGGTTAAAAAAAGAGAAAGAAAATACTTTAATCCATTTTATCTGTAATCCTTTCCTCAGCCTCCTGTGGACCAGACACTGAGCAGCTCACTGGGATCTCTTGTTTTGAGCAGTGGGTTGTTTCAGATAAATATTCTTTCCTGGAAGAGAGCAGAGACAGTACTGAAACTGGAATCTTGAGATATGTGGTGTTTATCAGTCATAAATTCAAATGAGGTGTAAATGACAGGGTGAAGTCCCATCATACACAGATGAACAGTCAAGCACTCTACCTTGCTTAATGTAGTACAACCACATAATTTTAAATAATGATCTTCACACACATCTTTGTGGACTTAAGGCTGCTGATGGGATAGGTGGGATTAGACTGAACCACACAGATTTTAGTTCTGTTAATAGGATTATGATAAGCAGAGTTTTATTTTTTCACTTACTTGCTGTGCATTTTGTATTTTTAGTGAGAAAATTTATCTGTTTGCTAGTCATTTTGAAAGTGTCATGAAAAAATCTCAAATTGTTGCGTATATAAAGGGATTCAGTTAGATAGTTCTTCTGTTGTTTTTCTATTTCCTTACTGACTCCTAATTTGCCTGCTTTAAGTAAACTTGAGGGTTTTGCCTTTTAAAATATGAATACCAAAAGGACGACTTGTGCTAAGAAACTAGTGTTAGTACTCTAATGTTAAGGCCAGTTTTTTATTAGCTTAAATATATTATGCGTGCACAAAAGTATATGGCTTGTAATTTAACAGTAAGATTAGTTCACTAGTTATTACTGTTTAGCCTTTACTTCCTTACACCAATTTCTAGCAAACCGACGATAGAAATTCCCTGCAGATATTTACAGGTATTTCATCCACAGCTCATAATTTGTTGATGGCTTTTATTTTCATTTTCATTTAAAATGATTCAATTCAATCTCCTAAATATAGTAAAAGTTGACACTTATTGCGTAATCTTCTGCACATTGCTATTGACCTGTTATGTATTAAATGATAGTCCTGGAGAAATTATATTTTAATCCAGTATATACAAGCTACTGTATATAATTCAATGAGAATAAAAATCTGCTTGACTTGATATACACCCAGATTGACCACAACGCTACCACTAGGGGAACTGAATAACTAACATAACGTTAAAATGTGCCAGTAAACTGGAAACAGGATCATGGGCACTCTAGGCTCATCTATGCCTTTGAGGATCAAAGACCCATTTGCTGAACAAACGTCAATTCTGGCCACTGTAGAAAGACGCCAGAACATCCAGTGCATTACAGCCTGTCGCATATGGGGCTTAACAGACAAAAGGTTTGAGGTTGCTGACCTCTAAATTGCCCAGATTTCACTCTGATATAGGATCTACCAGAAAAACAAGTCTGAGCTATGGAAGCCCGATACTGCAAACCACAGCATCCAAAGCATCAACCGCAAACATCCCGATGCCACACACCACAGCACACTACCAGAGGCCATGTGGAGATATTCCCCTGAGGGGCTAGAGCTGGACCAATAGCTGATTAGAGTAATGTACACAGGTATCTGAGCGCTAGGATTTGTGTAAATGTTTCTTTTGCATTTTTGTAGGTAATTTGAAATCATGTACATTACATTACTTGTTACACAAGTAAAAATAATACAGATTGCTTGTTGCAGAAAATTTTTAGTAGTAGTAAGTGAGGCATTTACCTTCAATTGTTTAAAATGGTAGCTTCACTGTCCTGGTAGTGGGTCTCTGTCACACTAGGTAACAATACTTGGTGGTCATTAAGTGTTGGACTGTATGGAATGATACTTTGGAAGTTCTGGGGAAGGCAAGTAGCTTGTAGTCTCTCTCTGGAGACCTTTTGCTCCCCCCATGGTCTTGGTAGTGTGGACCTACAGGAAAGTTTGACAGACTCTGAGGCTAATTTGTTCTTTTGACAAAACATAGTCTGGGCATTATAAAATGACATTGAAGTAGGTACAGTCCTAAAACAATTTTCGTCATCACAGTTTTTTCTAGTCCACCCCTGGATTTGAGAAGTAAATGTAGTTGTGAATGTTTCCCCTTTACCACTGATAGGACAGGTATGACATGGAGCCGTCGGACTTGGAATTCTGTGGCATGCAAAGTAGCTTGAGGGTGTGATTCGAGCTCTGGAGGCTGGTGGATTTGTTGGCAAGTGGCTGTTAAAATAATGGGTTGACACTTTTTCAACCAAGGTCTTATTTCCCAGTTCTACAGATCCTTCCACACTCTCAGATAAAGACTTGACATTACCCTCATTCTCTGGGCCATGCTTGGATAAAATGTTACTGTAATTACATAAATGAACAGTCATTTGAGAGTGATGAAAAAGACCAGTTGCTTCATCTTTCTCCTTGTCTTTATTCCCAACTGGCTGGTCATAATCCTGTGCTGGGTTGCTTTTGTCCTCTCCATTTTGGCAGGTTTCTGAGATATTCAGGGAGTCCCTTGAAATGATATCCTGGCTGGGGTGTAAAGGTACTTTTGTGTGCATTGATGTTTGTGGACACTGGGAAACACAACTCTTCTGCCTTCGTATTGAATACCCCTGATTTTGGGGTTTACTAACATATTCAATACCAGTAGGACCTTCATTTTTCTCAAAGAAGCTGTCCATCAGTAATTCAGGAGGAGGAGGTGGAAGGCTGTTCATATCTACATTATCAGTTCTCTCAAAGATTTGCTGGTCAAAGGCATAACTGTTTTCTTTGTTGCCATCGGTGGAATCACTTGCCCTGCAGTTGTTTAATACAGGCAAAAAGCTCCTTTTTCTTCCTTTAAATCTTGTAGGCCTATTAAATGGTTTAGAGTTGGAATTGTCACATACCCCCTGGCTAAAGGTATTAATAAGTCGTCTGACAGCATTTTTGCCAGGGGGTATAGGTGTAAAGGCAGAATTCCCAACTTGGAGACCACAGAATCGTGGTGGATTCTGTCTTTTGGAAATGCATTCAAGTTTCCGCTTATCATTTGGGAATCTGTTCGGCCCTTGTACTATATAGTCATTAACTCTTCTACATAAACAATCAGCTGATCGTGATCGTCGTGCACCCCATAAATGTCTGTATTTTCTTTGACAAGAAATAAACAAATCATCTGTAGTTTGGGGCTGGCTGATACGGTCTCTCTCATTTTGATCAATCCATCCAAATTGTACTGGCCTCATGTTTTGCAGCTTGACTATTAGGGGATACTGACTAGGTTCTGCCTGAGATTGATTAGACATGTTTCTGTCAGTCAAATCAGTTTTTCCCTCCTGCTCATGTTTTGGCTCTTCATCACGGTTACCCTCGGCATCTATATCTTTGTCAGTATCATCATCTTCATCATCATTAACAGAGGTCTGATCTGGTAAATTGCCACTGGGACATTCATACGATGATTGTGTGTTAGCTCTTGATCCAGAGCTCTTCTGGAGGACGCAATGTCGCACTGAACCATTGTGGAACTCATTCTCTACACTAATACCACTGTCCTCACTGTGTAGAGGAGAATCTTCTAAATTAGGCTTTCTCAAGGCATTCAATTCCACACAAGCTAACACTTGTTTCAAACGCAACTCTGCTGCTCTCTTTGCCTCCAGCTTTCCTGCCAGCATTTGAGAGAGTGAGCCAAAGTAGGTGCCTGTTTCTCCCAAGGATGAGTCCCCCAGTTCTGTAACAGAATCCCCTACTAACCTCATTTTTTTTATCAAGCAATGAAGCATATGCTGTGGCCAGTCTGCAGAATTCTCAGATGAGTTCATCTCAGCCTCTGGGATGTCTGGGTTTAGCATGACATTATTTTCTGCTTCTGGCAAGGCCATATGGTTTCCATGCATTTCTAGCATCTGCTTTCCCTCAGTTGCAATTTCATTTAAGGACTGGTTTATCTCCTCATACTGTAAAGTTAATAAGTTGACCATAGACTGTAAAGAAAGTTGGGTTTCTGTTGCTTTTTCCAAGAGCACTAAGAGGGACTCATATTTAGGGATATTATGTTGCAGGTAAGCATAAGCTGCCTGATGAGCTTTTTCCATGGCTTGTGGAAAATCTAAATTTGATTGGATGTGGACAGTTTTCCTCAGTCTTCTTTTGCATACATTATTTTTCTTTCTTCTGTCATCTTTTCCATCTGTATTTTCTTTTGTGGGTAAATCGTCTCGTGGATGCCTGTTTGTGTCTACTACATCACACACTTCAGGTTTTTTACCTTGCAGTGGTACATCAATGTTTTCTTCTTGTAATAAACTTCTGCTGGAAACCTCCTGGTCTTTCTCTGCTTTGCTCTTAGTTTCTGTCCCACAAGGTAAATGATAACCATTGCATTCATATGATCCAAACTGCAGAGCTTTGTCTTGATGATTACAGATTCCAGCAAAGAGATGACCTTTGGACGGTGAGCAGCCCATTATGGATAAGAAAGTTATCCTTATGTTGATTATGTAGTTCCATCCACAGAAGGCAAAAATATTCTATAAAACAAAAATAATAATTCCGTAATGATGTTTATGTTTTCTCCCCCGTGATCACTAATCCTGTCTTCTTGCTGGTAATAAAAAGATGATGCTCCTTTAAACAATTTACATCTGCCCAAACACATAATGCTCTCATCCATGCTATGCCTTCGAATAGTCAAGTGGCTGAGAGGATAAGGGAAGGTTGCAGATCCTTGCTCTTAAGCTGTCCAGATGGCCACACTAAAAGAAGTACCCACATAAGAGCCTAATCTCATGAAAAAAAAAAAAAAAAACATGAGAAAAAAAACAAGGTGGCTGTTGGATTTCTTTCTTCATCCATGTTATTCTAATCCTTAATGCAGTTCCCTGTTCAGTTAACCAGCTATTGTAAAACTGTCTGGTATTTCTATTAAATAATATATGGCAAAAACTTTAAACAGTAACCAAGTAACAACTTGGTTTTGCAGTTTCTTTCGAGGTGTCTTGAATGGGTGTATAACAAAAATAGTTTTACCGATGTATCACCATTTATTCCTAAGTAGTATTAGTAAAAGCAATGGTGTAAAAATATTCATAATGGACATTCCTACATTTCTTCTTATACGCTTTTTCGTTATTTTTCCTTTAAACTTTCCAGCCATTCATTGCGTCTGTTTACTTGATTGATTGATTAATTATGCACTATTATGCATAATGTGTGTGATGCCACACCTTGACACTACATTAGCAACCATTCTAAAAGATGTAGTCTGCTGGTTTCATGTGTCCGGGGGAAGCATGTGATAACCCTAGAAAGGCGAATAGTAAAAATAAATATGATAACATATTCTTTTATGTGCAGTGTGCTTGACAAAACCTGACAGTGTATGTATTATGTACAGGTATCTTAAAGTACAAGACCCCAGTGGCCTGTGGGAGAAAGCTCATGAGGCTCAGAAGTTTAGGAGGTTCTGTTTAGCTTTTAGGGTGATCACGGTTGATCAGTGCTTTATCTTGGTTGTTGTAGATTAAAGCAATGTGTTTAAATTTGGAAGTTGAGCTGTTCATTATGATTATCAGAATATCCTTAATAATGTTTATAGTTTGTCCTCTCTGACCCTTGATACTGCCATGATTTTATCCTTGGATAAAAGGGGATTGAATTTATCAAGCTGCAGAGATGGTTGCAGGGCAACCAGCCAGACTATAATACAAAAGTTAATCTAATGCAATATGATATACAACTTTATGTATGCATATATTTGCATAAAAAAGATTTTCTAACCCTTTGAAGGCTATCACAAAACAAAAACCTGCCAGAACAGAAATGTATATACAGTATATGAATACATTATGACCAAACCCACTAACATAGTCCCTCAAGTGCACAGATGGTCCAGGGTAAGAGGATCTTTTTCAGATGAACATCAGTGAGAAGGTCTATGTTGACAAAAGACTAATTAAACCTACTTAACTAAAGCAGTCTATTTGGGTCATAGAACATAAAAGCATGAACACGAATGAACTAAAGGCCTTAAACAGAATGCATGATAGAGAGAGAGAGAGTAAATCTAAGACCATACATGGCCACAGATGGGAGTTTGGATTGCCTAAGAACATAGTATAATTTCAAAACATTTAACCAGACCAGGATAAAGCAGTACTTGATGAGGAATGAACAAACAAATAAATAAATAAATGAATGTGGTACTCCCCTTAGTGTGTGTCCTCTAAGTGTGACCTCCATATTGTGACTTTGATGGCAAATGTGAATTTGAAATAAACGTACTGTTACACTGTTGACAGAGCTGACTCGCGGCTTATAGCTTATATATATGCTTAGAGCCCCTCTGGCCACCAGGGGCCCTAAAGAGTGACAGTGATTTTTTTGGGTACAATGGTAATTATACAAAAAATCAATATTAAACAAACAAAAACAAATACAAAACAATATTATGTTAATAGAATGCAGGATGCAAGCAGACTGTTACTATGATTATTGGAGCTAATTGAAGAGGCAGCAGCATTAACAAAACCATCATAAAATGCCACAAAAGGGACATATCCTTCAGGTAAAAAGGAGAAAAGCGAGGAAGAGAAAAACAAGCTGGATAAACGTATGTTAATGAGAATGTTAATTCATGTAGCTAAAATAAGCTATGTTGCGAGCTAACGTTAGCTCACTAGTTAATTTACAGCCTTGCCTATCTTCTTGTTTTAGGAAAGTTCATGTTTTAATAAACGTACTTAAATAGACTTGACATCTTAATATTTTATGATATAACAAATTATTTAAATAGTTAGATTAACGTTTTTGTCTTCTGTGTAAAAATGACTTTTCTGGGTATATATTTTTATAATAAAAATAAGCTCCTGTTTCATAAATTGGTACTGATAACAGCTTAACATGATCTACATTAGCCTACCTTTGCCCTCAGGAATTATGAGGAATATCAGCTTTTTTATTATTAATTTGATCCTTTAGGATGTTTACAAAGGCACTGAGCCAGTTAATATTTCGGCTTTGTACATTATGACAGAGATCTTCAGAAGACACATTGTATTCTTTTGCTGCTGTCACTGTCTAGCTGTCTTCTGATCCAGTGGCGTAATAAGAAATGAGGTCTTTGCTATTATATTCTGTTATTATTATACCTCAATTAGCTAGTTACAGAGAGTTGTTGTTTTATGTGTATAGATGGCTTGCTGCTCTGTTTAATATGTTGTTAAAATAGCATTCTTTTCCATCAATTATACTCGTATGAAACTTCCCTAGGAGTACTGTTTAAATATTTTGTAGTTGGAGCACAACCAATTGTTTGGTTTATACTGTGCGAATAATAATGCATTGACAATAGTCAATCTAGAGAGCCCCCAAATAAAATGCTGCTCTTGGGCTGGCCCTGATTGTTATACAAAAGGGGACAAAATGCAATCACATTGTAACAAATTTTCTCTCTTTCTCCCTCTCTGGAACCTTGGATGAAGTTTTACAACACACACACACACACAATAAGATTCTTGTTCTTGGCTGACAGCAGTGGCCTTTTTCTGTTGTAACCCATTTGCCTCAAAGTTTGATGATTTGCACTTTTTTTGAGTTACTATTAAATTTAGATTTTTGTAATTCGTTGCATTTTATTTAAAGTAATCAATATATGTGGTCGGAGCAAAAATATCAGACACACCACCACCCCACCAGTACCACCTCATCACCTACACAAAACCATTATGAGTAAATCTCAATATCTGCATGTGAAGGACAATAACACTGAACGCTGCTGTAATGCAAATGTCTCCATCTGCTGACTAAAGTTTATAATCACAACACCAACTTATGGAAGGAGATCTCCTTGCATTGACAATACTACATTTCTCTATATACATCACTATAATTGTTACAAGTGACTCATCTGGGAGAGTCAACTAGGACACATCAAATCTTACACTCCTTTATCCATGATCACATAGCAGACGGTTTTATGAATAACAAAAATGATTGGGTTTGGCACAATAATGTCAGCTATACAGTAGCAACAGTAAATGTATTGTGAAGCAAAAGCTGTTTCCAGCTGTTCATAGATTTTCATGGTTATCTAGTCAAAGCAGAAGATTCACTTGGGCAGGGTGGGAGCAATATACAGTATCCTTGCTGCCTTGGAACACAGATTAAATGAGATAGCACAGGGCATGGGCTCAATGCTCTGCTGGTAGCTCAATATTAAAATAGAATGTAGACCAGAGTGGAAAGCAGGTCCACTGGACAGCACTCACAATAAATCCACTACATGCTGGTGTTAAACATGTTAGCCAAAATAAATTAAAAGTTATATCATCTAGCTTATATGGCTATTCCATAATATACCAGTGTTCGAACTGTGGAACCACTGGAGACAAGGAGAAAGGATTGTTTGATTCAACAAATAATTGTTGCCCTTGTCAAATCTTGGGATTATTCAGTTTATAAAATCAACATGTCGCTATGAGACATTTTTTAATGTAATTAATTTATGTGAGTTGTCTGATCAATGTTTTATCTTTACAATTTCAATTCAATTGTATTCATATATGTCACAAAGCAGCTTAGGGAAATTTAGTGAAATGACTGAAAATCTCATCAAATTTTATTCTGAGGCAAAAGTCACCTGTGAAAGAAGACCCTGATATTCCTAATCAAATCTAATGAAATCCTTTACAATCTAAGTGGATTTTAAATGAGACAGGTAGAGAAGTCTTTGCTGTGTGGACTATTTAATAATTAGCTCCTCTTTATTGACTCGTCTTTTGTGTCAATGGACATGAATTGTGCACTTTAATTTTTAAAAATTTTTATTTATTAAGTAATCAATCAATATATAATGAGCTAATTAATTAGCAACTTGATTAATTTCTTTCTCATGCCTGTGTAGCGTCATGTGGGGCCTCAAGCCATCCCACAAGTATACTCAAAATAATACACACAAAGTGCATCAAAGTCTCAATTTAAATATTAAATAATAAGACTACTAATTTGCGGGATTCTGATGCAAATCTTGGCATCGATTTTACCCACTGCTAGAAGATTGTAGGTCCCTTATTACAAACACGGCGAACTTTTGTCATATCACAAGCCATTGTAAAGTGTACATTTTTAAAATACACACACACACACACACACATTAGAAAGACTTCAAAAGAGGTATGAATAAAAAAAAAACCATATAACTATTTTTGGTAATGATGTTACAATGATGTAATAATGATTACAGTTTCATCACAGCTAGACAGGACACAGAGCAAAAAAAACAAACAAACAATCTGATTTGCCTAATACAAATTTAATAGTTGTCCCTCTTCCAACAGATATAGTCATCATTCACTATGATAATGTAGTGAAAAAAATACTGTAAAATTTAAAATGAAAAATGACATACATTAATAAATAAATATGTAACAGTTTTCCAGTGAATACCAGTCTTTTGTCTTTGGACATTTAACCTTTTTTTTTTTTTTTGCATCTAAAGACATATAAATAAAAAACGAGGGGAAAAGAAAACAAACAAACAATCAACCAGCGCTTACAGTTTTCCGATATGACACCTACAAGCATTATTCAAAAGTAAAACTCTGATAGAATAGAGATAAAATTACATTAAATAGACATTTGTTTTGCATATTCATTAAAACCATTAGGAACCACATACCTTGCTTGTTTATTTTTAAATGTATGTGTTATGTTCCTTTAATTTCATCACATATGAACATTGTCATTTAAAAAAAATAAAGGCAGAGAATCAGGGAACTGGAAGACATTTTTGCTTATCCAAGTTACAGTAAAAGTTTTGATCATTCAGTTCATGCTACTCCCCTTCATACCCACCCCTCCTTCATTCTCTCTCTTGCCCTCACTCACCTACACACAATACATGTCAAATTCATGCCAGGTAATTAAATATAAGTTAAAAATAAAAACAAACAGTCAAACAACAAGCACACTGCCAGTATGTGACCAGTGTTAGGTTTGCATTAAGGACTGTGTGAAGCTTTTCAGTGCTGCTGGAATAGGCAGTTTATCCAGACTTTGTGGAAATTCCTGTGGAGGCAGTTGAGAAAGGATTTTTTGCATAGCTATGAGAAAGAGTGTTCCTGGATTTCTCCCAACTAGGTAGTTAAAGGTCTCCTCTCCCAGAATTTTGGACCAGCACTGCGGGTCCTTTTCCAGTGCGCTCTTCATTTTGAACTGCACCTGAGGCATGAACATGATCAGGCTCTCAAGGCACAGCTTCTTGGTCCGTGTGTTCAGTTCGGAGGTCCAGAGCTGCTCGAGGGTGAGATCCAGTGGTGTCATACCATTGTGGTCCTCAGCATGAGGTGAAGCCCCGTTTCCCAATAACAGTACGACAGCCTCCGAGTGTGACAGTTCACAAGCCAGATGGAGTGGAGTTTTGCCGTCCTCCATGTGGTTGCATCCTCCTCGGTCCATGTACGAGCGCAGAGCGGGCATTCTGTGTGCCACCTGAAGGATGAGAGCCATGATGTCTTTCCTGCCGTAGCGGACAGCCATGGCCAAGTGCGGGGCAGATGGTGCACAGCAGCAGAAACGCTTTCCTGGCATGGCAAGAGCGCCGTCTGAGAACTGATTCAGCAAGTATTGCGCGTAAGCTCGGTGGTCGTGCACGATGGCATACAGGAGCGCCTCGGACGGCGAGTATGTCCGTTGCTGGCTGCTTTCCTCCCAGTGAAATATTTCCATGTTGCGCATGTCCTCCAGCATCCACACAGGTTTATGGTCGCGCACAGCTTGGTAAAACAGAAACGAGAGGAGCTTGCGCTCCTTGCACGTGTCCTCCATCAATCCAGGCGACAGGAAAAGGTAGGCTACACGGAGAAACGAGAACGCCTTTTTAGGCTGTCAGTGTTGGCAAAAAAAAAATAAAAAAGTCACAATCGCTCGTTTCGCAAGAAAGAATAAAGGCACGAACAGTTAAAACCTTATATGTTCATGAAGGAGGCGCGCCTGTCACTCTCACACGGGTGATGATTAGGAGGTCTGCAGTGCTCGATCAGTGCGCGTGCGCATACGCGGCGGTCCTAATGTACGGCGTGAGATTGCGTAGCCCGTTGCCATGCTACCACCCAAGCCACACATGACGTCAGCTATAATGTTACGTTACTGAGGGTTTACAAACACAAACAGTACAGTACATTCTATCCATATTTATACCCCACCTCCCCCTCATATCGTGCGTTCAAAATGTTCCAATCATGTTTTTATTAGTGGTGCTTTGCGAAGCGAAGGACTACTATTATAATCTCACAGGCTTATTATTCTTTTTCTTTTTCTTATTCTTCCGTATGAAAGTTTGGCGCGTAACTAGTCCCGCACCGTTTGTCGTAGACCCATGAATGAGGTATCAAAACGTGCGGCTTGGTCGGGAATGGGGTGCTACGACTTTTCTAAGGGGTGGGTGGTTAATTGCCATAGACTTAACATTGAGACCAACATCAGCTGTGACATCATCTACAACATCTACATCTATGACTATGACATGGGAAGCTCTATGACGTCACAGCAAAGCACCACTCACATTTTCTTCAGGAAATGTACCTCTCTAGTTTATTAATTCTTGCACAGTATCGCGATGTGTTATTCCTGTCCCTGGAAAAGCTACTTAAAATTGTCCACGTTGTAAATTCTATTTATCACATATATATATATATATATATATATATATATATAAATGCTCCACTAGAAAAACACGTTCTTCGATGGTTAACATTTTCACCGTGGCTGCGATGAGGTCCTGAAACCACAGTATCCGGCAAATAAACATATACAAATATGTAAATATTTAATCTGATATGGGAGAGGGGGTGGGGGGGAGTTCTTAGGGCACGAGGCGGAGTACACCCTGAACGGTGTACTCACAGGGCGCGCGCGCACACAATGGATTATTTGAATTTGGGAAGGACAATTAGCATAATCTGCAGGTTTTTGGACTGTGGGAGGAAAACACGCACGGGTCATGGAACATGCGAAGTCCACAGAGACGGCCAGGAATCGTATCTGGAACCTGGGTGTAACCACTACACCACCGATAAATAATTGTTTTATTATTATTATTATTATTATTATTAATAAATAATTGTAAATATGTTCCTAATATGTAACATGTTCCTATTTAAATAAAGGCATGTGTTGTAATTTAATCACTGTTACCTGTTTATTAAAACAACACAGTCTCATAAAAAGTGTTTTTATTTGCATCTATTAAATCCTATATCGTACATTCAGGCTGTATGCAATTGTTTTTCATTTTATTAGGCTCTTAGTTAACAAAGCAAATTCCTGGCTCATGTACAATGTATGCATAAAACACCTTTCATATATACTTCATATATACTTTCATATATTACTTTCTTACATATATACTCTGACTGTTATCTCCACTCTTTTGGAGAGTATGCCATTTGAATTGTGGCTGCCGGAATTAGTTCATTTGGCCACAAGAGCGTTAGTCAGATCAGGAATCCCATCATAGCACCCCAGCGATGTCCCCTCAGGTTGAGGTCAGGGCTCTGTATAGAACACTTAAGCACTTCTACTCCAAACTTGACAAACCATGTCTTTATGGAGTTTGTTTGGTATGCATGTTGGAACAGGTTTTGCTGAGAAGGCATAAAACTACATAATGCAAAGACATTGTATGCAAATACAGGTATGTACAGGCAACAGTTTGTGGAACAAAGCTCTACGAGTGTGGTCTTCAGTGGTCCATAAACTTTTGACCACACACTCACTCTCACTCACTTATCATCTGTACCACTTTATCTTGTATACAGGTTATATAAGATATAGGCCTGGAGCCCATCTCACGAGGCTTAGGGCATGAGGTGGGTTACACCCTGTGTGGGGTGCCAGTCCATCGCAGGACACACATACATGCACACACTCTACACGCACTACAGGCAATTTGGAAAAGCTGTGGGAGGAAACCCACCAAGCACAAGGAGAACATGCAAATTTCATGCACACAGACCCCAAGGCGAGAAACAAACCCGGAACCTGGAGATACAAGGCGACAATGCAAACCACTAAACCACCATGCCGCCACTTACATTTATCTTTTCAGTAAAAAAAAAAAAAAAAAAAAAAGTCAATTAGGGATTACTGGCTTTTGATTAAGCATTCTTTGAAGGAATGAAGAAACAATAAGCCTAAGCCATAAAGTTCTTTTCTTTATGAAAATAGTGATGCATAAGCAAACTTTCAGGGCCTTTTCTCAAACTACAGTTTTAAGGCTGTGATTGGATAATAAATTCATTTCACTATACCACAACTAGAATGCCCAAAGACTATACATTGCAGGATTTCTAAACAGAATCGGTTCTAAACAAAGTCAGCTTTTAATTCTTTAAAAAGGAATCATCTGTTAATTACGCCCATTTTTTCCCCTATAATGAACAATATGATTATGAGGAATAAACAATGAGCAAGGCGTAAGGTATATTGATATAGGCGTGAGATATAATTTATTAATCACTTTAGTCTAGTAGGCATAATTTGTAAGCTGGAAAATAACTAACAGTGGAACCTTGGATGAAGTTTCACAACACACACACACACACACACACACACACACACACACACACACACACACACACACACACACAACAGAAACACTGTTTTTAACGGGGAAAAAAAGAAATCTCTCTAATGACACTCTACTGAGCGCAGACTAACGGAATCACTGCTGTAAGGTAAAAATAAAACAAATTAATCAGCACTTTACCTTTGAAAAGAATTGCGACAGAACAGTATTTCTGTGTATAGCAGAGAGTGTGTGTGTTTGTGTGTGAAGGCAACAGGTGGCGGTGGGGGGATTGTGTGTGAAGATGCTTGGTGTCAAATGATACGCGCGCGCCTGACGTGCAGCCCTTTTTTCCCCTAACCTGCAGGCTGATACAGAGAAAGAGAGAAAATGGATCTATAACCTTTCTAATGAGACTTTCTTTTTCTTTACAGGCGTGCACACACGTGTGTTATAATAAACAGTACATGCACACTGTACACACATACATACAAACACAAAATAAAAGATGTTTTATACGCACGCGCGTGGTGAGTGCACTGATGTTGATTATACCAGTGAGAGACGCGCACTAAGACAGAGGAGACGATCACCCACAATTTCACAGTGCAATAGAGAGAAAAACCATTGCCTTAGTTTTGACCATGTGACGCTTGGCATCAAAACAAGAAGCGCATGCGTTATACATGATATTTGGTACTTGTAAACCGAGACTTTTGTTAGTTTTCAAAGTCAAAATTTATTAAAAATCTTTGCTCGTCCTGCGGAACGCTAGCAAACGGTGTTACTCGCAATCCAAGGTTCCACTGTACCAGTTAAAATGGAAATTTGAATTCATAACTCTGTCATCATGGGAAGGCAACTGTGGCCCCAGTCATGCTGGGGGCTAAGTTGTCTTCTAATGTACACACGATTAAAACACGCTCTTCTCTTCTCTTCTCTTCTCTGCTCTTCTCTTCTCTTCTCTGCTCTTCTCTTCTTTTCTCTTCTCTTAGCACACTCAAGTTCACATTTTTTATGTGTTTGGTTCTAGGTATATCTATGTACATTCTATGCAAATAAAAAATTATGTATGTTTTAAAATGAAGAATATTTGTTTGAATAAAAAATAATTAGTTTTCTTTGATTCAATCTGAATAATGGTTATTTTGCATTTTACAATGCAAACCAACACATTTCTAATAAAAAGGTCAGATAGATATAGTTTTCTTGCCTCAGGATTTAGTTATAATAATGAGTTTTAGTTTTCTCATGCTTTAACAGGGGGAAAACCCTGCCTAACTTTTTGAAATAAATTGTTTCACAAATGTTGTACAACATTAAAAGTAACTATCATCTTCATAGACCTGAAGTCCCATATTTCCCATAACAGTATGCCCCATTGTCTGCACAATTTGTGTGTGTGTGTGTGTATCTACATGATCATATGCAGTTGCATTAGGTAGTGTTGCTGCCACATGAATGAACAAATGTACAAGTGTTCCTAATAAAGTGCACAATTAGTTTTTTTAAAGTAAATTCCTGCTTCCTGACACCAGAGCGCAGTAGTGCACTTTCTTTACTGCTTATACCTTTCATTAGTCACATTTACAACAGGAAGGTATTTGTCCGGACTATCAGAAACTGCACTTTGCAACATTAATATTGATTAACCCTGCTGGTGAACAAATTTCTATGAACTAACTAGTTGGTGAATTTGGTAAGCGAACTAGTTTTTAGTTTTTCCTTTTACATCACTATCGATAGCTTACAATTCACAACATTATATATTTCAAGTATAATAATGCTTTACTTAACATTTATTAACATTTAGATGTCCATATGATAGGTATGACTGCAGTAGTGGGGGGTGGTGGGGGGGGGGGGGGGGGGGGGGAAGAGTGTCTTTCATTCTACACTTTGATGAAAACTCACTATTAAAAACACTAACTAAATTAACTGAAGCCTTCCTCATAATTGAATTTTTATAAATTTCACTAACTTGTTTTAAACCCTAAATTTTGCCCAGACTTAAATTGTAGCCTAATGCTTCTGTGTTTAAACACAATCAGTGAAGATGTGCTTGACTGAATTTCCCATCCCCATATAGTGCCATCAATACAATAGCTGAGATGCTTTCTAAAACGCATTGATTTCCTGCCTTAGTCTGTGAGAATGTGAGAGACAGAGAGGGAGGGATACCAGTATATGTAGACAGTTGGAGTAATCACCCTTATTGCCAAGAAGTACTTCAAAGAGTAGACTCTATTAAATATGTCGAAGTTGCAAACAAGGACCTTCACGTTTTACTGCAGCATTTACAAAGGAAAGCATGAGAAGACTAAAATTGATTCCTGAGTGGAGAATGCTTGGCTTTGAAGTGGCCTATCTTGAGAAAATTGTGGTTCTATTCCAACAGAAGTGGATAAGAATAAAGTGGATATAATGGAGTAATCACTATATCTTAGAGCGATCTTATAGGAGCAATTTAGAACTGTCAATCCACCTGCTGGCAAGTTTATGGAACCCATAACAGCCCATAAAAATGTGGACCTCACCAAGAACATATGAAACATATGTATTGCAGAGTCAGTAACTGAGGTTCATGATTGCGTCACGGACCCTGGAGCTGTTAGGTGGCAAGGCTGCCTGCTGTGCCATCATGCCACCCTGTGTTCTAATCATCAATTGTCTTTTTTTTTTTTTTTTTAATACATTGCATTATTGTACTAATTTTAATTGTAGCATCAGGTCTATTCAGGTTAATCAAGATAATTGCTTACTACAAGCTTAGTTAAATCTCGTATTTATCTAATACTGGAAAAAGGAGAAAAGATTGGACATGCTGATAAACTAAAAGCTTTATAATTAAGCACTTTTTTTTTTTGCTGGTCCCAATTTACTGCCACCAACTGGTAATTATGTAAACATTATTTTAAAAGAACAAAACACAATTTCATACTTACTTAATTCCAGTCAAGGACGTGTGATTCACACTGTGATCTCATTACAATATTAGATTCTCACATAATGGTTTTGTGTCATGGAAAATGGATTTCAGGTCAGACAAGTAGAACCTTCAAACATTTGCATATATTTATGCATTACGTGCTTTTATCTGAGAACATTTACAAGTGCTGTAACATGAATGTATGCATGGAGCAGCTGAGGATCACAATCTTCCTATCATAAACCACTGCACTTCCACCAAGAGGTTTAGGTGTCATGATTGCAAATTCATATCAATTTCTAAAGGCCAACAACTGTAATAAAGTGTTAATAATCTGTGCATGTAGGTCAATTATAACTGAAGCAAGTAAAATACAAGCACTTACACAAAAGTTTAATGAAAAGCTAAAATTGCTTGGCACATATCACCTTTGAAGTGAGCAAGGCCTAACAGATGCCATATGGCAATTTTGGACTAAAATATGTTTTTTTTTTTTTTTTTTTTTTGCACTTTGTCAGGATTCGACTAACTTTTCAGGTAAATAATTTTTTCCTGTCATGTACGTTGCCACATTCAATCATCTTTAGCTTTGATTACAGCACACAATTTGAAGTTCAGTTCATGTGTGAAAATTATTCCTCATGCTCCCAGAACCACTTTGTCACAATCTGAGTACTGGAATAGTTCCATGCCATCAGGGAATAAAAACGTACGTGAACCAGGTCATTCAGTACATTCAGGTTTTTAGCTGACTTTTTTTTTGGTAATGACAGGTTTGACAGGGTTTGATAACGTCTTGAAGGGTTCTTAACCTAGTTACATTAATTTTAAATCTCTTAGTTGTTTTCTTTGTTTGCTGCAGCCCAAAAATGTGACCTTCTAAATTAGGGTGATTGGGGTATTACAGTGTTCAGACATTTGTCCCTGTTACTTATTATACTTAAATTGCATGTATACTGTATAATCTTTAAATGTACATGAACATATACGAGCAAAATATGCACTCATTATGATGAACAAAGATGGTTCAGTGATAGAATCATTGCCAGCAAGGTGGGAAGCCCAGTTTTATTGATGAGTGAATGCACCACACCTAAAAATTGTTCAGTAATACAGTATGTAGATGGATTGGTCACAGAACAGGTGTGTCTAACAATAAAATTTAGACACACTGTCAACCTAATGATAAGAAACATAAGGGAGAAACCAGCATTCACTTAACAGAAATTCAGGACAACCAAGATAAGCAGAGACAACGGTTGATCATAGAATAATTAACCATAAACGATGCTAATATAATACAATAATTTTCACTCATGCTGTATAACCTATGCAAAGCTCCTTCGCTAAAAGAGAAAGAGAAAATGAAGTTTAAATAAAAGCATTACCTATAGACAAATTAGAACTATTCTTAAAGGACAAAGCCATCATGAAATAAGTTTTCATCTTGTCAAATTTGAAAAATATTTTAATCTGATCCTGAATTTAAAGAGAAAATGTTTAACAAGACCACCCATAAGTAAAAAGCAAACGAACTAACAAACAAAGCCTTCCATGGTCTTGGCAATTTCTTGACAAAATTCCCTTTAAAAATGTAAAAAGAATTTAAAAAATAATTGCAAGCAGCGATGACGGGCCCAAGCACCCTGCGCCATCGCCACCCCGGGGGCACCGCACAACCTGTGTGTTATTTGAGCATGTTACGACCTCGAAAAAGCCATTGCCATCCGCACAACTTTCACACAGCACACATCACACACTATACAGGGCACTATGTCAGTTTGGGCACTAAATATTTGTTGAGTGCATGTGTGTGACGTATGAGTGTGTTTGTGTGTGTCACGCATTATCACGGCTGACGCGTTTGAGATATTAAAAATCCCTTCTCAATTTTGCATCCATCGTCTTTAGATCACATCGGTTTGGTGGCGATTGTATAATTTCCCTAGGAGGAGTATATCAAAATCCATTGGGTGCGTTTTTGGAAATGACCCATAATAACCGGCCTCCAGTTGAGTTGAGCCCAGAACATGCAGTGCGAAAGTTGTTCGGCACAATGAGCTCTAAATGTGTACCGAGTTTCGTGTGTCTACGTGAAAGTGTGTATGAGCTATCCAGCTAAATCTCCTGTGGGAGCCCCTGGGGGCCCCGGGCCACGAGACTCTCAGGCATCCTGATGGCAGCAGATTCCAACCTGTCTGCCAAGTTTCAAAGCATGTTTTTGAGCATGTTAAGACCCCGGAAAAGTCCAAAAGGGTGGGAAAAATAAATAAATAAATAATCCTTAGAAAAACAAGAGGGTCCTGCGGACCTATAGTGCTTGGGTCTAAAAAAGTGAGTCCATCAGAAGGAGTTTCATATCCCTGGGGGCCTGAAAACAGCTCATCCTTATTTGTCAGGAAAAATAAGCCAGCAGTAGAACACAGAACAGTTTTTTTTTAGTTAATTTCATTATGCTTCAGAATAAATAAGCATAAATAAGTAGTTTATATTTATTAATACAAAGTTGAAAGACATTATGTATGGAAATATGCAATGGATATACAGTATGTAATAAAAGTATATGAAATAACAAACAAACAATGTTCAGATACTTATTATCCCTCCTTAAGTGGTACAGTATGTGGTCCATGTCTGGATGCAGGTTATTGTAAGGTTTTTTAATAATATTTAGATCCATTGCATGTACTGTATACTGTATTTGGATTACGTGAGGACTAAGAACA
This sequence comes from Clarias magur, assembly GCA_013621035.1. Lineage (NCBI taxonomy): Eukaryota > Metazoa > Chordata > Actinopteri > Siluriformes > Clariidae > Clarias > Clarias magur. The sequence continues at coordinate 3,573,942 of QNUK01000013.1, read as the reverse complement.
TACCAGTAGATGACCAGCCAGGGAGTAATACAATTCTTACTAACCAAAATGACTACAGTATAAATCTTGTAGCAGATTATTAGTAATCTTCTAGTTCGGCTAATACAGGATGGTCATCCTTGATTAGCATCAATTCAAGTGAAATCTTTTTCACTTTGCTCTCATGTTTGTCTTTCGCTCATATTTTTCAACTCTCAAGCAGATTCTAACATTCTAAATAGGTCTATGGCCTATTTGTCTGTCCTAAAACCCACTAAATGATACATATATGTACAGTACATGTAGGCATAACACTGGAAACTTATAAATAAATGTATCTATACGACAGCTGGGAAAAAGACATTGAGGACATCACACATTAGACATCACTATAGCTTTGCTTGAATCAAAGGCCTTATCCTGTGAGAGAAGGAGTTCATCATGGCTATAAGGTGCATTTAGATGTTGAGTCAGAAAACATGATTCTTCGCAGTACTGCATCTTCAAATCTCAGCAAATATAAGGATTGTTTAGTTTCTCACCAGGACCAGAAGGAAAGAGCTGTGCATTTTCCTCCAGTGGTTTATTTTATTTTATTTTCCACTGTCTCAAAATAACTCTGACTGCAAAGTTTAAAGCGAATGCTTTTTCTGGCAGTTTTCAAAGTGTCATCCTTCTCACTACACAGGTGCTTGTTTATCAATAGTGCTTTTCCACCAGCCACTATGGCATGGCTCAGCAAATTACCCATAATCTGCTGTGTTGTTGCTATTTCCAGTACCAAGTCAGGCATGCCATACTTAAGTAACCGTGCTAAATTTGATTTCTGTTTTTACCCAGGTACCTTGCTGGCTGAGCCAGGACATACAGGTGCAGCTAAAAGTAGTGCAGCCCATCGATTGCTCAGACGCTCAAGACGTCTTGATTAATGTGCCAGCCTTATGTTACTCCTCTACTGGCACAACATCTTTAGAAGCACAATAGAATATGGTCTACTTACACTCTTTGCAAAAGTAATTTTTCTGAAAAATAAAATTATATATATATTATATATAACATATAGCTTATTGATCTTACATTTAATATCAACAGTTACCCATTCCCTATTTACTTTGTTTCAGCCCTTAATATAAGGGAGTAATAAGTGCCCCCATCCTCAGAAAAGACACAACTGCTTTGTGTTCTCTGTGTATGTGCTTGTGTGTGTGTGTGTGTGTGTGTGTGTGTGTGTGTGTGTGTGTGCTTGTGTGTATATAATGTTGTCTATGATTTGCTCTGTTTTTAAATATTAAAGCATTAGCATGCTTGTTTCATAGACTAGGCAACAATTAAATAGAAGTTTTCTTCTCTTTTTTTTTGCTAAACAAAATTAATTATCTTCACATTTGCACACTGCCATTAAAATAACCTCATTATCTGATGCTCAGGATGCACTGTGATAAATAATAATAATAATAAAAAATAAACTTGCATTTTTTACCATCAAATGAAAGATGTCTTGTTTTATTTCAAAATAACTAGTTTGAATTTCAAGTAGCCTAATATTTTGCTACTCATACATACTCCTGAAAAATTACCTGTACGTTTACTGATAGTGTTATGTGATAGCAAAGTTCCACACAATAGACACAGTGGACTGCCAGTGAAAACATTTCTATTTTGCATTCTATTCTATTTTAATGAAAAGATTATTAATACAAATTTTATTAATCAAGCAACAACTTAAAGCAAATAAGGGAAATACAAAATATTAATTAAATCTGAAATTCTTGTAAACATACCAAAGATTAAATTTTTTACTCAATGACAGTGTGCACTCAAGCTGGCATGGACTCTACATGTTTGTACAAAATCATTTTAGATGAAATACATTGGAGTGTAGTCTGAACATGTGTTTCTGTAGAAGAGAGTAGGCATGAGGAAAATCTGACCTTTCATACAAAGCAGTTATCATGGACAATATCACGAATATAATTTCATTTAAACCGGGGCCTTGAATCAGTGCAGAATTTTGAATATTATACATCCAAGATAGTAAGCATTTACGTGTTTTTTTCTTGCAAACATTTTCAATGTTTATTTCAAATTTTTAATGAACACATATAAAATGTGTTCTCAGACTTTTGAACTCCATTGTACACCTATAATGTACACCTCCTAATTTCATTAATTGGCCTTGCATTTTTGTATGCAATTGACATAAATAAGTGATTTATACTTAAATTTTCTGTTATCCATAGCATTTGAAGCCTAATCTGAGGTTACATTGGTTTACTATATACTGGAATTTTATGAATACCACTCATACAATAATTTACAAACAAATGAATTCATATTCAGGAGTATGATATGATACCTAAATCAAGGCCATTATTGGTCGGTAAGGACAAAATAGTTGCATCTACTGAACTGGATACTACAGTAGAAAAATCCACACATTTTTACTTGACATATCCTAATAGTTTGGCTATAGTTTATATGTGTTTCTTTGCTTGTCATAGTGAAATCAGAACTAAAGACAGTGCCACAGAGAAGCTCGACAACATTACAGCTAGTGAGGACAGAATATTTACTGTAATAGTGCTTCTGACATTTCCTCAGGTTGTGCATTTAAACACGTACTCAATAAGACTGGTTTCCATTTAATGACTGGTGTGTGGGTCATGTTCTGTTACATTTCTAAATGTATTCAATAGTCTGAACAAGATGCTCAGCTCTTCTCTTACCTGCTCAAATGTCTGATTCACAAAAATGCCCAAAGGTTGGAGAAAAAATCTAATAAAACCAACCAACCAACCAACCAACCAACCAATCAATCAATCAATCAATCAATCAATCAATCAATCAATCAATCAATCAATCAATCAATCAAACAAACAAACAAACAAACAAACAAACAAACAAACAAACCCTATAAGTACAGAGTATCCCCAAAACATGTCATAATCATGTAAGTACTTTTTATTCATAGAGAATATTCAACTGTATATGTCAGTTCCAAAACAATAGAGAATCTGATGACAGGGGAAACAGAAAGGCTCAAGACAAATAATACTTCATTACATAAATTGGTATTTCCCCTTTTTGTAGTTAAAAAACAAACAAACAAAAAACAAAATGGGATCTATTTGAGAAAACATAGTCTCACAGTTAGCAAGACGTGTATACATTGAGCAATACAACAAAGTGAAAATACTCTTCTTTAGATATCATGTCCCATTAGAGTAAAATGCTACTGTACAACTTTCCATTACACACACTCACTCGTGTACAAAAAAGCAATTTTATTGTGTCAAGCAGCCAGTCTGAACTGTGTGTCTATGATTATGTAATTGTGGGATAGAACGATAAAAACTAACAATTCCCCAGAGGATCATAAAAGTCTACATACTGGATGACTGGATGTGTAATAACACACCAAAGTTTTTAGGAAACAGGATTTTTATGAATTAGAAGTGTAAAGCAACAACACTGTATGCATCTGTATTTGTATCTGTATCTGTATACTGCAAATATCTGTATTGTTTTGGGTTTTCAACCAAAAGTGGTCACAGGCTGAATATGATACCTATACACTGGAAACATAAAAAAAACTAAAACAAGGGAATGGCACCACTGTCAGCATGTCAGCAGTCTCTGCAAAATCGCTCTTTAATTCCACGTGTGCAGTTTTTATTTGTAATATTTTCTAGTTGATCTGGCTGGTTCTATTTTCCAAAAACATAACTAAACTACTAGCTCAGGGGAACACGACCTCACAAGCTTCATGGTTGTGCCTGCATGAAATTAAACACCAACTAGAGTCCCCAGTACCTCAGTCATGGGCACAACTCAACCAACCAACCATGCAAATCAACAAACAAATAAACAGTGTGGCTCCTGTTTATATCTCGATTTGCGAAAATTTAGAACAAATTTAGAACACTTTATCTGTTCCATTAGCAGATTAAATTAACAGTTTGCATATCATATTAAATTTTTTTTGGGTGCAGTGATTGCAAAAAAAACACACACACACACACACACACACACACACACACACACACACACACACACACACACACAGGTGAACACATGGGTATGTCATAGGAATTGTGTTAGAAATAAAACTACAAACCTGTCCGTCACTCAGACCTTAACAAGTACATACGTTTCACTAATAACAACATTTGCAGTCAAGTAACAAGCAATGTAATCTGCACAAACAAGCATGGAAATATGCTTAGTTTATTTATTATTTTATTCAAATGGATGATATAGGCTAATGTTAATGGGTTTGTTCAAAGGAGGTTAAATTTCTGTGAAGTCAGTTTTAAAAGCAAATTTGTATAACATCTAACAAATAGTTAAAGGGTAGCCACACAGATATTTTGATATGAAACAAGTTTGTTCATTGCATTCCCAATGCATACCTGTTTGTTACATTTAAACTAATTTAGAATAAGATCAGAAAGATTGGTTTGATAGTGTTATCAATGATATTCATAACACTTTAGTGTAAAGTGTCATTAAGTCAGTCTTGAGTCCTAAACAAGACAGACATTCTGCTCTTTTGGTTTTATAGCTAACTATGCATTTGACTGGTGTGTGTGCTTTCAGACTTCACATTTCAATTTGGTAAATAAAAAAACAAGTTGTTCTTAGTTCTACTCATAAACAAATAGCAAGAAATAACTATTAACTAAAGAAAAAGAAAAAAAAATGTTGCAAAAATGCATACTCAAAACTTTCCAATACAGTATTTGCACCAACACTGTTAAACATCATTTTCAACAACATTAGTTATGTGTCAGTCGCAAACGATACGGCTCTTAGAAGTGAACATCCGGAGTCGGCTCCTGCCTGTTTTTTTCCCCCTCTTCTTTTTTCTGTTCAAGCCATACATGATTGGTCAAATACATGTCATGATGTGTGGTGGTGCTTGTGTGTGTGCACTGAGCAGTAGGGGAGGGGCGGGGTTACAGATACAGCACATACAAAGACGGAGAGATAGGAGGGAGGAAGACGAGCCATTGGAAATGTGCGAAAATGAGTGACAGCAGGAAATGCAGTAAAATTCGGATGCATTTAAATTATGTAGACAATACAAAGGCAGAGAGTGTGCAAGGATAAAATTTCATTTTTCTAACCATTAATTAATTATTAATTATTTCCCATCACTATTTTCAAGCACTCAAACTAGAACAAACAAACTATTATTTCTCTTGTTGTGTCTGGATAAAATGATTTATTCAAGATGTAAAAATGAACTATTTGATGAAATATCGCAGAAAGTCTAATAAAATTAAGTCAGAACTGGATCTACAGTGGTGGCCAAAATATACGCCATGTATTATAGTTCTCCCTATGCATGAAATAGGTGATGTCACTGATTAGTTTGAGCTAATTTCTTGGCTGAAGAGTTGTGATAATTAGAATCAGTTGGTTTAGTTAATGAAGGGAACAAATATGAGGAAGGACTTTTATTTTCTCAAGCCGATGTGTCCACCTCTGCACTAAAAGGGCTAAAACTTGGGACTTCTCAAGTGGATTACAAATTGTGACAAATGTCTGTACATGGTCTTTAGGAAGCAAACAAGCAGGCATGGATTGAGCAAGTGACCCCACAGTACTGCATCCATCTTTCTTTATGCCTGCATAGTCGGATCCAAAAGGCTTTGTAGAATAAAAGGACTTCATACAACATACTGATTGTTGTATAGCAATTTCACTGCATAAAATAACAAATTATTCTTTTTATCTTTGATTGTCATTATGTAAAAATATGAGTATATCATTAAAATACTGAATTTCACTTTAGTCTTAAAACTTTTGGCCACCACTGTGCATTAGAATCCATGACTTCCATTTCTAATCATTTATCTTATCCTTTATCCCAAAAAGTCTAACTCTGGATACCAAACATGAGTAGGTTTAAGGGGAACACTGTGCACATGTGTTTCATACATTTTTAGTTAGATACATTTTTGGGATACACTTGTTTCCAGTTTGCATTGCTTTCAGTCATCAATACTGTGACTGAAAATCATGGCAATAACACAATGCTTGCATGGCATGCTCATTTCAAGAAAGCAGTATACAGGTCAATCCTGTTTGACACCAATACAATGTCTGCCATTTGCAGCAGATTTGGCCTTTGAAATTCTCACACATCCTTTTGACACGTATAATTAGATTGAGATGACTGGCATTGAAGTTATCTCTCACTGGCTCATGACAGTTGCTCTGACATGTTTAACATGACAAATATTTAAATCAAAATTTAAAAGCATAATCATTGTCCTGATTTCTCTAATTATAGCTTTCCCAAACATATGTAGACGTCTTTTGTGGATATGGCATAATTTGTCGCTGAGTGAATGCACAAAGGAAGTTTTACTGAACAGGATGTCACAGAAATTGTGTTATTTGGCTGGATTACAGGACTTCATTAGACGTTCCTAACAATTCATTACTATACATAGGCATTTATTATTATCACTTTAATATTCTGTGAAAAGGTAAATCAAAAAGCTCTGAATCTTTCAACACAAACTTTCAAAGTCTGCTTTTTACAGATGATTCCTTTAGGACATGAGTGGGATAAAAAGAAGAAAAAGTAGAGAGGAAAAAAAAAGGTATGAAATTTCTGACTTTTTAGCTCTTCCCTTTGAGAAAGAGTGGTATGACACTGTTGAGATAAAAATATAAACTTTAACCTCATTAAATTTATAAATATTATTTGTACCACATATATAATTTCTATACAGATTGAATTTGCAGAAAGTATTGGCAGTTCTTTTTTTTGTGTGTGTTTTTCTTTTAAATAACTGACATTTAACAGTCATGTATCTGGTCACACTCTAATAGCCCCGATGAATGGCAAAATCCCAAGGGTATGTGACCTGAACTTTTTTTTATGAGGGCTGAGAAGCTGCTCAACACATACAATCTTATGCCACATACACACATGAATACACCCACACACACCCACACAAATGCACTTATTCACCAGAACATAGAGCTTATAACTGTCTGTCCAATACAGCACATTGTATAGTGAATATATGTTTTAATATTCGATGAACAGATATGTTATTCCATGCATGGGAAAACGGAGGCTTTATTCCCTTGATTTTATTTGATACAAGGGCAGGGTGTCAGCTTGAAGATATTGTACACAATCTACACAGTGCTCTCCATCACCCACTCCGAGCCTTCGAGAGTGCCTCTGCTGCTGTCCGTGTCATCTTTGAGCAACATACCATTGATGGAGAGGCTACGTTTGGTCCAGACTCCACTGATTGATGGCGCAAATTCACCAGCATCAAATGAGTGACTCCGTCTGAATTTGGAGTCCAGTGTCCTGCCCAGCAGAGGCTCCTTATCATTAGGAGGTACTGTTGATGCTATTGCACGGCCAGATATGGTGTTTCCCAATGGCACCTGACCCTTAATCTCTAGAGAGTTAATGGCCCCCAACAGTTGGTCCAGATTTCCTCTTGGTTTGAGATGTGCTGACCTCCAAATGTTGGCCAAAGCACTGTTCGGACTGCAGGAGTGCAAGGCATTCACGGAATCAGAAGAAGAGGAGGACGAGGATGAGGATAAAGAGCTCATGCTACTCTGGAGAGAGCCACATTTAAACTCCACCACCTCATCTCGTAGACTCACCTTGGGTTTGGACTTGAGTTTGGCTTTGGAATTTGAAGGGGGCATGAAGACTCCATTCTGCCCCAGACACTCATCATTGGCCTGCGAATAGGTATCACCAATATCGCTTAGCTTGCTAACAGGAAGGTCAGTCCCAACTGCAGTCAATGTCTCGCCCTCCCCAGCCTTGTAGCGTACCATTAGGATAACAATGAAGACAAGCAAGGTAGCTACGATCACACCTCCCACCACCAGGATCATAGTGCCGCCCAGTAGCTGCCCATGCAGAGAATGACACTGTGGGTAATCATCTCTAGTAAAGAATTCGACACAACCCACAATGCTGGTGGCTGTCAGTGTAGTGGCCGAGTCATCCCAGGCTGCCAGGATGCACAAATCGTAGCGAGTTCCAGATACCAAGTTGTTTACTAAGAATGCTTTACTGGAAGCAGGGATCATCCTTTAAAAGAAAGAAATACAGTTTACAAACTGTACAATAGCACACTGGTTCCACTGTAAAATGTGATATATACATTATGGTAGTTTTGAGAAGAATTTGTTTTAGCAAAAGATGTAAAAAGTAGTTTTGTGGATGTTTTCTTTGAGTCACAAGGGTTTTAAAATAAGTTTCCATTCGCGCTTGTCATAACAGTTTGATTTTTGTGTTATTTTGAAAAATGGTAATCTCCTACAGTTTTGTCACAATTTATGGGGCGATACAAATATGCATGCATATCTATTAACTATGAAATTCTGTTGTTTAATGCTGTGGTTTGTCAAAAGGCATATGTTCAAAGCTTTCTAAAATAAGGATTATATTGCAATTAAAAAAAAGGAAAAAAAAAGAAAGTTATATACATACAGTATTTGTGTGCCTGAAGAATATAATTTGCCAGATTAAGTGAAAAAGTCAAAGCCTGAAAAGAGCGTTTATCACACTTTACAGTGTTCCCCATCATATGCTCTCAGAAAGTTATATTAGCATGCCAGTAGGCGCAGCACTGTCGAAAAGAGGTCCTTATCTTTCCATTAACACTTAAATGGGATTTCAGATGAATATACAATAGCATCAAAATAATGTCTAAAGGAACCTATTATAGAAAATTCACATTCTGCTAATTTTTCTGCTAATTCACAGTAAACTCCAATGTGTGTATACAAGGACCAAAAAATCCCCTCCTGTTTTTTCTTCCCCATTTTTTTCCACGAATGTGCTTGAATAGGATGTTTGGAGTTCCTGCCTGGTATGATATCCTTACAGCTACGAAGAACAAAAGGACGGGTGGGAAACTCTCTTGGGCATGTTTTCAGGGAAGTCCTGTTTCTGCTGTTCTGACTGTTTAGAAAAATGCACTTCAACAAATCTGTGTGTGTGTGTGTGTGTGTGTGTGTGTGTGTGTGTGTGTGTGTGTGTGTGTGTGTGTGCGTGCACGCGCTAGCTTATTTGCATTTCAAGCTGCAGAAGGGTAAACAGTTCTTTTGGAACACAGTTGAAATACGAGGACTTTCAGGGTTGTCAACATCCTGAAAATTAACCTGAAAATTTCACCTTTAATTTTTTGCTCTTTGTGTGGGGGAAAACAGACTACAAATATCTGACAGGATGTTTTTGTTTTTCATTCTTTCTTTCTCCCTTTCTTTTTGTCAGTGCTTTACTGTCTTTGTTCAGTTTATTAGTGGTTAGTATGCAAGAGGCATCTGAAAAACAGAATGGGACAGACTCGAGCTTAGATGGTGATTATGATCATTTTTACTGTACTGTTGATTTTTGAGATAACTGCCGATATCTCTTTAAGCCATCTGCCTCAACAGATGGCCTATTTGGTATTGCAGTGATCAAGGATAGATAGATAGATAGATAGATAGATAGAGATTAAGAAAAGTATAAAGTATAAAGTATATATATATATATATATATATATATATATATATATATATATATATATATATATAATATATATAATGCATATTTCATTCATTACTGTAAAGTGCTGCACAAAAATTCCACAGAAAACCAAGCTCAGTATGAAACAGTGGCGGCCCGTCAATACGGGGCGCGGTGGCGCCGCCCCCCTTAAAGTTAGGTAGAGAAGAATGCCAGTTTAACATGTAATAATTTGACATAATAATTATTTTATTTTAATAATGAAATAAAGTCATTTACAGTCACAATATTCTGCTGTATTTCTTAATCTAATTTATTTGCAATTAAAAAATCTGAAAATCTGAACTGTATTATGTTCATTTGTGTTCGTGTACGCGGGGCGCCAGACAAACGAGTGTTTATGTAGGCATGTGACTTGAGGCTGAACTCTGATTGGATTTTGTCAAATCATCCGCAGCTCTGTGTGCCCTGAACCCTCCCACTTTTGTTCTTAGCGAATCAATATTGTTTTCAAATATTTGGGCTCATGTGATTGGACCATTCTCAACGAGTCTTTTCCAGCACTTCTTATGGCAAGCGGAGCTGCTGACTGGATGTGATGTAAGCCATGCCTTTATTTTATACTATTAGTAATGATGCTCAATCACCTGATAAATGGATATTTACAAGCGAGTATTAAAAGTTAAATTTTAATTTTGTTTGCGCCCCCTCCAAAAAAAAATTGCACCAGCCGCCACTGGTATCAAACCTGAAATTTTGGTGTTGGTGATGTGAATGCCATGTTGAGCCCTGTTGCCATTGTGTTTCATGTATTCACAGGTAGCTTACAAAAGACTCAGCACAGATGCTGATTTCTGAGCTGACAGAGAAGTCTACCAATAACTAAATCCTATAAATTCAATTAATACTGAAAAATATATTGTTTTGGAAGCAGGTATGTAAATGAGTGTATAAAAGGAAAACATTTCTGTTCTTCTGTCCTTTCTTTTTATTTTTGTGATGGACTATGGAAAGAGACTGGCATGGTTTTAAGAGCTTAAATATGTTTAAAAAGAAATGACAGGTCCAGTTGCTTTATAATCCCAAAAATGATACTTTAATGACTGAAATACTTCATAGTCTTATAAAGGACTCTCATGACAAACTGCTCAGTTGTCACACATTTAACTGTTGGAATAAAGCTCATTCGTTTACATGTAATGTACTTCATACTGAGTACTGCATTTGATATTGGACATTTGGAATGAAATCCATTACTAGACTGTGTTGGATGCCACTCTGTCCATCTCTCCTGTCACCACAGTTCTTTTGGATAGATTCATACATCATAGAGCACATATCCGCTCTCATGGTGTAGTAATTCCTTCCAGGACGATACTGTAAAAGTTTTGGGCTTTTTTGATTAGATCTAGTACGCTAGTAGGTTATATTCAGTAGGTTCCTGCATAGCACCAGCTATTTCCAACCCATGCTTTCCTGCACCCATTACTGATGGATTTGGTCCAGCACTTAATTTAGTTTAACTTAAAACCTCAGACAAAGTGGAACCCTGGTGGGACGTGTTTGGTTCTGTTTATCATACTAGCCTGGAAAATAAGTGATAGTTTAGGACGGAAAGAAATGAAAGTTTTAGCAGGGCTCCAGGCACTGAAAGGCAATTTTGGAAGATCGAGGCTTTGCTTTCTCAGAGACAGCATGAGGCCATAACATTAATCATGAAGACTGAGTCATGAAATGCAGCTAGCAGGAAACAGCTACTATAACAGTGAGCAAATATTGGTCCACTTTTCCCCTAAGAGCTTTATGGACCTTGTCTGCAGCACCTTTCGACCTATTTGCACTTTTAGCTGCAGACTTGATCTAATAAAACTTACACACCAATAAACACGATGCCTCCCCCTGTTTCCCCTCATCTTTTCTCCCTCTGTAATCATCAAACCATTTCGTGGCTCATTTTTACTCACTCATTTCTCACTAGGCACTTCCAGTTTCAGACATGACTCCTTCTTGCCCATTACCTAGGCCTGGTTCTTTTCTGGACTAACGTCATGCAAAAGTACTCCTGCAACGTTTATTCCTCTGTGGCAAGGAGATTCGATTGTCTTCAGGAAGGCAAAAATAGTAAACGGGCCTGGAACAGGCAGGGAGAGAATGGAGAGTGTGCAGAATGAGATAAATGGGTCTTGACATTTGTCTGGCCTGGCCGATGAGCTGATCTCAAATGCACGAACATCACTAATGGATGGATGCATTAAAAAGAAATAAGGAGTTATGGAGAAGCAAAGTGAGACTGCCTTAAGAGGCTCTTACGGTGTTCTTTCTGTGTTGGTGTCACATTAATTCCCTAATAGGTTAACCAAACCAAATAACATCTATTAGAATGATATACATTGCAATACAGCAGATATCTTACAGAATTCAAAAAATATTTATGGCTAATGATAAAAAGATATTTATTTCCTTTGTTAGCCGAGGAACCATGCACCTTTTAAATTAAGGTCCTGATGTCAGTAATTACCCAGATCACAAGCTACTGTACTAGTAGAATTTTTCACAGCAGAACTGTTGGAATTCTCGCTTGTTGTATAACAGTCCTGCTGTAACATACTATAACTGAGTTTAATAAACATGAGCTGTCTTTGTTTACTGGCAGCCAAACATGATCTTTAATGAAACAGACAGACCCAGAGCAATGAATAGCCAATGAGCAAAGTTTCCCAGACCGAAAAGCAATATATATCACAAGAAAAGACAGACAAGCGCAATAAATTGGACAGCAGGTGACATTCTGGACGATGAGGGATAGAAGAGTGTCATGGTTGCCTTATGGCAATCCAGCTAAAACATTACTATGGCTTTCCATTTAACAAGTCACTTCCTATCTGAAGTACACTTACAGTATGTCTGCCCTATGGCAGATGCCTTTAACCATCCTTTCCTATTCCCGACTTAGCAATGCTGTGTTCTGATGACATTAATGCCATCTTTACAATACTGCTGTATGACCTATTTGAAATTGTCAAATTATTTAAATTCTTTATTCTTTTTTATCCATCCATCCATCCATCCATCCATCCATCAATCCAACCGATCATAAACATTTATACCTTCTAACTGACTGTAAAAACTGCAGATTGTCAAAATGTTTTATTTTACTAGAATAAAAAGGCTACCTACGTGCTACTTTGGTGTTAATGGTTACAATAATACCACATAATAATACCACGTACTGTATATTTTGCTCAGTGGAATACACCTATTTTATATGATTATACCCCACCTTTCAACAAAAATTATAAATACATAATTCCGACAAGAGACATGGAAAGTGCAGATTCCTAACCAATGGACTGAGCAGAAGAGAAGGATTTCCCAAGATACTAATGAATAAATGATTTAAATGGCATTAAGTAATTGGATTTGCTCTTTGCTTGGGTTTTTCTGCTCCTCTCGCTCAGATTTACTGCACCATTCTTGCATGTTGTAAAACACTTTATATCATTATTATGGGCCTGGGGACCAAAAGACTCAAATGCTTGTCATGAGATTTGAGAAATGAAATAAGTACAGAGCTCTCAACATATACAGCGGCTTACATTGGGTTTAGTTCTCATCATCACCCTCCATGGTTGTCTCGATATTGTGTCAAGATTCCGCTCACCTGTTTTGAGTTTCCCTGCGATCAATCTGTGTACTTAAACTCTCTTTCATATGGCCTGTGTAAAGTAAATCGATTGTGTTCTTGATTCTCTGAGAGAAATGACAGGTTCTCTCTTCCTGCCAAGCCTTGTTAACAGAGTTTGCTGATCTCTTGCCCCCTGTCTGTTAAATGACTCGGATTACTGATTCAAGTGTTTTGTTTTGATTGTCCAGGATAATAAAGTTCTGTTGACATGGATTTGCATCCTCTGCCCTTATTCTGACAGCAGAAATAGAAATCAATGTCTTTCACCCACACTATAAAAGTTTCAGTTGTAGAAAAATACATATTGACTGACATTGGACACAAGGGAATATTCACACTGTGGCCTAGACAAGTGGGTGCAAGCTTAGTCTGTACAGATGTAGTGCACGCCTGTGCGTGGACGTGTCCATTTGTGCAAGAGTACATAAAAGTATAGTACTAAAAATATATCATTGTGTAATTGCAACACAGTAATTCAGCTACTAGCCCATAATATAAACTGATAGTTTATCTAGTCTAAACTAGCTAAAAAGCATTTTTCCTCCTTTTATTTCCTTAAAAAAAAAAAAAAGTCTGCGAGAAAGCAACTTATTTAACAGACCTATCAGGGGATCATGGATAGATTGCTAAAGAATGTAACAAGGTTACACTGTTAAAGACAGCATTCTTATCCCTAAGCAAATTCATCTCTATCTGGTTGAGATGCTGATGTACAGTAGCTGATCGAGTAACTATAAAATCTCACAGCGTGTCAAAACTGGCAGTGCCTTCTGAAAAATGTTTTCTCTCCAAAGTAATCAAATCTTAACAGCATTTAGCAAGTCACTATTTAGCAAGCACTAAGTTTCTTTACTGTTTGCTGTTTACAGGGTTTAACTGTAGACGTACAGCTCTGATGCTCTTTTTAGTCTATAACATTTTGACATTAAAGCTATTGAACACTAAGTCTGGAAGCCTACCCCTGCAGCACATTTTTTAATACTGTACCTGTAAATGAGTACTTCGTCATCAGAGCAGTTGTACTGCAGCTGGTACATTTTCACTTTGGGTGCTGCCTTACTGATAGACCATCTCACAAGGGCAGAGTCCGAGGTCACCTCAGAAACCCAAACTGGCTTGTCCTTTTCTGGTTGGCCCTTAGGCGTGGCCTTTGAGGTCCCTGTGATATCAGAGAGGCGGGTTTTTGGTTGTCCTGTTCCATTGCTTATGTGGGGCAGCTGGATGATTGAAAGTTCCACTGAAGCAGTGGATTCACCGGCAACATTCGCAGCAATACATGTGAATGTGCCAAAGTCTTTTGATGTAGTAATGGTAATCACAAGTGTGCCGTTGCCATATAACAAAATCCGAGAGGAGTTGCCGAGGAGACGATCATCAGGGGCTACCCAGTGAATTGTGGGAGTCGGGTCTCCAGTGGCCTCGCATCTCAAGCTGGCTGTTTGACCCTCCAGAACCAACATCCTGTGTGTGTGTTGTGTGATAAGGGGTTGCTCGCATATGAACTCATCTTCCCTTATGGTCCAGAAGTAGCGGCCCTTTAAATTTGAAGGGGAAGCACAAGTTTCCAAGTCATTTTCACGCTCTAGCCTTCGAAACCAAAGCATCTCGCAATTGCAATGCAGTGGATTGCCGCCGATGCTAAGTGAAAGTTGTGGTGCAAATGGTGTCGAGACTTGCACCAACTCCTGCAATGAATCTTGTGCCCGAGCAAAAATTGGGTCTGGGGGGAGCTTTCGGAGACGGTTGGATGTCAGGTCTAGACGTGCAAGTCTTTCCAGTTCAGCAAAGGTACCTTCTGGAATGTATTCCAACAAATTGTGGTCCAGAGTGAGCTGGTGTAGGTTGACCATCTGACGAACTGAATCCCAAGGAAGCGTTTGCAGGTTGTTGTATGACAAATCAAGATCCTCAATTGCTGGCACCAAGTCCTGGAAGGCATGTTCAGAGATGCGACGTAGCTGGTTGTTGTTTAGGATTAGGTACTGAAGGTTTACCATTCCCCGTAGATCATCTGGTCCCAATTCAGACAGTCGGTTGTTGTCCATGTGCAGCGAGCGCAGTGTCTCAAGGTCAGCGAAGGAGAATGGCTGGATGGAACTGATGCTGTTGCGTGACAGTGTCAGATCCACTAATTCACTCATATTGGCAAAGTCCTGCTGCGTTATGCGCAAGATGAAGTTTCCGCCAAGACGGAGCTCCACTGTGTGCCGGTTGATGTCAGTTGGTACAAACAAAAGGCCTTTAGCGGGACACAGTGTCCCAAGAGACTCAGACAAATTCTGGCACACACAGTATTTAGGGCATGCATGAACAACCACTGCAGTCATAACCAGGACCAGCAGCTGCCAAAGCACACGGTCCATGGTCGATTCATAAAAAGGGGCCTGTGGAATAGAAAGAGAAATTTTTTTTAAAAAAAGGATTCATAATTTTAAATGATATTGACATCATTAAAATCTCATCTGATACTAACTAATGAGAAACAAAATTGCATTGTCTTTGGAGCAGGTCTCTGTGGCAGATGTTCATTTTGGCACAAATAAAGCACAATGGCCAGGGTAGACTCAGACAAGTGGACTAGGAGAGGATCGACTGAGAAAATAAAAGAATGACTTACAGTTTCACACACACACACACACACACACACACAAACACGCACACACACACACACACACACACACACACACACACACACACACACACACACACACACACACACACACACACACACACAATCTGGGCACAGAGCTAAGCAGATGAGGGTTAAATGTCTTGCTTAATGACCCAAAAGTGACTCTCTGGCAGTCATGGAATTTTAACTCATCATCTTTTGATCAATAGCTCAACAGCTCAGAACATTGACTAAGCCATTACTGTTTAGGAATAGTTCTCAGGAATATGCAGCTGAAGCTTCAGAAATATCTTTTATACTAGAAGAATGACTTAAAACTCTATATCTAAGAAACTTGAAATAACAAAGGCAGGCACCTTATGATCATATATAATCAGTTATAATAATAAATCCGCCTGCTTAATATTGTGTTGGTTGAACTTGTGCCACCAAAACAGCTATAAACTGTTGAGGCATGGACTGCAAAAAACATCTAAAGGAGTGCTGAGTTGGCACCAAGATGTTAGCAGCAGATCCTTTTAAGTTGTGTTGTTGTGAGATGAAGCCTTCATGTCTCAGACTTGTTTGTGTAGCACATCGCACAGCTCAATCGGGTTGAGATCTGGGGAATTTGGAGGTCAAGTCAATACTTTGAACTCTTTGAATAGTTCTTCAAACTATTCCTGAACACTTTTTGCAGTAAGG
Source organism: Clarias magur (assembly GCA_013621035.1). Taxonomy (NCBI): domain Eukaryota; kingdom Metazoa; phylum Chordata; class Actinopteri; order Siluriformes; family Clariidae; genus Clarias; species Clarias magur. Next base: position 3,557,445 of record QNUK01000013.1, on the reverse strand, counting down.
CAGTGTGATTTATCCTGCTGAAAGAGGGATTCACTTTTGCTCAAAATTTAGGTATGTGGTATGTGTCAAAGTAAAATCTACATGAATGCCAGGACCCAAGGTTTCTCAGCAGAACATTGTTCTGAGCATCTCAGTGGCTTTGTGGGACTGCCCTCCCATAGTGCACAATTAGCCATCCACATGATTATAAAATGTGATTCACCAAGCCAGGCCAGCTCTTGCCATTTCTCTCTGGTTCTTCCAGTTCTGATGCTCACATGCCCATTGTAGGTGCTCTAGGTGGTGGGCAGGGGTCAGCGTGGATAAAGAAAAGCCATAGACCCTAACCATCTCAAGTCGTAATGCTCTTTGAGTTCTGGCACATTTCTATCATGGAAGGCATTAAGTGTTTCAACAATCTTCTCTTCTGAGAGATTGGACCAGGATTGTTGAGAAATCTGCAAGCACCACTGTCTCTACGAGCCCCTTTTTGCCACCATGCCGCCACTTTTGCTTGCCAGCAGAGTATCTACCTGCCAGCTGGGCACTGCCACCAGACTCGCATGTGCACATCCTCACTTCTTTCCTCGCCTTCTTTTCTCCCTCCCCCCTCAAACCCCTTCTTTTCCTTGTCTCAATAAAATACCCTTTTCTCATAAGACCTTGCCTCGTATCTGTGTGTCTGTGCTGCGCCCCGAGCGAAAGATCTTACACGAGCTCCAGTATTAGATTGGTTACAAGAACACAGTCTCATCTGTAATTAATTAGATGCTTTAATGCATGTGAAATGCTAGTCAATCAGTGCCACTTCCTCAGCCGCAGACTGAGGATGGAGTGGATGAAAAGTTCAAAGAGTGGATGAAAGTTCAAAGTAAAGACTGGTGGCAAAGTTTTGGTTCTCACAAGTTTACTGATCAGGATTAGAAGTAAAATCTCCCTTCCAGAAACTAGTTATGTCACCTGATGTGACCACCACATGGGGCAAGAGTTTATCAAAGGTTTACACAACCTCTACACAACCCCACCGATTAGACTAATAACCTGATTATTAGTGAAATACACCTAAATATTATTTATGTCACTTATTAATGGTTTTCATGTCATGAATGATTGGTGCTACACATGTCAGTGTGTGACCATTTATACAAGTAAATGGGTGAAATAAAGCAAAGATATATTAGAATGACTAAAATGACTACAAACAGGCGTATTAGTAATTTCTTTACAATCTCATAAAGCATTTTCCTTGCTAATATGTTTTTTTTTAATAGTGCTTAAAGTTTGGTAAATCCTAAGAAATGTGATGCTATTTAACTTATATTAATCCCTGATTCAATTAATGAGGAAGAAAACATCATTATTTGCAGAGCAGGCCTCTGTAACATATGGTCTGTTTGTGTGTGTGTGTGTGTGTTTGTGTGTGTGTGTGTGTGTGTGTGTGTGTGTGTGTGTTTGTTCACAGCCTGCAGAGGTCATCCCTTTGGCCACTGATCCAGCCCTTCTTTGATCATTGATGTTTCATCTTTTGTTACTGTCTGTCTTATTGCTTGTGTTCAAAAGCTACATATGAACAGGACGGGTTCAATAAAGCAGTTCAGAGTTTGTGGCTGAGTTTGAGCATCTCAGTGTGATGCTATTTTTTCACACCTTGGTCTTTGCCTTTATTTTTAACCTCATAACATAGAATAGCCTTCCAGCCCCTTCACAGAATGTGGGGCAAAGCTAAATTTCACTGTTTTGCCCAACAAAAAAAAAAGAAAAACCCAATACTGGAACATTCAGTGCTGCTAGGTGTTAATGCTGTGGGGGGTGAACACATTCACATACTGAATGGTCTGACATAGATAAGGAGGAAAAAAAAAAAAAATCCTCCTCCAGTCGCAAGTAAGCAAACCGCCCATCTGGATAAAATTGCAAAAGACAAGCCAGAGCCATTAAGCGGAGAGTTTAGTCATTCCACACAACTAGGTAACTACTGAAACATGACAGGACTTGACATTTCCTCTTGCATCATCTCCCCACTAGCCTCCGTGCATCAATGATCCAACACTTACTCTGTTAGTGACTGCAAACACAAGCGTTAAATTTTAAACTGGGTTCTAAGTGTTATTTCCAAGTCATTTGCATTTATCTTTTTTAAATGTATTTATTTATAGCAATCTTTCTATTATTTCAAGTCATGATTTATACACCTGCTTCATGCAATTTCTCAATCAGTCAATCATTTGGAAGGATTTTATTTATTTATTTATTTATTTTTTACACACAAATGTCTCCTGAGAAGGGTGGAAAAAACAAAAACATCCAGTGAGTGTTAGTTTTATGGAAGGACATGGCTTTTTAATGAGTATGGACAAACTGCTTTGAGCTGACATGAAGTTTACAGTAACTTAAACAACTACTCTTTACACCCATGGTGAGGAGAAAGGCATCTCAAAATGTACTATACTATATCTCAGGCTCTAACAGCAGACCACATTGGATATCTGAACAGTTAAACATTGGAAATACATTGCCTAGTCTTTTGCCAAACATCAAACATGCTACAGATTGCTGTCCAAAAATACATAAACCCTTAAGCAAGCCTCTCTGGCACCAACACCCATGTCACGGTCCAAGTTGCTGCATTCACATTTTCCCATTTCTAATGTTTAATGTAAACATTACCTTAGGCTCTTGACCTGTATCTGAACGCTTTTATGCATTACGCTATTGAAACATGAGTGGCTGTTTGAATGACTGCATAAATGAACAGTATACTGTAGGTGTCCATAAAAGCAGTTTGTCAGTGAACGTGAGGGTGTAACACAATGAAAGTGACATCATCTTTATCTCCAAATATCTGCGTCGGTTACCCTGGAATAAACTGGAAAAGGTTTTTCAATTTAAATATGAACTCACTACGAGAGACATTAGGAACAGTGTTAGAAATGCCAATACTCTCAGTGTTGTTTTTTTGTTCCGTCAGTTTCTCAAATTCAGACAGTGACAGTGTGGCAGTATAGGACCACACGCACCTAGAAGTAAGCTTTTTGATTACATCCTAACTCTGGATGGTCTTTCTGTTTCATTATATGTTAAGTTAAAGGATAATAAAATTATCTAGGTACTGTAGGCCAGAATGCAGCAGTCATTATTAAAACAAAAAAATATGAAAACACCCCTTCATTATCTACACTGCATTGACTCCCATTGCAATTTTGCAAAATCTAATTTGAAAATATTATTATTAAGCTATACATCATTGAATGGTTTTGTGCCACAGTACATGAGTAACATGAATTGCTAGTATTCTATTATTTGACACAACTACTTCAATCTGAAAGTGCAGGCCACTTGTTGTTACCTCATATAATGAAGACTACAGCAGGAGTCAGAGCTTATCATTACAGAGCCCTAAAGTTATGGAATAGCCTTCCAATTAATATTTGAGACTCAGAGACAGTCTCCTCGTTTAGGTCTAGGCTGAAAGGTTATTTGTTTATTCACTTACTTTTAGTTATACTGTCATAGCTGCAGTCCCTGCTTGCACTCTGCACAAAATATACATTGATCGTATCCTTTACAATACTGTAAGCCTATTGTAAGTCTTCCTCTCTCTCTCTCTTGCTACACATGACACTTTTAAAACCTCAGTGATGCTGACCCCTTCCGTTCTCTTGATTTGCCTAATCCATGCTGATGTTCTACAGTACTTCTAGTTGGAGTTCTTATCACATGAAGACCACTCACTGCTGCTGCGGATGGCCCCATATGGTCTGCTTAATGATATGTGACTACCAAAGATGGTTCTACTTAGAAACCATGAAGATAGTTTTGGACAGCATTTGATACAAACAGTTTTGCTATGATGGTGTATGACTGCAATTGCTTTGATGAAACAGAAATTGCCCCAAACAGTTTTGTACCCATCTCCATCAGTGAAAACAGCTGGAAGCCTCAACAAAGTGGACTTGGTGTTAACTAAACTCTGAGTTTTCCCTTGCTATCACTGTCTCTTGGTTGACTCAATTAAGCCTGTAATTCTTTTTAATTTATGCCTAATGTTTTGTTTTTATTTTTAGTCCTGTAAACCTGCTTTGCGACAATGTCAATTGTTAAATTTTATACAAAATAATTTTATACAAATAAAATTTAATAAAATTAATAATTTTCCCAGTCCAGTAACAGCTTCACACAGTTTTTGCCGCGTGATCAGAATTATGAGATTATGTGATGCCACTTTGAATTCATTCTGGAAAAGCAAATGTTATGTTGTATTCCAAATAGGACAGACCAAGGGGAGCAAAAATACCTACAAAGTCATAGGGCAGTGACAACAATGATATGACCTGACAATCATGAAATATAGAGATACCTGATTATTGAAAGATGTGAAGATAGGTGATGAAAGTAAACGATTATTTGGTGTAGTGTGTCCATAAAGAAGATCCATTAAAAGTAAAGGGTTTGGATGCTATAGAGCAGAACACACAGTGGCTGCCACCCCATAATTCCTCACGACTAAATGGGTTAATTTGCTGAGAGGCCAGTACAAGCTAGCTCCTGCCACCCATGTAGCATAAATCACCGAGAAATCACAGGCAAGGACACGAAGGCTTTGGCGAATGGACAAATCTTCCATGACCGTTTAATTTGAGGCCTGGATGTGGATATCCACACACACACACACACATACACACACACTCGTCCTCCTACTTGGCTAGAAGTACTTTATCAGCTCCAGATAGCACAAGATCAAAAGGGGCTTGAAAATGTAATGGTACTGCTCTTCGGTTAGTGAGATGAAGTTAATTCACATCATTTTTGCATAAAAAAAAAAAGAACATCAGTGAATGGAACTCTACTCTACTTTATTGACCACCAGCTTGAGAGATGACTGGAACAGACAGTGATGAGTGTAACAGTGACAATGTCATCAGTTCTATTATAGGACAGTGTTGTTGAATTCTCAAATGTGATCGATGTTGATTTAAAAAAAACCCCAGCTCTGACAGTAGTGTCAGTTGTCAGCAGGCTAATCACAATTTTATATCAATGCCCTTTTTCTAATACACTACAGTTCTCATTCGATATGGACAGGAAATGTATGACTAACAGAAGTAGTTGCTATTTAACAGCATGTTAAATGTACAGTCATTGCTCTGGTGACGTTTACTGTATAGGAACTTCAGTCAATGTCAGATATTTAAGGAAACATTATTTCTTAAAAAGGTTTTCCTTTTTACGTTTCTCAGTTATGTGACAAGTTGAGAGATTTTTATTGTGTTTGTAATTAACATTAAAAGTGAGAAAGGTGCTCGGTGAGCAATGGATGCTTATAGTTGTAGTAACAAAAGTGGCAATATTGATTATAATTTTAAATGGTGTTGTTTTAAAAACAACGGTGTAAAAATCCGTCTCTCTATGCCTATGCCATCTCTCAATTTGGGCAAACAGTACAAAGCAAAAGAGGACATAAAGACATAAAACATCTCATCATGTCCTCAGAAACAACGATAGCTTGTTATCATCATTAGCAAATCAATATTGCTTGAAAGGAAAGTTAGGTAGGGCAATTAATGCAACACTGATTGAGATATAACAGAGGACAAGGGAAACCAAGTGATAACAGAGACACACATTTCTAATTCGTTCACTACCGAGCACAACTATTGTGCTGGGCATATCAAACATCGAAATTATCATTAAAGACACAACATACATCAAACGCCTCTCAGTATCTCCCAAAAATGAAACCCAATTTATAAAACATCTATTCACGAGCTTTCAGTCATCAGCAGAGATCACAGTCTTGTGTTTGAGCTCAGAAATGCAGGGTCATTAACGTCTCATCTCTTTAAGAGAGTCTTGAAACGCGCTGCCTATCTCCCATAATGCTCCTTGGCTGCCTGATATCATTGCTTGGGAGTGAGCGCTTTTGTGCTAAAATAGAAAAATGTAAAAAAAAATTTAAAAAAGGCTCCATAAAGCATGTGAGCCATAAGAAATTCGCTCTAAGACATGTTAAGCTGCTCCAAAATGTCACTGAACTTAAAGAGAACTGGCTTCGTGGAGAGCATTGAGCATCACCACATGTTAGAGGGAGTGTGCTCATAACTCCTCTCGCCAGGGAGTATCTACAAAAATCCGAGCTAAATTAAAAATATAAAATATTGAATCCCCAACTGGCATGAGTAATACACTGCCTGTGTTGCGTTTGGATTTAAATAAACAAATATTTAAAAGCCTTTGATTAGATAATTACAGCACTGATTGATGTTTCAGCTGGCAGCAATTCTTTTACCCTTACTGATGCAGTGAATAGCTTTTTATTTCTCAAACAACCATGTCGGAAGATGTATCTCATGGCTGTATTAATATGTTTCAGAAGGGTCTAAATATTAGCCTGGGAGAATGCTGGATTTTGGTTAAGAACTGTGTACCGTGTTATTAAAACCCTGAAGGAAAGTGCTGAACCGTAAATTTTGTGGAAGAAATTCATTCATTCATTTATTCATCTTCTGTATAGCTTATCCTTGTACAGGGTCACTGAGGCCTGAAGCCTATCCCAGGTGGCGGGACCACACACACAAATACACACACATCAGTTAATTCACACACTATGGGAAATTTGGAAACACCAATTAGCCTAATCTGCATGTGTTTGAACTGTGAGAGGAAACTAGATTAACCAGAGTAAACCCACCAAGAACAAGGAGAACTCCACACACACAGACCCGAGGTGGGAATCAAACCCTAGACCCTGGAGGTGGGAAGCCTAAATGTGGTCGGAAAAAAAAAAAATGAATGACGATCTGAAAGGCATTGGTGGCTCAGTGGCAGGTCTTTCACCTGACATGTGGAAGGACTGGGTTCGATTCCTAGTCAGTGCCCAAACCCCAGCCAATGCTGTACCGGTCCCAAGCCAGGATAAAATGGCCAGGGAGGGTTGTGTCAGGAACGACTTCTGGCATAAAGCTCATGCCAACAGGCGACCCCTCAACAGGAACAGCCAAAAGACTGACAGCAATGACTGTGATCTGCTGTCACGTCAATGCTTGGCGAAGTTCCAATTATAGAAATCACATCTATGTTTATTAGTGAACGTAAGGCACACAATCTGATGAGAACTCACAGGACTGAGACTAAACAGTGGCCAAAAGAAAACCACTTGTTAAAAAATGCTTCAAATTGGATCATTTATATTCAGATGGAAAAAGGTCCTGTGGTTTGATGCTATTCCAGAGTCATGGTTAAGAGGAATTCTATGGAATAATAGAGTATAAGAAGAATATTACACTAGCCAAGTGAAAATGCAGTGAAATGCTTGCCTATGCATACCCTAGCTTGTTGAAAATGTAGTGTTAGACAGCATGATCCGCCATGAGACAGCACGGCCAGGGCAGACACGATGTACTTTAGCAGATTTGAGTTGTCTGGGCACGAACTTGTGATCAGTAGCACAGATAAATAAAAAACCAAAACTGCCAGTTTTTCTTTTTTATTTCAGTAGGGGCTTAAAGGCTATGGGTTACTGGCGGGGGTTCCAGCTGCCACTGATGCCATATCATATCTGATCCTATGTTCTGACCACAGCTTCCTAACAAGCTTGGTTATGGCAAAAAAAGAAGGTATTTGTGAAAAATGAAGGCTTCTTATACAGATTGTGGGCTTCTAAGTCAAATTTTCTTTGCTTAACAAAGTGTTAATCAAAATAAAAATAATCCAGCATGTTGTTGTCATTAGTGATATAGGGGTGTAACATTAGGCTTAGGGGCATCAATATACAGTAAAATCCGCCTTTTATATTAGTAACATGACATAGTAGCACAGCATTGCAAAAATACCTGCTTTAAACTATTGCACCCTAAAAATTCAAACATTCAAATAAGACTGGCCCAATTACTATATGTGAATTAATTACACAACAGTTCCAACATCCAGAACAGTGACTCAGTGACACATTTAAATGTAGTAACAACTCTCCAATGGCTAAGTACCACAGAGGGAAAAGATTTCCTTTAAAATGCGCTTTATGCATTTTCACCCAATTTAGTGTGTTTACATACAATATATGAAAACATTTTTTTACAGTCAATGTAAGTCACATCTATAAATGAAACGATCCATGACAATTTAATTAAATGTAGAATACATTTAAATGCAGGATCTCAGTCATGCAAGCATTTAGGCTTGGCAGATATTTCAGCTACTGTTAAAAATAATATCTACTCAGCATTTTATACTTTAGTGCTATATTTCATGTACTTTTGTATAAATCATAAATGAAGTTTTAATTTTTATGTTTTCTTCTTAGCCAAATTAGATAGCCAATTCATTAGAATTATAAAAGGTTAAAAGTTCCATATATTTCTTTATCTTACGTTAAGACAGGTCTCAGAGCTGCCCAAAGTGTGTGTGTGTGTGTGTGTGTGTGTGTGTGTGTGTGTGTGTGTGTGTGTGTGTGTGTGTTAATGCATTTTTGTTACTTCAAACCCCTTCTGTTTCATGTCTCCTTCAAGTTATTTTCTCATATGAGTTCACAATGCTGAAACAATCTAACTGGCTTGTTTAAGCCCTGGTCAATATAAAAGTTTTTTTTTTATATGCACACACTGGAGACCCAATGGAATGCTTTAAAATGAATGAAAAGTAAATTTTGCATAATAGGTCTCCTTTAAACAAACTCAGAATTTTATCCATCCATCTATCCATCTTCAACTGCTTATCCAAAGTTGTGGGGGTAGCAATTCCAGCAGGCAACCCCAAACTTCCCTTTCCCCAGCCACCTCAGCTAATTCTGACTGGGGAATCCCGAGGCGTTCCTAGGCCAGTGTGGAGAAATAATCTCTCCACCAAGTTCTTTGTCTGCCCCATGGTCTCCTTCTAGCTGGACGTGCCAAGAACACCTCCCTAGGAAGGCGTCCTGGTGATATCCTTACTAGATGCCCGAATCACCTCAACTAACTCCTTTCCACACAAAGGAGTAGCAGCTCTACTCTGAGCTCCATCACTCGTAAAAACAAGACCCCGAGATACTTAAACTCCTTCACTTGGGGTAACGTCTCGCTCCCTATCCAGAGTAGACAATCCATCGGTTTGGATACAGTTGGATACAGTTACAGTACATCGGCTGCACGTTAATATCCTGTCCATGAAAATCAGGACACATCCCTGGCGGATGCTGGCTTACTGCTGAGAATCTGAACACAGCTCTCACTTTGGGCGTAAAGGGATTGGATGGCCCTGAGAAGTGAGCTCCCTTCCCCATACTCCAGCAGTACCTCCCACCGAAAATCCAGGGAGACCCCAACAAGACAGCCCAACAACGCAACAACCAGAGCCTTCAGCATTTCCAGATGGATCTAGTCACTTCCTGGGGCTTTGCCACCGTGGAGTTGTTTGACTACCTCAGTGACCTCGCCCAGGGAGATTAATGGCAACCCCCCGTCATCCTCCAGCTCTGTCTCTGCAACAGAGGGTGGATTAGTGGGGTTCTGGGGTTCCTCAAAGTGCTCTTTCCACCACCAGATTACCTCCTCAGTCAAGGTCAGCAATGTCCCATCCTTTCTGTACACAGTTTGGGTGGTTCCCCTGTTTCCCCCTCTTGAGGTGCTGGATGATTTTCCAGAAGCACCTTGGTGCCGCCCGAAAGGCTTAACCCATGGATTCCCCAAACTCCTCCCACACCAGCTGCTTTGCCTCTGCTACCGCTGCGGCTGCTGTCCTTTGAGCCTGCCGGTACCTTGCAACTGCCTCTAGAATACCCCAGGATAAGATGTCCCTGAAGGACTCCTTTTTCAGTTGGACAGCTTCCCTAATCACACGTGTCCACCACGCTGTTCGAGGGTTACCGTCCCTTGAGACACCCAGAACCTTAAGACCACAGCTCACATCTTCAGCTTCAGCAATAGTTTTGAACATTGATCACTCTGATTCACAGAGATGCTGGAAAAGCTCCGCTGGAGGTGGGAGTTGAAGGGAGTTGAAGGCCTCTTGGACAGGGGCTTCACCTAGATGTTCCCAATTCATCTGCACTACACGTTTGGGCTTACCAGGTCTGTCCAGTGGCCTCCCCTGCCACCTGACCCAACTCACCACCAGATGGTGATCAGTTTACAGTTCAGCCCCTCTCTTTACCCGAGTGTCCAAGACATATGGCCTCAGGTCAGATGATACGATCACAAAATCGATCAATAACCTTCGACCTAAAGTGCTCTGGTACCAAGTACACTTATGAGCATCCCTATGCTCGAACATGGTATTTGTTATGGACAATCCATGACTACCACAGAAATCCAATAACAAAACACTGCTCAGATTAGGCCAGGGAGGCCGTTCCTCCCAATCACGCCGCTGCAAGTCTCCATCATTGCCAACATTTGCGTTGAAGTCCCTCAGCAAGACTATGGAATCCCCTACTGGAGTCCGATGCAGTGATTCATTCAGAGTCTCCCAGAAGGAAGAATTCTCTGAACTGCTGTTTGGAGCATAAGCACAGACAACAGTAAGAGTTTTTTCCCCATGGCCCTCAGGCGCAAATACACGACCCTCTCGTCCACTGGAGTAAACTCCAACATTGTGGCACTCAGCCAGGGACTCGTGAATTTCCCCACACCCGCCTGGCGCCTCACACTCTGGGCAACTCCGGAGAAGAACAAAGTCCTACCCCTATCCAGGAGTATGGATCGAGATATGGGCCCCGGACTTCCTCCGGGCAGAGTCACCTTGCTCCCTCCTCTTTTTTTCATGGGTTTTTAAAAAAACGTTATTCATTTTAATTCATTTGCCTGAAGTTCAGACATACTTTTACGTTATAAGTCAATAGGTCATGTTAAAAAAAAACAAACAAAAAAAAAAATTTCATGCAGTAAAGGCCAGTGACATCCTATGCAACAAGCATACACCCCAAACTCTTTGCCTCTGCTTAGAACACGAGTGTTGCTTCTAATACACTCGGATACTAAAACTACTTTACTTTTATCTGTACTTTTATCTGTACTTTTATCTGTATTGGCACTAAATCACTTAATTATTTACCAACAGATAAGATATACCACAGTAGGGAAATTTCTAAAAACTCAGTAAGTACTCAAAAAGCTCTCGTCTAATTTCCACTGTTACTGTATCGTTATGCTGCCCATATATGGCTACATGCTAGCTAGGTAAATTGTTAGCCATGGTCATTAGCTCACCTTCACTCAGTGTCTGTATTTTCACTGAGGTGCTGCCTGTGTGACTGAGTGGAGTATACTCGCCACACTGCACTCATTTATCAGCAGTGACAGTAAACTCGTTTGGCTTATTGAGTGAAAGAAAACACTCTTCTCTTTCTCTCATTTTATGCTTGAAATCACTCGTCTTCTACCTGCCTGCTAACTCTGTAGCACCCTCCTTAAGTGTTAATAGCCTTTAATTAGAGATTAATTGTGAATGCAGAGGTGAGACAACCTCTGATTGTCAGTGCAATTATCCACACACATGCACGTGCACACACACACACACACACACACACACATACACACACGTTTAGGTTTTAGGAAGAACAAAAGCCGAACTTGCTTTCCACCTCACTCTTTCCTCACGTATTTTTATTTCTGAAGTGTAGACTCCCCAAAGGCACAACACAGAATGCTTAATCAGGTAAAAAAAAGAGCCCTAGAGTAATTGATTGGAACTGGAAAACATCTCTGTTAACCATACGTAAAACATTGAATATGCATGGTTATCCATGGCAGGACACCATGGAGAAAGCTCATTGCTCTGCAAAAAGATTTTGATGTTTGCCGAAGACCACCTTGACACTCCATTACTCACTACTGAGAAATGTCTTGTAGACACTGCATACCAACTACTTATTATCAAAAATGTATTTAAATTATGAATATTATTGCCATCTTGGAGAGATAAATGAATTTCCAAAGCTGGGTGATGCAACAGGACAATGACGCTGAAACACTGAAGTAAATCTACTACAGAATGGCTTCAGAGATAAAAAATGGTACTTTTGGAGCAGACCTCAGTCCAATAGAGATGCTGTGGAATGGCCTCGAGAGCTGTTTTTTTTTTTTTTTTTTTACCAGACATCCTAAGAAAATGGCTGACCTGAGGCAATTTGTAAGAAAGAATTGTCCAAAATTCCTCCTGAGCATTGTGCAAGTCTAATCCATAGTTACTAGCATGTGAATGTGTGTAATGAGAGTGAGCCGTACAAAAAAAACAAAGGTCATACTAACCTGTATGAATAAATATATACAATTTGAGGAATCCTACACACACACGCACACATAAAGCACACTTCATGAAATTCACAGACTTAATATAAGACTTATATAACACTGGAAAACCAGACAGCTCAATATGCCAAAAGTAATTATCTCATGATGCTGTATACATAATGCACCAAGCCTGTCTAATCTATATCTTTAAAGGGACAGTGTAGCTGCAGGTTTTCATTACAACCTAGCGAAAAACACAGAGCAAAAGTTAAAGACCAAGAATAACTGATTAAACTGGTACAATCAGATACCAGCTCCTGCTTGGTTGGGAAAAAGATCTACAGCTACACTGGCCTTTGGCAACCTTGAGACAACCTTGTAACACACTTGTACAATACAGGAGACATTATATATGTTTTTTAATTTGACTGAAACGGGTATTCTTGTACTTTCTACCTGTATTCGCTCCATTCATTGTTTCTTTCCATTCAAATACGAAGGCCAGGAGGTTCTGAGGATGAAAAGCATCCCCCGAGCATGATGCAACCACTAGCATATTTCACTGTAGAGATGGTGTTAATTGAGTTGTGTACTACACACAGCATTTGAGCCATGCCCAACTGTGGGGGACAAAAAACAACAACACTTTTTCCAATGTGTTTTGCCAAGTTGTAGAAAGGACACAAAAACTTTACAAGTTCAATAAATTTATTCTTCAGTGAGCTTCCTGGAACAATGTCCTTCTTTGGAGCTAATAAACTACCCAACACTGCCTCACTGCCTACGTCAAGCAATCAGAGGTCTCCAGATGTCTCTGGGAAGAAACACTGTATCTTGACGGCAACAGCGGTTAGGGCTTGCTATTTATGCTGCATACTGTATGCTGCAAACTGACTAGCAATATTTTTATTGAAATGACAAAGTCTCCAAGGGGGGCCTTTAATGATGCACTTGCTCCCTTTCATGATATGAGATCAGAGATTCACATAATCCCAACTTCTTGAAGTCTTTCTTTTTCATAAAACTGCAAAATCGTACTCACACATGGGATGCCCGGAGTTTTCACAGAGAACTGATAAATGGCTGATCTTATCTGGTTGGGTTTTCAAAAAAAAAAAAGGTGGAAAAATTTATTTTTGCTCATCTGATAAGTGTTACATAACCTTTTCATTTGGAGATGAGAGATTTGAGGGGTTTCCACCCAGAGGCTCTAACCAATGAGATATCACAGTGTCAATCAACTCCTAAGGCGCAGTAAGTCCCGGCAAGGTCGCTTGCACAAGCAGATAAGACTTTTATAAGTGGGAGAAAAACTTATTTGCCTGGAGAAGATCGATGAACTGCACAGTGTGCTTTGTGATGCCTGGCTGCTCGTTAAGCTTGTTTTTTTTATTATCAGCGAGAAGCTTAACAGGGGGGAAGGATACAAGAGTGGCAGAATGAATATAGTTAAAAGCTGAATTATTATCCTACAAAATACAGAAATGACCATTAGGCAGCAACGGGATACTTTTTAAATAAGTATGGGTAAATCCAATGTGATATTGCCATATTACTCAACTGGAGTTTGACAAGGGAAAAGAAAAAAAAATCCTTAAGTTAAAATAAGAATTTGAGCTGACCGAGGAAATGGAATACTGTTAGTCACTAAAGAAAGGAAAATGAAATAATGCCCAATGGTTAAGATCCCAGGAATATATTACTGTCGATCTATTATGTTTTCCTGGCTAGTTCATTTCAAAAGCTAACCACCGAGCTGTTTGATATTCTGCCAATGTAAAACATTTGCATAGTTTTTGTGATGCTTCCAGTTCCACCTTCTTCCTTGTTAACATAACAGTATAAAATTATACACTGCACAAAAAACACAATAAATAAATAAAATAAAATAGGGCGGCTTGGCAGTTTTATCGCTGTGCTCCTCCAGGGTCCAGGTTTGATTCTTACCTCAGATCTGTCTGCCTGGAGTTTGCATGTTCTCTCCATGAGTGTGAGTGAGAGGGTGTGAGTGTGTTTCTTGAGATGGATTGGCATACTTTCCAGGATGTACCCCACCCTGTGACCCTGTATACCGGATAAAGCGGTATACACGATGAGTGAGTAAAATAAAATTTATTAAAATCCCATTCTTTAATATTTCATTGGTCTTTAGCTATTTTTACTGAGTAAATTCACCGTGGCATTGTTTCAACTACTTAATGCAATGTCACAACACCTATTTCCATTCCGGGTTGCATTTATTTTTACCCAAAATCTTGTACGGATTACAAGAGAGCCAAACCACTCCATTAATGTCTTCTCCAGCACATCCCTAAGGCTTTCCATTGGGCTTCATATGGAGCAGCTGATAATAATAGTGGCAACTAGCCTTTTGTTTATTAGCTTGTTTTCGTTGGCTTTCTCATTTTCTTTGTTAGTTAGATTTTAGATAGTGTATCAATTGATTAAAAAGAAATTATCTTGTTAATCACAGTCATAGTCTCTGATTATTCAGGATTAATCGTGATTTAAAAAATATATATCTCAAACGTTAAACCCTAAAACACAAGCAGCAGAGATATGTTTACTCGCGTTACTGTAATTGAGTCGTTTTTTTTTATTTTGCTTTAGTTCTACTTTTTAAAGTAGTTTTTCAAATATGTAACTTTACTTTTACTTAAGTATGTTTTGTTTGAAGTATTGTACTTTGCTACATTTTAAATAATATTTCTTACTGAGTAAAAAATAAATTAATGAAAATAAAATAAAAAAAATAACGAGGAAGAAAAAAAAATTGCACCACGGAAACCACTGCACTGATTGATTGATGGACGGGAAGAACAAACGCGCTAAATTGAGAAGAACGAAGGAGACGGACAAAACAAAGCGAAATTCCATCACATTCTTATGAAGCAAACCCCTGGTCATATATAAGCAACCATTCTGATTTCAAGTGCAAGAAAGGCAACAGCTTGATTATGCAAAGGTGTTCCTTCAATTAAAAATAATTACACTAGCATCCCCCATCCCACCCATGCTGTTAAGAAAAGTAACTCAGTAGCTTTTACTCTAAGTAAATTTTTAATGAGCTATTTTTAACTTTTCCTTGAGAAGATTTTTAGACTTCTTTACTTTTTTACTTTGGTAAAATTTCACTGAACAAACTGTACTTTTACTTGAGTACAAAATTGTATTACTTTTTCACCAGTTGAATGGCCCCCAAGGTCTCCCGATCTGACCCCCTTAGACTTTTATCTTTGGTCTCATCTGAAGGCAATTGTCAATGGTGTGAAGATACGAGATGTGCAGCACCTGAAACTACGTATACTGGAAGCCTGTGCTGGCATTTCTCCTGCGGTGTTGCTATCAGTGTGTGAAGAGTGGGAGAAGAGGGTTGCATTGACAATCCATCACAATGGGCAGCACATTGAACACATTTTATAAGTGGTCAGAAACTTGTAAATAACTCATGAAAGAATAAAGTTACGTTACAACTAAGCACACCATTGTTTTTCTTGTGAAATTCCCAATAAGTGTGATGTGTCACATGACCCTCTTCCTATTGAAAAAACAAAAGTTGGATCCAAGATGGCCGACTTCCAAATGGCCACCATGGTCACCACCCATCTTGAAAAGTTTGCCCCCTCACATATACTAATGTGCCACAAACAGGACGTTAATATCACCAACCATTCCCATTTTATTAAGGTGTATCCATATAAATGGCCCACCCTGTATATATATATGTGTGTGCTTATATAAAAACCTTACCAGTGTGTCTTAATGAGGAAGCTTCAGAATTCAAACTGTGTATTTAAGTTTTTGGATATGTCAGACAGAATGAAAGTTATCATTACTTTTATAAAGGGTAAATGTTACAGTACCACTACCAGAATATGGGAATGACTCTCAAAATTAGTATTAGCAATAATTTTTTGGTCATAGAAACAACCAAAAACAACCAGAACAACACTTGATCATTTGTGTCTGTGCTATTTCTTTACCAATATTACAGATTTTTGTTTTTGCTTAGTCATGTTTGTATAGGTTGTATAGTTCATCGTATTCTAAGTTTTGTGCTGAAAAACTTTTTTTTTGGCTAGAGCAATTGGCTAGCACATGCTTCAGCAAAAAAAATTCAGCGTTTTACATTAAATGTATTCTTGTAAAAATAGTTCCCCTTGATGACAGCACGAGCACACAAAACAAGATTTTATCCACACTTCCATCTAGTAGCTTTTTCTAATGAAACTTGCCATTCAGTAAACCTTGTGATGTTTCCTCAGTCATCTTATTATCTTATTATATAGGGGTCTGCGGGTGTTTTGGGACTCTAAAGACGAGCAATTATCACACAGCCTGTTAACTACACTGCGATTATGGGAAGCCATTAGGGTCACACTTGGTCGTATGATTCATTTGCGTAAAAAAATAGGAACGCGCTAAAAATTCTAGATTAACATGTTAACATTGACAGCCCTAATTATAGATTTCATTTTCTAGGTAACTGTCCACTATGCATACTGCACCTAGGATCATTAGATGGAAATAAATTGTGCGGCAATCCATGCAAATCAAACTGTCATTTGTGTTTTGTATTGCAGGTCGTATCCACAAGACTAAACCCATTTAAAAGCAACCTTACATTGGCTTTATCCAGGCTAAGTCCGTCTTTAATACTGTTTCACAGATTATATTTCTCCACTTTCAGTCAATACAAACACAATGTTTGGGAGTGATATTAGTGGAGAGTGATGGGTCTTGTTTGACAAGTGTCATGAACTGTAAAACTAATAAAAATCAGCACTTGGTAGTGGTCTCGGACTTTCAGAACCGACAGTATGTTTGCAATAGGAGTGATGGAGAGAGCATGGAGAGGTCAGGGAAGTGTGATTGTGTTGTCTCAGCAAGGAAGAAGAGTTATGAGGGCTGCACTTTCTATGACATATATACGATAACACATAAAACCACATTGCAATCCCAAGGCCCAATTCCACTGAGAAAACAGTCAGGATGAAGTGCAGTTTAGAAGTGCAGTGTCCATACACTGGACCAGGTTTATTTAATTAGAGGCCTGTGTACAAGATCTGATGAGTGAGTGCATTTTTCCTGAAATTTATTTATTTATTGTGTATTATCAGCTGATTAAAGGAACATTTGCCTCTGTATTAAGGGCTTTTTACATAGAAGCTGACCATCAATCATTTCACATTAACTTTTAGTAATAGGTAGCAAATAAAACTATACTAAAAGTGCACCATAAATGAAATTAAAATGTTGAGTGGAAGGGAAGTTATGAGCACATTTGTACCAGATTATAACCCGTAGGTTTTGATAGTGTATTGCGCGCGTGTCCAACTGTTGGTGTGTCTTTAATCGACTGCTGGATGGAATTGAATGAATCTTTTGCAGTACTTGGATATCTACCTGAAATTTCACCTGCACCATAAATTAAATCAAAATGTTGAGTAGAAGTGATGTTATGAACAGTTATGTGCCGGATTTAATAATCTACTTTAAAATAAGATACTTGCTTGATGTAAACAAACTAGAGTTTAAATTAGAAACGCTAAACTGAATATTATTATTGGGATTACTTAATATTTTCACCGCTGAAATAACACCGCTGAAGTGGCATAAGGGAATTTTAAGGTGCTGGAGTTGTTTTAAGACAAAACCTAGTCTTTATCCGATCTACTTTTGACTTTTAATCCGATCTATACTCTCCAATTACTTTGACTGACAACGAAGAAGTGCAACTTAGTGTAAACAAGATGTAAGATCCTCAACCTTACAAAAAGCAACCAACAAACCACAAACTCAGGGTTGGTATACTGTATTATAGCCAGTTTTCCTGCTTTCCTGGCCACTACTTCTATTTTACACCTTGTTACGGCTCTCCGAATGCTCTGTAAGATCTAATTTCCTGGCTGTTTTTTTTACTGATGTTTGCAGTTTGTTCCTTTTCCCGTGTTTATATTTTTTACCTCCTTATCTCTTAGACGGTTATTTTCAATTTAGTTTTTAATACATTGTTTATTTGTCTGCGTTGAACTTAAGTCCATAATTATTTCTCAGGTCTGAATACTGATGTGCACAATTCAGTAACTCTTCATTATGCATGCTTTACTCAATTCTGAACACGGTCACACTAAACAAAATACAAACAGCCAGACGTCAATACATACATACACACAACTCGCACATCGGCAAACCCAAACAAAAGGAAGAACAAGCAAATGTGCTTTACCGATTATTAAAGAAGGGAATAGAAGAACAGTCACGGAGCAACTGAAGTGTTAGGACATTAAATGACCTCCCTCTCATGGTAGACAAACATGGTGATGTACAAGATGGAACAAGGCCCTGTAAGCTTTAGGATGTCATAATCAGGAGTGTGTATTCATACTAAAGCTGTTGTGAGATCTTGGGGGAATACGGAATGAGGACATGCATCAACACTTTGGCACCAGCAATTAAGCTGATGATGAGCCTACTGAATGTCCATCATATTCAGTAGGCTCATGAAGCCTACAAATCAAATTGGCCTACAAATCATCATGATTTGTAGGCCAATTTTATAGTACTTGCAAAAACAAAACAAGCAAAACAAGAAACAGCAATACAAGAAAAAATGCAAGAATGTGTGCAATATGTTATGGTGTGCAATGTCTTATATGGGCATTTGTACTTATTAATTCGAGTTTGAAAGTATTGTTTATATATATATATATATATATATATATATATATATATATATATATATCTCTGACATGTCATGATTTTGCAGTCATCATAGTCACGATGAACCATAATAGTGAGGAAGAACCAGGGGTGTACTTACAGTATGTAAGTTTAGAGTGACAAAAGAGAAGATCTAGTCAATCTTATCCTAATTTTGTTGAGTCAGGTTTTAGTCGACTAAAAGGGAACCTTTAAGGATTTCAATCTAGTTTTACTCAATAAAAACGTAACATTTTCGCAATAAGATTATTACTCATTAACCGTAAAGTCAATCTAGTCTAGCCCAAACCCTTTTTATTTAGTTTTTCACAAAATAAATATCTTAACATTTTAAATTTATCTTTTCATCTGATGTTTTTAGCAAATTTTATTTATTTCTAACTATCATAACAACTACTGCATATCCAATACTCTTTTTTTTAAACTACAAAACTATTGAAGCAATATAGACAATGCAGCTTAATTATGAATATGAATTTACACACTTGGACTGTAGTAAGGATGGCTTTTGTTGGTCACAATCATTTGCTAACCTCTAACATCTAATGGGTTTGTCTATGTCTATGTCTATGGTTTAGCTATGAAATAAAATATAATACGCCACATACTGTATAGCAAAACAAAGCAGAACAAAGAGGCTATAAAACTACAGTACCTTAAGATATTTATGGTATGCCTTGATGTGTCTCTTCAGGTTTGTGGTATTGTTTCCCCACACTGTTTCCCTCTGATATTACTACACATCGGCTTTTATTCTCCGATTCAATATAAAGAAAATGGGCCGAAAATATTGTCACTTCTATTTCACCCGAGTAATACTGCTGTCATAACGACTGCGCTTGTAACGTCCCGTCACAGTGTGTGCAAACTATTCCTGATATGCTGCATGCTGTGACCTGGGAAATACTGCTGCTCATGCCATAATGAATGGAAATCGTAATGCAATGGATTGTGACAAAAATTAAATGTTGACGAAAATAAAGACAGATGTTTTATTAGCTTTTTATTTTTTTAAAACCACATTTTAGTCTCGTCTTTTGTCGTCAACAATATTGCATGCTGATTTCGTCACTGTTCATTGATATCCGCTGATAGTTCTATGAAAAAAAAACTGAATCGGTGTATGACTAACAGAACTTGGGAATGAATTACGCCTGTGAACCGAGGTTTCATTGTATTTAAATAAAGTCAGAAAAAACACGAAAACAAGAAGTTAATTTAGCTGCAATAGGAAAATTCAAAGCCCCCCGGGCACAGTACAAAAACTGGAAGAAAGAGAACATTTAAGAGAGAAAATTTAAATATACTGCAGAGGTCTGTATGCATGTGCATTTTATAACGTTGAAAGCAGAATTGAGTATAATGTCATCAGAGTTTGTTAAGCGAGGTGATCATCACAGCTAACTTGACTGAACTTCACCCAATTCAACTCATTATGTAATCTACTACACTAGTATGTTAACAACCCTATGCCGTTATATTTCTTAATATTTGGCATCAATTTTGCTACATATAGAAGGTGATGATTTAAATATATGAAATCATGACATAGCAAATATCTATTGATTTAATGTAGCCTGTAATTTAGGAACTGCACTGTAGACAACTGTATTAATATATAAAAACAACTTTTCAGATCCACTCAAGAATATCGTTGCACAGTGATAAATAAGAATGAAAGGGGCAGGACCATCTTTACAGTCTTATCTTCCAGGCAGGTCCATGCAACATTCACTGCATTTCTCTGTGAAGTTATTTTGCTTTGTTTTATTGGTTTTTCTTTTTACAGCAGTATTCACATACGGGTTTACAAGATGCAGGTGAGTGTCTCCAATTGTGAAATATTCTAACATAATAATTCAGTGTGTTCAATAGGAAGAAGTTATATTGCCTTTGAGATAATGGCAACTATTTTGTTTATGTAAACTGAAGCATGCGGACAGTTGTAGCTGATTTGTAGGCCAATTTTATAGTACTTGCAAAAACAATACAAGCAAAACAAGCAACAGCAATACAAGAAAAAATGCAAGAATGTGTGCAATATGTTATGGTGTGCAATGTCTTATATGGGCATTTGTACTTATTAATTCGAGTTTGAAAGTATTGTATATATGAAATGAGGATGTTCAACTAATGTATACGTGTCACAGATTTTCAAACAAAACTGTCGGTCGCCGGCATGAGTGAAAGCAGGTCAGATTAATCAGCAGGACTGGAAAGATGAGGAGAAGCTGCTGCCCTTGAAACCCACCTTCAAAACCAATCAAGGTAGCAAGAAAATACATTTAATAACCTCATGTCGTTTTAAACAACACTTTGTGTCCTTAGTAATTGCTTCATAGTCGTTCTGAGCTGCCTCTGAACCGTCAATGTATTTTTGATTCACGGCTAATTCGAGCTAGAATGCTAACTAACGTTTAACACAAGGCTGAATCCCAAATCCCTCTCTAACTCCTGATCAATTGGTGCATTAAACAAGGGATTGCTCAATTGACCCCCTAGAAACTGCACAAGCTTTCCATTTCATGTGATTTGGAATCTAACCCCAGAAGTTAATGGAGCTGATATTGTGGAATAAGTGGAAATATAAAAAGAAACTTACAAGATTTACAAGCCTATCCATCATTATTCTCTTAACCTTTTGGCTACATAGAACTGGTAAGAAATTAAAACTACATTCACCCTTTGTTAATTACAATAACTATCAGTTGCCAGCTTGATGCTAGTAACGTCGATGCTCTTACACCAGAAATGACTCTGGGAGGCATAAGACATATGGCGAATTGTAGTACGGGTGAAATCCTGCTGTTGTGTGTCAGTTACACTAAGTCCTATCAGTCTCTCTCTCGCTCTCTTTCTCATTTGCTGTCCTTCCACCCTTGCTGGCCACTGAGTAATGAGCTGAGCCATCTCTCCCACAGCAATTATCCATAATTATCTTCAGTTCTTCTGCATATGCTTGGCAATGTGCTGCAGCACGGCATTCCTGAGGCTTAAGTACTGCAGAGACTCTCAAACAGTGGACACGTACAGTGGAGATGAGAAAGAATAAATGAGGGATCATATCCGACACCATAAACAGCTCTAATAAGAGGAAATACATTACAGTGAGACACTCAGTTTCCCCATGTTTATAGCTCTTTAGTGTGCATGCGGTAATAAGTAGGCATGTATGTACAGTATGCGTACATGTTAGGCCTGGATGGTATATCAACATCAAGTCAAAAGTGTGGAGACATGTTTGGATTGATTTTATACATTCCAGAAAAATACTAGATTTTTTTTAAAAAACAACACACAATAACACATTTGGCATTATGTAATTTAGTAACTACAAGGTCAGCTCTTCAGGAATAGTTATAAATAATCTTTTTTTAAGGGTCAATTTTAAGGGTTTTAATACGCACTAGATATATACTGTATTTCCTTCTCTCTACGACAACTCTGGGAGCTCCACTGTATAATGGCAGTAGAAAACTTTATTAGAGAAGGTAGGCCTTGTTACTTTTGTTATGTACATCTATTTTTACATTGTAGTATTCATCTTTTTTTGGTTTATCATTGTTTTAATCAAAGTGCTTGTGACATTTCAAATTTGGCTTTAAACATTTAATGCACGAACACTGCGAACTATATTGTGCAGATACACCTGTAAGAACACCTGTAAGCCTGATCATTTATACAGTTATCCAGTCATGTAGCAATAGCACCAGACATAAGGTCATGCAAATTACAGATCAGGAGCTTTAGTTAATGTTCCCATCTAATATCAGAATTTAGAAAATCTCTGTGCTGGTGCCAGATGGGCTGGTTTAAAGTGTTTCAGACAATGCTTATATCCAGGGAATTTAATACACACTGGAGTCTCTACAGATTATCCAGAATGCTCCTGCCAGGAAGGAAATAGTAACTCAATTACTCTTCACAACCTCAGTGAACAGAATTTTGAGGTGGATAAGCTACAAGAGCAAAAGACCAAAGTGAATTCCACTCTGGTCATGGAAAGAGTAGGAATCTAAGGCTTCAAAGACATTTGTGTTCGGGGTCAAAAAGAACCTTATTAAACAGGATAAACCAACATAAACATCAAAATAAAAAGAAAAACAAGTGCTGTCTATATTAATAGCTATATGAATACAGTAGCTATAGCTAAAGTAGAGCTAAGAAAACGGAAGATTTATCAAAAGCAGATGAAACTGTCAGCTGGAGGCTGGTAGTAAAAATAAGGTTTGTGATTAACTGTACAGAATTGTTTTAAAAGCAAGTGATATAATTCATATCTGCACATGCTTATTTCTGTACATGGTTCTATTTGGATATGATTTATGCTTGTGTATTGATTGCTGATTTTAAAACTCAATTCTACCTTTCATCTATTTATCATTTGGCACACTAATATTTCATTATACTGCCTTTAGCTTTAATTTTGAGTTAGGCATTGGATTGAAAAGTTCTTAAGAGAATTCTAGTAATTTTAACAATCTCCTTAGTTGTTTTCTTTGCTTCATGCAGGCTAATAATTTAACAGTAACATTTTTATGACCATGGGATATGACATGGTTGTTTAAGAAATGAGAAAATATTTACTGTATCAGTTAGAGCTAAAAATGGGTGCCTGCTGAAACCTATTAATTACTGCAATAATTATCCAATCAAAGGCTCTCAAGTGTTTACTCATTTAAATCCAAATTGCCACGTTTTTAGCCTAGTCAGTGCATCTACCATGGGCACTCTGGCTCAGTCTTGCGTCCGTGACAGCACTGCCCCACTTTCAAGTGCTTATACAGTATACGGTATGTGTGTTATGAAATATGGTTTACTAATTGTAAATAACTGTGTTACATAAATCAAAATGTATTATTAAGCATAGTGTGCATGAGTGTTTTTAATTGTGGGGGTTGTTCAAAAAGCATACATAAGGGAAGCCCACTCTTGTTTGTCCCAGGATGAATAGCACATGCAGAAGAGCGAGTGTTCGTCCGTGTATTGCCACCCACTCCCTTTAACTGCTTGCATGGCGACTCAAATTACAATTGGCAAGGATTAGAAAGCACTGCACATTTTAGCACCAAGGAAAACAGTAGCTACACGAAAAGAGTAAAAAAAAAAAAAAACCCACACACTCTGCTCAGGGCTTCAAATAACTAATCCCTTTTAGATGAAGACCAGGCGGAAAAAGAGGGATGATGGCAAATTAAAGCTTTTCAAATTACACACAGAAGAACCAAACTCATAATCAAACCAACATACAAAACTTTACGAAACTGGTTAGATTTCAGTTAGTGCCAATGTTTAATTCATCAGTAAAATATTGCTGAGTAAGTTATTTTTTGGCTTTTTGATGAACTTGTCCATTAAAACACAGGTGGATGGTGGGATTTTTGATAATTTGTTTAAGTGTGAAAATCAGTACAGAACAGAAACAACAGCAAGCCAGCAAGCAAAACTATTAAGTTAGGTTATTTTATTAAGTGTATTTCCTGTAACTGTAACTTTTGCTTTTCTGCTATAGTTAGCTTCAAGAGGTGTTCAAGCCATACTGGGACTTAAAAAGCAATTGATCTTTAGAGAAGACTTCAAGCACATTAGGTAGCTATAGGAACTCAATTCATTCACATCTGAATGGTGCAAACATTTGAAAGAAGGCAGGATGCCAATGAATGACTATCCCAGCCGAGGTTGCTTGGAGCCACTGCAGTCATTCATGTGAGCTTTCAGGGAAAAATTACCTGGTTTGATTGCGCAAGTCATGCTGTTTTTGAAGTACACCACACAGCATACAACACCACTTGCACATTATACAAACGTAGCGAGGAGATATATTCCCTGCCATACTCCCCATACAGTCCTGGCCCACTTCCAACCTTAAGAGGAGTTCCTGGGAGGCCAGTGTTGCAGACATGAAAAGGCAGGCAAATCATGGTTCCAGAGTACTGAGAAAACTTTCTGCCGCGATGGTATCCAAACACTAGTGAAATGCTGGGATAAGTGCCTTAGTGTAGCAGGAGATAGAAAAGACAGTTATTTTTTTATTAACATAACTGGTTTGTTATTCTGCATAACCAAAAGCCATGGTTTGACATGGATACTGCACAAAACAAAACAGCAGCATTTTCATTTCAAGCAAAAGAATTTCACCTAGGCCAATCTGTCTGACTATGTAATAAGCCACATCTTATTACACTAATTAATCAGTAGTACTACACTATCAACAGAGTGAAAGTGATACATCACACAAGCACATTCAAATACTAAGCCTGTTATACTGCAACAAACAAAATCAAGATTATGAAAAGTGCTTATACTATGCATTGACTGTACAATACAGTATATTACACGTTCCAAATGATTTCAGTTTTCACCATGGAAGGTAAAATGAAAGAAAATGATATAAACAGTAATAATATAATATAAACAGTCTATATTAATGTCACTTGCATTTGCATATTCAGTTTTGTTCATTTCAACACAGCAATGAATTTGTATTGATATTTAGAATGTTTTTTTATGCAGCCATTCAAAGCAAGGTTTTTTTTTTTTTTTGCAAATGTCATTTTCAAGTAATCTTCAGACAAGAATGCAGACATTTCATAACATAACATGGTCAGCTTTTCAGAAAATGGGAGGTGGCGAGAGGAGAACATCAGTCAGCCATAGTTGGCACCAGTTTTTTTTTTTTTATACTGACAGTCCAAAATGGAACATGGATCTTAACAATGAACTGAAAAGGGTCATTTTAGGCTGGATGATAATCAGTCCCTGAACTTTTTAAACTGTTTCACTTCTCCGAAGCACTTATTTTTTGCACAAATCAAGAATGTACTTCCTACTGCGAGGAGCAGGAGACACTTCCAGAAACTACAGCAGTGCGTAAAAAAAAGAAATGTTCAGGGAATGTATAATAAAAAAGGGAATTTTCTGCATGCTTTTCCACATTGAGACAAGCAAGTCAGAGACAGGAACATAAAACGGGCACAGGTTGAGACTGAGTTACTCAACTCGTCTCAGTCATATTTCCTCATGACCTGATTATCAATAGAAGAAAAGTAGGTCAGGTGCCAAGCAGTATATCTTTAAAATGCATAATTGATTCAGCACTCCGCTTGATTTTTTTTTTATTGATGTACATGATTTGAATACATTGAAGAAGTTTCTGTATGATTAACCTTAATAACAGTGGAAAATATAGCTGCATATAAATGCTGTGTGTAAGCGGTAAATCATCACGACAAAACTCTTAACTCTAGATGGGAAAGGGGCACAGTCTACACTTTACAATCTAAAGACAGTTTAAAAGCAGAATAAAAGAGACTCTCCATCCATCCATCCATCCATCCATCCATCCATCCATCCATCTTTCACTGGGGAGAATTTCCAGTCAGGCAAACTCCATGCACACAGGCACGGCGTGAGACACAAACCCTTGCCCCTTAACGCATGAGGCCACAGTGCTAACCGCTACAATACCAACAAAATTTGGTGCTGTTCAGCAAAATGTTCAAAGAAACCTAAGTAAAGTATACAAGTACAATAACATTGACTTAGTACAGGCAGGCAGTTTCAGTGTTAGCACTGAAAGAGGTGATGCTAAACGCCATCAGTCAATGTGAACAAGCTCTTTGCTGAGTGGGGAGTCAGCGATGGCAGGACAAGTCAGTATCACCCTAGCTATAGGCTTACAGTAGGCCAAAGACACATCTTGGATTTTGGCCTTCAAACGTCAGGTTTCAAGGTTTATTCTGGTTTTATCATAGAGGAGACATTTTTCTCCAGATGCCACTTTGTGAAACTAACACTCTAAATATGAGATAACTGTTCTTGCCAGAACAGTAATTTGAGATTCATTTTAGAACTCAATCTGCAAACCAGATGAGGCAGCTCCTGTTGTGTATCCATGGTCAGAGTCGGGCTCTTGATCACACAGGCCTGAAAGTCTCTATTTCCTGTCAGTCCGCCTCATGGAAATTGAACCGAGGATCTTCTGGTCATGTGTACTTGGTAACAACCACTGATCAACACTAAGCATCTCTCTCTCTTTTGCTCTCTCTGTCAATACTCTGACAGCAGTCCAGTTTGTATTGATTATCAAGATTGAAAAAAGAAGCATTGAAAGTTTTCCACAGTTTCCTTATCAAGGGAGCATTATTGAAACAACAGGGGATTTGAATGCACCCTTTTAGTGCACACATCCTTTCCCACCCGTGTGTATGTTTTTTTTTTTTAGCATTATACTAAATGCTTCTCTTTTAAAACTAAATCGATCTGTAATTACTTTTAAAGAGGGAAGCTTTAATGGAAGTATGCTGTGGTTTACTTCAGCATCTACCTGATGACATTTTCTGAAGGATCACTTTTGATGCTTTTTATCCATTTCCCCTGT
Organism: Clarias magur; assembly: GCA_013621035.1. Taxonomy (NCBI): domain Eukaryota; kingdom Metazoa; phylum Chordata; class Actinopteri; order Siluriformes; family Clariidae; genus Clarias; species Clarias magur. The sequence continues at coordinate 3,530,163 of QNUK01000013.1, read as the reverse complement.
CTTCTCTGTCTGTCTTTCTCTTAAAAAGGAAAAAAAACTCATTCATTTTATAACTGGACATGAAATGGTACATCAAGGTCATAATGAATTAAAAATCACTTGTAAAAGGTCTAAGATCAAACTTTCTTCCATTAGAGCCACTTGCTTACTTGAGAAAAGGTCATATTAGACAGTAGCTGACCATGACTTCGGATAAAATCATTCTTTCATATGACACCATCAGCTCTTAAGTCCCTTTTCGTTTCTTCATATCAGTGTTCAAGCCACACATCTAATTAAGCTTCCGTCCACGTTTCATTTCATATAATTTAGCTACAGATGGATTGGCGGATTAAAGGAAGGTGTTAGTCAGGTGTTGGGCCATGTTAGTGTTCTAGCAGACAGGATGATAAGGTCAGCTTGCATTGACATTCAGTCATCTAAAGAACAGAAGCTCTTCATTAATGCATAAGCATCACAGGCACTGTATGAGGATCTTCAACTACAGTGTTCAACCCTACTTGATGTCGTTCCCATAGATGGCACTTTTAGTCATTATTCCTATTGAAAAATTAGCACGTTTTAGAGTTTTATGCCTCACACCTGAGATCCATTGCTCTTACCATCTTGATTCAAAATAGAGCTGAATTCAGCTTGCTAATCATTTCATTTAGCGCAGTATGTTAATTTGTTAAGTAATAATAAGGATGAAAATGTGTTAAGTGTATCCGGCAATATACCTGTCTGGAAGATGAAGTACGCTAATTATTTTTCTTCACTAAAGAACTTGCTATGTGTTATGAACGTTTCTATATACAGGTATTGTATATACAAATATTTCTATTATTCCATCCATTAATTGAATCTTGGTTTAGGTGTAAATTTGTTTAGAAAAAAAAATTGTTGAGGACAAGTAAACATGCAGGAAATCTTCCAGATTTCTATAAATGTCTCATCACAAATGTTTTATTATAGAGAAGGCATTTTATTATACATGCCGCTCTGAGAATCTAACACTCTAAACTGAGGAAGGCTGAACCAGTGTGTGAACCAGTAATGTCTATAATTAAACCAAATATGTGTATAACTGGGCTATTCACCTGGTTTGGAATTATGCCCAGATCATGATAAGGATTGCAAATAAGGGGCCTGAGAAATATTGTTTGAAATACAAGTAATCACATTAATAGCTACAGATAAATAAAGTACTGTAATACTGCTATTGATATTGGAATTTATGGAATAGAATTATTACAACATATCAGTGCAACACATTTAAATTAGTCCATCAATAGAACGTTAAGTGCATTATTTGTATTATATAAGCCTTAACCCCATTAAGACCTTAACCCCATTGAGGGATGTGCTGGAGGGATGTGCTGGAGAATCCTTTATGGAGTGGTCTGACTCTCCCATCAACAGTACAAGATCTTGGAGGGAAATTAATGTGACTCTGGATTGTGACTATGACAGATTTATAGATATAGCAAGAGCAGAAAAGCCAGGTGTACTGTATACATTATAATACACATAGAGTGTTGCAGATGGTGGGCAGCGAGGAATGCGTGATAATTAGTTTTAATGGCAAGATGATTCGCTTATGAATGATGCTATAATAATTGTGAGTATAAAAATAGCTAGAACCCTTGAATAAGGGAATTTCTCATGACTGACTTAATAAGTGCAGAACTTTTTAGAACCTGCCATGTAATGTAATGCCATGTACTGTAATGTTATGTAATGTAGTGATGGTTGCAGGTCATCTGAGGACTGAATGTTTTAAATATTACTCATCCAATTATTTTACTAGCCAATTGGATTTTACTGTAAACTCTCCCTTAACGTTCACACAGAAAGGGTAGTTTGAAAACCTCATCACTTCAGTGGTGATACTAAAATTAACAAACCATGTGGCTTGTTAAAAAAGTTGCTTCTCAAAGTGTCTATTAATCCAGTTATCACTTCACTGATTTGTACGCCTGATGTGTGCACTGTAGGAAAGTTTAGCATTTTGGCTGGACATAAATCAGCAGAAAAAAAAAAGCCATGAGCTTTCTTTTAATGCATGAAGTCTCTCCAGCAAGTTGTTTGACAGTTTTATTTCTCTCCTGTAGCTCCATATTGAGTTGGTTCACATAGCGGAGAATAGCGCTCAAAAAGTAAACCAAAGCAAAAAACTCAGCGTTCTCTATTAGGGAGAAACGTATGGGATTTATTCTACTGTGGTTTATAGAGAAAAAAACAGGAACTCCCCTCACTTAGTTCACAAAATTGCCGCAGTGCATTTCCTTTGCTAAGCCATCTAATGTTATAGTGGATAAGCAAATCATTATATTGAGCTGACATGTCTGACAACAACTGGTGAAAAAGGTGGTGCTGTAAGCTGGAGACAAACAAATAACAACAAATAAAGTCCATTGCCTCTTTTATCTCACCACACAAGAGGCTTTGGTGGATAAGGCTCATGTGTATTGGTTCATGTGTATCTCACAACCGTCAACGTTAATACATCCCAAATCCAAAGTTTTAAGCAGTTTTATTAAATATTATCCCTCCAGTCACATGTCCCTCCAAAGTTATTAGTTCAAGTAGATCCTTGTGAAAGCATTCACCATTAAAGAATCTAAAACAGCTACACCTTTCTCAGTTCATTCAAAAGAGTCTCAAAAACATCCAGTGCCCTCTTCTTGTGGTTGAAGTGTCTGATATTGTTTATTTTTCTTGATTGAATCATTCATATTGGTTCAGCGTTTCGCATCTGAAACACATCCGCACCTGATGCAAGCATGAACTCTTTGACAGTCTCCTCACCTGTAAACAGTCTTTCCTTTTTGTCTAATATCAATGCCACTCTTACTGATGAGTTGTCTTATCATCCACCCTGAAGTTATCCCACAGCAAAAGAAAATCCAATATGAGATGTCATGTTAATGGCTTCTTTTTCTCCCAGACAAAAATGAGCCATCTGTAAGTCTTGAAAGATATTTTAGGTGTTTTCTCCATCTTCTCAAATGTATCTTCTCAAATGTTTCTTATTGAGTAAAACCTGAGAACTCAAATGTCTCTCAAATGATACTGCTCATTATCGTGGGAATTCTTTTCATTCTAATAATAATAATAATTATTACTACAAGTGATCTTATAAAACTGTTTTATTTCTTTTGGTACGTTTCCCATTTCTTTTCTTCTCAGTCATGTAAAATCATAAAATGTAGCATACAGAATATTTTATCAAGTGAAGCAATGAGATAATGTCTGTGTTCTGTGATTTCTGTCTACATATATCTTTTAAGGTGAAACCTATTTTTTATTATACATTTATGACTGAATCTTCAAAGGTTTTCTCATGACCAAACCCAATTAGGCCTACAGTACATGTAGATTTTTACATAAATTAATACATAATTTCCCCCATATGCCTGCAAATGTTTAAGTGGCCAGTGTGTTAGGAAAATGTGCACCAAAAGGCCTCGGTGTCAAGTTAACAAAACCACTTTCTGAATCTGTTCAACTGGAATGAGCGCATCATTCATTCACTCATTTGGGTGGCAGTAGCGCACCACCGACTTTGCCTGCTGCTGATAAGATTAAGAAGAAGACCAAGAAGAAGAAAAAGTGGGCGGTGAAGGTGAGTATTTACTTTTGTGTGCCGAATATTTACACTTATTAGCATACTTATTATCGACAAGGAGTACAAATGTCTGTCATCAAAACCCATGTAGTAAATGTTAGCTGGAAATTACGTATCTTAAGCTTTTTCTTAAATTGCAAAAGGAATTTAAGAAAATTCCTTTTAAATTTAAGAATTCTTAAATTTAAAGGAATTTAATTGCTAGCTTAACTTCATGGGAGATATTGTAACTAGCACTAGTGAGGTTGAACACCACTGGGTTGAAATCACTCAGCTGGTTACAATATTATTAGGAACATCCTTAGGTTAGGTTCACCTAAGGATGGTTAGGTTATGGTTTGAAACATTAGGTGAATTTTTACCTTTTAAAATTCCTTTTAAAGGGGAAAAAAACTATTGTTTGTTTCAAAGTAAGTTAAGTAAGTTAATGTTACTGTATGATCAGTTTTGGAAACCAGTAGTTTTACAATGGAGTGTTCAGTGTTTAACCTGTTGTCAGAACATGTAACTTTAGCGACATCAGCTAATTTTATTCTATAAGGAAAGACCAATATGTTTGTTTGTGGAAAGAATATATATATATAAAGAAAATGTTCTCAACAAAGAAAAATGCTCCCAGAGCACAATATCATTAGTCAGGTAACCACCAGCTCACAAGCAATCTCAACCTTCGGACAGTTGGGAATGGAGTAACTGTGGCAGGTCGTTAAGGCACTGGACTACGGTTCAGAAGATCCCAGGTTCAAACCTCACACCCACCAAGTTGCCACTGTTGGGCCCTTGAGCAAGACCCTCAATTGCTCAGATGTAATGAGATAAAAATGTAAGTTGCTCTGGATAAGGGCGTCTGCCAAATGCCTAGATGTAGATGAGTAACTGAATGGTGTTTAGTTGAATCTGAAATGACTAAAACAAAGCTGAGTAAGAGGGAATGTGAATCACATTTATAAAAGGGTAAAGTTTTACCTGCTTACACTATTAACAAGTTAACTACCAAGGATTTCTGACAGAATTCTCATTTCATATTCATAAACGTCAGTAATTTTTATTGTTGAAGCTAACTGCCTTAGCATAAGTTAAATTAACTGGTTAAATGGTTAAATAAGATAAATATCTGGAGAAACTTTAGCTTTTTAAAAATGTTAGTGTTATTCGTGTGTGAAAGTGCACAGTGTTAAATGACGAGCGCGCACTCAACCTGCAGGCTGTTACAGAGAGAGAGAGAGAGAGAGAGAGAAAATGGATCTTTAAATGGAGACTTTCTTTTGCTTTACACGTGCACACACGTGTTATAATAAACAGTACACGCGCTGTACACACACACACAAACAAACACAATATAAAAGATGTTTTCGCGCACATGCATGGTCACGGTGTTACAGTCAACAGTATACGCGTGTACTGATGCTGATTCAGTGAGAGACGTGGACAAATACAGAGCAGGGAAGACGATTACCCACAATTCCACAGAGCAAGAGAGAGAGAAACCTTTGGCTCTGTGTCAAAACAAGAATGTGTGATCCATGATGCTCGTATACAAACACTTGTTTGTTTTCTAAGTTGAAATTAATTAAAAATCTTTGCTCGTCTTGCGGAACCCCTTTATATGTGTGCATAAATATATATATATATATGTGTATATAAATTCAGTGTTCAATAAACAGTTGAATTAATTATTTTCATTATTTAAATTTCAAGATTATGAGCAATGATGACTGAAGTATTCCATGGACTAAACAATGACTTACATTGAACTGTTTTTTTTTCTTCTCAGTTTAGCAAAAGTTTTACAATGATGTCAAACCAATAATAATTTTGAACTGAAAGTATTCAAAGTATTGTTTGTTCATTTATTCATTATCTATACAATGTGTGCTGTGTAGGGTTGTTGGGGCCTGGAGCCTATCCGAGGAAGCACTCAATGTGGGGTATACTGGAAGCCGACAAGCAAAGGGAGAACTCACCCTCGATGTAGTAGTACCAATAATACTACTTGTCATAGTATCAATACTCCACAAACAGGACTAGAGGCGAGATTCAAACTCCAACCCTTGGAGGTGCGGGGTGACGGAGCTAAGCACTAAACAACTGTACCGGCCCATTTTATAACTGAATGAATAAAACTAATCATGTAGAAATAGGTGCTGAAGAACTGCTCCCAGAAATATGCTGCTACTTTCTACAGACTTTCATTTTAGTATTTTCTTCTATGATCTCTTTGTATCTGGCAATAGTTCCTGCTGACTGCAAACCCCACCTGCTCTGGTTAAATTGCTGGGGTTTTTGCAGCGCATCTAATTTATGGAGCTTAAATAACCTTTTCCCTTTCCTGAACCAAATCTTTGAACTGCCTGAAGATTCAGCAGTAAGTATTAATTACAGCGATGTCAGAAGTCAGCACTAAAAACCGACAGGTGAAACTCAGCCTAATTAAAGTTTGCTTTCTTAATGACCACAGACCATAATTAGTGTCCACAGCAATCTTAATTCAAATTGTACATGTCTAATGACTTTAGCTCTCACTTGCTAGGATTAAACAATAACATTTTCATTAGCACAGTATGAAAAATATTGCTTCCTTTACAGTTTGGCCTTCTATACTGTATACTGTAGTTGGATCCTTGTTTGAGACCAATATTAAAGGCTTTGCTGGCAAACGTGCTCACAAGTCTGACCTCTAAAGCACAAATGAGGGGATCAGTTTCCACCATTTAACAGACTGACTTTTTAGGCTCCAGATCAGCAGGATTTGAAGTGATCTGGGTTAGACAATCCCCTGCAACCCTCCAGAAACAGTGGAAAAAAGCCGAGCTCAGGCTTTCAATAAACGGATACCTGAGGGATGTGCTTTAAAACAGCAGGGTGAATTTGGTGCTCATGAAACCTCAAGAGTTGGACTTTTAGAAAGAGCAAAACTGCAGGAATTCTGCTGTATTGGAAATACTAAAGTAGCACTGGTAAGCCTCTTGTGCTTATAAATCCCGGAAAAGCTGCCACATACCACTTTCACTGCAATGGATCATCATGGCAGTTAAAGGAATATTAGAGCAAATAAAAAAGCACTTAAGATTAAATACGCGCTCAAAAGGAATTTATAAAACTTTTCGTCAACAAACTGCTTATATTTAGCAAGCAGACTCCACTGATAGCCATTCACTGTATGAGTAGATTTCTTATTCAATAGCCATCTAACACAAGCTAGCTATCTTTTAGTTTAATGATTTTAATGTAATTAATTCCTAAAAAACTATAAAATTATTATATAACATTTTTTATGCTACAAACAGTATATACAGTGGGGAAAACAATTATCTGATAACTTGGAGATTTTGTACATTTGCCCACTTACAAAGAAATGAAGGCTCTATAATTTTTTATCATAGGATTATTTTAACGGATAGAGACAATCAAAAACACAGAAATGTTATATAAATGTTATAAATGTTATAAATTGAATTGCTTTTCAGTGAGTAAAATGAGTATTTGATTCCCTACTAACCAACAATAATTCTGGCTCCCACAGACGGTTTATGTGCTCATGTGGTATACAGATTAATTTAATAAGGTGCTCCTAACAAAAAATAAATATGTGTATAATAGACACCCGTCCACAGACTCTCTATCTTCCATTCAAACCTCACCACCATAGGTAAGACCAAAACAGCTGTCAAAGGTCATCAGGGACAGGATTGTAGACCTGTACAAGGCTCAACTGGGCTACAAGACCATAAGCAAGAAGCCTGGTGAGAAGGAGACAACAGTTGCAGCAATTATTCGCAAATTGAAAAAATACAAAAATAACCATCAATAGCCCTCAGAGCTCCATGCAAGCTATCACCTACTGGGGTAAGGATAATCATGAGAAAAGTGAGAGATCAGCCCAGAACTACACAGAAAGAGCTTGTGAATGATCTCAAGGCAATTGGGACAATTGCCATGGATTAAAATCCTTCAGCGCTGCAAGGTCCCCCTCCTCAAGATGGCACATGTACAGGCCCATCTGAAGTTTGCCTATGAACAGAGACCGATTGGGAGAAAGTACTGTGGCCAGATGAAACCAAAATTGATCTCTTTGGCATCAACTACAACTACGTCTCTTCAATCAAGCACGTACTGTAGGTGGAAACTGTTTCTCTGCAAAAAGGTATAGGCCAACTTTGGACTGGGGCCAATAGACGGGGCCATGTATTGTTAAATCTTGGATGAGAACCTCCTGAAGACGGGTCTTCCAGCATCACTATGACCCAAAACATACCACCAAAGCAACAAAGAAATGGCTCAAGAAGAAGCACATTAAGTTCATGGAGTGGAGCTGAAACTCCAGTGAAGACCAGTAAGAAACTTATTTAGAGGGGAAATTTGTAAAAACTAGTGGACCAAAATCCTTCCTGAGAAATGGGCAAACCTAACAGCTTCTACTCTTCTGGGGAAGGCTTTTCACAAGGTTTAGGAGTGTGTTTATGGGAATTTTTGATGTTGCAAAGGGTGGCCCAAGATCATATTAAATCCTATGGATTAAGAATAGGATATGAGGGATTAGTGAAAAAATCTATCAACCTGTTACATTAATTGTGCAGGTTGCCTGTATTTCTTTTCAGTCATGGTTGTTATAATGTGAGCCATTTACTGTCATCAGAGCTTTCAGAAAAATTTGACCTTCCAACAGAATATTACAGATTTATTGAAAATATGAAAGCATTTTAAATGTTGAAAGTTCTAAGTTACATAATTCTGAGATGACATGAAAACACAAATGTTTCACTTGATAAATTGCATCTACAAATATTTTGCTAATGCGCTTACTGATGTACTGTATTATCACAGAAAAAACAAAGTAAAAAAATGTGTGCACTGTTGTTTTACAGAAATGCAACAGTAAAGTAACTTATAGTTTTCTAAATATTTACCTGTATTGTACTGCTGCTGTGCCATAGGTTCCAGCTTGTCTTCAAGGACTGTCAATTAAATCCCAATTACCTCCCACCTGCACTGTAGGATGGATCGCTAACCTTGACAAACGAGAAGAGAGAAATGTCAAATTACCTCAGTGTTTTAACTAAATGAAACATTCTTCACACAATCCCCCAATACTGTCAGCCCATGTTCAGCTGATTTATTGCACTAAATTCCAAGATCACTGAACTGACAGAAACTATCAAACATAAGAAAAGAAGGGATAGAGGAGAAGCATTTATGAAGCCCTGTAATTCTCTTCATAAAGAAGGTAAACAGTAGAAAAACGATGCATTCATGTGTCTAAAATCACCATGAAGCGGAAGATCTTTCTTCTATGACACTTAAGAATGACTCTTTTATGCATGAATAAATGACCCTTCATACAGCTGATGAAATGAATGGGATTTTGATATGCAGGTTAATTTATTTTTCTTGGACTGAGTTTAGTGATCTAGGCAATCTTACGATGCACTTAAAACAAAGATTCATGAGAAATTAAATGGCTAAGGTTATTAATAGAGTCAAGATAAAAAAATGTTTTATTCAAGAATAAAGTATCTAAAAAAATCCATTCGAAACACAGTCCTATATTTTAAATCTCTTCACAATTTATTCATCAATTCATCTTATTTCCCAAATTATTTTCTTACTTGCAGTTGGGCTAGCTGACTTAATATTTTTAATAACACAATTTTGCATTAGTAACTCTATCTATCTAATCTATATATATATATATATATATATATATATATATATATATATATATATATAACGTGATTGTGGAGGTGAAGCAGATAATGAAGTAACTGTAACACACGCAGGCCCACCCTCACGTTTTAGATATAAAAATTATTATTATCAAGAAGGTGGACTCTTTGAGCATTTGAGAGATTAAATGTTCAATGTAAAATGTTTAATATGTAATTATAATATATGTAAATAAAAATCTAAATTTCTAATAAAGGAAAAATGTTTGAGTGTTAACCCACCCTATATATATACTGTATATACAGTATGTATGTCATGGGTCTAGCTGGTGGTACTGGCTGGCTAGACCAGCTGATGTACTTGCCGTGGGCATGAAGGGTAGGCATGCACGCAGAGGGGTTGATGAAACAGAAATAGTCTTTATTTGAAATACATAAACTCAAACATTGAAACAAACCAACAAATAACAACAACAACAACATCAAAATCAGCCAGTCTAGCCCTAGTACCACCACCTAGACCCATGACAGAATACTCGACCAATTTATTCCAAACACACACTTGGTTAATTGCCGTTAATGGCTTTACAGTCGTCCTGGGATTTGAACACACAACCTCTTGTTAACCAGTAAATAAAAATAACAATCGAGTTACAACGTCCAATCTTGTAGCTTTAATTTACTGATCAAACTGATGACTGTGCTTTGAGGTTGATGCCAAAATATTTGTTATTTATGTGTGTTAGGCATTTACATGACAGCCATTTCATGAACTGTAAATGAAAATGCCTATATTGTATTTTTGCACTACAAAAACGAGGAGATAAAAGATCCATGATGTGACTACAGTAAAACTAATGGGTCTGCACCAGTACTCCGTCTAGGCTACGTGATCATGAGTTGATTAACTAGTATCTCAAGACCAGCTCTGAGTGAGTGAGCAACTGAGTGAAATAAAACCTCCCTCAGTTTTCACTGCATTTAGAGTTCCCGACCCTTGAATTAAATTATCGATTATGTGACAATCATTGCCACCTGACACACCTGAAATTGGTACAATATCTGGAATAATGAAATTACACAGTGACTCAGAAGACCTTCAAATATCCAACATGTGAATTAATGAAAGGTTTCAACATGATTAACGTTCAGCAAAAGCGATTTATTGTTTTCTAATGAATGTGATCACAGGGATTAAGGGGCACAGAATTGATTTTGAGTCACTAACTGCATCCAGGTCTCAAAATGTGACATTATTCAAACCTTGTTCCTCCTTAAAAGCTTGACCAAAAAAAAAAAAAACCCGGTTGATAAGCGGGTGATTAAGGACCCCGGTGTCAGCTCATGTTGATTACCAGATCATAAAATGGAAGCAAGGAAATAGGGTTTTTGATTTTTCAATTAATAGGCACAGACATTTCCCATCAAATAGTGTAAAAACACACAATCCTTTGCTTACAAACAAGAACCTATCCAAGGGCACTCTGGGCACTAGGTGGGACACACCCTGTATAGCAGGACACATTCATGAGATTTGGAACCTCCAATTAGTCTAATCTGCATCTCTTTGGACTGTAGGAGGAAACTGAAGTACCCGGTGGAAGAACTAATAGTTCCACCGTGCCAACATGGCACCCAATGATAAACTATTAATGCTGTTCATTAGCTAGTAATGCTTACTCGAGAGCAAAGTCAGAAAATATTTCTTTTAATTTGGTTAAGCACGGGGTACATTTTGCATATATATTTTTTTGAGTCTAATGACATAGACTGATTAAGTCCATCCTTGGTGAAGCGTATTTAGATTGGCCATTTCCTGCCATTAACTCTGATCTGTGGCAGATCCTTACGCATCATCAACATCAGTTACAGGAAATACAGCTCAGATTCGCATGCTGGTGGAGAATCCATCTGTTAGCCCGATTTGATCACACATTTCTCATTTGTCAGTGTTATGTTCACACTTTTAAATCTGGACCACATTTTCATTTTCAACAATCAAGGGACAGGGAAATAGAGAGGAAAATGTGGTTAAAAAAATATGTTTCAAATATCACTGTTAGAACCACCTGTGCCAGCTGAACCAACGTGGCGTACTTTAATGATATAATAACAAGTGCAGTATACAGACCAGTTTAGTTTGAGATCACAGTGGAAGATAACATACTTGTGTGTTATGCATTTCTAAAGTACATGCTATTATTGATATGTGCAGTTAGAATCTGCTTCTTTACAAGCTTGTTTGAATTGTGTTTAAAGTGTGCTGACTGTATCAGACTTGCCGTTGCTGTATCACTCAAATAGGCCAGTCTCTTCTTTTTCACGATAAAAATTAACCAATGGCAAATTAACCAACAAACATAATTAAACAGTGATTAAAAATGTTCTTTTTGGTGCAAGAGAAAAAAAAAAACTTGGAAGTGGGCTTCATGGGGCAAAGGTTTCTGAGTTAAGGTGAAAGTATAACATCAGGATATTCCATAACCATTTAACAAATTACTACTAATTAATACTAATTATGCCAAGTTCAAAAGGGTGTATGGTCTACAGTAGTGTCTAACATCTGTACAATTTGAAAAAAAAAATCTATAAAATAGAACGCTCTGACATATAGGGAAAACTTGTTAGCTGACAATACACATTACCATGCGGACGAAATCAATGGAAACATTAGTTAGCCATGTTAAACAGAATGATGATCAGAGTTCCAGTTGTATCCTTACATCATTCTTTTCACAGGGTTACAACCACAGGGGTGGGCAAAAGTAACATGGTTTTGTACCTGTCAACTGGTTATCTATTTTTAACACACGATATCCACAACCTTCTTTTTAAAGTAGAGTACAAAATATTCTCAATAGACACACCTAACTTGTACCAAATAAACTGCAATTTTTGTTTGTACTCTGTCAGGTCAGGATGTGTCAATAAGAATTAGAAAACATCTGAAACTATAATTTTGTAGTACCGGTTAATTGGTATCAAGCAATAGCTTCCTGCCAACATGCTGCATGTCATACACACCAGATGGTGTGTGTTTATTATGAGCATTTTGCTTGCACAGGTGCTAAAAATGAAATGGATATACAGTCTTTTCACTGCAGGAGAACACAGGGTTATATAAATCACCTCCAAAGCCAAAAGATGCAACCTGTTATCGCCACCATTTTATTGCTCAGTTACTGTAGGTGTGCTTGAAGGGGAATAACAACTGCTGAATGTTGCTAAAGTTTGAGTGTTTAGTACGCACAATGTAACTGGATTATAGGCGGTGTAATGGTAGTACTGTTGCCCTGCACCTCCAGGGTCCGGGTTCGATTCCTGCCTCTGTGTGCATGGAGTTTGCATGTTCTCCCCCTGTTTAGTGGGTTTCCACTGGTTACCCTGGTTTCCTTCCAGTCCAAAGACATGCAGATTAAGCTAATTGGCATTCCCCAAATTGCCCGTAGTGTATGTATGAGTGTGTGTATGTATGTGTGCCCTGCAATAAATTGGTACCCGCTCAGCACAAAGCGGTATAGACGATATTTGCTAACCAAATGTAATTATCTAGATAACTTCAGCAAATACTCTAAGCTGTACGATAAAATTTTTATTTACAGTTTGATGGTATGTACAGTTTGCTGGCATTCCACTAAAGGATTGGTATACCTGCTAAAACACAGTTTAATTTTTGATTTCTCATTTTGTACAGGCTTACAGTAAATATCTTAAATCCAACTGTGAATATAAATAGCTAAGTATGTCCAGGATTTGTAATGAGCGAATTTCTTGGTAAAGCTATTGAACGTACTCATTTCTAGCAACAGTGATACAACAATTCCAGCAATGTCTATGAAGATACAAATAGAGAAACAATCAGTGAGTCAGCTGATGCTGAAATATTTCATTAAATAAAAGGCAACCCTTGGAGAGATCTTCTTCTCTGCACTTGTATTATGCCTTCCTGGAAATTGTTATTGCACAAGACCAAAGGCCAGGAAACCTTCCTGCAATACACATGAAGCCTTCCAGCTTCTCATAGCAGGAGTTTTACTTTTAGCAGCCCTGGTTCTGTTCTTTGAAGGACGAAGCTACAATCCAATGCATTTCGTAAGGTTGACAGACTGACATGGCACTCTAATATCCAACACACAGAAACACTTATTAATCTATTAATGACCGAAAACCCACCAATGGTCACCTTCCTTACGACAATTTGAACAATAAACAGGACCTCTCAAAACATTTCGGGGCTTAATCTGATTGATCAGATTGCAGCTCATATTGGCTTTCCACTAAAATGTAGTTACAAAAGAATGCTAATATCCTTGGTATACATTATACGGTGCACCCCACAGTAGTGGAATGGGTTGGTCTTCTCTTTTAACACTCATGTCTAAATAATCTTTTTAGAGAAAATAAAAAACCCAACCAGGGGTTACATGTAATCCTATTTAACTCGTATTGCTACAGTATCTTACCTACTCTATAGATTACTAACTCAGGTGCATCAGGGACTCACTTACTATACAGTGAAATTCTGCCACAAGAAGGTCAATTTATCTTAAACACCTCACAGACAGTACCCGTGGTACCTCTGGAGCGGCAGGACAAATTTTCATTTGTAACATAAAACAAGATCTTTTAGTTTCACTCAGCAAAAGTTTGAACTTCTAAGAGATCCAGCTGTCTGAGGGATGCTGCCAAACGCTCTACTGGTTTTGACAAGTCTGCAGAAGAACACAGGGCCTGGAGGCTGCACGGTAATGAACTATAGATGGTTGTACAATAGTGAAAAGAGGTTGTTGGTAAAATCCCAGGCAGATCAAGGATAGTGTTTGATTGAGATCAAGCTGGATTAATTGTCAAAGGGCTAGTCCATCTTAATATGAGCAGAAACTAAACTGACAGCCTGCCCTGTACAGTATCTGATGCACTGTATTGTTGCAATAATTTAAATCAAAGTCGCAACGGCATGGTATTATGATCTGCAATAAAGGCATGTTTGCAAAGCACTGTATTGTATCGTGAATATTGTAGTTCATTTAAGGTTTCCTGCAGAGTAAAATAAAAGGCTCCAGTAGGTTTCAGGCTTACTTTTTGGCACCATGAATTTAAGAAATCAGAACCAAAGACAAAAGTGAAACACACTACGATAGCACGACATACAGGATTTTAATCCAAGCAAAAAAAAAAACTTAAACCCTTACCTTAAATAGCGCAGAAGTTTTCTTTTAAACTGTTTTGGTTTTAGCATTAGACAGGATCTGTAATCTGATTGGCAACAGTGGCTTTGGGAGCAGGAACCAAAAGCTATTTTATATATAGACAGTGTCTTAATTAAGAACACATAAGCAATATAAAAGTTTTCAGGGTGGCACAGTGGCTTAGTGGTTAGCACCGTTGCCTTGCACCTCCAGGGAGTTTCCATGTTCATCCTGTGCTTGGTGGGTTTCCTCCCAAAGACATGCAGATTAGGCTAATTGGCGTTCCCCAATTGCCCATAGGCTGTGTGCCCTGTGATAGGATGGGATCACTTGCAATTTTCATGTTACAATGATTTAAGAAAATTATTAAAACCTTAGTATTTTAAAGAGAAGCATTTTAGAGTTTTGTGATTATGATTATGATAAGCACATTTAAAAGATGTTATACTGTATATCAGTTAAAGATTAATAATGTTTACTGAATTTGCAGATCTCCTCTCAAAGACAAGGCGTAAATAGTCTGACACATTAATACTAATTTTGAAAATTCAGAATACCCACTGAGAACAGCGTTTAAGTCTAGAATCTAGAATCAGCAGTAATTAATCTGTCCGATATTTAGAGTTAAGTATAGAAAATATAATCACATTTCCAATCTAAAGTCATCATCATCTCATCTCATTTACAATTTCTTAGTAATAATATAAGCAAATGCCACACTCCTGTATTAAGTGCATATCCACAGCATTCAATCAGAACTCTTCAAATAAATGTTCAGTTATCTCTACATAATGTAGTTCCACTTAAAATAAAAATGAATTGACAAAGAAAAAAAATAGCACCCAAATAATATATATATATATATATATATATATATATATATATATATATATATAAAATAATAATATATAATAATAATAATATATAATATATTATGTTTACAGAAGCACCTTAAAACAGCTGACTTAAGAACAAGAGCATTAATGGCTTCACACTACACTGCCTGACCAAAAAAATGTCACATGCTAATATTTAATTGGATCGCCTTTTGCCTTGATTAAGGCAAACATTCACCATGGCATCATTTCAATTAGCATATGCAATGTCATAGCATATATTTCCATCCAGAGTCACATTAATTTCTCCCTAACATCCTGTATTGATAATGGGAGAGTCAGACTGCTGCATAAAGGCTTCTCTAGCACATCCCAAAGATTCTCAGTGTGGTTAAGGTCTGGATTCTGTGGTGGCTAATTAATGTAAAATAGATGTCTCATGTTCCCTGAACCACTCGTTCACAATTTGAGCCTGATGAATCCTGGCATTGTTACTCTGGAATATGCCTGTATCATCTGAAAAGAAAAAAAAAATATTGATGGAAAAACCTGGTAATTCTGGGCACATAATGTTGCTGAACCAAAACCTGACCAATAGAAGCAACCCCAGATCATGACACTGCCATACAGGCTTGTACCGTAGACACTAGGCATAATGGGTGCATCACTTCATCCACCTCTCTTCTTACCCTGATACAGTATACCATTCACTCTGGTGCAGGGTAAATCTGGACTTATCAGACCACATGACCTTTATCAAATGCTCCACAGTTCAATCTTTATGCTCCATAGCAAATTGAAGCCTTTTTTTTTCAATTGCCTCACTGATAAATAGTTTCACTAAGGCTACACAGCTGTTTGGTCTACTGTATTTTTTAAAGAGTTGATTTTGACCCTATGTGCAAGTAATCTCCAGCAACGATCATTTAACATTTTTTTACAACCACATCTTCCTCTAAGATGATGGTTTACCACTCCCCATCCAGATTTGGATAATGCATTCTACAGTTCTTAACCCAATTTTAGCAGTTTTAGTAGAATCCCTAGTTGTTTTCTTAGCTTGATGAATGCACTAATAAGTTCACCACATGATATGTTTTCTTTTTTAGACAGTTTTATCAAATGCTTGTATCAGTATTATTTTTTGGTCATAGAAACAACCAAAAAAAAAAAAAAAAAAAGAATATGTCAATCTACAGGGTGGGCCATTTATATGGATACACCTTAATAAAATGGGAATGGTGAAATTTCTTGTGAAATTGTTTTTCTTGTGAAATTGTTTTTCTTGTGAAATTGTTTTTCTTGTGAAATTCCCAATAAGTGTGATGTGTCACATGACCCTCTTCCTATTGAAAAAACAAAAGTTGGATCCAAGATGGCCGACTTCCAAATGGCCACCATGGTCACCACCCATCTTGAAAAGTTTGCCCCCTCACATATACTAATGTGCCACAAACAGGACGTTAATATCACCAACCATTCCCATTTTATTAAGGTGTATCCATATAAATGGCCCACCCTGTATATTGCGAAATTCTGAACTAATAGTTTTGAACAGGGTTTTAAGGGCCACCTTCCTACCCCCTTCTACTCCTTAATTCAGACAAAACAGATCTACTGGTACTAGGTCCACATGCAGAATTAACATTTTTGAATACATAGTAAAGTTGGATGGCCTATCTGTTTTATCATGTAGGTTCAGCACTAAAATACGTTGGTGTGCTTATTAATTCCAGCCTGATCTGAATCGGCCGATAATCACAAAATTTCTGTAGAGCGGTTTTGTCTCAACTGGCCAATTACTGTAAACCGATATTATTGTGATAATGCAAAAATAAACAAGTTTACAGCCACATCAACATGCCGTCACTGTTCTGAGAATATTTAAAGTCTCTCTAAAATGTGTAAAATTTGCAATATGCAAAGTTTTTTTTTTTTTTTTTTATATAGCAAAACCTCATGGGATAACGCCTGTCAATATTTTTATCACAACTAATCTTAATCACCATTTAAGAACAATGCAGCTTAAATAATTTAAATAAATAATTTGAAATAATCATCACAAAAATAATAATGAAGAAAGAAATGAAGACTGATTCCCAGCTCTGACCCGGGTTTACCTTACCGCTCCATGTCTGTGGGCTGAGGGTGACCATTCAGCATGGCTATACACACTCTGGATAATAAGAGGAATAGACCATCTCTTAAAAATGTAGAATTTCTGTTATTTATAAAGAAATGCCTGCCCTCGCTGCTTACTATTGAGTAGCCATGACTGGCTAGCCAATTACAAAATGACTGAAATTTGTCAAATTTAAAAACGTTTAGTGCAGAGTCTTGAATTTGTTATTCATTGACAGCTTTGTTCCATGTGCTGCATGTTATAACGAGTAAATGTAGTAGAACTGTTAGATTTTTGCTAAGTATTACGGTATTTGTGAGAGCCCCTTAATACTAGTTAAGGACTCTTTAGTTGAGATCTCAGATCTTAATAATATTTGTGCACTGCTGTTTAGAATAGTTATCTTTCAATGCTATAAATAATAAATAAATAAACAATGCTATACTATGCTAAGTAGAACATGGAAAGATCCCAATAACAATCACACACCTGTGATTAGCAATTAGTGATCAGTATCGTCTGATTCTGAGTCTGTTCCCTACTATTACTATGATGGCCTTCTTTCATCACAGACATACTGCTAAAATAAGTAATATAGTGTCACTAAATGATGCAATGTTCTACTAGGTGCATAAACAAGCTCCAGTTAGTCCCGAATGAAGCAACCAGGGTCCTTACTAGAACACAACCTCTATCTTATCCATACTGCAATGGCTCCATATGAAATTTTGCATTCATTTTAAAATACTACAATTGACCTACAGTATATAGCACTGAATGGACATTCACTACAGTACCAACTTCAGGCAAAAGGTGCTGGCTGTTTATTGGTACCTTGTATACAGGTGCCATAACTTTTTCTTATAAGTCAAATTAAAATGAGTGTTTGGGATACAGTCCAAGCGATTAAGTCTAGTTAAGCAAGTAATCCCTTGGATTACAGAGAAGAGCTTGAGGACACATGGATGCAAAGTTTTCTATTGGACTAGTATGTCTGGGTACTGTCTTTCCCTACTCTTATAAATTCACCCAAGTTTGCTGATGGTTAACTGACTGGTGGCGTCACTTGATGTTTGTTTTATTGTGGTTATGTAATCTGCAATCGGCACAAATTATGCATTGCCCTTATTCATTTTGTGAACATACCTCCTCTGCCAGCATTCTCAACTGCCCCAACCCATCTAACCATTATTAAATGCTATACAAATACAATTTTAATGACTCAAAAAAAACTCAGTATGACCATGTAGAGACATAGCAGCTTCAACTCTGTGAACTGAGACAAGGTGAGATGCAGTACTGAAACTCAGACACAAGAGAAATCCCAGCCCGAGTGCCCAATAACCATGTTGTAACTGAGAAAACAGACGGAAGAGCTTGATCTGGACTCCAGCTAAAATGCATGTTAACGATCTCTGCTGAGCTGTCCATGACTATAATGTCTACACACTGCCCACTAAACACTGTTTCAGGGTTTTGAGGCAATCTCAATTGATCTGTTTCTATTACAAAGGGCTCTAACCTAACTCTAAGCTTACATAAGGCTTCCCAGATTTTACAAGAATTCAGTCTATGATTGGTTAGATCCTTAGTGTGTTAGAGTTGTTCTAATGGAGTGTCCTGATCAGGAATGGAAGCAAAATTACCCCCCAAAATACTTGCCACATTGCATAATGTGACAAAAAGAATCTCTTTAGTTTGACAAGAATAAAAATGAGGTGTGTACATGATACAACTTTATTCCAACTTAGCTATTATCCTGATAATTCATGGAATATGATGGTCCATACAAATGCACCTAATTAGTTATTAATCAAAGTATTAGGAAGAACCTGGTGCCATCAGGTTTCAGGTATTTAATTTTAAACATTTTCTGCTCAAAGCTGTTTTTAGACTTCCCAGTATATCATTTCCCCCCCAGGGCCATTGATTTATGGACATCCTTGTAATTTAGCTAATTTTCTCACACACAATGTTTATAACCCTTCTCATGTCCTCATCTCTATTTTTTGTCATGTAGACAACTTGACTTGTTGTCATGGTGACGAAATAACCTTCTTCCTATCTCAGCACCTGACGTCACTATTTTTTTTGTGGTTCTAGCAGCTTTCTAAACTGAATTTACCGCTTGAGAATCAATCAAAATGTGTAGAAGGTCAAGATTAGACTCCTGCTCCAGCACCGTGTCAGTGGGAAAGCACTATATGCATGTGCTCATTAGATGTGAGTATGTGCGTGCGTGTGTATGTGTGAGAAAAAGAATCAGGCGTGTCACTCACAGGCAAATAGATGGTAATAATTAGGCATCCCTTTGGATCAGACTGCCGCATCTCTGAGGCTCTGCTGCTGGGTTCATGCGCCACAAAACACCCTCCTCCTACACAAACACAAAAACACAGTCGATATTATGGATTTACAATTAGCCAGGTCCTGTTGCTTTTTCAGCTTTAGGCTACTCTGTTGATATCTACATGCAACACCGTGTCCATTCCAAAAATAGGGCAGCAGTTGTGCTCCTGTGACAACAAAAATGTTAGTCTTGGAATAAATGTAATTTTTTATTTTATTTTAGTGCTATTGTCACAGTCAAGTCAGAGTCACCTCACAAGGTGAAAAAAGAAAGAAGAGAAGATGATGCAAAAGGAAAAATAAATATGATGGATTTTGACTTGGAAAAAAAAAACAGGCACAAAGATATTGTGAAATGACACTACATTTACACTTAAAATAAGGTCAACTCCAGACTGAATGTAATTTTTTCCTCCCACATATACACACACAAAACATTAATGTAATCAGAAAAAGGTAGCAAATTTTGATTTTATTTAATATGATCACAAAACATTGTAAGTCTGACAAAATATGAGGGATATGTATATACAGTATATATACCAAAATCTCACCCATCAGTACCATAAACTAACATTTGATTCAGAATCTAC
Source organism: Clarias magur (assembly GCA_013621035.1). Taxonomy (NCBI): domain Eukaryota; kingdom Metazoa; phylum Chordata; class Actinopteri; order Siluriformes; family Clariidae; genus Clarias; species Clarias magur. The sequence goes on along the minus strand of QNUK01000013.1, from coordinate 3,509,801 downwards.
TAACACTCTACTGTTCAAAAAAAGAAAAAAAAAAAGGAAAAATGTAGTTCCAGTTTGACTACATCCATACATACAGTATATACATACGAGGGCTGTTTTGTATACTTGGCAAAATCTCTGATTCCTTTTACATTTCTAAACTTTTAGACAAATTATAATTTTTATTTTATTTTTTTAAATTTTTTTAGAAAAATATAACTTTTTTAAATCACTCATTAATTGGAGCTTTTAATTTATTGAATTAAAATATTATTTAACCTTCTTCTAGACAGGGGTGTAGGAAAGGATGAAAATTATAATCAAGTGAAAGTATAACCTTTAAAAGTGCAAGTATGCAACCCAAAATATACAAGAGTGAAAGTAAAAAAATACCCATTTATTAAAACCCAAATGTCGTTAAATGGCAAAAAATAAAGAAACAAAGAAGATCATGATGTCAAGTGAAATGTATTTTTTTTTACTTAATTAAATATATAACTAATATAATCTCTGCTGGTTATATGAAGGAATAACTTTACATAATGTACTGTAATACCCAGCCCAGATATTTCACTGCTAAGCTACAAGACAGTCCCTAATGGCCTCTAAAGAGATCACTAGCAAAACATGCCTTCACCTTAACATCAAGTTCAAGGTATAGGCATGTACCTTAAACTGCAACAAGGCTTAACATCAAGTTCAAGGTACTGTATATGCATATACCTTGAACTTGATGTTAAGCCTTGCAGTTTATTCTGAGTTAAATTCTAAGCCATTTATTCTGTGGAATTTTTATGTATATGACCTTTCTTTCACGTCATTGCCTTTGCCTAGCCTTTTGGACTTGATATTTCTGTTTTCTGGTATTCTGACCATGACTTGGCCTGTGCATACAATTTTGATTATGTTTACCTGGGGCTTTATCTGACCCCTAATGTTTTGAGCCCTGTCATTTGTACTACTAAAGCTGAAGTCTAATATCTCTTTATTAAAAAATGAACACTCAACCATTTGCTAATAACAAAATGGAATTCTCAAAGTCTTTACCCATGCACAATCTGAGAATTATCCTGGAAATAGTCTGCTTTGGCTAAATCAAGATCCATTCAAAATCCATTGCAGATAATGCACTAACCTTTCGTACTCTGGCTAGAGAAAGCAGGTGGATTGAGCCATTAGCACCTTTTTTAGACAAGCTCTCAATGAAGCACTTCAATCTGGCACAGATGACTCATCTCTTTCAATCTTTTCAGGGCCTGTAAACCTTGTCAAAATTCAAGCTCCAGTCAAAGGAACCTAACCATCATCAAAGAATCAGAACCCATACAAGTTATGCAAGTAACACGTTCCACTGATGAGCAGCATCAAAGGGTACAGTCCTGTTCAAAAGTTAGTACCCCCTCTTTTAATTAGGTGATTCTGTGTAAAGACAACAAAAATTATATGATCGTATTAGGAAATACAAACTCAGATCAATAACAACATTTAACTTTTTTCACCATGTCATGATTTATTTAACCAAAAAATAAAAAATAAAAAATAAAAAATCATGTGAGCAATACTACAGTAAGTAGCCCCATGATAGAATAGCTTGGATATGCATCTTGTAGAAGCAAAAAGTAATGACCTAATTAAAGCAATTACCTGAAGTAATTGTTTCCTATATGACTTTATCAGTCCTTCAAATTATTATGGAGAAATGTTGGCTCATTCATCTTTACAAAGTTGCTTTGTCAGTTCCTTGACATTTTTGGGAATTCGCATATGCACAGGTTCCACCACATCATTGACCTCAATTGGGTTGAGGTCTGGACATAGCCATTCCCAAACCTTGATTCTTTTATTTTTCATGCACTTTGACGTAGATTTACAGGTGTGTCTCAGATCATTGTCCTGTTGCAGAAACTTATGATGATTTACAGGACAGCAAACATAGGAGATTTACCACCAGCTGTATAGTTATTCTCCTCACCTTTTTGCTACACAGTACAGGTAAGAATTTAAAACTACTTTCAGCCCTGTAAACTAACTTGCAGTTGCTATCTGTTTGTCCCTGGTTCCGCCAGGTATGATTAGTTAGTTTTGGCAGGCATGGAAGAATATGTTGGTGTAGGCTGTGCCCTCATGCCTATAACTGCTCACAACTGTGCTGATAACCAGCATGACAGCACTCCCTCTCGTGTGACATTGCTTAAATATATTTACTGATGAATTAGACGTGTTTTATTCTCATCTATCCTGAACAATAAAGCACATGGAACTTAATAAGTTCATTCTGTAGTTATAAATCATCTTAATGTAATGAACTCTACAAACTCCCAGACTGATTACCGCCCACACTCAGTACACTAATATAACCCACTTCATCAGTTTTTGCTTGCATATGAAATCATGTTACTCCTCTGTGTTTTTCCTTTGTTATTCCTGCTGATTGCATTTGTTGTGCAAATGTGACGTTTGATCCAGACAGCTAGTAACCTATTTCTGAGTGCTGTTCTCTTGCTTGTTGGTGCAATATAATCTGAAATGACTAAAAATAATCATTGGAGGAGAAATGGTTTCTAGCTTGTGTTAAACAGAGTTGTTAATTTTGTATCAATGTTGCTAAGTAAGTGCTGTTTTCACTTAGGTTGTTCACAGGGTTGTCTCACCACCCTAGGTAATTAGTTTTTACAACTCATCAGCTGGGACGTCCACAGAAGTGCACTTATAACAATATCATAGCACGTCATAAGTAGCAAAGATGTCTAAGGTTCAACTGTATAATTACGAGAAAGAGAATTGGCTTTAGCAGACAGCTGGTAAAACTATACTGAATGTATAAAATAAAACTTTAAAATACATTTCAGTCTGCTCTTATTTATTTACTCATTCAGCTCCGCTCTTACACATGTATGTATATACTATATACTGTATACAGTAGATGGATGAAAGAAATTCCAATCTGTACTGTAGCTATCAAAGTTATTATGTTTACTGTTTTTTTTTTTTTTTTTACTTGATTTGAAGGGGTAAATCCAACCCTGCAAAACAATTCAGTATATAAATGTCAGCTCGGACCTTTTAAAAAAGTCTTTTAAAAAAGGCAAAATTAGCCAGAATATTCAAGTGCACATTTCAATACGGTGATGTTCAGTAGTTGGATGTTCATACATGTACATAAATCTGTCTCCTGTGTTCTGTTACCAGTATGTATTGTACAGTCACATGCTTGAAAATATTTGAGAAACCCTGGCTTAAAATTCCTAACTGGCTTCACGGTTGCTGGTAGAAGTTTATGGTAAATAAATTGCTTTATACAGCCGTTAGTTCTGGGCCACTAATTTGATTGGTCAAGTGGTGTTCCGAGAGTGCTCATACTTAATGTAACCGCACTGGGACATTTCACTGTGTGTGTATCATTCTGCTTGCCTGTGTTTGCCACTTAAAATTCCACTTAACAGTTCGAAATGATGACAATACGGTTAGCGACATTACCGCCAGACAGCATAAATCATACTTTCCAGAAATACAACTTGACATAAAATATGAAAGATGAAGAAAAAAGGAATACCAATTTTACCAGAAGCACCCTTAACAGTAATATACAAATCAATGTGAGCTAGCTAGGTAGCATGCTCTAAAGTGAGTGTATCTTCTTCAGGATCCATTTCCGCGAGCACAAAATAAAGGTAACAGTGACTTGTTGAATGCATTAAATATATATGAAAAATATATTTATGAATACATCAAAAGCCTCATATTGATGTAATGGAAATTTCCCCTTTGCTTCAAGTGAGCATGTAGTTTTGTAGACGTTGAGGTTGCTATGGTGTGTGTGTGTGTTTGTGTGGGCGATACTGGAATTACTGAGGTTTGCAAAGTGGCTTCACCAAGGTCTATTCCTCTTATCTTAACAAAAACAGTCAGTGCCATTACTGTAACATGCTTCTTTGGAAAGGGCATGAGCGATCACACAAAGAATCAAAATGACAGTGCGACAAAGTGGAAGATCTTGTTAAAAGACCAAAGCATGCATTAATTACACAGAATAACCTGACCCTTCATTCTCACACCTCCCAGAAGGAATTTTTGGTTGTAAAAGGTTGTGGAAACGTTCACTTGGCAATATTAAAGACATTGGGACAATGTTTATATAAGGTTGTTGCCAAAATTACTTTGATGAAATGATGTAATGGCAAATGTCACATGACATTGAAATAATGTTGAACATATGATGGCAACACAATGTGCATTTAATAGTAGCATTGTTTTTGTCTCTGTAATGTCTTACATCTGTCTTATATCTGTATATCCATGAAACGCTCATACTTCTGTAACTAACTAAGCTAACGGCCAGGGCAGGACTCGAACTCAACTCTTGATGGCAAGAACGCTGGAAGCTAACCACTGGTCCACTAGGGAACCTTCTATTGATGCTATTAAATACAGTATATGGCTCTGTCAAAGAACGAGAGCCACAAAATAACCTCTTTAAGTCACATACTAGACAAGTGCAATTTACCAAAACATTAAATCGGGAAGCAGCCAAAAGGAGGGGGGAAAAACACACCCCACAGGAACCATTTTACAGTATAGCAGTATAAATACTATCGCAATATTTGAAGTACAAGCAGAGACGCAGTAGGTTAAATATTACTTAAGTAAAAAAAGAAGTTCTCCATTTACAGTTCAACCTGGGTAAAAGTATAAAATTACTCACCTTAAAATTTACTAAGGATCACTGTGCTCCTATTAGCTCTCTCTCTCTCTCTCTCTCTCTCTCTCTCTCTCTCTCTGCTTCCCGACTGTGCACTTGCTACAATACTTTCGTCATTGTCTGCAAACAACGCTTCTGATTTCAAACACCATTTAACGTGATTAAGCTTGTTACAGGGGAAACGTAATAACGCATAACTGCCCGCTTTAAATACTACACACACCGCTGTGGTTATGTTACGCAATGTGATGCAGTAAAGTAAAAGTACAGATATTTGTCTTATGATGTAGTGGAGTAAAAGTGAAAAGTATATTCTAATAAAAACTACTTAGTAAAAGTACCCATGTACCTCAAATCTAAGCATGTACCTCAAATCTATGCTTAAGTAAATTTTTTGCTTCCTGCTGCTGCTATCACTATCACTGCATTTGAAAGGCCTGATGCACTTTACTGTAATATTTTTGTAAAAACAAGCTACAACAATCCAAAAAAGCTTTGGGTGAAGCAGCTGTTTATGTCCATGTCTCAGATCAGGATTTCTTAACTCTTTTATAAACTTAAGGAATCACACAGGCAATCTGATGATGCAGGCAGAAGATGTGTGAACGGACAGTATGTAAAGTAAGTAAATGCTATAAATAAAGATTGATATTCTGTTGTTTCGAGGCTGTATTTAGAACGTCGTCCTGGACGTCATTTACTTGATGTTATCCCAATGTAATTTTATCAAAATAAGTTTCATTTTCAAAACAACATTGCCCTAATGATGTGTTTTGAGTGGATATATAGTGGTAATTATACAGTAATATGACTTCATACAATGGTTTAAAAGCAACGGTTCAGGCAAATATAAATCATAAAAAAAATTTCTTGTTATCATAAATGTAAACATTACCCGGCTTGTTATCATTAAGCAAAAGCAAAGAAGAAATGTCTGATTTTTTTTTTCTGCTTTGGCCAAAGCCTGCTTTGGTCGAGTGACTTCATTTAAGGTAAAACAACCAGAGTACATTTTAGGTTAGGACAGCAATGTGTACACTGTGCCCGAGAACTTATTTAGCTTGAAGCCTGAGCCGAGTCACTTTCAAGTAGTGAGACACTAAATGTGTGACTCAGCTCTCTCTAAAAAAAAAACATTCCTAATGGGAAAGAAAGCCGGCAGTGCATTTCACTTCACACACACACACACACACACACACACACACACACACACACACACACACACACACACACACACACACACACACACACACACACAGTAGCAGCCTCACTGGTGCCTGGAATCCATCCGTCGAATGGATCCATCAATTTACTCACAATTCCCCTATGAACAAATGAAAATAAATGGCCCATGGATGCAAATGCACCTGCTCAGCAAAATCTCCATCCTTCACCATGTGTATGATAGGAGAATAGACAGATATATAATAGAAGAAAATAAATATTTAGCATGTGAAACTGTTTGCCAAACTCTGTGTGACTGGGCCATGTCCTGAATATAAATGAAATCTTAAGAGCCTGAGACAAACCAGGGGTTTACTATGGATTGGAACCACAGAGAAGAATAAAAAAGGAAAATAACCCTGCCATGGCTCTCTCTCTCTCTCTCTCTCTCTCTCTCTCTCTCTCTCATATATATATATATATATATATATATCTGAACCATTGATGCATGAACACCAAAAGTTGATGTGCTGGGACCAAGATGTTAGCAACAGATCCTTTAAGTCCTCTACTTTGCAAGGAGAACAGTTTGTTCTGCACATCGTACAGATGCTCCACTCGACCAAGATTGGGAAATCTGGAGTCCAGGTCAATCCTTGAACGCTTTCATACTTCTGAAACAATTCGTGAATAATTTTTTGCAGTGTGGTAGGGCGCATTATCCTGCTGAAAGAGGCCACTGCCATCAGGGAATATTGTTTTCATGAAGGGATGTACATGGTCTGCAATCATTTTTGAGTAGGTGGTACAGTATGTGTCAAAGTAACATCAACGTGAATGGCAGGAACCATGATTTTCCAGCAAAACATTGCCCGGAGCATCACACTCGCTCGGCCATATACTGTATATATAAATAAAAAAACCACGATTCATCAGACGAGGCCACCTTCTACCATTGCTCCACGGTCATATTGAGTACGTGCTTTGGGTGGTAGATAAGGATCATCATGTGCACTGACCCGTCTGCAACTACACAGCCCCATACACACTAAGCTGGGATCCATTTATGTGTCCTGACATTTTTTTTTTTCGCATGGCATTAACCTTTCCAGCTCTTTGTGCTACAGCGGGTTTTCTGTTGGATGGGACCAGACGAGCTACGCTTAACTGTCCCCATCCATCGGGAAGCTGTGGGCACCAATGAACAAGTTGTCTTTGCTTGGATCACAGTATGTAGTTACAAACACCCGGTTATAGACACCCTTATCCAGAGTGACTTACATTTTTATCTCATGTAAATATTCTCACCATTGTGCTTGGTCAACTTGATGGTCGTGGGATTTGAACCTGGGACCTTCTGAACCGTAGTCCAATGCCTTAACCACTGTCTATGTCTAAAATAACTATTTCTCTATCTATCGTTTTTATTTATTTTCTGGGCATGGACTATGCAGTAGTAATTACTTTAGAGCAAAAATAAATTCTCATAAATTCACATATTCTGAATCTAACTTGAAATGTTATGACACTTCAAATAATGCTTTTGGCTCAACCACAGTGTTTATACTTTGAATCACACTGCTGAGCAACAATACATACACCCTTAATACAATGTTTATATTTTTTCTATAACTTCAGTCAAATATGATTTTGGTTAGGCATTTTACGGGTCAGTGGTCACTGCATTGTTGTTTCAAGATGCTGTGAGCCCATACTTAGCTGTTCAACATTTGATCTGGGTCTGCAATATCCCTACCAAGCAAACAGAAAGCGACTGCATAAACATTTTTATTTGCCTTTTGTCTTATTTTGATTTTTACCGTACAGGATTTTAGGGCTGAATCATCTGTTAGTCTGTGTTATACTTGTCCTTGTTTCAAGGATGTATGTTTAAAGTGTTTGTGAACATCAAAGATAAATTTACATGTACATTTATAGCATTTGGCAAAATGCCCTTATCCAGAGCGACTTACGTAAGTAACATTGCATAAGTTTCTAACATTAGATACATTCCCATACTGGTTCACTAGGTTACTAACCATCGGTACCATCAGTCTAAACCGTTACAGTAGGTGTTGCAGTTACACAATATGCACAGAGGAAAGCAGAATAAAAGGATTTCTTGAAAAAAAAAAAGAGGAACGAAAAAGGATAGTCTGTCTAAAATCATGAAATGCATTCAAGAAAATCTAACTAGAACTTGCTGGATGGCCGACTCACTCACTCACTCACTGTCTATACAGTTTTATCCTGTATGCAGGGTCGCGGGGCCCAAGAGACTCGGGGCATGAGGCAAGGTACGCCAGTTCATCACAAGGCACACCCGCATACACATACTCACACGCTCATCCACACACTACAGGCCAATTAGCCTAATCTGCATGTCTTTGGACAGAGGAAGGAAACTGGATCCCCAGAGGAAACCCACTAAGCACGGGGAGAACATGCACACAGACCTACAATAAAGCATTTCACAGCATTCAGAATCTGGGCAAAAAAATTCCTTAACACAACCAACCATATTTAATGTTTGTATGGCATTTCAGTCTTAGACTCAAAGTGGTCCAAATATACAGTACATGAGGCATGCTATGTGGCAGTACATACTGTACAATTTCTTAAATCCTGAATTGTGTTCTATGTGGAAGAACAGATCGGTTCAGCTTGCCAAGATGAAAATTATGTATTTTTTCTGTGCTACAAGCAAATGAGGAAATTGATGCCACTTTACTTTTCTATTGCAGATTATGAGTAAAGAAAACAAGGGGAAGAAATACTCCAAAGGGTGAATATAAACGAATAGGGTGTTTAAATAGAAACTGCATGGAGACTTGGATTAATATCAGATTAGCTCAAGTCTCAAGAGTGTACTGTATGTTGAGTGCGAGAAACTGCAGTGAGTGTTTGTGATGGCATATTTGAGGAAGGAAATGGGCTTGTCAAATACAAGATCTAATTGGGCAAACACTCTAACACATATGCACACACATGCACACAGAAGCAGCTGTCTGAAAATGCCTTTGATCCATAAAACATGAAGTTCATTAGGTGCGCGCACACACACACACACACACACACACACACACACACACACACACACACACACACACACACACACACACATGCACTCACATAGTGCACCAATTAAACATTTCATGAAACAGGAAGGAAACATCAGCTGTTTGTGGATATGATACATTTATGAATTAATCTTTTTTTGAGAACTCAATGACTGGAGAGGTTTTTCTTACATTTAGAAAAATGTGTTGAGTTTAACTTCCCTGCTGTTTTTTGTTGGTTACGAAGTTGTCATTACTCACTTGACATACTCCTCCTCTTACTGCATTCGATTATTCAAATACCTTCAAGACATGTGACTAACCAATGAGAAACACCTAAAGAACTCATTATTTATTGTTACATTTTCTTTCACACCTACGGCCGACAGAAACGACAAGATGAACCTTGTAAAATTCAGAATGAAGCAGTTTGTACAGGTGTTAATAATAGAAAATTATGTTTGTACGTTCTTGTGATGAGATAATGCGTCATCCTCTTAACCAGTCTTATGGTTATACATTTTCTAGCACTTCTCTCTCACTGAATAACCCATGCTCTACTCTGGAGTGGTACATTTTATAAAGCGTGAAGTTCTCATATAAAGGTTTATAGGAGGTTTAAAAGGTTTTACTATGATGCACTGAAAAATGATTTTACTGTTAAGCCTGACTTTCACCCAAACCCATATAAATAAAACTAAATCTATTAAATACTTCTAGATGTGCCACCTGCATCTCCATTTATCATGGAGATAAACAACAATAGAGCTCTCGATTGTCAAGGTAGACAGCTGTGGAAACTTAACCACACTAATCCTTTTTAAAATTCCTTCTCTCCAGTCAGAGAATGATTTGAAGATTCTCGGGATTCAAAGCAGAGGCTGTTCAACTTGGGTCCCCTCTGGTAGGCCATCTATCTCACTTATCTCAGGAGACCATTCAGGTTTGTTGTAAGGTTGAGCGCTGCTGATGTGTCAAGTTGTCCTTGTGCCTTCTCTGGATCTTATGTGATGAGGTATTGAACAGTTATATAAGTAATATGGTGTTCCTGATGTACACTCAAAGAGTGCTATTCAGAGTATGGTACAGAAACTGGAAACATCAGGATCACTGATTTCTTCGCATGGCGGTTCAGGTGCAACTTCATCAGCATTGCATGTAATGCAATCGATTACACATATGTCAAGGTACGGAATATATTGTTTTGGTTCAGATTGCCTCATCATAGCGAGAGTTTTTACAGAATATTCGGGGCCTCTTCCGAGTGAATCACCCTGTACTGTACGTCTTCACGTTGAAGAATAACTGCGCTAATTTTCAGTGTTTCTTCTCATTGAAGGTACATGTGAGTCTAAACCAATGCCAAGTGCTTTTTTTATGACTCTAAACATACAGTATATCAAAATGACAATAAAGCTATTGTCTTAAATGTGCTAATCCTGTTTCTCAATGCAGATAAAAAAATAAAAAAAAACGCATATTGCTTAAAAACCGGAATATCTGGCACTGGATGATCTGATGAATAAAAGCCCTGAGAGAAGAATCAGCCTTGAAAAATCCACTCAATCATCAACTAACATAATCATTTATATTAAAAGATTATTAAATTTCCAGGCAGCACTCTGGCCTTGATGTGATTCTTTAATCATTCCTAACATCTGGAGCTACGTGTACATGTAAAATGATGTCTCAACTGCTTTCATTAACGCCACCTCACATTTCAGCAAACATACACTCTTCATCTCTCTATCCTACTCCTCTCTCCGTTGTTCCTCTCCCCTTCCTCTGACTTCCGTTAGCTACCTAACAAACATCACCCAAACAATGTGTGTACTGCTAGCCTGTATGAAGAGCTGCAACTAAATGCTCTCAACAGATCTCTTCTTTAACACACTATCTCAGTGGTTATGCTCCAAACTACATAATATTGTACTACAAAGCCAATCTGTTTCTTACTATACACTTTTTGTAACACAGATATGTAAAAAGCACAATTTTCTGTCATTTAATTAAAAGGTTAATGTGTTGGGTAGTTGCTGGAGGTTGTAACAACAGTGAAGAGACATTAAATTAGGTAGCTAGCAGAATGACAATAGATCACAAAAAAAGAATCGGATTTATCTGTGGCAAAAAAACAACAACAATGAGATATTAATAAAAAGTAATTAGATTTTTTTTTATTTGTCTGCTTTCCTGTTTCTACTTGTTGCTGCAATTAAAATGGTAAATACTGGCTAACTGGCTATATAGCATCTGGGTTAAGTGCTAGGCTAACACCCATTAAATTGATAGCTCATTATGGCTAGCAATGACAACAGTACTCTTTAAAAATAATTACCACCCAGGTAATTAAACTTAAACCTCCACCTTGTTTCAGGACCAGAGGAACTCAGATGATTACAACCAATGATTAAATTATCTTTATTTGTTAATACATTATTGGTTTCCTTTCCTATTTGGTTACATATATAATATGTTTCATTCTTTGGTTGTATGGTGTTTTTTTTTTTTTTTTTGGTTAGCACTGTTGCCTCATACAACAGGTACTCCAAGTACACTGGTTTCCTCTCATAGTCCAAAGGCATAATGGGCAGGCTTACTGACACTGTTGTCTGTGATTAGGTGTGTGTGTGTGTGTGTGTGTGTGTGTGTGTGTGTGTGTGTGTGTGTGTGTGTGTGTGTGTGTGTGTGTGTGTGTGTGTGTGTGTGTGTGTGTGTGCGCGTGTGTGTGTGTTTGTGCTTGTGCCCTGTGATGGGCTGGCACCACATCCAAAGTCTTGTGCCGTGATCTCCCTGACACAGGTTACACAGGATGGGTGGATGAATGGATGGATACAGGAATGGAATGCATGGATGGATGTTTTGATATTCAATTCCTTACTCTTGTTCAGTTCTTTTGAAGGTAATGAAATATTAACTCTATATGAAGTATGAAGAACCAGAAGGTGTCTGCAAACTTTTGGCAAAATTTTCAGACATTTTTTAATTTCAACATACACAACTTATGAACAGATTTATAAATGAGGCCAAATGTTGGTATGCTGTTAAGTCAATATGCATAACAACTGACCAGCAATTATACACAATACCAATAATAAAAAAAAGCATTGTTGTGCTTAAATATGCTTTGTGTAAGTTTTATTGGTGATTTACTACCAAGACATTCATTCATTCATTCATTCATTCTTCTGTCTCTAGGAGCTACTTTATTCTGGTCAGCATAATGGAAGACCCAAAAGAACTAGGTTCAAGCTGGGAATACACCCTGGATGGTCTGCCAGTTTATCTTCCTGGATGGGCTATCAGTTCACAATACTGTACACTCACACATTCACATACTGTAGTTAGAGGCTATTGTCCATGTGTCCACCTACTGCATCTGTTTTGGGAGGTGGTGGAACTGGTGAACTGGTAGAGCTTAGTTGGATAGCTAAAGTTAGCATCTAGCTATAACCAAACTTGTAAACTAAAAACTAGGATTGAAAAAAAAATTGACTTTGTAAATTTGTAACTACTAAAAAAGTACTGTGCAAAGGAAATATATGGTTTGGCAAGTAAGCATAAATAAACTGGAGCACACTCTCACTATATCATCATTTATTCCAAATATGTGTTTCCCATGATCGCAATTTATCTATATCCATATGCCAGATTTAACTATCTGCCGCTAACATGCTAACATCTATCAGCTATGAATAGTGGCAACGTATAGCAGGAGCACTACTAAATCTCCCTTTCTAATAATCAGAGGCAAATTCTCCAGGTAAAAAGCCTAAAGCACTAAAGCACAATGAATTTGAATTGATTGAGGAAAAGTGGGAAGGGAAAAAGAGATTCACTCATGAAGAAGGTCGATCGTTAGCACAAGCAGATTGCTCAGGGTTCAGCTGCTGGCAGAGAACATTAATAATGCAAGACAAAAGCTATGTTTCATGGCTGATATTTTCTCCATTTTTTCCCCTATTTTAAGCTCTTCCAACATGGACAGAAATTTAAACACAGAGGGTTAAAACTGCAGGTTAGTGCAACCTGACAGCATTCACCTCTGCACTGTTGGGCAGCCGATGTCAAGTCAAATCAATTTGAGCTTTTCCGTCATCTCAACCATGTACTCTAAATTTATTAGGGGCAGTGGTGGCTCAGCGGGCTAAGGCAGAGTTAATGGTTGGTTCGAGTCCCAGCGCCACCAGGTTGCCATTATTGAGCCCTTAACGCTGTCTGTTCCAGGGAAGCTGTACAGTATCATGTCTGACCCTGTGCTCTGACCCCAGTTACGTTGGGATATGCAAAGAAAGAATTTCACTGTGCAGTTATGTACAGTATATGTGACAAATAAAGGCTTAACTTAATTTATTAGTGGACATGAAATGACGTCCTCCACGGACCATATGGAGCAAGATAGCACATTCAGAAATCAAGCAGACACAAACACATTGGGGAGACACAACTTCATTAACAGCATGCTGTGGTGTGGATCTGTGCACATGGGCAAAAAGTTGCAGTATCTATTTTTTATTTTTATGTGATATTTGTGCAATGGTCTGCTATATCCCACAACATGCCCAGGGTTCCCAGAATAGGCTCCAAAACCACTGCAACCCTGAACAGGTTAAAGTGTTTAATGAAAATGAATAATGAATAAAAAAAAGGTGAACAGGTTTTAGAACTTATCCAGGCAGGCTTACCACCCAATCACTTTTAGCTCATTGTAAAATACATTCTATTATTATTATTATTATTATTATTATTATTATTATTATTATTATTCTGCTACAAATGTCTCAACTGTTTCTGTTCTGTTTGGGTTAAATCGACCCTTTCACTGAAAGTGGAACTAAACATGACTTTTACGTAACTTGAAAGTTGAAGTACATGGCACAGCTAATACTGATTTGAGCCACATTTTAAAATAATTGTTAGACGTTTACAGTGTTACCACTGACTTTATTTGAAATAAAAATATATGGCATTTAAAAATGATTATGAATTCAAGACTGCATCTTCATTCAAGGTTTTCTAATACAGATCTGTAAATGGAAATCAGTATGCATATTATGACAGAAATTAGAGACAATTCCTTGAGAAATTGTGACATAGGGACACACAGATGTATTGGTTTTCCTGGGCCAACAGTGAAAACAGTTTATTTGCAGGCCATAGAATCTGAAATCTGGTCATTCTCTTATACAGTATGCGTGTGTCTGTGTGTTTGTGTTTGTGGTGTTTTTTGAAACAATTGTCTTTGTGAAAATGTGAAAATCCTTTTTTTTTGTCAGGTCCCAAACAAACCCTGATAGCTCCCAAATGGTTTGGCTAATCTACTCAATTTAAAATATAGACAAGGCAGAAGACCAAATATAGGTTTTCTGGGTACTGTAAGTGTACAAAATTGAAAGTACTGTACATGGGCAAGAGGGATAGAAAGGTAGTTTTTGTGTTGAATCAGTGTGTATCCACTGTAGAAACCCATTAATAGTATATGAACTGAATCTGGCAGAGATTTCTGGGCTATTTTAAACGGGCTACAGTGTTAATTTTTTAAACAACATGATTAATAAGGTGGTATAGTTATTAAAACCTTTGGTCTTATGCATCTCATTTTCAGACTGGACCAAAAACAAGGGACCTAGGAGTCCTAGCAAAGTGGTTCGACTTGGGTACGAATTTGATGATCATTACTCAAAAATGGTTTATTTTACAGAAGGGGAAGATATACTAACTAGCACAAAGTGTTAGATGTGAATGAAAAAAGAAATTGGCTAAACCACCAGAACAATACAATGTCTAAGTACTATGATGACTATGATGATGTAATGAGGGGACTGTCGATATTGCCAACGAGATCGCCACCATTACCACTGTTATATATGCTTTACCATTAATATAAATATATACAAGCTTACATTTAGGCAGATTTCAGTTTATTGTGAATATTTCAAAATTTCAAAATAAACCAAATTTCTTTCCGTTTTAAATAAAAGATTCTCCAATAATAAGGATCAGCTGAGCATGATAAAGCCTGAAAGGACTGTCGATACTGCCAACAAAATACAATCCTTTCAGCCTTATTTTGCCTGACTAGAAAAGGCAATTCAGCTCAGGCAGGATGCGAGACTGCTGATTAAAAACAAAGATGAGGCCGTGGCTTTGATCAACCCCTGCAGCTTCCCGGCCTGCTAATGGATTCCTCCTTTAACAAGGTCGATCTCATGAGAAGTAACATTTGCTGCTAAGCACCAAACTGATTTTGTTTTAGGCAAGTTTAACTCCTTGTTGAAGCTTGATTTTTTAGGATTCTATGTATCATCAAATGACTGCATTTTTAAACAGTAAGATGAAATGGTATTAGTCAAAATAGGGAAACAGAGTTCAGTGGAACCTTGGATTGTGTGTAGCGCAGTTTGTGAGCGTTCCACAAGACGAGCAAAATTTTTGAAATAAATTTTGATTTAAAAAACGAGCAAGTCTTGGTTTACGAGTACCGAGTATCATGTATCACACATGCACTTCTTGTTTTGATGCTGGGCGTCACGTGATCACAACTGAGCCGATAGTTTTTCTCTCTTACGAGCCTTCGGAATTGTGGGTAATCGTCTCCCATTCTGGTTCTTAGTCTCTCACTGGTATAATCAACATCCGTGCATGCGTGTACTGTTTACTAAAACTCTGTGACCACATGTGTACGCATAACACTCTTTTATTTTGTATTTGTATGTGTGTTTGTCAAAGTCATCATTTCACGAGCGTGTACTGTTTATTATAACACGTGTGTGCACATGTAAAGCAAAAGCAAGTGTCATATGAGAGGTTAAAGATCAATTTTCTCTCTCTCTCTCTCTCTCTCTCTCTCTCTCTCTCTGTGTCAACCTGCACTGCACTTTGTGTGTGTGTGTGTTTGCGCACATCATTGGACAGCGTGCCCCTTCCCCCTCCTCCTCTCGCTTTCACACACACACACACGCACACGCACACGCACACCCTCTGACTGAGACACTGCTCTGTCGTGATCCTTTTCAAAAGTAAAGTGCAGGTTAATTTGTTTTATTTTTACTTTACAGCAGTGATTCCATTAATTTGCGCTCATTCGAGTTTCATTAACGATATTCCTTGTTAATTTTCCTGATAAAACAATGTTTCCATTAATGTGTGTGTGTGTGTGTGTGTGTGTGTGTGTGTGTGTGTGTGTGTGTGCTTGTGTGAAACTCAAATAAGAGTTACTGTGTAAGACGAGTAGAGGGAGAGGGAAGGGTCTCCCCCTCCTCTCCTCTTACTTTATCTTCACACACACGCGCACAAACACTAACATAAACACTTATCTGTCTGGATTTATTTTTAATTACTTTAAAGGTAAAGTGCAGGTTAATTTATTTTATTTTTACTTTATATTTTGTAT
Source organism: Clarias magur (assembly GCA_013621035.1). Taxonomy (NCBI): domain Eukaryota; kingdom Metazoa; phylum Chordata; class Actinopteri; order Siluriformes; family Clariidae; genus Clarias; species Clarias magur. The sequence goes on along the minus strand of QNUK01000013.1, from coordinate 3,493,507 downwards.
GAATAATTTTTATGTATTTATTTTTTGGGGCTGTATAATTTGAGTTTTCATTATTTCTTAGAGAGTGTTAGAGTGTTTTGATATTCGAGCCCGCTTCCGGAACAAGGTATGCTCGCAATCCAAGGTTCCACTATAGAGTGTTTTTTTCTTTTTGCTCCTGAACACATCAGTCAACAGGGTCAGTTTCACTAAAAATGGTGGCCAGGTTAGAGCCAGGTCCCTAGCTTTATCCTCAACCTGCCTCATTTCTTATCTGGTCTTTAGGTGAGCCAGACTTTATGTCATTTTTAATGTCCTGAGGTAAAGTTCTCAAGGCTTCCTGAAGAACTTTTTACTCTCATTTTCAGTCCAGTAACTTCTCCTTCCCGATTTCAGAATATTTTTTGTTTGTTAAGCCACACAGTGACATATGAATCATTCAAGCATAAAAATATATATAATATAAGGCATGAACCAGTGAGAAACAGGTACAGATGATAACAGATTATCAGGCCATGTGATTGGTATACTGGTAATGCTGAATGTTGAGTGGTTGGAACAGACGAGAGGGGAAATGAGGCTGCTGCTGAGGTTGTTCCATAATTTTAAAATTGTATCTTTAGACACTTACAATTTTTGTATGCATAATTAAAAAGCTAGAATTTCAAAACCATAAGACTGGGTAATTCCAGTTGTAAAATCATAGAATAATGTTAATTTAAAAATCTACATGAAATGCACTATATGATTAAAGGTTTTACATCCTGTAATAACAAATTGTTGTGAGGTTTACAAATGTCAAATTTTACACAATATAAGCTAATACGTATATTACTGATCAATTAAAGGCAAAAACCAGGGTCACGCTCTAGCTAGACAATTATACTGTAAGTAGTAAATTTTGATAATATATGTTAGGAATCATATTTGCAATCTCCCACATGACAGGCTAAAACATTAAAAAGTCACTCAATAGTCCTAAAGTATAGGGAAGTGACTAATGTATTCTATTTTACTGCAGACCTTTCTAAAAAATAATCCCTTTTATTTACCTTTAAACTTGGCTGAAAATGACCTTAGTATAACCTTCATGACAAAAGCAATGACTTCAATGAGAGCATTGGCATGATTATGAAAAATATCTTCATACTGTTACTATTACATAAAAAAATTAATGACTGTATAAATATTTAACTGTTTTCCTCTTTACTGAATGGATGCCAACAGTGCCGACAGTTCAAAAAGTTCTTTGTTGATAATGTATCCTGTTAACCCCAATCCCTCAATTAAATAAAGTGCAACGTGTGTGTTTCAAATGTATTTCATACAATAAAATAAATGAATGAATGAATAAATAAATAAATAAATAAATAAATACACATTTAGATATAACTTGGTATTTGCAGCACTTTATGAATATTAATGTTCTACCACAAGCACACTTTGTGTATGAATATCGTACACATACTGTATATTTGAACATGCTACTGTATAGGTCAAAATCTCTACTGCACTAAGTGAATAAGATCAATATTTAATTTACTTTACCTCACTTTTAAACTTATTGAGCATAGCCGACTTTATGTGCACTTTAGTGCTTTATAAGGCTCATGAAACAGTCCTAGTTGCTCCTCTTCTCAGGAATAGATAAAAATTTATCAGGCTTGCAAGGCACTGTTGAAGGGTCTTCTTGTGTTCTACTACTGTACATTGTGTGTATTCAGTATTGACAATACAGCTGTTTAGACAGCATTTCAGATAGAAAATGTTTGCCTCTTTTTATGATTTGAAAATATATCAGGGTGTAACAATGAGTGGCAGGATACAGGAACCCTAATTTGATTACCATCTGTGCAGAGTGTTTGAGTCTGGATGGATTTTCACCAACTTCCCCATAACATCCAGCATACGCTAATCTTATTCATGTTCTTTAAAAATACTGTATATAAAGAATAATTAAACAAGCAGCAGAATTCACTATGCTTTACCAATTAAAGATGTGAGAAAAATGAATTCAGATACATAATTTGTGATTCAGACTGAGTCCAAAAACAATTTTTAAACAATTTATTACATTTGATATATGATAGAAATGCAGCAGACAATCAGCTACTGGCCGGAATTGGCTGTTTTTCAGCTTGATCGGCCACTACTGATCAGCCTTGTGTATAACAATTCTGTGTTGAGTGGAAAAAACCTTCTAAATGGTGCAACAGATCCGCATTTTATGGTGTTACATTGTTAAAAGTTGAAAGCATGCGTTAAAAAAGCCTATCTGCCTTTTTCCTCAAACTCTGCAAGCGAATTAGTCCCAGTGAGCACCATGAGCACTAATTAGTCTCGAAACACTTAGAAGCCACCCGTGTTCGCGTCCGAAGCCTGCATGCTCTTAACTACTCGAAGTACGCTTAAGACTTTCTTGTGGTCTTTCTCAAGTCTTTCGAGGTGGTAAAACATTGCAGTTTCTTCATAATAATAATATTACGGGTGGAACACTCTGACCTATTCACACATTGGTAGAAGTGAATTATTTATTATTATTATTATTATTATTATTATTACTTAATTTTTTGCTATTATTTAAGTTTGCTAATTATTTTCTATTATTTCTATATTAGATAAAATTTTATAAAAATGTAACTTTTTGTTAAATTTAAGTTAAATGTTAAATTCTTGTACTGTATTTTAAGTAATTTTGTATTGTTTAAGTGCTGCACATTGTTTTTAAATGAGAAAACTAATGTCATAGGGAATGGGCTACATTTAATTTATCATGTTCGATTCCGCGATGAAGCTACTGCATAAAGCTAAGATATAAAACTTTTGAGTTATGACTCAATTTATTATTATTATTTTTTAAAGGTTTAAGTTCTTAAATTTGTAACAAAATAAAAAGATATCTAAATTAAAAAAATATTAATAAAAGCATAATAGTCAGACTTGCAGTAGTAATCGAATCAGTACCAAAATATCACAGAAATATCATATCGGGTTCTGACTGGTGATTTCCATACCTAGCTGTAATGTTGCATCTTACATTTACATTTAGGCATTTGGCAGACGCTCTTATCCAGAGCGACTTACAAAAAGTGCTTTAAAGTTTACATTACTGGATGGTTTTGATGGATCTGCACAACAAAATATGGCTGCTGGATACTAACAGGTATTTTGCATGGCCACTTAATTAAATTAGGGCATGAAAGATTTGTCTTAACAAACCAGATTGGCCAGAACATCTCAGTTTGGCTCATGGGTGTGAAATGAGGCGAGCTTACTCACACATGTCTCAAACACTGTTTTAAAACTCCATTAGGAGTTGTCATGTCATTGCATGGAAAATGTGCAAGCTGGAGGGAGAAAAGAGAAGCGAATATGTGTGTATGTGTGTGTGTGTGTGTGTGTGTGTGTGTGTGTGTGTGTGTGTGTGGGACAGAGAGAGATGGAAATCCAGGATACGTGATTAAAAGTGACTGGAAAGAGTAGGAGAGAAAAGGAAAGAAAGAAAGAGAATGTTACAGGCGGGATGAGGAACATGCATAAGGAGGTTAAATTATGAAACAGATGAACCGGGACAGAGAAGAGAAAAATGAAATAGCACGAACAAGTAGAACTCGATACCAATAGTGTCAAGAGGGAAGCAAAGTCTCCTCACCTCACCAGAAATAACCTTAAAATATTTTTCAAATGGAAGGAAAGTAATTGATGAAAAACTACTGCAGACATTTGACATTTGATGTGACTTTGACTTTGTTTGGATCAATTTTAAAATCTAAACAGTTTATCCGCTGAGTACAATAAAAAACAAAAAAACAAGGTATAGTAAAACCAAGTAGGACTTTTTTTTGCCGAAACAATATGGTGGTATTAATTTGGCAACATTATGTACGTTGGGACAACATTGGTATTACGTTGTTTTTGAACGTTACAATTACTTTGATTTAATGTTGTCAGAACAATGTTGATTGAATGACAATGAGATAATGTTAAGAGATCACCCCTGACACAATTTTGCAACTTTATTAATAACAAATCGATGGTCTGAGAGGGATGCTGCGGAGAGAACCCCGGGAACATTTTTTGTGGCCAGACCACTAGCCAGCATGCTGTTGAAAAGAGAGTTAACTTTACAATAATAAGTGATCTGTGACATGTGATCTGTGCATTTGTGCAGGAAGCTGTTGTGTCCATTTCAAAAAGTTCTAAACCCTTTTAGACTCGTAGGGCACCATAAATGTGGTCAGACGTTGTGCACATGGATGTTGTTTCTGTTGTTTTGATGTTGCACACAATCAGCCATAACACATTATGGCTGAGGTTGTACACATTAAATCCACAGTCACAGCGTGCGCCCAAATCTATTATCGCCCCTCACTCACTTCGTAGGCTCCCTAAGTAGGCGGCACCCCTTCTGCAGGTGTGCGAAGGGACGGGGCCGCCTATGCGGGCCGTCTGGCGTTGATTAACTTAATAGGATCTCGGGCTTGCTCCGCATTATAAAAGCAAGGCGCGGAGTTTAGTCCAGGGTCCGCGAAGAAGGTAACGCGGTGGAGCCTGAGAGTGGCACGCGAGTGGGGCAATGGAACGTGCCTCAGAGACTTAGAAAAGGATACTGGATTTCTGCCCTTTGATCTCCGCGCGGGAAAGAACTGCGCGAGCTCCTGCGCCGAGCCCGCCTTCACGTCCCCGACGCCGAAGAGGAAAAGACAGCGAGGAGGACGACACACCTCGCATCATTCCTTCCCTTACTTTCCGTCCTCTCTCCTTTAATCCTTTCCTTCCCCAATTTATTGCTAATAAATTATCCTTGTTCCCCAAGACCTCGCCTCGTGTCTGTATTTCACGGTGCCGCCCGTGCAACTTTGGGTCGAACCCGTTACACCACCTATGGTTTGGGTACCCAATATGCTATCAGGGCAGCTCTGGCCCTGTGGGCTGTGGTGTCTGGCACCAGATTGACTGGCGAATTTGGAGATTGGGTTAACATACTTTAACTTCTTTGCCTGCTAGGCCCTGTACATGGCAGGCTGTGGAGTGCTGGGTATTGGAATAACGTTCTGTCATGGCCAGTATCGACTTTTCTTTCAGCAATTTGTGGAACATTGGCTTTTCTGTGATGTCAGGCTGGACAGGTTGGCCTTTGGTCCCATGGGATGTCATCGCAGCATCATTAAAATCTGTTTGATTGATTATCTGCTAGATATGCAATCATCAAATGTTTAGACAAATGCATGGATGAACTGATAGAAGACGAACTGAAAACATAACGCTGCTACCAATCATGCTACTGTACTGTATTGATAAAGATTCGGCTATGCACATCTCAGGAATCCCATCACACACGTAGTACTTTTTGTCTTTCCTCTTTTACCCCTGTACATTGTAATTGTTCATAATTCCGCACTCTGATGACAGCCAAAAAGAAATCTCCCATTAAAGTCTGGCTTCTCTTAAATTCTTTTCCTTGTCACTTTCACCACTGCTTTGCTCATTAGGGCACTAAATGTACAGCTGCTTTGTGGCCACATCTATTGTATAACTGCTGGAGTAATTAAATTGAAATGGATATAGGGGGAAAAAAATGAGCCGGAAAGAAATGGTAGCTGAATGACTGTAAGAAAAAATAATGCACTATAAGCATTAGCAGACAAGGCTCAGACACTGCATGATCTTTCAACTAGAGAGATCAAAGTGTGCCTGATCCCCCAAATCCTACTTTCTCTTCAAAATGAACATGAAAGCTGTCTCAAGATGACAATCACAATGGAGAGTAAGAAAAAGTGTTGGTTGTTCAGCTACTGAAAACAAGAAAGAATAGCAATAAGAGAAGAAGGAAGAGGAAGGACTGGTTGGGAAGATACAAGCAGTGAGGATCGCGTTGTCGCAAAAAGATCTGGAAGTAGAGTGTAAAGAATCAAGGCTATTTTTATGCTTTTTTGTATCATTTTATATTCTGTTTCACAAAGAGTCGTATTGAGTTTGTTTTTAATATTGCTGGTAAACCAACCATTTGGGCATGGTATGCCAGATTATTTCTTACTGAAGCCATATTATTTTGCTGACTATAGTGAGCCACTTATTAACTGTTGATTATAGATGTTCTTGCTACATATCAAAAAATTTGCATGCATTAGAGGATAGAGGATCAGAAAATATTAGAGTATCAGAAAAAACACACTATACAAAAGGAGGGGGGAGGGTATGTGTCTAAGGCCATAGTACGGAAATGGAAAACGATGTTAGCCATAGGAAACGAGACTAAGGGTGGGAAAAGCTCATGAAAATGGGAAACAGAGTGAGGAGTGGAGAAAGTAAACGAGAAGTCTGGGGAGTGTGAGAGAGGAATAGTCTGTGAGGAACATGGCAGTGCAAAAGTGAGAAAGACAGAGAGAAGAACTGCAGGAGAGCCAGTGTAGTACTGAATATTAGTTATCATAGATGGTGTATCTGTGTTGCTAACTCTGCCTCCACACATTGAATCATGGCGAATGAGGAATAGCTTTTTAACATGTTAGTAACTGATACAGTAACACTTATGTGCCCACATTGAAGGTGCATTACAGCCTCCTCCATTCTCTATTCTTCCATTCTCACACAGAAAAATAAATAAATAATAGAGGGTCTATTGTGTGACCTGAGAAGCAGAAACGAATAAAAGAGAAAGTGAGAGAGAGATAGAGAGTGTGTGAGTGGGAAAGGATACACCAAGGATTTCCGTCACCTGTCAATCACAGCCATTACAAGATGACCGGAAGCAAAGGTCAAGACACACGCTGCGTGTAGAGTGACCTCTAGAACATGCAGCCGATGTTTTTAGTTTAGGCCTCGAGAGAGTTTTTCTGGTGTTTCCTCTACAAAATAAAAAAAATGATTTCCTTATTTCTATTTTATCCACACTTTGTATCTGCTACTAATTAAATCTTATTCCTCTACTGTGTATTCACTTGTTTAAAGGAAAACATTTTAAGACCTTGTGTTGCTAGTGCAAGTAATTTAATAGATGAAAATATTTTATATATATAAGGCTCCCGTCACACTCAGCCCGTTCCGGCTATGTCCGCAAAATATTTGATGAACGCAGTAAGAGCTTGTATAATGTGGCAGGGACGCCATGTTCTCCCTGTACTTGGTGGGTTTCTGCCAGGTACTCGGGTTTCCTCCCGCAGCCCAACGTCATGCAGATTAGGCAAATGGTCGTTTCCCATTTGCTTGTAATGTGTGAGTGTGTGTGTGCATGTGCCCTACGATGGATTGGCATGCCGTCCATGGTGTACCCTGAATAGTGCCCAGGGTTTCCTGAGACAGACCCTGTACAAGATAACTGATACAAAAAAATTATTTAAAAAAATCTTATGCATCATTGCAATAGTAACTTTATTTAAAAAAGCACTTTATTAAAAAAAAAATCAAAGAAAGTAATCACAGAACCCCATTGAAATTTAAAATTATTACATATAAAGTTTGAATTGCGAGTTTTACTGCTAGAATCCTTAATCTGTCGATGACAGCAGATACTTGTATTACTATCTACTGTACATAGCAAGCTAATTTGGTTCTGTATATAGTTATGACTATGTTGTGTGGCTTCAGATCTCCACTATATTTAATGCAGGTAGTTTTAAACATTTGACGGTTATGTGACCTCAAATTTACGCCAGTACTGTATGTGCCTGATGCTGATACTCAGTGAGGACATCAAAAAAGCTCTACATGTATATGTGTGCCAGCTAAACTGTATTCTCTCAAAGGCAGAATGAATCACACTTGAGGCATTAATGAGAAAAGTGCTGAAAAAGTATGATTTGTTTGGGTGTGACCCCAATCCGCGCTCAGATCATAAAGCTCTAAAGAAGTCAGGTCCAGCTAAAGCTCAGAGGAAAGGCTGATTACAGCCACTTGACTCATTTTGAAACTGAAAACTCTCAAGTTTTTAATTCCGTTACTCATCTATGAACTCCCTCCCTCCCTCCTGAAGGATGTCAGATTTTGAGACAAACTTTATTGCGCATTTCATGTCTTTAGAGGATTTTGAAGACTTTGGGATTCTGACTAGGCTAGTTAGGGTGTCACAAGTTGTTTCCTCATTTAGGAAATGTTACAGTAAGAATGTCAGTGAGAACTGTGCTAAGAAGTAAAAGTTAATAGGTTCAAATGAGCATCATACTGTTGGCCCGGAGTTTTGGCAATATTAAAACTCCTAATAATTATGCAGCCTGGTTTATAAGCCTCTGTGCAGGACAGTCAACTTTAAGATAGTTGCAGTTGTACTAGTTGTAATGTCCCATAGCAAAGAAAACTGCAAGATGAGATCTCATGTTAATCTCTTCTTTTTCCACCTAGACAGAAATGAGTCGTCTTTGAGATTTGAATGAGATTTTAGACGTTTTCTCATCTTTTCAAATGTGTCTCAATATCTCTAAATCTCAGAGATAGTTCATATTCGTGAGACTCACATGCTGTATTTTTCCCCAAAGCAGTGTTTCTCCACACATAAAGTATACAGTACTTGTAAACAGTGCATGTGTGTTTTCTGATCTGTCGTGTAGTATTAAACTCATCATTACATTTAAAAAAAAGTGCACCACTATCGGAATGACAAAATGCAAAAAACTCACAAAAAGCGCATAGTATTATATATTATGTCCTTTGGTTTAAAAGTTATGTTTGCTAACAGAGAGGGTTTTCATCATATATTCGTCACTTTATTTTACTCTGCATAGTTAATGTATGCATTCTTCTTCTATCTTATTATTATTATTATTATTATTATTATTATGGTCACACATGATCTTATAAATCTGTTCTACTTCTTTGCCTCTATGATCCTTTTTAAATTTAAATCTTCAGAAATTAGGACTGGAGTAGCTGAACGGTGTTTAGGTAAATCTATCATGCTTTAATACATTTAGTTGTTCCATTAGATACTAAGCAACTCCAGGAGCTGCAGACATTGGACAAACGTGTTGAACATCCACCACAAGTGTGAACTGTAAATTTATTAAACAATAATAATTCTATATTGTATTTTGCACTTTTAAGTTTATTCCATTAATGTATTTATTTTTACACATCGGTTCGATCTACAATTTAGTAGTAATAGTAAACTGTAATATTTTTAATATCGTTAACCTGGTGGTTTTAATGTGGTGGTGGACACTGACTAGCTGGCTCATCGCTGTATGTTGTTAATTGAGGATTTTTCATATGTTCAATAAAACTATAATATTTCATCTTTCAGCTTTAATCTCATTATGGTACACATTATTATGTACAGCTCACATTTATCAAATGTTTCTTAAGTAAGTCTCAGGTTATATCTCCGTTGTGTCTCTTTGTTTCTCCTAAGTCAGCTTTAGGATAAATAGAAAAGACAAAGTCAAGCTTGTAATAAGAAAGCTCAATTATGTCTCATGAGACTAGAAAAACATCATTCTGAGCAACAAAAGTTTGCTATGGGATCTAGCTGTCTGCACGCCTGACCTATACTTTGCAGATAGCATAAAGCTAATAATCAGGTCTGAGAGATAGAACTTGGGAAAGTGGACTGATATATTGTATAGACTGTGTGGAAAAATGTTAGAGAGCACTTTTTTTTATTACTAACTTCTTATTACTATGTTCAGCTTGCAAGTTTGTCAACAGACAAGAATGTCCACCAGCATTAATAACGACACTACTGACAATGCAGATGTTTGTGTGGCTTACTTCTGATGGAGAGCTTCTGACCAGTCCTCCACAGGTTCTGTGTAATGGCTGACCATGAGTACGTATATGAGACATGATACATTGGCAAAAATAACCAATATGGCTTGAGAAATTAAACATTTGTAATGTAATTCATGCCAGTGTGGCTGTTTGTACCTGGGTAAGTAAGCTATCTAGTATCAACAGGGCCGAGGATATGGACCTGGTTATCCTACTGTCAGGATTCTTTCGTATACTGTATGTCCCCCGTTTTTGTGACTTTTCACATCAAACATTAGAATAGGAAAAAAAGCGATCTTTGTGACTTTAACCATGAAATTTAGTTTTTTTTTTAGTCCGGCCTGCAATACAGATTTTCTTTTTTTCTGAGCATAAATAAACATTTATATATGAGAGAGAGAGAGAGAGAGAGAGAGAGAGAGAGAAGACATCACAGTATGAAGCTGTTCTTTTGCCAGGGAAATTGCTTTATATATGGTGCCAGGGATGCATCACACGTGTGTTGGCGATTAATTCTGTACTGAAATATACTTATATATTCATAGACTGTTAAAGTAACATTATATGTACAATTCAAGTTAACATATAATCACACAAACATGAAAATAGCACCCACCGCAAGATTGTTCACTAACTGCACGATCCCACTAGTAGTAGAATGGAAACTTTGGTTTGCGCATATGCAGTGAGTGTATGTAAAACGGATTCACAGGTAAGATGAATTTATAGAACACAGGCTGAAAACCTGGGTGGTCAAACGGAGTTATGTGATTATTGTTGCCGCGTCTGATTGGTGAAATGGTTTGAAAAATAACGAGTCGAGTGTAGCCGAATGTAGCGGAGTAAGAGTAGCGCTTCTTCTTCTTCACAAATTTACTCAAGTAAAAGTAAAAAGTATGGTGCAGTAAAACTACTCATAGAAGTACTTTTTTTCAAAAATTTACTCAAGTAAATGTAACGGAGTAAATGTAACTCATTACTTCTATATGTGTTTCATCTGTGACTTGTGACACCAGCTCATGATTGGCTATTGGCTTAGGTTGAAGTATGACACTCCATCCCCCGTGAGAGCATAGCTACTCCGGGGTGACTTTAGTGGGATTCCAACACATGATCTCCATGTTTCATTTTTGCCATTGATGATCAGTTCACGTGCTTGGAGTGGCAAATTACCAACCAGGTCCTAGTGTGAACTTGTGAACATGCTGAAATGTAGGGTCATTCTCATGCGCCAAACTGCTGTATCTCAGTAACCTGTTCATGTGAAATGCCAGGGTCAGACAGACAACACAGACAAAACCATGGCCTGTTTGGACAGAGTGGTGCTATTAATACACTGCTTGTACAGTCTAGGACACACTGCAGTGTAACACTGGAAAAGCTTATTGCTCTATATTTGGCCAGTCAAGCACCAACACACCCTGGTCTAAAGCAATTGTTTCTAGTCTGTCTGTTGTGCCTCATTATACTGAACAGTCTGCATAGGAGTCATGAGACTCTCTTCATGACTGACTTTTAGCCCTAGTGCTTCTGCATATGAGACAAGCAGCTTTGTCTGGCTCATCACCTGCTGTTGTCTTCTCAGTAGCCCAGCGTTCTGATAAGGGAGTGTGCACAGATCCTGGCACAGGAGAGGCTCTACAGTGATTTGCATACAATTTGCGAACACAATGTGCGATAGTGCTAACACTAAGCAAAAGGTATATCAGTCCTGAAATTGCCTGTTTCTTATAACAATTAGAATGTGGAAATGGTCAGGCCTATGAAACCTACAAGTAGTGTTCGTTCCCTGTTTGCCGTTTGTCTGGTAGCTTTAGTGTACGTTAATGCAGTTTAACACTTTGTCCATCTGCATCCATGCCTGGCAGAACAAACAGCTCACCATCCTGCCCTGAAATGTATTTCACAATTCACACCGTACTCACACAATATGAATAGATGATTAATTTATACACCCTCCTACACTCTGACATAAACAAAAAGGCCATGTGTTTGTTCTAAGCACATAGTCAACCACTGTGTGAACGGTAATTATTCAAACACGAGCATTACTGTATATTTGTGTCAATGTACCTTATGATAGTATAGATTTAAAAAGGACAAAATTAGAAAGAAGCAAAGGATTAGAGCAACATAATTAACATCATGGAATTAATTTAACAAAACAAAAGGGGAGATAGCGGCACAGACAGTGGCATTGTGGTTAGAGCTGTCGCCTTGCACCTCCAGGATCCGGGTTTGATTTCCGCCTCGGGTCTATGTGCATTGAATTTGCATGTTCTCCCTGTGCTTGGTGGATTTCCTCTGGTTTCCTCCCACAGTCCAAAAACATGCAGATTAGTGCCAAATTGCCCCTAGTTTGTGAATGAGCATGTGAGTGTGTCTATGTGTGTATGCCACACGATAGATTGGCGCCTCGTCGGCTCGACGCTCCAGGCCCACTACAATCCTGTATCCAGGATAAAGCGGTTTAGAAGATGAGTGAGTACTCATCTTCTATACCGCTTTATCCTGTATACAGATGATGAGTACACACTCATCTTCTATACCGCTTTATCCTGTATAAAGGATTGCTGTGGGCCTGGAGCCTATCCCATGGCATTTCACATGAACAGGTTACTGAGATACAGCAGCTGGGCCCATGAGAATGAGCCCAGCCTTTCAGCATGTTCACAAATTGTTAGCGACACACTTGTATGCCACAAGTGTAGTATTTCTCACTATGGTGTGAAGCACACTTCCATCAAACAGGAAAATAGAGAAATTATATAGGAAAATAGAGCAATTTCTCAGTGATTAAAAGACAGAAGGTATGATTGCATGGTCCATTTTTTTTTATTACACTAATTATTCTGAAAAGTTAAATCAACAGAGTTTATAATGCGATGTATTTCTTAGGCTTAAATATTGTGAAAACAGGCTCAAAGGCTTGGAAAAAAAAAAAACCCAACAACTTGTTTTTCTTTTTCAGGTGTAAATATAGTTGTCCTTTGGGACATAAAAATACGACCTGTCTTCAGTGGATGGGTTTTTGTCAGAAGTGTCCTTACAGTTGCACACGTAAACTGACATATACTGCAGCTGCACTGACATGTCTGGCTTTCTGTGTCACATCTGATTTCACATCAGAGAGTTTCTAGCTCGTGCCCTTTCTTAGGGAGAGCGCGCTGAAAAGTGCCCATTACCTTTGACAGCCAAGAAATCACTCAGAGTATCCTGGGCAAAGTTGCTTGCTACTCATGGACATGGGTAACAAGCTTGAAACATTGTGTCATGAACAGTAATTACCACGACTGAGGAGAGGGAGGGAGAGAGAGAGAGAGAGACAGACAGATGGAGAGAGAATCCATGTTTAATCCGTAGTCAACACTGTATAATACTATTAGCATAACATTTTACGTTGTGTATTACGTGTTCCTTTTCGTCCACATCAAATCCTCCATGCACAAACTATTTCTCTGTGTCTGCTCTTCAGCAATACTGTACAATAACCAACAAGTGAGCATTTGGTCCTGCTTCCATTTTGACCACGGCGTCTCTTGGACTCATTACTCTTCCTACCTGACACTCCTTTAAAATGATGAATGCAGAGATATTGAATATTAGTCCCTGCGCTAATGCACATTTATTCACGCTGACAGTCTAGACAGGAGTTCCATTACACTCAGGTCAGATGTGTGAACTGGACATGGAAGAAGAAAAAAAAAAAAAAGTGAAATGCTAATACAGCGAGCGAGCACTGAACAGAGCTTCCTCCAAGGTCCACTCTATTATTTAGTAAAAAGCTGGGAGTGTGCTGAAGACTTTCTGACCAAGATGGAAAGGAAAAAGAGAAATGATGAACAACCATCCTATTTACACAGTGTCGGGTCCATCAGCAAAGTAAAAAATTAGACATCCTTTTCACAGAGCAGCTAGTGAAATGAGATCCGATGCGGATGGGTTGCCATCAAATGCAAATAGCACTGACTGTAAATTGGTCTGAGATCTTTCAGAGCAGAGGCACTTGTAATGCCCGAAAAACAAACAAACCATGTTAGAGCAGTTTAAAAGAAAATTGTTACATGTCACGGCACTATATTTCCAAAACTATGTTGAAATGTCTGAAACAGATTCTATTTAAGAATGCACTTTAACGCATTTGGTTAGGATTATGATATGCAGGACTGTGCAAAAGTCTTGAACCACCCCTGATTTCTTCATATTCTTCATAGTTTGCTTCCAAAGAGCCAGACTTTCTTATATTTTCAATGTAGCCTTGATAAATAGTTCTCCAGGCTTCCTAAAGGACATTTTTGGCAAGTTTTTGGCTCCCATTTTTCAGGGAAATATTTTTTTGTTTAAGCTCACTGGGTTTAAGTTCACTAAAGCAAAAAAGCAAAAAAAAAAAAAAAAAAAAAAAATATATATATATATATATATATATATATATATATATATATATATATATATATAAATGTTTGATGTCCAGTTTATAAAAGGGTTATATCAAAATTAATTTTATGTTTTCTTTTTAATCACCTGCACTTTTTTTTTTCATGCACATTACAATACAATACAATACAAGATCACCTTCACATCCATGACCTAGCATATTTGCACTGGCCACTGCCAGCAAACACTTCCCGACTGTACAGATCATAATAACATGTCCTCCCCTACTGTTTGCTCTTTAAACCGGAAACCGCTCTATGGTGCGTTAATATGCAAATCAGCTCATTACATTCAAACACCAACCAAGTATGAATGGGATCAAAAATCTCATCAGGATTAAAGAGGCATAAATGGTACAGTGTCGTGTGTAAATGGAATCCTATAGTCACTAATTTAATCAGGTAAAGGAATTCAGGCTTATAATGACAAATGGGAAAGAGGAAGGAATAAAAGGAGAACAATTTATTGTGCAGATTAAAAAATATGAAGATTATTTTAAAGAAAATAATGTCAGTTTCAATATTCATTAGTAGTCATTAACACGCATCCCTTCATCTTGGCACTGGAAATACTTGACCTGTACTCTGTACATACATTGCAGACACAAAGATCTTTAAAGGTACCTACTGTAGCATCAGGGCAATAAAATTTCACCGTAATTAAAGAAGAAGGATTTTCCTAAGGTACCACACCTCATTCAGTGCCAATTACTGACCAGCTCAGAATACACCATAATGATCCTGTTATATGAGCGAACGTGGGACAATATTAAACTTTCATATTACAATGATTAGCACAGTTTATGCCATTACCAAGTTATTTTTTATTACTTTGTGTTTATCCGCAGTTGTTCTCAGAGGGCATAATTTGAACCATCAGCATTTTAAGCTTTATACCTATGAGGAGGTGTGATTCAGCCCTTTATGGTTTTCCTTCAACAGCATGCCAAGGATTATTTCATTTATTATTTCAATGTTTGGAAATATTACGTTTTAACAATTTATAGTTACATTTATACTTTCGGGAATGTCATTAATCATGTAACTTAAGAGCATATTATACTGTAAGTGTATGCTTTACCAGCCTCAATTCTCTCTTTTGAAAAATGGACTATCACTTATTTTCTATGCCCCTCATCCTGTACAAAGTTGCAGGAGGGAGACTCAGTGCACGAGGTAGCGTACACCCTGATCGTACAATCCTTGCTTATCAGTTTAAAAATGCCCATGGGAGGAAACCAGAATATACAGAGAATACCATCAATGCACAGGGAGAACACACAGGAAGGAATTGAACCCTCCACCCTGGAAGTGCGAGGCCACAGTGCTAACCACTTAAAGGATACCAAAAAAGAAATAAATAAATGAATAATATATTAAAAACACAGCTCAACAAGTTTCTGAGAAACTGATATGCTTAAGTTGCCTGTGGTAGAAAACCTAAATGCACAGCTTTAACTCTGACTGTTTCAAAGCACTGACCCCAGACACCAGACACCCCGTCCATAAATGGTAAATCGATTTAACCATAAGTGTAACCCAAAATGTTTTAGGAACTGCATTGTTCTAAATAATGCAAAGTTTTTTATGAACTATATTAACAGTGTATCGTTTATGACTTCATCACATCTTGATGTTATATGTGACATTAATAATGCAGCAAATGGCTTGATAAAACTAAAATTATAATAATGTTTAGACCCTGGATAAATGCGAATAGGTAGGTTAAGTACTACATGTAGGTTAAGTACAGGTTAAATCCCAGAAACGCTTACAATCCTTACACGAGTGTAGGGCAGTGAAACATCACATGGAACACAGCAGGTTTATGACACACACACACACACACACACACACACACACACACACACACACACACACACAGGCAAATTAATGTAATGGAGGTTACAGACTCCCTGTCTTTCTCAGAAACATTCATTTCTGTCTTTCATGTCCAGAAGGAGATTTTTGATGCCTATTTTCTATCCATGTTTTTTCCTCTACCAAACTGGGTTCCATCATGAGGTGCAGCATCTCAGTTCCCCTAAGGCTTTCATCATACACTCTCTTGCACTAAAAGCTCACCCCCTGCATGAAGAGCAGGAAATGCCATTTCTGTCGTAAACAGCACAGATTAGGCAAAGCCATGTGCTGCCACAGAATCAGGATAAGTAAGAAACAGGTTGCTAGTTAGCCATCGGACTGCACAAAATAAATGCCAAATTAAATTTTCCCTTTGTCCTTTGTAATAATTTTTATTCTCAAAATGACCATGTTAAGGTTGAGAATGTCAGGACATGTTAAGCGAAATGCGGCACATAGCAGAATAGGAATAAATAAACAGTGGTGAGCCTGTGGTTAAGGTTTTGTGCTGGTGACTGGAAGGTTATACACTCAAATCCCAGGAATGCCACAGTGCCACTATCAGGTCCCTAATTTGCCATAATTCCTTTATGCATATGCGAAATTTCTGTGGTTAGAGCTACATTAATATGAATACTTTCAAAAACAAACAACGAAGAAAAAAAAAAGCATTGTGTACGTTTATACTAATGTAAATATCATTCATACTTGTGCTTGGAGTCTGGTTTTTTTTAAAATATGGCTAGTTACACAAGGGCCTGAATCAAGAAAGAAAACAAATAAGGACATTTCAGGAATTTGATTGAAAACCATCCAATGCATTATTAACATGTGGAAAAATAGTGCTGAACCATCGACTAAATGCCATAAGCTAATCTAAAAAAAAAGCTTTACTGTACTTCACTAGAGACCATTACGATTAGCTGTGTACGAATGGAAGAGGGTCATGTGGTCTGCAATGCACCATAATGCATAGTGGCCACTGTACAAGCTTCTGGAGGCAGTATCATGATCTGGGGTTGTTTCAGTTGGTCAGTTCTAAGCTCAGCAAAATTATGTGGCAATAAAATGAATTCAGCTGATGGCGTAAATGTCCCGAATGACCAGGTTTTAAAAAAAAAAAAAATAAATAAAAGATCTTGGTTGGTTTTACTCCTTAAAATTGGGTAAATGCAGGGTTAATAAACTGTCTTGTCACTGAAAGTGTACTGCATTATGGTTTGTTTTGAAGTTTGAATTTGGATTTATTTGACACAAGGAATTAAATGGATCCTAGTTATGGTTATACTGTTCTGACTGTTTCTTTCTTTTTGGTATGAAAGTTATTGCTGGAGAATCACTGCTGTCACACTCCACCTGTCTACTCTCAGCCTTGTTCATACCGGGTCACACTGTGTTCCCATAAAGGTGATAGAAGGTAATCTGTTTCTAGTGTTGTTTTGGAGCAAGGTGTTTAAGAAGTAGAATGTTCTCTAACTACTGCACTTACACAACTGGTAATTATTGCTACATGCCACCATTTGGGAAAGGCACGGGTGGAATTAACATTTAACACTGAAATGTTCAGTCTGTATATATTCCACCAAAATGCTTGATACGGCCGAGATACGAGACCGAGAAATGGTGAGCTAGACTCTATACTGTACCTGTCTCTCTGACAGCCAATATATTGAAGTAAATCAACCGTATCTTCCATTAAGCAACTTATTGCTGCTCTTTATGTGTTACATTTATGTAAGTTGAATGATAAGTCTCCTGTTCCTTCACTTGGTTTGATGTGCACTACTGGCAAGGTAGACTCTGTGTCTGTGGACAACAAATTGGCATTCTCAGATTCCCGTGGTATTTCTTTTTAGGTTTCTTATTCCCTTTATTCATTTACTCTGCTTTTACTGTGTCTATAGCCGTGTGAACGGTGTCCCATGGCGTTTTATTTAATGCACCAACCTGAATATAAGGAAGAGATGAGAATGAAGAAAACCGAGTGCACTCTTCCAATACGCCGATGAATTTCTCTATCTATCCTGTCATGTTTGCTATCTGAGAGACACAGTGATTGCTATAAAATCTACAGTTTTGATCAAACACCCACCGGCTTCAGATGACCCATGAAACACCTTCGCTTTCATGGTTACACAGTCAGTGATAACATCCATATACTGGACAGAGAAGATAAACAGCGTGAGAGAGGAGTCAAGGAGTCTGTCTGGTTCAAAGCGGAACAAACCGTTCCCGAAGACAGGGGAGTGCTAACATCCTTACACCTCCAGACGCCAGTCTCATGTAAACGAAACAAACTGCATTCTGGTACTGTACACACACTGTTTACTGTAATTGTATTTGTTTACTGTACTTTGCTTATTGCGTTGGAGCTTTGTTCACACACATTGGTACATGTGCACTTCATGGTCCTACATTGTGGTCTAATTTAATTATGTGTAATCGAACGTACCTCTCATGTAACATCACTGTCATGGCGGAACGTATTTCGATTCGTCTCATCTGAAATGACAATAAAAGCCACTCGACTACTGTTTATATTGATGGGCACAGTTGACGGGCACCATTTATTAGTGTGAGACAGAAATTGCTATATCCACTCATGAGCGATTTTAATAAGAACACCTCTGTACTGTACACCTCGTCATTCATGCAACAATTTAATCAGCCTATATACACATACGCATAAATAGGAAAACCAGGTCATTCTGCAAAACCCATCACCGTTCCTCAATCACTGTTTCCACCTTTGTTCATCACACATTTTGTTTATCCAAAGCTTTAGTATTACTTTCATAGTTCGTTCTTTTAACCACATGTTTTGAGGAGCCGCAACAAAAATCTTCCTCTGTTTGCACAACTCTATACTGACTATAACGTTAAAAAAAAAGTCTTTTTTAGAACTAGACAGGTTGCGGAATCATTTGTTGCGAACACTACGCTATCTCCCACCTACTCTTTATTCACACCTCAACTTTTACACCTCAGAAACACACACAGTCATGGGCTGCATCTCAACCCACCTACTCCGGTATTTAACAGTAGGCTGTGTCGAAATAGTTCACCATCTGTGGTGTCTTTAATTTAACGAGCGATGTTAGTAAGCCGAGCAGGCATTATCCATGATCAAACTCTGTTACTATAAACATTCGCTCTTGACTGTATATGACTGTGTTTGTCAGTGTGCCAGACGACTACACCGCAATAATGCAGCATAATGTAGACGAAGACATTCTGCCTACTGTCTGTGTTCCCTACTATTAAGTACGTAAAATGATGCATTAACGTGGCTGAAACAGAAACAGCACCATTTCAACAACATGCCATTAATAATGTTTTTTTTATTTTTATTTATGGTTCAGCTTTAGCTCAAATTTAATATTGGCAATAAAACCATAGATGGAAACCACTGTCATGTTTACCTTACTTGTGGGAATGGACCGAAATGGTTCTTTCCTACATGATAAAGCATTTCAATTGTTTGCTGAAGGGAAAGTGCCTGCAGTCTGCAGTGCAATTGAAAATAACAGTAATGGGTTATTCAAAGGCAATTTCTCTATAAAAAGGCACCTGGTAGAATTGCCTGGATGGAAAAGTATAATTATTTATACAATTTATACCTACAGGATGTCTAAAGTGATACTTAAATATTTTATCTTGATACTGGAATAATAATTATGAAACATTTTTTTTAATGTATTGGGTTTTATTTTATTTATTTATTTTTATTTACGTTAAGAGAAAAAACAAGCTGCACTGCACTTTTTCTGTTTTTTTTTTTTTTAATCCAGACCAGGTGAGCATAAGAAACATGTGGCACTTACATTATTTACAGTATATTTGCTTTAAATTCCGATTATTTAAACTGTGTATTGGTTTAGATGATCATACATTTATGTGCATTTCAAAAGATGATGTTCCTCATGCTGTGAAACAATAACCATGACAACAAGCCTAAATACGAGTATTTGTGACGCAGAATTTGAATTAAGGTTAATTAAAGAGTGTATATATATATATATATATATATATATATATATATATATATATATATAAAATACTAACAGTAAAACCGCCTACAGTAGGTTCCTAGGCTATGAGTTCCCATTAGGCCACTGAAGCATGATTCCACAAGACCTCTGGGGGTGCGCTGTGGTGTCTGGCACCATGATGTTGGCAGCGGAGCCTTTGGGTGCTGTGGGATGGAGGGTGGGGCCTCCATGGGTCGGGCTTTGCCTGCTGTACCCTGTGTGCAGTGGGCTGTGGTGTACTGGGTGTTCTCTTGCCTTTCCTCTGTGCCCAGCAATGACCTTGTGGCGATTTATGCTGCATTGGCATTTTTGTGAGATCGGACCAGATAGGCTGGCCAGGTTAGGTTACGGCTGATCAGTGTATTTATGCAACAGAGATTTCATGGAAATAATTAATGTACAGAAAAGGAATAGATCTGGTATAAGTGATCACTAAAGAATTCTGTCTCCTCCCAGGTTAAACACTGATAAAGGTAAACTGCATGTTTCAGACTGGAGTCACAACCTGTCATGCTGAATATTTTAATGCCTTCAGATGTATCTATTTTTATTATTATTATTATTATATATTTTTTGGTGAAGTCCTTATTAACCAAAATATCTCACAACTCCTTTGCATTTTTCATGTCCATTAGTTTGCTATATGTTGAATGCTACTGTATAAACACTTACTGTTAATTATTGCTGATGTAGTCAGGTAGAATTTATATGTTAGTACGTTTAAACATTTTTAAGAATACTCTATAAAAAATACACATGCTAATAGTTACAATTTATGTGAATAAAGATGAGCAAAAGAATTTGGACTCTCCTGGTTGGGTCTAGCAAAACACAATATCACATAAAAAAGAAAAATCATAAATGACGGCATTATAAATCGTTGAGTTTACTAAGGTAACATTTCAGGGACATGTGTGTAACTTGCACACCTGCACACTTCTTGTTATTTTCTGCCTAATTTAGTATTCCCTGAAAGTAAAACCCACACCAGAAGAATAGAAAGACACAGATAAGCCAAGCAGCAGCCTGGAATTGCTTATTTTTACCAGATATAACCCGGGATGAAATACAAAATACATCCCCAGCAGTTACTATGTGTTGCTAAGAAAAACCCCTGCCACTGATCGTTTTCAGTGCTTCTTTTCTTTTTGCTTTCTGTTGTTTCTTTTTGTCTTGATTCTATGATGAAATATAGCACTTGGTGAAAGTTGGGAGTTTTTCAACGATACGTGGCTCTCGTGGGCAAATTTGACCATTGCTGCCATGCTTGATTGGACATGTACAAATTTCGCACTCTGTGTGTGTGTGTGTGTGTGTGTGTGTGTGTGTGTGTGTGTGTGTGTGTGTGTGTGGTTGTGTGCGTGCTCAGAGTTTCTTATAGCTCAGATCAAACACAGGGCTGACAGTGAGTAAGAACAGAATATACTGGAATGATGAAGTTACCATTATTAAACACAGCAGAGGTTTGCAATAATGTACGCTGCCGATTTAGCAATTAGCAGTAATATTAAAAAATATATACAGTACACAGGTCATACTGTATGTTAGTAAGCATTTTTATAAATCTATAATGGAAATATGTTTTAAAGGACAAAATACTGAACTAAACAGTAGGTGGCATGGTGGCTTAGTGGTTAGCACCGTTACCTTGCAGCTCCAGGGTCCGAGTTCAATTCCTGCCTCTGTGTGCATGCAGTTTGCATGTTTTCCCCGTGCTTGGTGGGTTTCCTCCAGGTACTCTGGTTTCCTCGCACAGTCTAAAGACAAGCAAGTTAGGCTAAATAGCGTCCTCCAAATTGCCCGTAGTGTGTCAATGAGTGTGTGAGTGAGCGAGTGGAGTGTGTGCATGTGTGACCTCCGATGTATTGGCACCCTTTCCAGGGTGAAAGTCTATATGAAAAATCAACTCTTAGTGTCAAATCTAACAAACAACAAAAAAAAAACCTTAGTCAATGAACCTAATGATCCCAGTGAAAAGCTAAAGCTCTATAAGCCTACAGTACCAGTCAAAACATGCACCACTCATTCCTGCATATGTGACTCTTATGCTGAACTGATTAGACAGTTCTAAAATATTGTTTTATTGACTCATGAATAAAGGGAAGAGTGAAATTCTGTGATGGCCCCACTTCAGATGGAAAGCAGTTCCTGTAATGTTGAGACTAATCAATGCCACCATCTCCAGTAAACTCAAGGAGGGTCAATAAAGAACTGTGATCTAATGCTGGATAATCACATTTCACAAGACCAAACCATTCCTGATTCAGAAATGGAGCTTTAAGCATGGGTCTGAACTACAGAGGGCTGAATCAGAGCTCAATGCATCCTGCTGCCATTTATGATCTTATACCATGTGCAACACAAACCATTTATTTACCGTTTCTACTTTATAACATCTAAAATTACAGCGCCATCCAAAAAACCACCCAATCACAAAACATGTTGATCCGATTCTGACAGTTTTGGATTTTTGCTATTAATTAACAAAATATTCCATCATGTGGTACATTTCATTATTTACCAGTTACATCTGAAAAAAAAAAAAAAAAAAAGCACAGACGTTTGTCAAATCTGACTGAAATCCCTATTAATGACATGTTTGGTAGATTGAAAAAATATTTTCTCTGGTTCAGGCCTTTAATTATGTATTGCTTATTGGGTATCTGCATATTTATTATCGCATCAGTACATCAGATTTTAATGAAAGGACTTTTAAAAACATTCATGTGTTCAACATCTAGCAGTCTGAAATCAATCAATTTGATTTTTTACCCTAATGTGACACTGTCTGAATGCAGAAATCTGATGTTTTTTAGATCGGATCTGAGTCACTTTCATATGTGGTCCTAGATTGGATACATATCCGAGAGGCAGCGATGTGATTTGAGTGAGAGAGGGCAAATCAGAATTTAATTTTGACATTTTACTCATTTGCGCATGCATGGGGCACTCACTGATGTCATTCAGTGACATCAGATTTCATAGAAGTGCTCAAACAGATAAAGCGAGCCGTCTGGCTTTCTTCATTTTTCTGGACTTCAACAAATACACCCGACTAACTGCCTGCCGTCCTCCAGCGCAAAACCCCAATAATGTATCAATGTAGGCATGGGTGCTGTAAAGACGAGTCCACATTAGAGACAGATAAAAGTCAATTGTAATAATGAATGCGAACTGTTATGACATGCAAATCTGATCTGACCAAAAAAACATACCTGAGCAAAATGGTTTGTAATGCGAACATTGCTTTATATTGTTCACAGTTGCAGTAGTAGGATGACTACTGGTCATTAGGTGTCATTAGAGAGGTTCTGAAAGGTGTATGTGCACGTGTGTGTTTGTGCGCATGTGTGAAAATCGTCCTATACAGTAGCCCCCTCCCTCCTACTCTATCGTCTTACTTCCAAGATTCTTATAAAAGGTAAAGTGCAGATTATTTTTTGTAGATTAACTTTATATTTTGTATGAATTATTTTCCAGAACAAATTATGCTTGCAATTTAAGGTTTAACTGAATTAAATGAAACTCATTTAGGACGCGCATTTGAGTTTGTCAATGAGGCAAAGCTCCTGCCACACTTGTTCCCGGGGGTGCACAGAAAGTTGTGGTGTGCATTTGTTATTGGAAATTTTTCTCTCGATGGAGGAAAACGTATTCATAGTTTAGCATTATTTCCACTCATACAGAAGTGCTCATGAAGGGGGACTGAGCTTAATAATAAATGTGGGAACGCATTCCCATAACTGTCCCATTCCCCCGATCTTCCACCACCTGATGCCTATTCATGGGGAATGTTGTGTTTCACAGTGAAGCTCTACCAAGAACTGTGCCTTCATTATGCAAGCAAATTATCTCCTTTTGCATGAGTGTGCAGCAACCTTTGTTCCAGGAATCCAGGTTAAGAATCTGTGTGAATGATATGAACACTGTCTACCATATTACTGTGTATGTTAAGTTTTTATTTTCAGAAGAAATAAATTCTCATATATACTTCTCATTATACAGACTGCTCATAGGCAGACTGTATAATGGCCGATATAGAAAAGCCGATCAGATGACGCAAAACTCGCGGGACAATTTTTTTGCGAGCTGCTCAAATGGCTTCACCGGTCTGGCAATTCTACGTGTTGTGTACAAGCCAGTTCCACGAGGCGGGAAGCACCCAAAGCATTTTAACACCACGAACCAGACATTTGAAGGTTAGTCACGTAAAGAACCATGAGCAGTTGGCTAGTGCTAAGAGAGCAGGAGAGTTCAGCAACTCGCGTGCCGCCACTCACTCAGCTGTCGGCAATACCCTATCTCCCCTGCACGGTGGCTTTAAATACGGTTCATCATGATTCACCGCGAGTTTAGCTGCTGTGATTACGTTTAAATCATTCCGCGCGAAAAAATAAACATGTTTAATTGTGCAAAAAACATTTTAAAATTTTTTGGCGGTTCTCGCGGATGCTTGTTGACCTTGCAAAACTTTCGACGACTCACATCCTACTTGTCTGTTATTTTATTTAATTTTATACAATCTACAGGAAAGTTGTATTTGTTAAGCTCTAAGCTGTTCCCAATTACTAACCAAACACAGGCTGCTATGTTTTAAGTTGACGTGTTGCACATGTTGCCTGCCAATAAATACAGTTGTCAATTCATGATATTCCTCTTCTTGTAATTTCAATACTTAATACAAATTGTTGTTAGACCCTGTAATCGGTGATCGGTATCGGACGACATAGCTTCTAGTGATCGGAGATCGGTGATCGTCCCCAAAAACACTGATCGGAGCGCCCCTAATTATATATAAAGTTATAATATACTAGTCATCATTTTCTATCCTAATCGAAGCATATGTAATTTCCCCCTGCTTTAGATTTTTGCAGTCAACTACTGTACATGATTTTGGTCAAACCAAAAAGTCACCATAATTTAATCATGTTACATCTATTATACAGCTCCACAGCAAGAGTAAGTTTGGAAAGTTGTAAGTTTTGACTTTAACTGTTCACGCCAGAAAATAACATTGTGTAGGCATGTGCATAGTGCCTGAAAAGAACATTAAAATATTCCCATCTTGTACAGAAAACAATTAAAAACCTGTCATCTCATATCAACCACCTCTCACCATCCTTACTCACGCATTGTAACCCTTTTGTTGCAATATCAAAATAGCACCATTACAAGTTTGATGCTGCAATAAAAAGATTAAAACTCGTTCACCATTTCTCATCCCAAAAATGTTTCTACTATCAATTCTTTAACCACCACTATGCATATCACGCTGTACTCCACCGCATCCCACATCTCAGATCTACAGTGAAAGTGTAGACTATTATTTCTGCTCTGTGTGTGTGTGTGTATGTGTGTATGTGTGTGTGTGTGTGTGTGTGTGTTTGTGTGTGTGCATGCGTTTTCATGGCCAAGAGTCTGAAGGGAATATTGTTGGCATGTTTCCGAATGAGCGAGGGGCCACGTGGAGGAGGTCATTGGAGAGCTGGAGAGATCAGTCGGGTTTTCACACAATCACACAATAATTGGCGAGATTGGTTTCTCTCCTAAGAGCTTACTGAGGCCCATAATGCATTGCAGCTACTGGCAGCAGACATTAGACAAAATGTTTGTGCGCTTTTCCTTTGCAGCTTTATAAGAAGAAAAAAAAAAAGCCAACAGTAAGGAAGTAAAGGGGTTCTAAGATTTTTAAAAACTCATATTAATGAATGCCTATAATGTTTACTGTTTATTCTATATAACTGGAAAGACATCTTGGAGACACGTCCATATCAATAAGCAATGTGACAGATGGGTGTGACAAATGTTTCTGAGTAAACATTGTAAAAGCTAACTATTTTTTTTTCAACCCTGTCTAAAGTATTAGCTTTGTGTTGGTGATAGCCTTAGGGTTTAAAAAGCAATATCTGAAGACCAATTTTATGGTGTTCATGAAAAATAGCTGATATTTCTTTAATAAAATGTAAAACCAGGAGAAAATAATGCACAGTGGGCATTTCAGGCTAGGGAGGGCTTGATGAGCTCATGGATGAACTCCCTAGTTAACCCTTTTGTTGTCTTTAGGGTCCAAAACGACCTGTCACTACGTTATGCATCATCTTTGTTTATACTTCCATAAAAGCTGTACACCACCAGGGTGGAGAGTAGAGATAGAGTAAAAAAAATTTTTTTTTAGATACATTTTTTTCTTTTCTATGATTGCATTTGAGGTAGGCAGCACGGTGAATTAGTGGTTAGCACTGTTGCATTGCACCTCCAGGTTCCGGGTTCAATTCCGTCCCCGGGGTCTGGAGTTTGCATGTTCTCCCCGTGCTTGTTGGGTTTCCTCCATGATCTCCGCTTCCCTCTCGCAGTCCAAAGACTTGTAGATTGGGCTGACTGGTACTCCAAAAAAGCCTGTAGTGTGTGAATGACCATGCGAGTGTGTGTGTTTGTGTTTGTGTGTGCCATGTGATGAACTGGCACCCCATCCAGGCTGTACCCCGCCTCGTGCACTAAGTCTCCTGGGATGGGCTCCAGGCCCCCGTGACTCTGAACACAGGATAAAGTGGTTTCTAAGATTGCTTAGAGTTGTGGGGAGTCGTAGCTCAGGCGGCAAAGGCTCTATGTTGTTGATTTGGAGATCTGAGGATCCAGATTCGAGCCTTGCCATCAGTGGGTTGCCACACCCCACAGTAATCAGCCAATGCATGCAGTGCTGGTCCCAAGCCTGGTTGGAAAAATGGGAGGGTTGCATCAGGAAGAGCATCCAGCAGTGTGGAAAAAAGGCCTGTTTCAAGTTGTTACAGTACGTGCAGATCAGATGTGAAACACTATGCAGTATGTACTGTATAGTTTGCAGTATGTATGAAACACTATGCAGTGCACTACATACAGTACACATATGCAGTAAATTTGCCAACAACAATAACTAATCCTCTACTTTCGTAAAGAAAACAATAATAACAAGTTTATAGTAATAAAAATGAGTGCTATTCCATGAATAAAGCAGTTTTCCTGCAAAATGAAGAGGGAGAGGACAGATATTGACAAAGTTTGTGATGACTGACAGAATGTTTCTTCAGACAAGACAGATTTGGGGTTTAAAATTCATTAATATGGCTTTATTTTAAAATATTAAAGGTTTAATAAACGTGGGTCATTTTTAAATCCTTAATGCAAGTGAAGTATACAGAATGTGAATACAGTAGGTTAAGACTCGAAGTGGTTAGAGTTGAAGCTCAAGTTTAAATGTAAAGAATCCTATAATTTGACATGACATGGCATGACAAAACTACTTTTGCACAGTAAAAAGAGCAATGAGCCAATGCATCATTGTTTTCTTTTTATATTATAAAGAGTATAATGGCTCCTTCAAGATCGGGGTTTTTCCTTTGTGGTCTATCAAAGGACTGGACAGGCCGCCGTGCTGAAATACACTGTAATGACTCATATTAACAGAAAGGATCATAAGATTAACTACAAAATGGATGGCTATTTATATCAGCCAGCATAGTCAGCTGTTTCCTTAGCTACAGCTGAAGTCAGAAGTTTACATACAGTACAGTACACTTAGGCTGAAGTCATTAAACTGTTTTTTTATCCACGCCGCAGATTTCATGTTTTTTTTTATAGTTCTATAGTTTTTCATGTCAGCCTGGACAGCTACTTTACTCCAACAACTGTTTACAGATTATTTCACGTATAATTCACTATATAACAACTACATTGGGTCAAATGTTCACATACAATCAGTTGACTGGGCCTTTAAACAGCTTAGGAAATTCCAAAAAGAGTTATGTCTAGTCTTTAGAAGCTTATTATATTCCAAATCCTTGAAGGGTCCACGTTCATCTGTACAAACAATACCCTGCAAGTATAAACACCATGGGATCACGCAGCTTTGACTAGACAGGAACATACAGTACTTTGGTATGAGAAGTACAAATCAATCCCAGAACAATAGCAAACGACTTTGTGAAGACACTGAAGGAAATGGGTACAAAAGTATATATCCATAGTAAAACAAGACCGACATCGACACAAGCTCAGCGAGGAACAACCACTGCTCCAAAACCGCCACAAAAACCCAGACTACAGATTGCAGGTGCACATGGGGATATGGAGAAATGTCCTCTGGTCAGATGAAACAAATACTTTACCTGTCTGGAATTACCATTACCATTGTTATGTCGGGAGGAAAAAGAGAGAGGCTGACAAACCAAAGAACATCCCAACTGTGAAGCACGTCAGTGGCAGTGGGGGAGCTTTACCCAAGATCGAACTGGTACTTCACAAAATAGATGGCATAATGAGAAAGGAAGCTACACAGAAGCAACATCTTAAGACATCAGCCAGGAAATGAAATGCAATGATCCCTAAGCATACTTCCAAAGTTTTGGCAGACAACAATGTCAAAGTGTTGAAGCAAACCTGACTCAGTAACACCAGTTGTCTGGAGGAATGGGCTCAAGCAACTTTTCATAGGAACCTTGGGGAAGGTGACCCTTTTTAAAAATGTTTTATCCTAGTTAAACTATTTACAGGCAATATTACCACATATTAACTAAGTGTATATAAACCTTTAACCCACTAGGAAGATGATAAAAGAAATAAGACATT
Organism: Clarias magur; assembly: GCA_013621035.1. NCBI lineage: Eukaryota > Metazoa > Chordata > Actinopteri > Siluriformes > Clariidae > Clarias > Clarias magur. Next base: position 3,464,898 of record QNUK01000013.1, on the reverse strand, counting down.
TACATTCTAAAATAAAGGTGTGATCCTAACTGACCTACTGTAAGACATCGAAGACCTACTGTAAGACTTTAGAGTTTAAATGTTAACTCGAACTATAGCACAAAATGTCATAGATCACACTGGCTGTTATTCAGCAACATTTAGATAAAAAAAAAAAAAAAAAGCACAGTTAATGAATCAGCTCCAGGTTTCACCCACAATTCCTTTATATCGACTGTAAAACACCCTAATTCATGCAAGCGTTGCAACAGTGAGTCAATACAAGGAAAACGCTCAGATGCTGTCAGAAGAAAGAAGCGGTGAAAATATAATTTCAGTTGAATCATGGTTGAGGTGCCTTTGTTTGAGTTTGCTACAGTATATATAAAGATGGTTATGAGTTATAGGAATGTGCTGTTCTTCTACTCTGGCTAAAGTTTGATTCATAGGGCACCTCAAACAGGATAGATGATGTCTGAACTCAAATTTCATTAAACCTGCATTTATAGAAGATAAATACTAACTAAATGCTACATGCTTGTCTATTGTTGAACGTGTCATACTGTACATAACTGAAATGATTTTCATCTCGGCAACACACTGACGCTTAAAAGTCAATTCCAAGCAGACATGAGGGTTACTGTATACACCTGCCATACTGTAGATACAATCAGATACATAAGAACAAATACATCAGAAAAGCATGTGAATTGACTACATGCAAATGCATAATAGACATTACAGATTAATTTTTTTATATTTAATAACGTTATATTTTATCATATTCAGCACATCAGATCAAAGTAAGGAAATATCTTGCTATCATTTAGTCATCTTTATGAAAAGTTTTTGTTCTCATCAGGGTTGCGGGAGGTCTGGAGCCTATTCTAGGAACACTATATGAGAGGCAGGAATCCAAAGAGATGAAAAGCAGAATGCATTTGGATTTAAATAATATATGCTCCACTGAAAGAAATGGGAGCTGCTTCCTCGAGTTATCATCATATATGTAGAAATTCCTGTTTATGCCCAGTTGTGTTACTGATTGGTTGATGGAGAGCTAATGTTTTGATCATTTCATGAATGACTTCTTTAATGCCTTGTATGTGTCTGGTGCTAAGAGAATTTTACACATTGCTAGCTTTACACGAACTACGTTCCACATTACACCCCTACAATCTGTTGCAACATGGTGCTGATGGTTATGATCTTAAACCCAGGACTGTCATCAAGCCACTGCTTCACTTCACTTAGATGCTTAGTGCTTAGATTGGATTTCGCTTCACCTGGAAGTCAGTGCGCATTGAAGTGCCTGTGAAGTGAATAAGTGTAAATGCCACACCATGTTTGCCTCATTTCTCAAAGTTTATTCCATATCACAGCTTTTGGTCTCGATAGCCTTAAGCTTTACTTGTACAAGAGGGCCACAATTCTCTCTGAACAAAAAGCTCTTTCTGTACAGTCTTTTGTCCTTGCCAGAACATATCTTTTTATATGCTACTATAGTCGGGTAGATTACATTAAATAAATATGCATCATTTCAATAATGAGAAAAGATAATGATCATCATTTTTCGGCACAACCTGCTGAGGTATGTTACCTCAGAAGGTTGTGTATGTATGTTATGAAAACCTAAGAAAAAAAAGAGCAATAAGTATTTTCCTTAATAAAACATCACATCATGCATTATAATAATTCTCTACACTTACACCACCGATCAACATAATATTTTATTTTCTACTACAGTATGCATGCAGTACTGTACTTGCAATGGAAAGAGAGCTGTAAGTTAATATCAGTATTAAGGCCAACCTAAGTATCATGGCATGAAGCGTGAGGCATTGAAAATCCTGGTGATTTTTCACAGAGGAGCAAGTGATTTGTATTCCCTGGTCGCTGCCGGTAGCCTTGGCATTTTTGTGAACTGCAGATTAAATTCTTGGAAGCTGGCTTTAATTCTGAAGCCAATATATCTTATAAATATTTCATCGCCTTGTACTCCCTAACACGACTGTGAGTGCTCAGCTGCTGTTTTCTCAAGGCTCAGGAGGGTGTAAAGGTTTGGCATCGGCTTGCCAGCCTTCCCTATTAAATAATAAGTCGTGATCTGACTTGGTAATCAACAGCGAACTCCATCTCCACTTGGGCAGGGGAATCAAAACAGTCATTTCTAAATAGGGGGCATAAATGATAGTCTAAATTCCTGGTCTGATATCAATGCAGCCAAACATCCTGGCTGTTCTGTAAGTGGCTGCTACAGCTTCTTATTTCCAAAAGATGTAATATTAAATGTCCTTTGTCTCTTAACGCAGCTTCACAAAGCTTACTACAAGTTGACGATTTCAAACAGAAATCTGCATTGCACTTAACATATTCAGATTAGGCAATGGTGATGATTTATACACAGATCAGCCTTAAAATTAAAACCAGTGACAACTGAAATGAATAACATTGATTATCTTGTTACACTGGCACCTGTCACGCAGAAAGTCAAGTTCTCAACTTGTGATGTTTCGGAAGCAGGAAAAGTGTGAATGTGACTAGGGACAGAATCAAGAGCGCCCAAGAGTCAATAATGCAAGCAGGGAATGTACTGTAAGCTAGAACCTCTGGTCCAATCCAATAAAAGTGCTATTGTAGCAGAAATTGCTGAAAAAGTGAGTGCTGTTTGTGAAAGAAAGGTGCAGTGCAATAGAGTTAGCTGTATATGAGGCTGCACAGCTGCAGACCAGTCAGAGTGCCCATGCTGACCCATGCCCTGCAACTAAAAGCATCTACAATGGGCATATACTGTAAGCATCAGGACTGGACTAATGGAACAATGGAAGAAGGTGGCATGGTCTAATGAATTACATTGTCTTTTACATTCTGTGGACAGCCAGGTGGTTGTGTATTGCTTACCTGGCAAAGAGATGGCACCAGGATGCATTATATCAAGAAGGCATTCTAGCAGAAGCAGTGTGATGTTCTGGGAAATCTTGCGTCTTGTCATTCATTTAGATCTCATTTTGACATGTACTGTATCATCTACCTAAACATTCTCACTGACCAAGTACACGAGTGTTCAAGGCTTTTAAAATTCCCAAAGTCCAATCTATGTAAGTTGTCTATCTTACAACTTACAGGACTTGGAATATCTGCTGCTTACAGCTTGGTGCAAGTTACAATCACGTGCGTTGTGGAGCCCATGCCTAAATAAGTCAGAGCTGATTTTTATGGCACAAGGGGGGGACCTACACAATATTAGGCTGGCGGGTTTTTAATGCTATTGCTTGATTGGTGTCTAAGATTTTATTATGGTGTATAAGAAATAAAAACGTTGAAATTCTCAAGGGTATCAGTGAGATCACATCAATACATCACACAACACAATAAGGATGGAGCCGGCTGTACTGTGCCTAAGCTTTACACATATGACAGGAGCTATAATCTTCTCTTAGTAAATCCAGCTGTGGTCATTTTTACCCCACAGCTGGATTTATATCTGGTTGTATAAATTATTATAATGTTATTTATAATGTTCCAAGGCTATAGATGCTTTGTCTTTCTTTTGAATGCGCAGAGTGCATGTTTATCTCCCATCTGTTTTCACTGAACATGGAGAACATGGAACAAGAAGACAAATAAAATCCCCAGTAATTTTTTTTTAGTCCAAAATCCAGTAGCCCAGTTCCCACATTGCCTTTCGAAGAAAATTCCCTCGTTGAAGAAAAGGTTGACTGTATGTATCATCAGCAGATCTGTTCGTTCAGAGCTCATGTCACGTGTATAATTATAGGCTCAAATGTTTTCATGACAAAAGGTGTGAAGACAAGAGCTCTGAAGTCATTGAGGCATAATGCTTTTAGTGATTTAAACCGAGAATAATCACTTTTCATTGGGATATTGGGACTAATCCAAAAACTTGCTTTTTCAAATTTTTGCAAAGTTTTAGACATTTTACCAAAAGATCCCTTTTACCAAATTAGCATAGCTATACTAGGGATCATGTCTGTGCAGTGCCAAATTGATACTTTTAAAACGGTACCGGAGGCCTGAACTGGTACTGTATAAAAAGGAGCCACAAAAAATATTGGGTAATGTTAAAGAACGACTTTTTATTGAAACATAATTTTCTTTAAGCAATATATAAGTTATATAAGTTTAAAGTATACATAAATATAATTAAATACAAAACAACAAATTTACATACCTCCCAACTCAACTACAATAATATAACACCAAAAACAGCAAAATGCTTAATTTTTTAAAAATGGCACAGGATACATAACTGGCTTACACTGGCTCCATAGGTCACATGATGTGATTTACACATCAATGACTATAGTGATCATGAGCGAACATGACTTTGACTTCCGTGTGGCCAATTCTGACTTTGCTAGTGCTGCTCTGACTGTGGCCGGGGACACACACACTACCAGCTGATGTCCACAAGCTGTTAAACACTGTGGAACCCTCAGCTTTTAACTTCGTCCTGTGTGTCCTCAAATATTTCATTAGGTTTTGACGAGTTTGCCCCTTTACATGCACTTGTCACCGTGTCGGAATCTTTGTCGTGAAATACAGAACATTTAGCTTCATGCATTTAAATTTAAGCGTTTTAGGCTTAGCGAAGTAATGCTGCCGTCAGAGTAAGTGTAACTAGTGTGTTTACGTGCTCATCGGATGATCTCATTTCCTGAGTTAAGTCATAATGTGAAAACAACACGAACACCTGCGCTACTACAAAGATTAGTTGGATTTCTGTTATTAGAGCTTTGCACCTTGCGTTTATGTGCATTTTCTCAGTCGGGAAATACATTTTCATGTGCGATGAAGGTCATGATGCTTCTTATGTCCATTGACCAGAAGAGAAATATTTTAATTGATCACTCAGGCATTTAAATGGCACCGAAGTGAGGCACCAAAGTCTGCTTTCTGATTCAGTTACTGATACATACCCTGTTATATACTGTAGTTACCGCTGCATGGCACCAGGTTTGTACCCGACCCCACACAGCACTACTGGAAAGGTTTCAGTGTCCAACCCTACAAAGCACTGCTGTCTAGAAAATGTAGAACTAAAAATAGTTCAAATTCTAAAACTGTACCTTAAAAAATGTATAGTATTTGTAACAAAATATTTTATTTATATTTAGCTGTCCCTCAAAGGAAAAGATGGCAATTTCAGAGAGGAGACAGTTTTAGAAAAGACAGTTGCCAGAACATCAGCACGGGGCTAAAATGTAGGAGGAGAGAGGTTATCAGGGCCAGCTGCTTTTCTTTTACTTATAGTAACTTGTCAAAAAGCAGCCCTCACCTCTGCTCCTGACATGAGAAATGCTGTAGGGAAGATTCACAGCTCAGAGTCAAGGATAGCAAAATGGTGCATCATTCTGGACGGCATATCAGGGGAAGTATTCACAAAGAATCTTAACTTTAAGAGTAGCTGATTTAAAAAAAAAAAAAAAAAACTCATACAGAAATTTCGTGAAAATATAGAGAAAGCTCAGAGAATTCTAAATTAACTAAAGCCAACTTACTAATATTAATGAACAATAATGAACAGTTGCTATTTGTGATTAATAATAAAAAGGTCATTTCATACTACTGTATACTGAAAAAAAAATTTGTTGCCAACACATCAAAATTGTTCGCTTTTAAATGTCAACCAATTACAAAATCAATACTTTAGTTCAATGTAATTTGCCAAAATGAAACGTGGCATGAAATCTTAGCTTATTCATTTCATGCATGAAATGAACAGTCATTTATTTGAAATGACATCATGCATTAATACTTGTTTTGTTTTGAATTTACTGCGCAGACTGCTACCATAGCAGCCATTCAGAATTCAGTTGTTTTTGTGCAAATCTTTTAAGGAATTCCTAATTCACTGATCATCCATAACATTCAAACCTGCTCTGGTGTCTGGCATGTCTAGTCAGCTGTGTTGAGTCAGGACGTGATTTGCTACATAGGAAGCACTGTTAATAATAGCTCTCAAAATGTTTATCGTTTGTGTGTTTACATTTGCTCAAGTTTTTTGGAGCAGGATTGTGCAAAGATTGTTTCATTAAATGTTACATATCCCTCACTCACTCACTCACTCACTCATCATCTACACCGCTTAATCCTGTATTCAGGGTCACGGTGGTGCTGGAGCCTATCCCAGGAGAGCACAACACAGAATACACTGTGGCAATCCATGGGTGGCAAAGTACACACACATACGGCCAATTTGGGAATGCCAACTAACTTAACCTACATGACTCCCCACCAAGTAAACCCACCAAGCACGGGGAGAACATGCAAACTCCAAGGTGGGAATCAAACCCAGACCCTGGAGATGCAAGGTAACAGTGCTAACCACTACACCACTGTGCTGCCGTTACATATCCCATGTGGTTATACTTGTCACTGTTTCTTGTTTTTTTTTCATTGCTTTGCTATACCCCTGAATAAAAATATGCAGCAACAATAACTTAGTAAAACTGTATTTTACATCGGGCATCTGGGTGTTCATTTGTGGGTATGTGATAAGTTTCAAACCACAGTTACAGTATTAACACCACTACTAACACTTAAATTGGGGATAACAGTTACAGAAAAGCTTGATTCCCACGTATCTAGCTAGTCTTCTGACACGTTACAATCCACCACGCTCCTTACGATCGCAAAACCTCTGGACTTCTGGTAGCTCCCAGCATATCAAAATCTACCAAAGGGGGTAGAGCGTTCTCATATTTAGCTCCTAAGCTTTGTAATAGCCTTCCAGACAGTGTTCAGGGCTCAGACACAGTGACCATCTTGAGTTTAAAAGTAGACTCAAGATGCATCTTTTAATCAAGCGTATGCATAATTCATCCCATAACCCCGTATTCCAGTACATCTGAATGTACACTCTTATCTAGTGCTGCTAATATCCTGAATGGCAACTAGGCTAATTCTTTCCACCTGCTCTTTATTTTTCTAACCATCCCGAGGCATCTGGAGATTGAGCCAGCTGTTATAGACAGAGGCCAACCCTGCGAGAATCTTGAGGCATCCAGAGAAGGACCACCTCCAGATGTATTCTGCTTTATGATGGTCTGGAGCTAAACATGCTGCTCCTGAGCTCCCAGTGATCCAGACCCCCTCTGCCCCCTGCACTTACTGACTCATCCCTGTGCTGAACTGGACTCCATGATAACTTGGACAACTTCTGTTATACTGAACTTCCAGCTGCCTAACACATGCTGTTTTTATATACAAGTTCCTGTTATCAGTTATCACCCAAATAAGGATGGGTTCCCTGTTGAGTCTGGTTCCTCATCTCAGGGGGTTGTTCCTTGCCACCGTCGCTGTCACCCTTGGCTTGCTCATCAGGGGCAATCTCATTATTACCTAAACACATTTTTTTCTCACTCATACACACACAGATTGAGGAGAAGAGTAGGAAGAAGCAACAATATTGTGCAGTGTGCACAAGGATTAGATAGTTACTTATATCGCCTACCTTGATAATAGTCATGTCTCTTTGCTTCTCTTCAAAATATAAGAACTACATGCAAAATATTTAGTGTTTAGTGCTCTTCTGCTTATACTATTCTCTGGAAATACTGTACCAATTAAACTAAAGCGATACGGACGTTCCCTTATCCCGTCCACCCAGTTTTTTCACTTCCTGCCATCCCGAGGGATGTTGTGGGTCATAATAGTCACGTGACTGCTGATTGATGAGTTAGGATAAGAATGCTGAACTGATGGAACAATCTATATACTTCGTTCAAACACTATAGCAGGGCGTATGGTTACATCGGGATGGACCGTATATAAATAGCGTGTAAAATTGCAGACCCAAAATGAAATGGGTCTGTGAATTACACTGCAAGGTCCCATTAAAGTTGTAGAGAACATGTCCAATGCAATAGGCGATTAATAATTAAACACATATTACAGTATATGGGCTTGAGAGACAGGTTAGACAACCTGTTCACTCAGTGGAAAATCCAGTGGGGATAGCTTTGAATCTGGGAGTAGGCAATCTGTCTATGAGGAGCTGATATAGTGTTAATAAGGGATTATGTGATGGACATTCCCTGCACTCTAGGGACTCTAGAATGAGGCTATCGATTGCTTTATTCTATCATGAGCAATTTGCATGAACATGAGAAAATCTTAATCTACAGTAAATGCCATTATTGTTGACAATATTTTGGCCCAGTTTCAAGAACTATCACAAAAAAAAAAAGAACAAAAAAAAAAAGTCTGGTCACTTGGCTTGCTATAGTGAACACAGGTGTAGGGTGTTTTCTGAATCTCCAAAGCATGACAGCATAGCATGTGCCTGCCAGCCTTTTCCATTTATAACAGCTGGTTGCTCAGTTTTGCCTCTGGCCCAAAACTCTTTAGGTTCTACTTGAAGGTCTAGTTGTGTGAGCAGGCTGTAGAACTATGCTTTCAACCAAATAACCAGGAAGACAATTGGAAAGGTGACCAACTAATTTTTATTATATAATTACAGTACATCTTTCTTATAGGATGTTACTATTTTTTTATCCAGCCACCTCTAAACATTCATCTGTTCTTCAGCCTATTCATCTATTGGGGTGTACATAAAAGTCATGGTATATCTTATACCTATACAGGGTGGGCCATTTATATGGATACACCTTAATAAAATGGGAATGGTTGGTGATATTAACGTCCTGTTTGTGGCACATTAATATATGTGAGGGGGCAAACTTTTCAAGATGGGTGGTGACCATGGTGGCCATTTGGAAGTCGGCCATCTTGGATCCAACTTTTGTTTTTTCAATAGGAAGAGGGTCATGTGACACATCAAACTTATTGGGAATTTCACAAGAAAAACAATGGTGTGCTTGGTTTTAACGTAACTTTATTCTTTCATGAGTTATTTACAAGTTTCTGACCACTTATAAAATGTGTTCAATGTGCTGCCCATTGAGGATTGTCAATGCAACCCTCTTCTCCCACTCTTCACACACTGATAGCAACATCTCGTATCTTCACACCATGGACAATTGCCTTCAGATGAAAATTGTTGAGTTGACCAGACAACTGCATTAGGGCAAAAATATATGCTCCAACACACCAATTAGGCAAAGCACAAGCTTAAAATAAGGAGGTTTCTACTTGGAAATGGGTCAAAGCCCAGATTAAAAAGAAAATGACCTAAAAAGCTGTCCACCAACATTCTCCATCTAATTGGACAGAGCGGGCGAAATATGCATTAAGAAATGCAAGTAAAGTGCAAAAAAGCTGGTTAATTATGCAATGTATGGATTTTAGTATAAACTAATTTGTTTATTCTAAGTGTGTGTATCTATGGCTGCATCTTTATTCATACCTGTATCTGTATGTGTAATTTATTCATGCATTTCATGCTATCTTTTGTTGTAATGTTCAAGTTACTAGAAGGTACAAAGTTCAAATCCGAGCAGCGCCGCAAAGCCTGTCGTGTCCTTGAGCAAATGCTTGGCTTCATGCATGGATTTAATTCCGTCTCACTTATAAGTCATTCTGAATAAAAGCGTCTGCCAAGTGAATGAAAGCAGCCACTCTTCCATCTGACAAACACTTACGAATCAGCTTCCACTTCTGATTTCGACTGAGGTTCACACCAGATGCCTCGTTTGTTGCTCTTGCCAAAGCTGATTCTGCTGGCAGGCTCAGACTGCGGAGAGCACACATTGGTACACATTTTCATATCATAGTCGTTAGTGTGTAGTCTCTCTGATCGCATATGTGCCTTAATGACAGTTTGGCAGGCGATTCTTCGTCCCGCACAGAATGAGCGCAGAAATGCGCAGATAAAAAAGCGTCGAGAGGCGATTGTACATAGTACACAGCATACTTGTTTTATATTCGCTGGCTTCAGCTGCCATAAAGAAAATCTCGATTTTTTGAGGAAATTAAGGTATGTTAAGGTAAGTGTTAAGTACATCTATTAAACACAAAGTACTTTAAGGTTTGTGTTTGTACATGTAGGTACTGTAGGTAACATATGATTACACAGCGCAGTTTTAGTTTTTTACTATCATGACACAAAACGGAGAAACGTGGCACATGGCGGATGTGTTTTTCCCAGTTTGCACTACTTACACAAAATCACTTTTTTTAAAGTGTTGCTTCATTCATTGTTAATATTTGATACAAACTCAGTGTGTACGGTAATTAAAGCTGCAACACAAACAGTAACATTATGGTTAATAGCAGTAATGCGACACATTGGCAATAAAGTGATTTTTTCTTTTTTTTTCTTCTTCTCATTATTATTCTTCCAGCAGATGTTTACAGTAGACTTGTGCATGCATTCACCTCTTCATCAGTCTCACACGGTGCTTGTCAGCATTCTTTGAACATCAAATTAATTGGGTAAGGCTTTAATGAGGACAAAATTGTCAAAACGACATCAGCAGGCACAGCGTTGCTCATTCTGCTATTGAAGAAGTTGGTACATTCTCATTTGATTTGTAGAATTGCACAAAAGTAGTTAAATAACCAATTTGTCAAAAAGTTTTTGTTTTTTTTAGCAGTGTCTGCTTACTGTAAGTGTAATCAGCTGTCTGTGTCAGAGGTCTGCTTTCTGCCCTAACACTAGTCCAGTGCTCCTACATGTATCATGGAAGTCAAAATCTGTTATATTCAAATTATCAGACATTTACCGAAAAACAATTTCTTTGATATGCTATAGTACATAATCACTTTTTAAACTATACAATTTTGTAAAATAGCACAAATAATCCACACGTAAAGACTTATACTTAAACTCTAAACTAATACTGGAACCCTGAACATTTCAGGTACTGTAAAATCAAGATTTTTCAAGCCATTTTTTAAAAAAGTGCTGTCTTTTTGAATTATGTGAAAAAGTTCCACATCATCCTGCAAAGAAAAAAAAAACAGGAATGAGTGTGGAACTGGTAAAAGTGCTGCATCTGCACATGCAAGCTTATTTAAGGGCATGTTCAAAGGCTCCGGCAGTGCAAATTGTCTCGGCACAAGCTGCACTGTGTCTGCGTCCTAGGACACCTAGAACGTCTCTTGCATTCCAGTACGCGGCCCCCTCTTCATCTGTTCTTGGTTAAATCCCCATTATCATCTTAACTGCAGCATGACTTCTTTAGCCCGAGCGAAGTGTTTGATGGAGGATCAAGTACACATCACTGTGAACTTCAAAGCCGCTTTCGACTGCTACGGGTGGCCCCAAAAAAGGCATATCCCAAAAACACTTAAAAATAAAAATGTTCACCCCCAAAAAAGTCTTCCCTTTTACTATAGGATAGAATAGAATCTCACCTGGGGACTGTAGACTTGCATATGAGAACAGCTGCTTTAAAGACTACAGTGGTCAGACTGGACACCCTTTCAGCACACTCAGCACTGTTTTACTTCATAGCACTGTATATTTCAGTGGTTCACAACCCTGGTCCTGGAGGACCCCTTAATATGCACATTTTCTTGTTTTTTTCCCTACTTCTATTCATAAAAGGCTGTTAATTAACTGATTAGTTAAATCAGTGGTGCTGGGGGCTGAGAAAATAGTCAAATGTGTAGATCCTCTAGTATACTGGTATAAAAGTGTAATGCTTAAACATTTCTTTATCAGTATCAGCCAATATTCGCCTGGTTGTCTGCCATCGGCAAATAAGTTGGCATTCACAGATGGCAGGGGACGATATTTTCCTGTACCGTCGCATCAACTTAATGCGGAGCTGGTTCCATGTTGTGTTGTTTAGTAACACAACATGGTTGGCAGTGGTCTGACCGGGACAACAAGAACCTACCCAGCTACAGCTTGAGCAAAGATGGCACGGATCTAATTCGCCCCAAAACCGCCCTCTTTTCAACAACGTTCTAAAGTGGTGTGGTTTAATGAGCGAGGAAGAGCTGGGAGCCTCTAATTAGCAATAGCCCCAGGATAGCCGATTAGCATGGAAAGATGGCAATGTGTTTGCACAGAGATTTCCACACTGTTCAGTACCTTTAATTTAGCAAAATAAAACACAGTATGAGTCCAGTATCCATGACACAACTATATCATACTGTACATGACTGGAAAACAGAGTGCAATAATTGTTCCTTACACTGTTCATTACAGGGGGAAAAGTTCAGCGTGAAGGTTAACTAGAACACCCCAGTAACGCTCTTCTTTACAGGTCTAATTTCCATAATAAACAATTGGCATTACCGCATTTCTTTTAAGCCCTTTAATTACCCTGGCACAAAAGGAAATAAAAAGCAAAAATAAATAAACAATTAGTATGGCCAGAGGCTAAATAATTTTAATTAAACACCAGTATTGGCCCAGAATTTAAAAATTAGTGCATCACTGTCAGGACAATGTTGCTTTTGCTAAAAATGACTTTGAGATAACATTGAATGAACCTCCCGAACACAATGTTGCAAACACAACCAAAAAAAAAAAAAAAACTTTAAACTTTATTCAGAACATTTACGCCAAATAACACCGATTCGCACAACGTCCGAACTAACAGGGTTTAGAATTCTTATCGGAGGAAACAACAGCGTCCCACACACAGCGTGTGTACTGTATCTCGTGGTGCACATCTTATTGTTGTAATGCCATATTCTTACTGAAATATTACCATCTTAGCTCCCAAATTACCATGTAGTTAATGAAGCTCCAATATCAGTTGAGCAAAGTCATTCTAACTTTCAAAAACAACAGCATACCAGCGTTGGCCCAACATCTGTTACATTGCCAAATTAACGTCACCACAACATTTTGACAAAAAATCCTGCTGGGGTCATCCAGAAGAGGATGGATTCCCTGTTGAGGCTGGTTACTCTCAAAATGTCTTGAGAGACACCTTGTCAAGCCATCTCTGGCTTGCTCATTAGGGACCTAAATCTACATCTAGATTTCTGTAAAGCTGATTTAATATCTTCTGTTAAAATATATAATGTAATATTATATATATATTATATATAATATTTCTTTTTTATTAATGTCCATTAATAAAAAAGAAATATTACATTATATTCTATTATGTATTTACGGTATATTATTCTATTCTATTATGTTAATCTATACTGCTATCTAGTTGGCTATCTATACAAAATAGATATACAGTAGCTTTTGTTTTAGCCTAACACTCAATATAACTACTGTATACAGATTTTATGTTGCATGTAATCACAAGAAACCATTTGATAAAAAAAAAAAAAAAAAGATTTTTGTAGTGTCAAATATTATCTACACTTATATGTGTCGGTAGAATACTGACACCAACACATCTCTTTCTAACACATGTACCTGGCCCAATTGACAAACTAGCCTCTTCAACACTACTTCCACCTTTGCTTTCACACAGCATAGTGTAGGGATTTTTTTTTTTATTAGTAAAGAATAATGAAGTCATTTTGGAGCAATAGAACTGCATTAGTGATAGGCGATTCAATCAAAACAGCTCATTCAGAGCTTAAATTGAGATTTAGGAGTTGGAGCCCTACTTTTTTAATAAATAATATTTGAGCAGTGCATTCAAATTATGGTAAAATATGATTAAAGACCATCTGATTAAAATAAATGAAGCTTTTCTGTGCCTGTTAGTTTTGGTATCAAATTGATATAAAGTAAAAAAAAAAACTATTTTTAAGAAAATAGGTCTTTTAAAGAAAAAGGAAGGCATTTTTTAATTATTATTATTATTATTATTATTATTATTATTATTATTATTACAGTGGTAAGAATTTAATTAGTTCTGTAAGTTCTGGAGGCAAGTTCTTAATGTGGAATTTCATATAGAATGCATTTTCCTATATAAAATAATGTAAATGCAGATAATCTGTTTCAGTAAAAGTAAAATATGAAATAGACATTAAATATCACTTTATGATTCCTCTTGGCATCTGCTGCTTTAAATACTAAACTGAAAGTGGCTCCTGTTTCCTGGCATGCTTGGGACCCAGGGTCCTATACCTTTACTAAATCTTCCACAAAATGAAAAATAATAATAATAATAATAATAATAATAATATAATAATAATAATAATAATAATAATAATAATAATAATATGTTTAATAACTCGTTTCACTTGGCTTTCCAGTGACACAAACAAGTTTTGATCGGCTACTGGACATATCGGACATACTTCACATCCTGAGGCAAATTTCTTGCAAAAAGGTGAACATTCGTGAGGCAGGACGTTCATATGCCATAATATCACTGCATTATTATTATTATTATTATTATTGTTTCCAAGTTACGATTTCTATTTCCATCAAGCAATAGTGCAGCCTCTGCATCCTTCAACTCAGCCCTGCCCCTAGTTGACTTAGACATTTGGATTACACAACATATAATTAGTACAATAAACAAAAAAAGGTAAAAAAAATAATAAATATGCATGTGCAAATGCTATTTATGGACCTTTTGGTCACTTACTGCACACTCAGCCCTGCTTCTGTTATTTAAAGCACCTGACTGGACACGAGCAGCCCTCATGCTATGAATAGCAGGAGCATTATTTTAATATGTGAAAGCTGGTATGTAGGTTAATTCCCTCTGTGTCGTCTACTCCACTTCAAAGCTCCCTCTTTTTTTATTAGGCTTTATCATATCCTCTTTTCAGGGTTAAAATTTTTCAATTTAAGGTTGATAAAAAAACACAATCAGAAACTTGATTAGGCAAGTGCTCTAAAGATAATCCATCATGGCAGCACAATAAATTCCGGAGTAAAAATTCATGTTTTCTTTTTCTTTTTCAATCTGAATTTCCTTCATTGACTTTTACAGAAAAATAACAGTAAAATTCTAAAATTCTCCCACAAATCATTTTGTGACCCTAATGCTATGTGTGAAGAATTTGCCCCAACATTGAACCTGAGAAAAATACACTAAAGTGTTATACTGTATCAAGCCAAACCATAACCTCATTACTAAATGGATCATCAGAAGTCGAAAAGACGCTATCTCGACCCGAATAATGTCTCGAAACTGAAGCAGACTGGACGTTTAAGTGGTGTTCGTGAATGATTGTGTGTACAGTTCCCATCGACAGATCCCTCTCTTCCGCAACTTGGTGACAAGTTGATTTTTAAGGATCAGGCTTTCCATTCGCCAAAGGTTCACATCATTCACGAACTTACGATTGCATCAAGAGTACTGTGCCTGAAGTCTTCTGTAAATGTCAATCAGTTTTACACCTTGATTCATGACAAATTTCATCACAAGTCCTGGACAGAACACAACTAACAGCCGTGGATGATTTGTCATAGGTGAAGAAATGACACACACTGCTGTAGTAGCAGGTATATATATGGCCACATGCTAAACAACACAGCATCTGTCAAAAATCCATGAGTTTCTACTGGCAATCAGCATCCCTGCTCCCAATGTGAGTGCTTGTCAGGTGTCGCCTCTTATCAGTTCGGCACACGATTTTGTTCATGTTTAAGGTTTTACTGTCTCCTCCCTGGTAAGGACACAATTCCCTTCTCTAGTATTTTCCAGTTGTTGAAAGAAAAAGAGTTTGTAGAAATAGTTGCAATAATTTAACTAGTAAAATCCAAGTAAAAACATTCAGTTTAGCTTTTATAATGAATAAAATCAAATCTATTGGCGTCCATTGGTCTATTGTCTATTGGTGGGCAAGTAACTTATTAGTACCTTATTTTAAAGTATTGTAGATTATTAAATCTGGAAAATAACTGTTCAAAACATCACTTTTACTCAACATACTTATGATACAGGATAAACTCCAGGCAGATATACTGTACAGTATACAGTAAGTACTGAAAAAGTTTCATTAAATTCTGTCAAGCCAGTTTTGCATGATAAAATTACAGTAGGTTGTATTATAGTGATTATGTACAGGTGAGGGGCAACCTGGACCATGCTGGGCTCTCAGTTAGGGTATTTTACAGTACATGCCTTCACCTTCGACTACTGCAAATATGTTTGCTCTAACAAACGTGATCTGTCTATTCATCTTTTAAGGTTTTGTTTTCATAGACTACTTTCAGATTTTTTGGTGTAAGCCATACTGTGCAGTGCGTTCATTTCTGTTTTTTGTGGACTGTGGTGGTTTGTAGGTGCATTATGGTTGTTTCTGTGTCTTCTGCATACTCTGTCTATACTGTAAATGGTAAACTATCGCATAGATTGGCTTCATTGAGTGATGCGGATAGCTAGGGGAAAAACGGTAAATAAAAAAAAATTCTATATGCTGTGACATAATCTGGCACATAACTGCTCATAACTTCACTTCTACTTAATTTCATTAAATTCTGTCTAGCCTGTTTTGCACAATGCTGTGACAAAATGTGGCTAGACACACATACATATGTACATACAGACAGACGTACATGCAAACAGACAGAATTTATTCTGGTTCCGGGGTCTTCACGATGTATGAAACGTTCCGATGAATGTTCAGACACAACCTTTCTTTCTTTCTTTATGTATAGGTTTTTTTGTTTTCAGCTGACAGGAGACGTCTCTGATCTGGACCCGACTTGGATCCGCTTTTCCTCCATCGGATCTGCATCACATTTGCCATGGATCTGAATCTTGTATCTGGATCTGCTACTGTAGCTGATTCTCACTTACTGCTGCTTTGTTTTGTCTTTCTTAATATTCTAGTTTAATTTGTTAATATTCAGGCTATTATTTACAGTCTTGTGTTTACATTGTACTTAAATAATAAAAAAAAACTAACATTTATTTTAATTATGCATTAAAATGAAAAAAAAAAAAAAAGATAATACATTTAGAACATGAGAAAGATTGTGGAACAAGGAAACACCTACAAAAAAATCCAGACAGGTGGAAAATATGTTGAGAAAACAGCAGGTGGTTGTTGTTTTTTTCCCTGATGGGTCATGATATTTCCAGTGATCGTAGAATCTCAGCTTGGGTATGTCGTCCTTAAAGACAACATCATCTGGTAGCAAGTCTCTAAAAGGAAATTTTACATTTCGTGCATGTTGCTAACGGAAACATAATGACAAATCTGCAGTGATCTGTGAAGGATGAACTCGTGTGAATGGCATTTTAAATATAGGCTCACTTGATAAGTACTTCTCAATCTCACTTGACACACAGTGGTTTAACACCAGCATTCCTCCTTTTTTCCTCTTTTGCCTGTATTACACAGCTGCCTTGGCTCACGAAGAATCGCTAATTAACTGTGATGAATTCATTTGGGTGAGTTGGAATTAAGAAAATATTGTGTGCCATCAACAATATCAGACTCCTCATGTACAGTAGGTATGATGTGACTTTAATTTCGCAACATCTGGTCGCTTAGTGATTGCTGGCCACAGTGACCGGTGACTCCAGGCCAGCAGTCACTGCTGTAGAAATGATGTTGTTGAGGCCCCCAATCTATTTATGATCTCTCTCTCACTCTCTATCGCATTCCCTCTCTGAGCAGGAAGTGTGACAATAAGCAGTGAAGTATCTGAAAAGTGGCATTACTGTTTTATACTCAACATCACTGTTCACTGACAAGGGGCACAAGCACTGATTAAAGCTCACACGTATCCTTACCAGTAGTCTACTGCGCTTTCTACATGATGTGCTAAGAAGAAATTATTTTCAAATGAAAGCGTCAAGGTCAAAATCACATCAACCTCAACAAAGATAAAAAAATAAAATAAAAAAAAACATTTAGTTGAAATATATTATAGCATTATACTGTACAGTCAAGTGTACATACTGTATAGTATATTTGTTTGTGTGTATTCGTGTACTGATCTACTGATCAGCTATAACTATAAAACCACGGGCAAGAGAAGTGGATAACACTGATAACTTCTTTATAGTGGCATCTGTTCTTGAAGTTGAAGTGCTGGAAAGGAAAAATGGACAGGTTTCAAATTTTGAAGGCTAGACTATTGGGTCAGAGCATCTCCAAAACAACAGGCGTTGATATGCGTTTCTGGCACGCAGTGCTTGGTCCCTACCAAAGTGATCCAAGGAAGGACAAGCTGTGAGCTGGTGATAGGATCATGGGCGCACAAGGCTTAAAAAAAGTTAATGAGAGGTATGATAAAAAAAATTGTCACAACACATAGCGAATCACAGCTTGCTGTGTACAGGGCAGTGTACCCATTGACCTGTCAGACAGAACATGCTGTCCCCTGTCCACCACCGAAATAATTTGGACATGAGTATCAGAACCGGACCATGAATACATGGAAGAAGGCGACCTGTTCTGATGAATCAGTTTCCTTTGGCATCATGTGGACCTTTACCTGGGAAATAGACTGTATGGCACCAGGATGCAATGCTCCGCTGGAAACTTTGGGTCTTCAGTATTCATCTTTCTGTCACTTTGGCACATACCTACAGTACAGTATATACAGTACAGTTTCAGAACAAGTTCACCCCTTCATGTCAACCTACAGGTAATATATTGCCTAATGGCTGCGGCTTCTTTTAGCAGAATAATGCATCCTGCCACACTACAAAAAAAAACAAAAAAAAACATGAGGGAGTTCAAAGTTTTGACTTCAAGTTACCCCAGATCGCAATCTGATCATGTATCTGTGGGATGAGCTGAACAAACAAGTCAAAAACGCAGAAGATCCATCTTCAAAATAACTGCTGCTAATGAATATTCTGGACAACAAAATGACCTCGAGGGTGATATTGCTTTTATACGTACAATGCTTCCACAAACAGCATTTATCATCAACAGATTATGATTTGCTTGTTTATTTAACCGGTTATTTTGCTACGCCAACACATATACTTCTGCGACTACTTGGAAGGATCCAATCAAATTTGGCCTCCTGGAAAAAATTCCATTGATGCTACACTATTCAAATTAGTAAGTAGGTGACACGCCTGAATAACGTGTGAAGCAACATGGAAATTAATTCAAGTCAGAGGATTGTTATTAGTACTAAGCAACGTTAGCCTTGTAGCACCAATGCAACCCTAAAGAAGCAGATGTGATTTGGTTGATGATCTAATTTGCCCCATTCCAACTGGGAGACCAAATCGAATTGATTCACATAAGATGAAACTGACGCTCTGCACTACCCAATCTAATGAAACGTCCAATTTGCTAACTGTGTGACTAAACACAGCCTCTCTGCACCTGCAGTGATAAATAATTGATTAAACAGCGGCTGGTGATTGAAGCCCTCTAGTTAAGATCACATTTTATTCAATAATTGTCTTTATGAAAGGAGACTTAATGAAAAATTTCATTACAAATTCCAGAAAAAAATCTTTTCTGCTTATGTGTCACAAAAACAAGGTGTGGCACTGTACATAGGAAAGGGTAGAGATCGCTTGGCACAAACAATCAGAGAGTAAGTGTTTCAAACCCGTGCCATCAGAATGTGATTGCCTGGCACATTTAGAGATGATGAATAATAGATTAAATAGTGCCATGTTACCGGAGCCCTCCAGTTAAGCGCTGGTTTTATTACAACAGTTATCAGTAGAATGGATCAGGTGGTCTTTGAAAGGAGCTCACACGGGGAGGGCAGACTCAAGTCTTAGCTTAAATATCAGCAACGCTCTACAAACTCTGCGTGACAGTTAAATTACTTAAATCAGTAATCAAGTGCTAAACAGTGAAGGCAACAGGAGACTGAGGATCACAGACAAACAATATCACCACCAGGTTACAAATGATTCTTGATGAATTTCACAATGCTCAAGGCTAAACTTCTCACTAACAGCCTCTCTCTCTCAAGCACTTAAATAGAAATCTTAACAGAGCCTTTATTTTTACATTATCATCATAACACCAAACATAAGTACAGTACCTCAATCCTGATCCTAATGTTAGCAGTGAAACAACGGTACTGGATATGAACGTCCTAATGGGAAAAATAGGGGGAAATTTATATTGGAAAAGTAACAAAAATACATTTTAAAAAATGATTAAAGTGTAAACAGGCTGTTCATAAAAATATAAATCTGTTAATATTTTGAATTTCTCCATAATTACAATGGTTTCAGCACTTTTTTGTGACTGTGCATTTTTATGTTTTATATTCTATTAGAAAATTATAAGTACTGTATATATTATACAGGTGATATTTTGTGAGGAAGCCTCATAACCGCCCAAGAATATTATGTCCTTTCAATATAATATCACTATATAATACATAATAACCCTGTGCTATGTTTTAATTTGGTGGTGAGCACATCTTTTACTACGGGTATCTACTACAGTTACCGTACCAGATGGAGTGGCAGAATCAGTAAGAGTTGATATGGGTTTTTCATTAATACAGGCCTTCAATTATCCAGTGGGATTCATTGATGATAAACTGTGCTGCGCTGCATTAGCAGTTTGCTTGTGTACAGCTGTTGTGCGGCACCACTTAGTCATACTCGGTGCACACTAAGGCTGTAGCACATTTCCACACGAGTGGAACACAGTTGCTTCAAATGCCTTAACATGGATGTATCTATTGAACTGATGTACTAAACTGTTTTGGCTTGCTAGTCTGCATTGATTTGGCATATACTGTTTGCTGCTCTCCATTCAACCCTTTCAACGTTAAAGCAGGCAATGCCAAAATAAAAAGACAACGTGTGATCAAGGATAAACCTAATTTGCATGCGCGTTCACACTTGTGTTCTTGACAGTCTGAATGGTGTTTCATTCACTTTAAACAGTGAAAAACTAACCTGAGTTAGAACAAATCATGAAAAAAGCCTCACTTGCAGCTCATTTTTCTTTCTACCGGGAGATGAAAAAAAAAATAGGAAAGCCGACCATTCCTACCCTTATAGTCAATCTGTGACAGTACATGTCCCTGCTAGACTAAAGACAATCTGACAGATTCCTACATATTTCAGACATATCTTTGAAGCAAAATGGACAGGCAAATTCCCTGTTTATGCATGCTTAATGACATTTTAATGTAGCTGGAAAGCCACAACGGAATGCCATTATGCTACTAATAATTATACGTATATCGATTTTGTGTGAAATTGAAATGAACAATGTAAGTACAAATAAAAATAAAAATTAAGTGGTACATTATTCTCAGAACCAAGAGTCAGAGAGATAAGCTGAAAAGTGAACTTCAAGTTTAAGACTGTGAATGCGATTTAGACTGCAAACCATTAAACATAATATTTTCAAATATTTATCTAACTGATCTCATTAAGAGTATGCTTGCCAATGTGCAATTACCTCAAAAGTATTTAAAAAAAACAAACAAATATTTACATTTTTGAAAAATGCTGCCATTACCTGTAATGGTAAGTTGCAGCCTTGTGCAATGATATAATTGCCCAGGTCCACATAGTGATTTTAATTTTTAAATGATTTTATATAGTATAACCATCCATTCAACCATCCATTTAGGAACCACTGTAGTCCAACTAGGAGCTGCGTGTATATATGCTGTATACTGTACAGTATCAGTCATTCTTGAGAACTGGGATAGTTTTGCTCAAGAAAATGTAAAAAGTATTTTAACTAGCGAAATACTTTAGGTGTATTTGTAAACACTGTCACAGATACCACCGTCAGATGAATTTTCTGACAGTGTTGACAAAAGTCCACGTTATGCCAGATAACGTCTGAAATGTTTGTGAGAGCCATTTTGTTTTTGCATAATTTGCTATATGCATATTTAAATGCTTGAAATCCATTACTTTTACTAAAAATTCAATATAATTTAAGACTGATGGTGTTGACACATTATGGTTGAGACCACATCAGTATTAATGTCAAATCTTTAAAATATAAAGAAATTATCAAACTTACAAGGACCTTAGTAGTTGAACAGGTTATAGAAGGGAACATGAAGGAAACAGGGAATCATGAAGTGGTCCTTAGAATTTTGGTTTACCATAATTTTTTTTAGAAATGTCTGATGGTGTTGACAGAAACTCAGGACACAAATTCAGCAAATTAAATATTAGAGTTTAAAAAATATATAATTTTTTAACAGCCATTGTAGCTAGTGGCTCAGTTGTGGTTTCGAACCCCAGCCACGGTCCCAAGCCCGGATAAAATGGGAGGGTTGAGTCAGGAAGGGCATCCAGCGTAAACCCTGTGCCAAGCTTCTATGTGTGGACCTCATGGAAAATGTGACCACCTTGCCAGGAGCAGCCAAAAGACCAACAATCATGCAATAAGTGATTTTTTTATTCCTCTTTTTTTTTTTTAGCAATTTGAACCCTTGTCCTGGAAAGGACTTATTCAGGTCAAGTGGGGGGGGGATATATATATATATATATATATATATATATATATATATATATATATATAGATAGATACAGTGGAACCTTGGATTATGAGCAATTCATTCCGGAAGTGGGCCAAAACACTCGTAAACCAAATCATAATTTCCCATAAGAAATAATGAAAACTCAAATTATTCATTCCAGAGCCCAAAAAAATCTAAACCTGCACTTTACCTTTAAAAAAAAGTACAAATAAATTAAGACAGATAAGTGCTTCCGTTTGTGCGCGCAGGCACCGTATGTGTGTGTGTGTTATTAGCCCCTTCCCTCGCTTCATTTTACACAGCAACACTCCTCCTCCCTCTCCCCACCTCGCTTTTTAAGTTTCACAACAAACACAAACACAGCGGAAACACCGTTTTAATAGGAAAAAAATAAATCTCTCTGACACTGGCATGAGCGCATACTAAAGGAATCACTTTTTAAGTTTCACAACAAATGCACACACACACAACGGAAACACCGTTTTAACAGGAAAAAAAGAAATCTCAACACTGGCACTGGCATGAGCATACTAATGACACTGGCATGAGCATACTAACGGAATCACGGTGGTAAAGTAAAAAAAACAAACAAAAAAAAAACGAACGAGCACCTTACCTTTGAAAAGCATCGCGAGAGAGCAGAGTTTCTGTGTGTTTATGAAGCCGGGGAGGGGGTGAAAAGGCGAGAGAGCGTCTGAGCGTGTGTCAGGGTGTGTGTGTGTGTTGGTGTCAAATTATGCACGTGCACACACATAAGAGAAGCTGAAAGAGAGAGGGAGATCCCAGCAGGGAAGACGATTACACACAATTCCGCAGCACAAGAGTGACGCTCGGTGTCAAAATAAGAGACGCACACGTGATACATGATACTCGTAAACCAAGACTTGCTCGTTTTCAAATGAAAATATATTAAAAATCTTTGCTCGGATGCTAACCTAGGGCTAATTGTATTTCTGTGGAATTTTATAATTTAAGCCAAATACAAAGATTACTATAGACTTCACGCTTTATGCCCACATATAATAACTTTGACTTTCGATGAACCACACTTCTTTTCCACAGTGGAATGACAGCATTCCCTTACCATTTGATAAAAGCACTAGGCTAACCTAATTCTAGAGAACTAATGTCACACAAATTTCCTCTTTTTCCAAGTCCAGAGACAAGCAATTCACTTCCAACCTACAGTACCTTTATCCCTCAAGGCGCTTTGTTTTCTGTGTCTTTAAGACAGCTATATTTACAGTACATGACCTACATTCTGATTTAAAAAGTGGATCAATGTGCTCCAAACACCTGTTCAGGACACTCTGCAGGATAAATAACAGCATCTGACTGTTCTGAGCTGTAAAAATGATTTCAACATTGACAAATTGTACTCATATGTTAATTACTAGCTACAGAGTTTGCAAACAGATTAGTAAGGTGAACACTAGCTAGCATCAGTGTATCTTGTGTACAGTGGTGGATGTTATTATATAATATTACAAGAACTTGACTCTTATTCATTGTTCATACTGAACTGTCCCGGGGACATAAAATATTAGAAGGAAAATTGTGCTGTTTGTTGCTTTGCCATCAGAGCCATATAACCGGAATGGTCCCATCCATGAACAGTATTTTAATATAGCTTGACCAATAGAAAGACTAGTATGAACAGGAAAGTTGGGGGAAAAATCTCCTACTTTTGAATTTGTATTAACTTTCACATCTTTCACTTCTATAATTCTGATCAGTAACTACAGACTTTAACATGGCTGGGTGGCACCAACATGCTATAAAGAAAATGAAGGGGACTTACCTCCTATAAACAGTGACTTGCTGGGGCTAAACTGCCATAAACTGATGGGGTGGGTCTAATCTGAGGTAAAGTCTGCAGGGAGATTTTAAAATGTTTATTTCTGTGATGTCAAAATGAACTTAAATCCAAAATACTCTGTTAGGGTTTAGAGTCCTTAAACTAACCTTACAGAAGAAGGAGTCAATACAAATTATATAAATTATAGAGGGGTCGTCAATCTTATATGCAAAGGGCCAGTGTAACTGCAGGCTTTTTTTCCAGTCAAAAAAAAGAAACGGCAAAAAATTTATTGAATACCACCACAATCTGATTAAACTAGTGGCATCTGGCATAGTCCATGATTGGTTGGAATTAACACCTTCACCCTTAGCAGCCATTTGTGTATAAGATTGAAGACAACTGTAATAACAGGCAATGTACTGTATGATGCAACAATATGCTCTATAGTAACTATACCTAGTATCAGTCTTGAAAAAAGCAGGATCATACTAGTTTCTGTATTTCATACTACAATTCTTTTTTAAGACTGGTATCTCATCCAACCATACAACTTTTTCATAATTTAAAGATATCATGTACGAGCATACATATCAATACAATATGTAACAAAATATTACATATAATAATAATACAATATTACATACATATATTACATTACTGAATTAATTGTGCAATACAGTATTTACCAGTGCGCTTGGGTCATATTCAGTGTGCAATATGGTACTTACTGTTTTAGGACTCTTTATTTATTTTATTTTATCCTATCTTATTTTATTCTATTCATTATTTTTCCTTATTTATTACTTTTTCCTTTCTACTGGATAACAACTGTAGCATAAGCTACAAGCATAAGCTATTTCCCTCTGGGATTAATAAAGTTATTTGAATCTTTGAAACAATCAAGTAAATGATACACGGTATTAAAACTGAACGACTGAAAATGTATTGAGTCCACTTGCATACAAATGGCTGATCTACTATATAATAATGATTTGGTCATATTAATGATATATTCTTTATGGAATGATGGATTCTGCCCTTTTATGTTATTACATTTTTAATTATGAAAGTCCTGCTGTAAAGATACTGTAGCTTTATAAGGATGGCGATTAATTTAAGAATCATAAACTGTTCAAAGCCCTTAGTTTCGTACCAATATGGATCACTGAGTAAAAAAAGATAGATTAGGGATTTTAATATACATGTTACAGTTGCTTTTTTTAAAATAAAAATTTATTTCCTGGGGCAACTAGAGACAACAAAGCTGAATTCCCAACTACAGACAGAGCAGCTAGGGTGTAAAATTCTCTTTTTAGATCTCAAAAAGAGGCAAAGAGTGATGAAGTGAGCAAATGGAATAAGCCAAGAATTTGTAATTGGCACGGCATGGGTCATTTGTAGCACGCTGACTTCAACTGATACACGCTGCCTCTATACCAGACCCGCTAATGAGAATCTTAGCAAACTTGAAATAACTCTTTCATAGCTTTTTTTTTTCTTTCTGAAGCCTCATTCTCTTTCTTTTACAATTCATCCATTTTCTGATACTTTCTCTCACCTGTATTCATATGATAAAACAGCATCTTGCTTGACTATTTGTCGCTTGATTGTGGGTTCAGGTGTTTGAGGTTCTGATAAATAATAATAACTCATTTGCTGTTATAATAACCTCCATTCTTTGGGGAAGGCTTTCCCTTAGACTTTAGAGCATTGCTGTGGGCAATGGACCACAATAGTATTAGTGACGTCAGGCACTGAGGTTGGGCAAAAAGACGTGAGGCATGTTGACGTTCCAGTTTATTAAAATGATGAGTTCAGTGGAGTTGAGATTAGGGTTTGGGCCTCTTAGTTTCAGTAAAGGGAAAATAATGATACAGCATACAAAGACATCAGGCACAACTGTGTGATTCCAAGTCTGTGACAACAGTTCAGTGAAAAAGGTCAAAAGTGGCAGCTTGGTGGAGATGGGGCTTTAACCATCAAACTTCTGATAGTGTAAGTAACCCAAGGCTTCCACACACCCCAAATTTATCTCTATATCAACAGAGAAAAAATATATTTTCTATCTATTATTTATTAGTGCCTTATAGTAGTGTAGTGTATCTTGTATGACCAATATTTTATTGTAGGGTTCACGTAATCTTATTCTACTTTTAAAAAATAATCCTGTTTCTGCATTTTACGAGTCTATTTCAAAGAGTAATCTCTTTTAGATTAAATACTGAAAAAATGAAAAGAAAAAAAAGGAATTATGTTTCCATAAACTGTACAAAGCTGGAATAAAGTATGACTCTCCAATTTATTTAAACAAGTCAGACTATGGTAATATACAGTATTAGCAAACGGCAGATTTTTTTGGCACAATGTCATTAAGAAATTATACCAATTATACCAATTTCCCTCAGAATTTGTTCCTAAATTATTATTTAATGCATGGTTTGGACAAAATTGACACACTATTTTTGTAGCTTTAAACAAAATGCTTTGGCAAGTAGTTACAATTGGTATAAATACTTTTTTTTTGTTTTTTGCACAATACTGTATGTACTTTTGCTTTAAAATGAAAAAGGAGGATATTAATGAGGGAAAAATTATATCAACCAAAGACTTTTTTTTGTTGCTGTTTTAATCATGTACAGCATCTGTTATGATAAATGTAAAATACAGGTATGTACTGTATATGTACATGCAACTGTAATTTTTTTACTTGCTAGCATAAACACGGGTTAGGTCAAGTTCCCCTCTAAACTTATGTATATTGTCACATGCTCTTTTACAATAACACTCAAAGCTAAAGCCATTGCCCCGTTTAACATTGTAGTATTTCAGCATGTATTTCACTACAGTGTTGAAACGGTGCCACCGGTGTTCCTTTCAAATGTAAAATCAGTTTCTTCAGATGAATGATTTTCAGTGCATGGAACATACAATATGTGCAGGTAAATTAGCTAGGTATGCTAATTTACATTAAAAATGTAATTACAGTTAGCTAGGGTAAATGAGTCACCTATATATAAATATAAATAAATATGTTTACACACATTGGCTACAGTATTTATTAGGGAAATCTAATTAATCTGTGTAATTCACTTGAATGAGTGATTAGGCAGTTGGTTAATGGAATATTCAATAATTCAGTAATTACTCCCTGCATTGTTTAGTTAATTATTTACAATGCAAATATTGTATTTAATAATCCATATTTTAATATGTTTATTTATTTGGACAGGATTTCTCGTCAAGGTCAGTACATCTCTCTTTCAAAGCAGATCTGGTCCATAAGACATCTTTACCACTTCATAAAACATTGAAACACAACGATACAGTTTTGTTCATGGAAGGCACAAAGACTTCAATCTTTCCAACAGAAAGCCACAGACTCTACACTGAAGTTACACAAAGGAACATGTATTTGCAAGGGTATAGTCATGGGCCTTTAATTATAATTCCATATACAGTATTAGTAAACCTACATGTTCCACATTACCAAAGCTAAGGTACAAAAATATATATTTTTATATATATTTATTATGAAATAATAATCCTAATTTTAATGATTAATAATACTCATAATAATACTGCCTAAATAACCTTACTGTCCGTTCATGCACAATTGATCCACTGTCATGAAAATTACATAAAAAACAAGCGCACTTACCTCAATCTTAGAGCAGGTTATCCTATAACATATTTTTTGGCCCAATGCAACTTTACCCTAAAAGAGAGAAGACAAAGTAAAATATGATGATTTATTAATTACTGTAGCATTTAAATATGAAATAACTGCCCGAGAGAAAAAAAAATGAAATATGTATGTTTCATGGCGCAGAAGGCTGGGTGCATGGGTAGGTTGGTGGTTAAGGTGCTAGATTACTAATCAGAAGGTTACGGATTCAAACCCCAGCTCCACCAATCTGCCTCTGTTGGACCCTTGAGCAAAACCGTCAACCCTCAACTTTTGAAACATGTTAGGAGATAAATGTACTGTAAGTAGCTCTGGATAAGGGTGTCTGCCAAATGCTCTAAATGTTGTTGAGTAAGCTCACGGGACATTGTTTTTATTCTGACAAGCATTACGGATGAATTACTGTATGGGACACACTAATGTGTTCTTTTCTAAAATGATGTCCAATCAGCTGAATTTGCCACAGGTGAAGTCTACTCAAGTTCTAGGAACACTGGAAAATAATCAAAGCAAACAGGATGTACCTCAGTTCAATTTGGAGTGCCTTAAGCCGGTTTTTACACTGTGCAATTCCAACAGTCGTTTACGATAATTACTTGTCACACTGTATTTTATAACAGATAATGTAGCTCTTCAGCTGGAAAGCATGCACTTGTTTCACTTGTCATGATAGTGAATAAACTCGACGAACAGAATGTTTGCATGCTAATTAGCTAGCTACATACTGTACCTGGAAGCTGAAATTCATTCTCTGCTTATTTATCACCTCTTCTTTTAAATTCTCCATGATTTTTTTTATTTATTACATTTTGTCATTACCACTAGAGTATATACTGTATACTGTAGCTGAGCTTTGGGAAATCATATGCCATCCTCTTATTTGAATCTTTCAGGTGCAGTATTATAACTTTTATTTCTATTAAAACTTCTTGACACTGCAAGTGCATTGTCGTCAGCTAAATTTGGTCATTATGGCACTAAACTGACTGCTGTTGAGCAAAACCACCAATCTCAGCTCATGCCCAAAGAGTATCCTTGGCAGTGTGCATTTCTGCCTGTGAGAAATAAAATCAGATACAAATAGTACAGTGTAAAGCCAATCTAAATGATGAATTTAAGTGTTCATGTTTCAGAATTTTGCACAAAAAAAAATGTTAAAGATTGTTCTGGTGTGTAGACTGATGGGAAATCAATTAAAACCATTTTCACTTAAATATGTAAAAATAAAATTAACAGGTCTACATGATTTCCTAAGCCTTTTCATAAAAACCTAGTCTTTGTATGTCATTAGAGAATAATATTACAAATCTAATTTAAAATATCACATAACATTCTAAAAATAATAAAGCAAATCACACAAACTGATTTAACCACTCAGTGAATAGTAAGCTGCTTGCTTTCTTCTGCTGTGTCTTTAATGAGCAAATAATCTGCAACGTATTTGCTACTGTTAATTTATAGCCTCTTGTTTAGATTGGCAAATCTGCTTAAAAACTAAGCCAACTGATACAGATACCAAAATTAAGGATCTAAAAACTGCAGGCTTCTACATAAACCATATTTATAGCCATACCACATGGGAAGATTTTCATGCAGGAAAAACACCCTAAAGTTACGCTCATGTGCTTCGACAGAGTAACCAGTGATTTGTAAATGGAGAATGTACTGTAACTACGTACTAAAAGATAATATACATTAGAATTTATAACTGTCATGAACATACTGTACAACTGACAACCACACAAAAGGTCTTTTTCTAATTACTACTAAATCCCACAATGATATTAGGAGTATGTTTAGTATGTGTTAAGAAATACATTTTTGTTCTGGGAATATAAATGCCTCAGTAAACTTTGGATGGCCTAAAAAACAGTTGTCCAGTCTCATTAGCAGAGGGCTGATGTGGCTGCAGAACCTGACTGAACATATTTAATCAATTAGTCTCGGTCTTCAAAAAGCTGATGAGCTGTACTGTGGCTTCTGCTTGGCTGGAATAAAAACCCTACAGCCACAATGGATGAATGGATAAATTTGAACACACCTTGTCCAGAAGTATCTTTCAGAGCTGTAAGAGGCTCTTTATACCTTTGGCCCTGCACACTAATGTGTGTTTCCCGCTCTTACACATCTGATTCAGCTCTTCTGCTTAATTACACACCTGGGTGTTGTCAATTGTGTTAGAGTAGCGGTTGCAAAAGTATTTCAAGTCGTAGCCCAGATTGGTTCAAATTTTCCAGCAGGAGCCGCACAAGCACATCCTGTAGCTAATCATTAATACTATTCGCTTTATTAATTTTAAAGGTTCCCTCATATTTCAGTTATAGTTCAGTGACCAAATACAACAGACAATATGGAGCATTAATATTTTGTAGTAACGTAACATCACACTAATAAATGCAATGCAAATAAATTGCTAGAACGTCTTGTACATATTTGTTGCACACATATAGTATACAGTATGTTCTGTCCATAACTGCAGAGTATACTGGTCATGCTTTTTACAATGATTGATTTCCTAGTGCTTCTAATACTGTATTACATTCTTTAAGCACAGTCACTTGCTGGGAGCAAATTAAGGAAATGAGTTTCTGCTTTATTTCCCAAAAGAAACATACAGTACAGTTGTCCATTCCTCCTGCATCACTCTGCACCTTCCACTTTATTGACAGACATTTTTTTCAAAGAGTTGCACAAAGCTGGACTGCAAATACATACTGAAATGATGCCAAATAATGGCAAGACATGACCTTTAGCAGATAAATTACTAACTGTATCTACTGTAGATGTCAATAAAAGCTAAAAAGTGACAACAAATAGATAAATCAGGAACTGTAAATGGTTTGCCCAAACATAAATACCAACTACTGTATACAGTATGTGTGAAATGTAAATGAGATCTAATTATGTCCTCATTATGGTATAATAGGTGATCTTTAATAAAGCGATAGTAAAACAGGCTTATGCAAATTTAATGCCTGGCTTTCACGGATATTAGTTTGAGCACGCAGTCGCTGGTGAAGATGCAATTTAATGCAGATCTATCTGAATTACCCCATATACAGTATGACACATCTTTAGCTAGAAATTCCCTAAAGTACATATTGATTAAGGCAAACACACAAAACAAATAGCAACACATGCTATTTTGGTCCCACGGGAGACACAGTCCTCTGTGAACCCTATTACTGAATCAGCTTTCTGGAAGACTTCAAGCTTGCATGTCTTTTTACACACCATCCTTTGTAAAAATCTGGACCTGCAAGTGTAACTAGCAACACCCCCTCATTAAAGCCTGTGGCAACAAATTAGAGTGGCCCAAGGTTCCCTGATAAGAAAAATATATATTTATATATTTATACATATATTTATTTACAGTACTTGTTTAGTCTCCCCACTTCCTGTCAGTTTAATCCATTTCCATTCTCAATTAAATGTTTTACAAATGTAATTATATTTGATAGTGTTTGCTCTATTGCTGTGATACTGTATGTGAGATATGTGCTCAGTGGTCAAAAAGCTGGTCTCTTTGCTAAAATGGTTGAAAAAAAAAACAATTGAAAAAAAGTTGAAACAATTGAGAGACACTGAGAGACAAAAGTAATAAGTTTTTAATTGTGTTTAATTATGCAAACAACATTAAATGCGACAAGATTACAGATGGTGATTGTATTTGCCTGCACAAAGCGGTTCCCAGCACAACCAGTGACCGCAGCCTGACATAAGGCCGGTGAATTCTGTGAAATAAGACCCTGACCTTCATCATGTCCCAGTGGTGCTATCAAAAGCCTTTGGGCCAATAGCCTGAAGTATGGATGGAGTAAAGAAAGATGAGAGACATAAACAGAAGCTAGAAGTCAGGAGAAGCAAGAAGTCTACTGACTGTCAGAAAGCACTAAGTGAGCAGAGGGCTTATGGGACCAGAGCTGAGTGACATATGCGGCATTATTTATAGCCAACAGATCAAGCAGAACTGATATTAATATACTGGCATAACTTAGGAACCTGAATGTGTGTCTAGACTTTGACAGAGTCAAGAAAATCAGCATCCATTTACACAATAAAAGCCAATTTAAGTCTTTAATCTGGACATGCACATAGTATCATTATAAATATATATTTTTTTCTTGCTGGCTTTAATGTGACCAACAGAAAACAATATGTAGATTTTTAGGATGCTGTCAGGGAACTACTACAAAAAAGTGTGTGTTGTTAAAAGTCATCTGAATATTTAAGGTTTCCGAGCTATTAGTATTGCAAAGTTATGCAAACACCATCGATTAACAAATATGTTGTGACTTGTTGTACCAAAAAAGAGGGGAATAATGGTTTGCAAAATTACTGGTAAGATTTCCAAGATTTTCTGAGAGAAAAGAAACATTATTTAACAAACAAGTAATCTTCGAAACAATGGCAAACTGGACCAAAAGGCCCTTACCTTTCGGTCTTAGGGAAAAAAAATGTCTAGGTACAGTATGTGGAAGCACTTCAAATATTCTGAAATCTACTGTATGATATACAAGTATAGTAACAGCATTGTCTACAGCATAACGTGCAAACATTTTTTTAACTAAATGATATTGTAATGATATATATTTTTTAAATCATTATTTGAACTATATGCAAATAAAACATAAAGCTTTGTCATATTTCTAAGAAGGTTTTCAAATCAGACCTTTCAATAGAGTCAAACAGGAAGCCCCAGCTTTTTCTTTCTTTCTTTTTTCCTTTCTGGTTACAACCATTGTTGATTTTTTTTTTAATCCATCACCTCGCCATTCCAGGTCAACAGTTTTTTTATATATATATATTTTTTGTCCTGAAATGTGTTGAATTTTTCCTGAAAATGTGCTGTATGACCACACTATTTCCCATTTCATATTTATATCAAGTTCTGTAAAAGCATCCTGCCAAAGGCAACAATACTACTTAAAATAAGAATTATTTACAACATGTGAACAGCAATAAGCATGATCATTTATTTCACTGTTTAATATTAAATTTCAGTAATATGTTTTAAAATATGTGTTTTCAAGTGAAGTACAGTACTTGCTTTTGTTTGACACTGAGTCTATTTATACAATCATTTCTGTCTATTTTCTGCAAAGTTCACATGATTTGTTGAAATAAGTGTAAACACCCCGTCCATTTGACGTTATCTTCATAAGGTTGACAAACTACTCTATATCTCTAAATGCAGACATAAAAAACATACTTTTGTCTGGTATATACAGACTCTATACAGTATGTATCTTATATGCAGATCCTGATATCCAATCACAGTCAGAGTTAGCACTGCGAGAGGTTCATCTCTCTCGAGGGGAAAATCCAAAGTCAATTCATATTCACCTCATAAGGGTGAGCATATAACAAGTTGACAGTGCAAGAATCTTTCAGACTGAAAACAATTTTAATGTATCACACAGTTTTCACACAACCTGCCAGAAAGGAAAAAAGTGCATACTCATGAGGAACTTATAAATGAATGAATGAATGAATGAACGAATGAATTAGGAGTTTGTGAGTAATTCAAGGCCGAACAAAAATAACATACGTAACAGTATGTCATTTTTCTAGATTGTTTAACTAAGCTCCTCAATGACATCACAACTGTATTGTTTAGGTTTTGTGGGTTATGTGATTAATTAAGGAGACTTAAAATACAACAAATTAAGCAGCTATAATATTGATTAAAGGATCAAATAGCAAAAGTCCCTCTAGATTAAAACCAACAGAAAACAATCCATACCAGAAACCACATATCTCTAGTTAAAGTTACATTTGGGTCATAAATCTTTTCTTCGACCCTAATTCAATCCCTTTTAATCACACTTTGTCTTCAGGTGGTCTGTTAACCCCTGACCACATAGATCCAATGACCTTGACTTATTCCTATTAAAATGACCCTGAGCATTGAACCTCTTCATATACTGTACAACAGGGCAAATTATATGCATCCTTGAAAATTATCTTCATGTCATAGTGCTAATTCTGATGTATTATGAAATTCATATGGCTGAGGAAGTAAATGATGAAAAAAAAGGTGTCTCTTGGAGGCATTTCGCTGACATGCTTGAGAGGAAAGGGTCACTGCAAATCAATACAAAGCTCCTCTGATGGATCACCTTTAACTGGAATAAAACATTTTCCCCTGATGGGAAAACTCTCCTCCGTGATGTCAGTGCTCCAATCCACATGGCACCAAGGCTCAATCAGCATTTTGATGAGACTGAACATAATAAATCACTTTCTAAGACATTTGCAGGTACCTGATCTAAACCTAATTAAGCACCAATAAGAGTAATGGTGTGTTAGATGTGCTTTGCACCACCACAGTGAGCACAGTTCCGTTCCAGATCTTCACTTACAAATGGTATTGATATATTATGCACAGTAATGTTTACCAGGGCACTTTAACATGTTAGTAGAGGTGAAGTGACTTTGTATTTGTCGTTAATTTTATTGAATATCCTATTTGTCTTTGTATATTTTATATTCCTACAGGTATATATATATTTTTTTTTTCTTTTTCTTTTTTTTTTCATAACAGCAATGTTGTATAATGGGCCCTCCATCATACAGTAAGTGATAACAGGAACCTACTTTTCATGTTACATCTTGCACCAGTAAAATGCACCATGCAACTATGCACCAGTAAAATGTGAACCATTATTTAGTCTAGACAACGTGGCACAGATATTACTTCGGATGGCCTTCCTGACACAGCCCTCCCATTTTATTTGGGCTTGGGACTGGCACTGCATTTACTGCCGGAGGTTTGGTCACATGGGTGGGAATTGAACCCGGGCCTCGCACATTGCAGCCGAGAAACCTACCACTGAGCAACCAATGCCCAGGTAAAATGTGTAATATATTGTTAAATAATAATTACACAATGCTACAATGATTTTTTTTAAATCATTGTTATAAGTGGAATAACACACCTGGGACTATTCTAGGCACAATTGTGAGCAGTTACAGTACAGGCTCAAGAGCCAAATGGTCACTCTCTGCTAATGCGCTTTACAAAAGCCATGATCATATCCTCTAAATTAGCAGTTCTCTAAAATGAAACAAATCTACATACAATAAACAGAACATTTGCACAACACAAAACAATGCACAAACAAGTGAATTTAGTGTTCATAACACACCTAATTAATCATATGAATGAATTAATCAGACCTTAGATGAGTTGCACGAGGTGTGTTAAAAAGTAAAAAGATTAACACACTGCTTCTGTAACAGCACTGTTAAGAATCCAATCACACTGATTACCCCAATTATACTATTAAACCCAGCAATTCTGCTCCAGTATTCACATGCAGCTCTGGCAATTGCCAACCATGTTGTGCGGATAGATCTAAGCTCAGTTTAACTGCAAACTACCTGTGTTTACTCACCTTGTTTCACAATTAAGTATGCAGATTAACTTAGATTTACCCTAACAATACATATACATAAATACTTAAAAATATTATCATTAAAAAGAAGCATACACTTATGGCTTAGTCATATAATGGCATATACTGTCCTAAAGAACAATAATATACAGGATGTACAACTGCTATGCGGTTAAAAGTTAATGATGCAACTTTGCTTAAGTGTTTCTGTGCTTATAGTGCTTGTACAAGAATTTCTGAAGCAACAAACATTTTGAAAAAAAAAAAAAACAGTTTTATTGCATTGTGAAAATTCACTTATAAAGCAGTTGTCTACTGTGATTAGAAGAGATATAATTAGATTTTGCTGAGGGAAACTGGAAACGATGTGAAAACATTATACAGCGTTGTTTCCATTAATATAACGTTGACATTTCATAGGGATGGGAAAATGTATTGCAATTCGATATATCACGATATAATTATGACAAAAAGACATAATTTGCTCTCTCGATATGTATTGTCGTCTCGATACATCATCAGTTACGTTTTATTTTTTACCATTATCAGGGCTCCAGACAAACACAATCTATTCATACTAGCCAAATCATATCTTTAAGAGCCAAAATTTGACCAGGTGACCTCATTCAGCCACACTGATTTATACTGGAGTCACGGGTACAAGAATCTTAGTTACTGTAGCTGTGCTTTGCTAACATGATCTGATAATGATGACTGACAGTGAATGATACTCACTGAATACTGAGACACTGTATGTGATGGCATGTGATATACACGATGCTATACTGTATTTGATCTAGGACAACATAGGAAGCTGACTCAGATCCGATCTGAAAAGAGTAGATTTGTATGTTCAAAAATCAGATCTGTTTCACATTAGGGTAAAACATCTGTGTCACTCCGGCCTGGTAATGTGAATGTAGCCTAAGTAAATGGCAGCTGTGTTACGTTTAGATTTCGAGAATTACATTTTTATTTTGTCCATATAATTTCATATTTTTTATTATTAGCAACAGTTATGCGCAGTCCTTCATTTTTTTTGTTTTTTGTTTAGCTAATCAAACCATTGCATGAAAAGGGAAAAAGGAACAAAGCGCAAGTATTCACATCGTTGTCACTGAACTTTTAAATTCTTTCGTAAGCACCATATTATGTTTGGAATCGTTTGCGTCAAAAGCATGTCGTCCTGTCCATAGTAAGAAATTGTCTGCATGTCCCGCACTATGGTATATATTTGTTTAATACTATGTAGTGAAACTTTAAAATACATCATTATTTTTCATTGAATTTTACATCCAAGAGTAAGGCAAGCTAAGCTGAGTAATAAGTCATCAGGGCACAAGCACCCAGTTGTGTCTTTCTGGAGGTTGTGGGATATCTTAAAATGTTCTAGACATTAGTACACAGCATTAATTGTAAACAGTATTAATCTGTATTAGCATTAGTTAAATCTTCCCAGTCTCAAGTCTAGAATTTTCCTAGCTCATTCTTTGTAAGTGTTTGTTCCCATAGTGTGCCATTACAGTACAGTGTTGGTGTTAAGATAAACCATGTACTGTATAGAGTGCCATATGGCCAAGGCTTGACCTTTAAGCTGGATTTCCTAAAGCAGGAAAGCAGTTATCCCAGACAGCAAAAGAGTGACATCCCAATGCTTACCATTTTTGTCTGGCCAACTTATAACAGTGATGAACGAGCTGTTAAAAAAAATCAAAAACTAAATCTCCTAATGAGATTAAATCTCAAGCCTGATGTACCTGAAAGATTACCTGAAATGTTGCACAAGCACTGCATGTACTGTGTTTGGTATAGTCCAAAAAGTCACCACTATCTTATAGAGAAAAATCTGCAGTTAAAAAGGCTCTGTCTGTGATGGCATACAGTAGTCAATAAAAGGCATGGCACACGAATACATTTGTGGTAAAACTCAAAAGCTTTTCGCATGCTATGTTTAATGAAAGGCTCTTCTACCAAACAGCCTTGATTATTCATCTGTGAAAGAACAGAAAGCTGCTTCTACTAAAGGACACGCTCGATCACTAATAAAAAAAAAAATCTTTATTTACACCATTACATTGTCTAAATCAAAGGTTAAATGCTTACTCTAATGTTAAATAAAGGTTGTCCTAAAATATGGAAGAGAGACACCAAACTGTCTGCATGTCCCGCGCTGGGGGAAGTGTTTTACTCTTTATTTGTTTATTTTATTTTTAGTTATTTTAGGAACGCACTACTGCATCAATGTGTAATATGATCAGAAGAAGGCGTTTGATTAAGCTAGCTGTTAAAATATAAAAAAAATGTAATAATACATCTCCTCCCTTCTGTGTTCTCTTGGCAAATCACTTACATGGACGGCTTAATCTAGAACAGCCAAAGTGCTTTCCGGACTAACAGGAAATATGATTGGTAGACGAATACAGAAGCCTCCTTGCCCGCTTGGTTGGTTGGATGTTGGCGCCGTGCATTTGTTTTATATACCAAACCTGAGAGACCTTAGAGAGGGTTTGATGAGATATTTTATTGAACCTGCTGAAATGCATGCAGAATTAAAAAAATAAATAAATAAATAAATAAATAGCTGACCCCACCTTCAAACGAAACTCTTAACAGTCGCATCCATGTAGAGCAAATACTAGATGATTTTGGATCAAGAACAGTTGCATGGCAATAGTGTGTTCGTGTTCTAAAACTCACGACCCCTAACCTCCTAATGGGACTGTTTACAGTCAGGTCACTTTTTTTTTTTTTTTTTCGTCCGCAATACACCATTGCCACGCAATCATATTTGACCCAGAATTTTCTGGGCTGGATGGTGTGCCTGTGCCTGAATAACGTGTATGAAGACACAGGTAGGACTGATACACACCTCCCACCTAAAATAAAATTAAAAAAATAAAAATAATAATTGCCTAACCCAGATTTAGCAGAGAAAGGAAATATATCATACCTGACTCAGATATGCAACGAAAGCAATCGAGGGTGTTAGATCAGATCTAGAGGGAAACAATGTTATGGTGTGTATATTTATAAATGAGGTGTCAGTAAGCAGGTGTTATAATAGCACCTACACTGAGTGGGCACACGCACTAAAGAGATGTACTATTTCTGCATGATATAATGAGTGTTTTGCAGTGATGAAGTGAAAGCTGTGCTGTGAATGAAGTTACTGCACAGACACTCGGGTAATGAATGGCACTGACAGCAAACTGTGCATATATTGCAGGTGAAAAGTTAAAGATGTGTTCTGCTGTTGTATTTCCCCCCCAATGATCTGGCCATAAATCAGGACCGTCGCCCATACACCACCTCCAACAACCCTAATGAGCCTACCTCTGATGTGTCCCCATAGCCATGATGATCCACCGGTCTGCCCCGATGCTGCTATTTCGCACCTCCGAGAAATAAACATCGGCATCTTATTCCACGTTATTCCCAACCGGAAAATTCAATCCATGGCGAAAATGGCTGAGAGACACACAGAGACAGAGACAGAGCCGAAACCGGATCCGTGTCTCTCAATCCTGAACCTCTCGCATCCTCTATGATCAACCCGAATAATCTCGGATCGGAGAAGAACCAATGCGAATGTTTCAAATGTTACACTTTAACGACGCCGGCGGATGCGCGCAGTCCTCCTTCATCAGCAGTTCTCAGACGCATACTGGAACTGATTCTTAAACACACACACACCAACACACACACACACACACACACACACATACAACACCACCAAACTGGCCACGACCGTATAAAAAGAAAATACAAATAATAACACAATAGCTAGCACAATCTCTAGTTCTTGGTAAAGAGACGGGGGGAAAAAAGCCCGACGCAGCCTGTGATATCTCACAACAAAAGTAAATCCGATTATTACTCGGAGTGGAGAGACGCGAGAGTGCGCGGTAACGTGTGGAAAGCCATACGAGTCATCAAACTTGAAAAAGCCAACGTTCAAACGGTTGATTGATGTTTGTTAAAGATGTACAGTGGTACCTCGGCATACTAAAGACTAAGGTCTCCTGCTTTAAGAACTGAAATTTTGCAAGAAATTTGCATATGTCCGGGAGTCGTTCAAAACTTGTTTGCGTCAGTAGAAATCCAAACGAAGAGAGTTTTTTTTTTTTTGCATTTTTTTGTTGCAAGAGACATGACAAAACATGGCAAAAAGTTATCAAGCACTGTAGCAAGAAAACTTCAGGTTAACTGAGGTTTAATGTCTATTTATTGTATATTTTATTTTATTTACATGTCTTTTCTAAATGTTTTAATTGATTTTATGTGCAAACTTATTATAGTGTTGGAAATTGGTAATAATGGTAATATTTCTTATATTGTAAAATTGGTAATATTATCTGAATTTACATTAATTCCCATGGGAAAATTTTGCCTATATGAAATTTTGCGCTGAAGAACTCGCCTCCAGGAAGAATTAATTTCTGACCTGAGGTACTCGGCTTTTCTTACTGTTTTTTATTATTGTTTATTTATTTAAATTGTGTAGCATTTGCAAAAAAAAAATGAAATTATGTGTGTAAAAAATGACACAATCTTTCAAACTGCTCTGGTTTAAACTCTATTTTGATTGAAAAAATAATGTTTGGTGGCGCTTTATTGCTGCTTGTTGCTGCCATTTCCAAGCATTACATTTTTTTTAACTCTAAAGCTATGTTTTTCCTCAAATATTATACTGATTTCTAGCCTTTCAGAATTATGTGGGAATAGTGGAAATGGTGGAATTTGTTATGTTTTCAATTTTTTTAAATGTTACTACTAATGTATCTGTTTTGGGAAGATCTGTTATGTAATACAAATAGTTTTAACTGGATAATATTTCAATTTAAACATACTGTCAACATGATTATATATTTATTGTTATAGTTGGATGTTAAATACTGTATAAGTCGAATACAGTATCCTTAAGTTATCTAAGCATTGGTGGCTCAGTGGTAGGGATCTTGTATACCCTCTAAAAGGCCTGACTTTAATCCTCACCCAATGAATGAATTAATATATTTGATTAATAAAAAAAAATCTCAATTTAAATAATTAAAGCCATAAATAGGTGTTATAGGGTTTTCGGGACCTGGGGGTTGTGAGCCCACACGATCAATATTAATTTACATTTATGACATTTGCCAGGCACCCTTGGCCAGAGTAATTTACAAATATATTATTATACTGTATGTAAGCAGGTTTAGGTAGATGGCCTTACTCAAGTTCTCAAAGGTGGCAGCTTGGTGGTGTTAGGGTTTGAACCCATGACTTTCTAATCAGTAGTCCAATATCTTTACCAATGAGCTGCCCCTGAAATTATATATACCTCATGATATATACTTAGGGTGTCCAGTTATCCAAAATGGGTCGGTGTGGGTGAAGGTTTTTATTTTAATCCACCATACGTTATGCTTTCCACCATAATAGATGAAATCGTTAAACAGTGCATTTTCTGGTTAGAAATCATTTTAGGCTTAGTTGCACTGATTATGTAGCTCATGGGCTTTAATATCAAAAAGTAAGACACAGAAGTACTTGGCTATCCATTGCATTTTGGTATGAACAGAAATAGTGTTCAATTTAGGTCCTGTGTGGACCCATTGGGCTTTCCATACGTGCTCTGCACTAGGCGGGATTTCTCAGAGCTGAGACTAATGCAGCTTCCAACTCCAGTTCAATGGGCTGCAGTTTCAGTTGTTCACTGATTTTAATAATAAGGATTGTATATTGTTGATTGGCGTACAGTTGGTGTGTGTGTGTATGTGTGTGTGTGTGTGTGTGTGTGTGAGAGAGAGAGAGAGAGAGAGAGAGTCTATATGCACTATGGGCAATTTGGAAACAGCAATCAACCTAGACACTTGCCTTTGGGCTGTGGGCCTGGAGGAAACCCACCAAGCATGGCGAAAACATGCAAACTCCACTCTTTTCTTATACATTTAGTCAAAATTAAATAACATCTCTGCTTCCACCATATGTAGCAGTGCATTGAATATACAGTATACAATACAGTATGTATATATAGTATACAGTATAGGTAATATAGACAAAAGTATGTGGACATCTGATCATTTTGTTCCCCAAAAACAATGGGCATTAGAACTGTATGTG
Source organism: Clarias magur (assembly GCA_013621035.1). Classification (NCBI taxonomy): domain Eukaryota; kingdom Metazoa; phylum Chordata; class Actinopteri; order Siluriformes; family Clariidae; genus Clarias; species Clarias magur. Next base: position 3,423,757 of record QNUK01000013.1, on the reverse strand, counting down.
TAGTCTGCATTCAGGCAGGCAAGTATAATAATAATGATTTAAATAATTATAATAACTTTGTATCAGCCTCTAAACTGTAAAATAAACACAATTTAATAATAATATTGAATTATGAATGTATTCACTTATAAGTGCATTATAAATTCTATTAAGAATAACATATAATTCTGAATTCAAGCTAAAAAAAATATTTTAATTGAAAGCACTACCTATCATAAAAAATATTGACATTCTCAAAAATGCAGTGTTATAAATATACTGATATATGGGTCTAAATGCATTAAGATTCACTCAAGCTTGTAATTCAAAACAAACAAGTGTTAATGTGACACACTGAAGATGCACAATATTACATATGGTTGTTTCTGTTTACTGAATTTATTGTATTTTACACAATGAAAGCATATTTTACAAGTTTATTTAAGCAATCAAACAAATACTGATATACAATGTTTTGTGTGCATCCTGGCAAGAAAGAATTCGATAAATGACAATGTCAGTGATCAGGGCAAAGTGGCAAAATGATGACCCATAATGGTATCATTTATTATTAACACACTCAAGGTAATATAGAAAGGAGCATCAGACTTGTAAACCATTTTTCACCCCTAGTTTCATTAAAGATGTGGTAGCATGTAAAGCAGATTGAACTGATGCAGAGAATCCATATCAGAGTTGTAATGGATGCTAATGGGAAGCTTGGCATCTTGCTAAATGGCAAATTCACTCTGAAGGTCACATTATCCTGATGTTTAAAGAGCACCACCCATGACAAGTCCAACACGCAGACAACTGCTGGCTGCAAATTGCAAAAATACTGATATGAAGATCAAGTAAAGAATGCTATGAAGTGGGGCAGAGGGCATAGTCCTGAATGGCTAAATGGGGCGTTTCATAATGGATAGTCATATGCTTTTTTAGGCAGGTTGGAACATAGAACTCTAGTTGATAAATTGGATTTCAGAAGATGCAAAACCTCAGCTTAGAATGAATGCAAAGAAGAAAATCACCAATATGAGATTTACCAATATGGATAGAAAAGAAATAATCACATTGTGTCCAAACCATTTAAATCAATCTCATATTATTAGTCATTTAATTTCCCCAGTGGCAATACAGGTTTGGTCCAGTCAGCACCTGCTAGGAAGGAAGAGCCATGATTATCATCAGTGCAGAAATTTTCTACTCTTTCCTTCTTCAGTGATCAAATCACTGGGTGCAATGTTAACGAAGCACCTGTGAGCTGTTAATTACATAGAGAGAGAGAAAAAGAAAGAAATAAAGAAAGAGAGAGAGAGAGAGAAATAGAGATGCAAACAGACATGAATGGGTAATCACTCAGGAAGTCCAGCAGAAAAATCAATGCAGACACATCAGCCGCTCTCTGCTTCAACCTCAGAGACAATGCAATGTCTTCAAGTGATGCAAGTGCAACGTCTGTTTATTTAAGCTAATCCAATATTCAGAGTTATCGTTCTTACCAAGGTGAGCAGAGGAAAATATACGTATATCCATTAAGGCCACACAAAAGCAGGAAAGAATGCACAAAAATTACTTTCCTTTCCTTATCCAATTTGGAATACAGATACCCTCTTTAAATATGTGGCAGTACATGGTCTTAAAGTAAACTGCTCGACAACACAGACCATCCACAGATCAGTAAGAATGCCTGAATTCCCGAAAATGCTAGACTCCCTATTACATCAAAAAGTAGCAAAATGTATTTTGCTTGCTAGTGAGAATCCAGCTTTGTCCCTGAAACTATGCAGCTGTTCAGGATACTGGGGTTATTGATGATAGCCACACCAGTAGTATCCTGGAACTACAAGCTTTTCAGAAGTGTGTTATTAGTCTATGGCTGACCCCGACTGCTGTAAACAGTGTCCTTGTCTCAACATGTAGGGCACATGCTGTAGCTTGCTGGAGACAAAATGCAATATGGTACTGCATGAGCCTGGTGTCTTATCAGCAAGTGATAGTGACCACATACTGTATATTGCGATATTATAATGTTGGGAGATTTTACCATAGAAATGTAAAAAAAAAAAAAAAGAAAAGAAAAAGAAAAGTGAGAAATCACCTTGACTTTTCAGTGTGGCTAGTAGTATAAATCTGTGTAAAAATGCAGCCTACAGTTTTAACAGTTTTTCTGTTTTTTCTAGATCATCAAGATGAAGATCATGAGATCTCTATCTCAGTCATAGTTCTGTTAATCCCAAATCCTTTCATTGTTAATACTTTCAAAGGTAAAAAAAAATTAAAAAACAAGGTTCAGTTATAATAATAGTGGATCCACAGCCAACCATGCCAACACTGGGAACAATATGATGTGCAATGGAATGGTAATGCATTATGCATATACATTCACAGACCTCTTCACAAACAGTTGCACTTCAGAGCAACCACTCACTCATCGTCTATACTACTTTATCCTGTATTCAGGCCTGGAGCCTATTCCAGGAGACTTAGAGCACACGGTGGGGTACATCCTGGACAGGGTGCCAATCCATCGCAGGGCACACAGAGATACACACACTAACCCACTCATTCACATACTACGGGCAAATTGGGAACGTCAGCGCACCCAGATTTATTAATTTTTTTCCTCTTGGTGTGTCTGAGAAAACTGGACTCAGGAAAGACTCACATGTAAAACTCTGAATCCAGAGGCCCAGGCTCCATGGAAGCGGTGTGAATGCTCCTCACTGCACCTCCATGCCAACCGGAAAGATTAGTAAATAATTAAAATATCACAACTATCAGAATTCAACCTGCTGATGTTATTGATTACTAAAATAATATTTGTGGCTTCCCTTTTTAACAGGTAAATGGGCAAATACATACAGTCAGATGATCCCTGAAACTTCACCGATAAGAATCGCAATAATTTTCAAAAAAGGTGAAAAACTGTCAGTAAGTTTCAAAAAGACTATTCTAGTGAAATTCTACATTGCTACTAATTAAATCTGATTCACAAATTCCTTGTCATGTGTGTGTGTGTGTGTGTGTGTGTGTGTGTGTGTGTGTGTGTGTGTGTGTGTGTGTGTGTGTGTGTGTGTGTGTGTGTGTGTGTGTGTGCATGTGTCTGTGTGTAAATCGCAGATGTCTTTTGTGATGGAGCCCTCTGGGCCTTAGTTAGTAACAGTTAATCATAATCACAGTGTGTCAGCTACAGACAGTCTAAACACAGAGAGAGAGAGAGAGAGAAATTTGAAGCTTTACTTTTTTCCTTGAGTTGTATACGTTAATACTGTATGTACTAGTTTTCCATCATCGGGCACTGCAAAAAACATTAAGTTACAATATCTTAAATATGGTATTTAGTGCTTCTTATTATAGGATGATTATAAATCAATTATCAGTTCATCCACCCTGTTTTAGATAATTGTTTTTATTAAAAATTTTTGTATTTTATGTTTTAAATGCTTATTAATTCAATGCTATTCAAAGCTTTTAACAGTCCAAAAATTAAGAAACATTAAGAAACAGATACAATATTCAGGCGGCACTGTGGCTTGGCGGTTAGCACTGTCGCTAGGGTGAGAGATGGATTTTCGGCCAGGTTTGATTCCTGCCTCTGTGCTTGCTGTCCCCGGGCTTGGTGGGTTTCCATACCAAGACATGCCGATTAGGTTAATTGGCGTTTCCAAGCTGCCCGTAGTGTGTACAGTATGTGTGTGTCCAACAATGAATCGGCACTCTGTTCAGGGTGTACCCTGTCTCATGCCCTAAGTCGCCCTGCAACCCTGTACACAGGATAACGCAGTAAAGACGATGAGTGATTGAGAGAGGCACAGTACAATCATCATGTATTTGAATCTAAGTACATTTAAGATTTTCAATGGGCAGTAGTGGATCAACAGTGAAGTTTCTGGGATACTGCTAAAATGTCAGAAGTTCAAGCCTTAGAACTACTAGGCTGACCTTGAGCAAGACCTTTAACCAGGCGCTGTATCATAACTGACCTTGCATTCTGACCCCAGCTTCCTAACAAGCTGACATATGTAAAAGGAAGGAATTGCACTGTGCTGTAACAGGTTTGTTTTTGCCAAGATATATATATTTTCAGAGTATATAGAGTTATGGCCATGTAGGTATTTCTTTTTGTGTATATCCAAGGGAATAATGTACAATATTAGGTCTGCTACTAGAACAGGTTCCTAACTATAACAATTGATTTGAAATGGCTGTAATCAGCTTAAAAATGTCGATCAACTCATCACCACGGACTTCTACTTACCCTGAAGAAGTGCACTTCCTGATTGCTTATTTTACTTTTTTTTATTTCATACGAAGAACTCCTGTTTCATTTATGGCAATAACGTGTGTACAGCATCTGAAACATGTATGACGTCAAAATATTAACAAGGATCATATGGCATAACTAGGTGTGAGAATTCACTCACTGCAACAGAAAACATCTCAGATGAAGACGGTACTGTAGGTAGGAAGAACCACAGCAGGAGAAGTCTATCTGGATTTGCATCAGTATCACATCAGGCGTTCACATTGTGCTCAATAGACCAACAAAAATGGATTGATTTTCTTTATTCAAACTTAGCATGGTGAGCTGTAGTTATGACTGTTCAACAAGAACTGAGGAGCCAGAAGGCAGCACAGACCTTAGGGCACCCGGAGATATCAGCACCCCTTCACTCAAAGATTTTTTGTTCCTCAAGATTTTCTTTCTCTTCTTTGTTTTTCCTCATCTTTGTTTAAACAAAAATGTGCTTGAGTCTTTACAGCTTGCTTTACAGCTCAGAAACTTGCTGCTTAATGCCAATCCTGTACATTTGAACAAATGTCAAATGTGTATATTGGGATGTGTATATAAGATATATACTTATTGTACACTTTAATAGATACCTGTATACCAGCTTATGCTGTTATACAATGAGCCAATCATGTTGAAGCAGTACAATGCATACTTTGAAATCAAGCAGATGCTAGTTAAAATCTTCTGTTAATGTTTTACATCAGAGCAGAGGTCCTGAATTTAAATTTAAGAAAATCCGGTCAATAAAATTTTCTTTGAACCGAGGTCTGCATTTCATGTTTGTGTTAGGATTCCGATCTATACAGTATATATAAAAAGAAATAAGCAGTTTAAAATGTCCATACCATTTGAATAATATTTATTTATGAACATTTTCAGTAACAAAGGTTACGATATGGACAGTAGAAAACAAACAACAGTATTTAACCAGTCTCAGGACTCAGGAGGTTTTTCATAGTGGCTGTTCACATTGCTGCTTTTTATTAGCCCAACAGATTCTCAACATATGAGAAAAACTGGTTTTAAACTTCCTGCATCAGTAATAAACATATACAGTATTGATCTGTCCATTCATCTTTGAAGGTTCAGTTTTCGTAATCTACTTTCCTTGTTCTTGGATTAAGCCACGTTTTTTTTTCTTTTCAATTTTTTTCTTTGCACACTCTGCACATACATGATAAACTCTTGCATTGATTGGGTCTGTTGAGTGTCATGTATATAGCCATGCCCACCTCGAAAGAAGTGCTAGTTACTGATATATTAATTATTCTTATTTATCTGAAATGCATTAGCATCTGGATGAAACTGTCATCTGACATTTAGTAATGCCTGCTCTAGAGTTCAAACAAAATAATAATAATAAAAAAAAAAAATAATAATAATAATAAAAAAAAAAATAATAAATAAAAAAAAAATAATAATAATAATAATAATAATAAAGGTTTGTTAAAGAAGAAAAGTGAACAGATCAAGGATAAAGTTCTGGAGAAATTTAAAGCAGAGTTAGGTGATAAAAAAAATATCCCATGCTTGGAACATCTGACAGAGCACTATTCTATACATCATCCGAAAATGGAAAGAGTATGGAAACTGCAAACCATGGAGCCAAATATAGGGCAAGCTTTAAAAAATCCTGTTAGTCTATGAAAGACTTGTGGACAGGGTGGAGGTTCACCTTCCAGCAGAACAACGACCCTAAACATACAGCTAGAGCTATAATGGAATGCTTTAGGTCTAAGTATATTAATGTGTTAGAATGGCCCAGTCAAAGTCCTGACTTAAATCCATTTGAGAATTTGTGGCAAGACTTGAAAATTGCTGGTCACAGACACTCTCCATCCAATCTAACTGAGCTATTTCGCAAAGACGAATGGACAAAAATTTCACTCTCTAGATGTGCAAAGCTGGTAGAGACATCCAACAAACTCGCACAATTATGTCTATCACATAAAATCATACATTCAAGTTTGTGGCTATAACGTGACCAAAATGTGAAAAAGTTCAAGGGATATAAATGTTTTTGCAAAGCACCATAGTATTTGACGCTGTTTATAATGCATAATTTCATGATTTGCCTTCCCTAATCATGTAACAGATGTTTGAAATTAGAAGTGGAGATGGCTGCAGATAGTAATGTAACAGCGCATTCACCTTTGGGAAGCACGCGCACACACACACACACACACACACACACACACACACACACACACACACACACACACACACACACACACACACACACACAGAGAGAGAGAGAGAGAGAGAGACTCTTTTACTATGACTTTAAGGTTGCTGTGAACTAAGATACTGTAATGTCAGTTATTTTGATAATTAAGTAAATTTAAAAGGAAGTACTTTTGTACATGTAAATGGAGGACATTTTACTTGAGTAATATTTTGCTCTCTACTTTTATTCAAGTACTGGATTTGGATATTTTGCCTACCTCTGTGCACAACACAGGAAACCCTAAGGAGGATGCACTAGAGAAAGTACAAAGACAAAGTGGACATCTGCTGTTCTGCTTCTGGTCTCCATTTGTGATCATTTTTGTTTTTGTGAGATTCTTTTCTGTCCACGTTGACAAAAAGTTATTGTGTTACTATATCCTTCTTGGCTGCTAGAGCTTGGACAAATCTGGCCATTCATCTGATCCTACTTATCAACATGGTGTTTCCACCATTTTATGTATTGTCCTGCTGCCACATGATTAACTAATTTGATGTCTGCATAAATTAGCACTTGTACAGCTGTTCCTAAAAAAGTAGACAGTGGTTGTAAATATAAGTATTAAACTTAGGCCACCAGTCAAAAGTTTGGACACACCTTCTCCTTCAGTGTTTTTTTTTTTATTTAATGCTGAAGACATCATAACTATAAAGCAACACGTAAAACAACACAGAATATCTTTTATATTTTAGCTTATAAAAAAGATCTGTGATGACAGGTAACATCTGGAATGATTTTCAGTTCACAGTTGTGCCTTGTGTAAAGTTCATCTGTGACATTTCTTGCCTTCTGTGCTTTAGACCATCAGTTGTCTTGTGCAGAGGAAGGCTGGGTAGTCAATAGCCCTATTAGTGCTACTACAACTACTGTACAAACCCATATTATGGCAAGAAACACTCAGTTAATTACAAAGAAAATACAGTCCATCATTACTTTAAGAATGTGTCCTCAAGTGCAGTCGCCAAAACCATCAACCTCTATAATGAAATTGGCTCGTCCCAGGACAGGAAAACTAAGAGCTTTTTCTCATTTCAAGATTGAAATGGCCATGTTTTGGCAGATATTTTTTTCTCATTTGCATTATTGCCTGGGAAGAAGCAAGAGCACCTTCCAGTAGAACCCGTCCATTTATTATTATTATTATTATTATTATTATTATTATTATTATTATTATTATTATTATTATTTTAAATTACTAAGCATGTGAAGAAAACGATTTAGTCTGTTTTGTATGTTATAGAATAATCTCATGTACATGTTTCATTATTATTTCATAATTATTATAATATGATTATATATATATTTTTTTGTTTACAGTATTTTAACTTTTTATTATTACAATTTTCTTTTTTATTAATTTTTTTTTTGCAGTGCAGGCTTCTAGCTGAAAGACCGGATATACTATTTAATTTATCACAGTGGATCTCTGCTACACATGTGCAATTAACACTAGCTCCTAGCATTTTCCTGTTCAAATGATTAGCTATTTTCCTATGTGTAATATTTATAAGGTGCCAAAGAATTTCTCTGTCTTTCTTTCTGCTTGTGTTTGTAGACGATCAATAACGTAGCTGATTAAAACAATGGTGAACAATAATTGACAACATATGCACAGATGTTCAGTCACAAGACAGTGTTATTCATTGGATGTCTTTGAGGGATTGCTGCAATAACCTGCAAACATCATTAAACATTGCCATCAGGGCAGCCTAGGGAGAAGAGGAAGCGGAATTTATTAATGAGAAATAACTTCACATTATCAGTCTTGATCTGCAGAATCAATTGCTGCAACTTACTGCAACTTACTGCAGCTTTGCAAGGGGAGGTACATGAGTGTATACATACAATTAATACTGCCGTATTTAGTCATAATATACTGACAAAAGGGTTGTAGTTACAGGGATAACTTTATTTTATAACATATCCATACCAAACAAGCTAGATAATACTAAACTAGAAGAATGATCTTGACAATCAGATTAATCAGATTAATCAGACAATCAGATCTTGACAACAAACAAACAAACAAATTACATTATAACATTATCAATACTGTGCTGGTGTGAGCCTGATAAAGTGTTGGTGGCTTGTCCAGGGCATAAAACAATGAACAACAACAACAAAAAAAGCATGAACAGTTGATGATGATGAGACATTAAATAACCTTTAGAACTAAACCTACGGACATTTGTGGTATGGCAGAACATAACGGTTGTGAGAAAGACAAGAGGAACCAGGACAAAACATATTAAATCAATTTCTTACAAAAGATGGCATGCCACAATGGTCCGGTTTGCCTTCCTAAACCTGTTTCTCACAAATAATGAGACATTAAACTATTTCCTACCTTTATTTTCATGAGTTTCCATGAACTCATGTTGGTGTTGGGCAAGAGTTGCGCATCATTAGTTTTAATGCAGTAAAACTCCCCAGAATGCCTTACTATGAAGGTTGGCTGGCTGAGCTCATGATGTCTACGTAATTTAAATTAGGTAGCTAATTGAATGGATCCATTTTTTTAATAACCTGGTAGCTCAAGGGCAATTTTGTACTTGGCCCCAGGCATTATTATGATTTGGTCAGCTTGGAAACACCTAAAGAATTACAATTAGATTTAGTAAGAACCCATAAATGAATACACCAACACCAAGTATTCATAGCTCAATTTTCAGCCTGCAGAAATGAATACGAAATGCATTGAACATGCATTTTATTTCACAATAAACAACAGTAAATGTATAATCACTGTAATGCCTACTGTAACTGTTTAAATAATCATCTACGCCCCCAAGTTTCTTTAATATATGTTTTTCTTAAATGATTCTGAATCTTTCTGAAATAAGTATTTAGCCACATGGCAAGGGATCATTATAATATAAAAGGTGACAATGAGCTCATTAAAAAAAAAAAATCATCAATGCTTCTAGTTTTGGTCACTGCTACAAGTCATGCACATTTCAGAAGAAAAATAAAACTTTTATAGACTGATCAGCCATAACATCATTAACATTAAAACTACCCAGGTTTGGGGTTCCAAGGCAGCTCTAGGTTTTGGGGTGTGCTGAGGCATCCGGCACATACAGTACTGTAAATTCTAAAAGCATTTGGGTGAAACAGCAATCTACAAGATGGGAGAAAATGAACTAGACAATATTTAATGGCTATAGAACTTGTAATATCCCTGGAGCAGCACTCATGGTGCACCACCCGATTTTGCTCTTGCTGCATGTTCTTCGAGGACCTGGAGGCACGGAGGTTCTTGGCAAAATCCCAAATTACTTCCTTCAGAAGAATATTTCATTTTGAGCAAAAGGTTGACGCCACTGGTGCCTACGATGAAAATTTTAAGAATTCAGAGGTAATAAACATATTTTCACTAGACTGTGTTAACTTTCGCATGTTTCCCAATTTCTTTGTTTCCCATTTAGTTCTTCCTCATTCCTTACATGGCAAAACTTCCTATGATTTGTCACCAGATACGTCCTTCTCTTTTCTATAGAAAATGGGAGTGCCTCATTCTCCTTTTTGTACACTCAAGCCATTTGGCCTAGAACTTGATCTATGAATAAACTAGAGAACATTGCAACACTACTATACATTATTATGTGTTTGTGTAATTGTGTATTTCCTAACAACAACAAGCATGATGACGCACAGCAGACAAATGTAGTGGTTCATTAATCAACTATACCTAAAAAAGGTTAGCTCAGTATTCCACTTAGATAACTTATTAACTCTTGTCTGGGTAATTTTCTAGGGCTTTACTTTTACTTTTACTCAAATCAATTATTATTTTAGTAGCAAGACATTTACACAAGTTTTGCACTCTTCCAAATGCAGAATTACCATAATATAACCATAACAGTATAAGTTTGCTTGGGAAGGTCATTTTAAGGTTCATTCATCGACAGCGTGCCAACATTAATTCTTTATTACAATCTCTGTTTTTTAACCTCTGTTCTGATACTGATTGAGACAACAGTCTTGTACACTGTACGGTATGTGACACATGCATAAAATGACCAGGAGAACTGTGTGACCAGTATTAAAATGTACTAACCACTTTATTTGCTGATTTTGGCAGTGCAAATATTTCTCTATGCAGTCATTCTCACTCGAGATTTGAATAAAGGTGACACACTGATGTGCCATTCACCATTTTTGTTAACTTTTTTTTTTCAATGGATAATGCTTACGCACATGCTGTGGATGACTCAATCCCACGCATCCTACACACAATTCTTTGCAAATATCTGAAGTTGCAGGGCCCAAAGGCCATTCCATTCTTTTCTTTTGTATGTCACTTGTGTACTGTACATTTAAATAAGCAATTCACCAGCATTGCAGAAGGGTATAATCTTTTATCTTTATTCGAATGTCTGCATTGTCTTTGCAAAGGTAGAAAAAGTGTAGCACTGAAAATGTTGCAAACTGTTATACTGAATAAATGCCTATTTTGGCTTATAATATAGATTCATGGTACTAAGAAAACTGGTTACTTCATTCAAGGGTTAATCATAAACCCAGTCTATCTAACTATCCTGCAGCAAAAAAGTTGTTTAAAATGGAATGAAGTAGCTGAAACTGGGTCTTGTTTTTTCTTGTCTTTTTTTCTCTAAGTTAGAGTGTAAAAATAAATTTTTTCAAAGAGTGATATGCTACAAACTCTAATGATTGAGTGCCCACAACAGGAAAAGTACGGTTACTAGATGGTGCTACTGTACAGAAAGTCTCGAATTACATAATAATGAATAATAACTTTTATTTTTTGTTTAACTTAAGCCACTGTGGCAGTTTATTTTGCAACTACTATCTGCATTGTTTATGGACTATAAAGTTGACTTGACTATACTTTATGACAAATCTCATGTTGCAAAAAGATGCCTAGGAAGTGCTGACACATTTTACGCCTCACTCTAATAAAAAAGCTTTGTGTGAAAAACCAACCAGTGCTAAAAATAAGCATTGCAAATTAGACTGTCTCTCACATTGTTGCCCTACATAATACAGAATGTGTTGTACAAAGAACAAGTACTTCGTCATAAGCTCAATTTGTACTGAATTGGGTGCCTCTTTTAATTATATTGTGTGTATATAAAACAATACATTTGAATGAATTTAACATGATCATATCATGCAATCTTTTTATGGATCCTATTAGAAGTCTGACCATTTTCATTATATGACATAATCACCATGTCTTCCATCTTTGTTAGAGAATTGCTAGCAAATCTGAACATTGAATTTTCCATTCACACATTTCCAGCACCAAGGACAGCTCCACTGTGTACAGGGACAGGGTGGGGTGCCCTAAATCACCAGGCCTGTACTCAGATTATTACCTACCTTCTCGCTGTCATCCACAGCCTAAAAAAAGGTCCATAAAGGTCCAGTCCGATGAGTACTGTAAGTCTTTTCGGGTTAAGAGTCTCACAACTATTTCCTATGCCCACAGACTCTCGATTACTCTCTAAAAGCTAAATCACCTAGAAAGCTGCCTACTAAGAGCATGCGACAGCCGCCTCTTAAACTTAGCTACCTTCTGCCCTGCTCAGCTCGACCCGCCAGCACTCCTAGTCTGAAAATGTTTATTACAGTAAGACAATGCCACTGTTGATTTTTTTTGCAGAAGAAAAATTAAGAGCAGCATCATGATCAGTGAAAGTGCAAAAAACAAACAAAACAAATAAACAAGGAAAAAAAAAAACAAGTTTTGTTGCAGACTACTGTACATCAAAACTTTATATATGGGACAAAGACTTATGCGTTGCAGACCATACTGAATGCATGTACATTATACTGATGGCCTAAATATTCATGCATTGGATAGGTTTTTCTTATTTTTGCTTTCTTATTTTGGTGCTTCTTCTGGCTTTGTGAAACAAGTGCACTATTGTTTCCCAATAAATTTAATTTCTAAGAGGGTTCAGCATATTATGTAATTTTATGTTATACTGTAGAACATTATAGCACAATCAATTTAGTTCTTCATGCAACAGTCTGCTGTTATGACTACATTTTTTTTATGTAGCATTAGGGTGTAACTCAATACAACTATTTGTATTTGTATCTGGCTTTGTTTAGTGCTATAATTATTGATAAATTTACCTGTATTTAGATTTAAGACAGAAGCTTTATTATATTATCTTTGATTGCATCTGCCCATAATATCATCTATTATATATATATATATATATATATATATATATATATATATATATATATATAATGTCACACAGGAATGCTAATAGACATGACCTTTATCTGAGCTCCAACAACCACTATGACTTTTTGTTACATTCTACATTTCAACAAAATGTTCTGTAAACCTCTAAAAAGAGAAAGAAAAAAATAATTAAATTAATTAAAAAAATAAAATGATATGCTCCTAATTATAACAGTATTGTATCTGTTTGAGGCACATTACAGTATCTCTTTAAACTGCCTACTGTATTTATATTCATATTACACGCTGAACCTAATGTTGCCGTTTGCCATAATGTTATTTGAGCACTTTCATTAATAAGATTTTGGAACATGTAAGATGCCACAGTTTTCTTGGTACTGGTGAGACAACATAAAAAAAACTTAACTTACTTAATCTTACCTGGTTTGCTACCAGAAAAGGTATTACTATACAAATACTAGTTAAAATATTTAACGTATTTATACTACAGTACTATTGAAGAAGTTAGATATTTTTAACATGTACTAACTTACAGTAAACTGTTTAATAGCTGATGTTAATCTACTAACAAATAGAACTGAAGAGCCTTCTGTACTTTCTTTGAGTAGATTTATTAGTTTATACTTTATTTCTTTTATTTCCCTACATTATACAATTTCTTTTTTTACTTTTTACTCTACTACATAATGCTGCTTCACGAGATGATGGTGCATATGGAGCAGAAGGAATCCAAAAGGTTGTGAACCAGTAATTCTAGTAAAGAAGTAATAATGCCTTTCAAAGGATTGAGGTTTGTAAATTGGTACTGTAAATCCAGTAAAGAAGCAATATGTACAAAAAGGCATTTATGTCCATTATGAATAATTTCTACTTAGCAGTAGACTCTTACTCAAGTAGAATTTTAAATGGAGGACTTTTACTTAAGTAATACGTAGGGTAACTCAACTTGTACATAAGTACAGAATCTGTGTATTTTGCCCACCTCTGGCTAAAGGCTAACTTCAGCTTCACTGATACCGACCGTTCTACCTGTCAACAATACGTAGGGTGCCTTCTAGTCATCAAATTCCTCACACACATTTATAGTAGATTTATTACACTGCCAAATCTAAATCTATTCAACTTTACATAGTCCCTTTACACTACAATAAACCAAGTATAAAATTGTGATGCATATTTCTAATTTTTTTTTTCAGAATACATTTTTTGTTCTACTTGAAGACAATTTAGCTTCCTTCCAGAAAATAATTTTTAAACTAGCCAAATTATTTGCCAATAGACATTGGCAGGATGGTATGTAAAGCACTTTTAGTAGGGTCATTCTCATACATTCTATAAGAAAAATATACTGTATAAATACAGAGCCCCTTCCAGCAAGTGTTACAGGGGCTCCCTATTCCCTATGTCATAATTTATGTCTAAGTAAGCAAGCACCAAAAGGTCCAGGTGTGTCAACAGAAACAATGATTTTCAATTTGGAAAATACTTTGAAGTAAAATCTATGCTGCGTGTTATAGTCTGCATGACCCTCTGTTTAGTAGAAAGCTGGTACTGTGCTGGTGTTGTACATGAAGTTGTTGTTTCAAAGCTTTGTAAAGTTAGTTTGAGGTCATGGCTTATATATATTTTAACCCATTAACAGCCCACCACAGCCATTTTATTAAAATGTTGTCTAAATAAGGTGATTGTCATAATTTAAGTTTGTGTGTAATATAGTAATGTTTGCACTCTTTCCTGCCTCATCTCTGACAGTAGGAAATAAATGCAAAAGTAACAGAGTTTATTATGTTTTGTAAATAAACAATACCATGTTGGCATGAATTGTAACATTACTGTAAAACTCAATTATTCTACTGTCATATACTGTAATTTAATATACAGTGAAATAATGTTATGGAAAATCACAATAAATGCACTAAAATAACAGTAAAATACAACCTTATTTTAAAATGATGCTGTTATGTGATTCTGCAAGTAATTGATTGTTATTTTTCAGGGCCATGTTTTCAATGTTTTGGGATGTTGTTAAGGTACACAATTTTCACAAATGTCTGAGCACAGTGGGTGATTTGACCAGGCCTTAAGACATCAACGCGTATTCATATTGCCCGCTAGAGCTGAAAAATGCAGTGTTCATTTGTTTCCCTCTCTGACTCATATCAGGTTATATCTGGTGTTTAGGTCGGTCTTGTGGAAATAAAAAGTCTCTGAGCTGCTTTAAGGTTAAGGAGAGTGATAGGAGCATATACCTGTAATTTTGCTGTGACTGCTTCATACCTCTGTAATTAATGCAAGCCAGTAGATATACTGTAGGACAGGTCTATAGTCTCTATAAGAATTACTGTATATTGTACACCAGTTGCACCTTTCTGCAAGTCACTGTCAAAATACTCTACACAATGTGGAAGGAATTTAGAGGCTCTGTTCTAAAGGTTTTGCCAATGTCTGAATAACAACAGGAATTAGTGTCCCATAGCATCATTCAGGACAAACATGGTATGGATTGAGATTGGAGTAAACAAGTCTTTCTATGTGATAGGTCCAGAAAATGTCTTCTGCATTCTCTCAGATTATATTGTTTGTGGCCTGTGGCACCTGCATGACTGATCCCTCCACAATGGTTCTGTCATCTGGTGCATGAACTGTGCTGGGGATTACAACGGATTTAGAGGAGCCTGTTGTTGCATTGCAAGAAGTCTGCAGAGAGGAAAAAGTGACAGTGTCCATTATCAACTGGGGATTTTTTGACTTAGTTTGCCATGCCAAATGCCATTCCCTTGATTTGTCAGACCACTCCATTGTCTGATCAGATCATTTAAAATTGTCCAGAAATTTATGAAAAGGTAAAAGTCTGCTTAATATTAAATATACCAAAAGTCTATAGCATTCAATGCATCCAGTGCTACAGAAGCACATTTCATAAAATAAAAAAAAGTAAAACAATTCTGATTTACTATACAATTCTGACTGTGTTACCACTTACTAGTCAGTTAAGCAGTTGCTCTCGGTTTAATCTCGCAACCACATGTCAATTGTATTGGCATGAATTTATATTTCTACTGTAAAATGAGTTTATTTTTATTGTTTTTATTTATATTATATTGTGAGCATAGAGAAGGTCACTGGGAGCTCATATGAGTAACCTTTAGATTTAAAATGTCCTTTCCCCACCTGTATTAACATTAAGTAAATCCTTTAAATTTTGATCCCAGAGACTTCCTTTGTGAAATAACACAATACTTTAACTTAATACACAATAATTATACTTAATACTTATTAAGTTATAATTAAAAGTAACTCTAGTAATAATCTCATAACTATGAGTCACTAAGTCATAATTATTAGATAAATAGTCATGCTTATGAGATCCAGAGTTAGTTAATTACAATAGAATTATTATAGCATTATATTGATTATATTAATGACATTAATTATTATATTATTATATTAATATATCTACAATACTTATTTGACAACAACAACAACACAACAATAATAATAATAATAATAATAATAAGAATTTTTTATATTACAATAACAGGTTTTCCTAATACCTTTTAAGAATTAGTAATAATATTACAATAATCATTAATAATAATTCAGGTATAGGATCAACTGCTTTTCCTTAGTTTTTTTAAATACTATTTTTATTGCCATTACAATTTAATTGTGTAATTGTGTAATTTTTTTTTATTATTACTTAACCTTCGACGTTCCTGATAAAATATCAATGATTGGAGCATAGATAGGTTTTAAAAACATGCAAAAGAAACATTAAGTTTAACAGAATGTGCACACTGCATTCAGCTCAAAAACCTCCACTCCTTCAATCTCGATCATTAGACTCACTGTATTGTATATGTACTGTTTTACACACACTGCCTCCTTGCAAATCATTACATTGTGCATTTTCTAGCCATTCCTTTTTGTACCATATACCTGGCTTTGAACATTATTTCTGTCCTTGAATTTTTGCTTACTCTTTCTACTATAACCAGTTTCCTGTGTTTTGATTTTTGCCAAATTAACATGTAGGTTGGCCATTTGCAATATTGGTCACCAACTGTAAATGCTATAATTAATAGTTTTATGCATGTTTGTAGGACATCATAAAACAGTAAAACTCATTTTCATTTCATTTTGATTTTATTATTTGTTTTGACACTGATTATATTTTAGATTTTAGCCAAATGTATACTGAACAACAAACCAATGTAATGTAATATACAATGTAATATTATAATAGCTACAAATGGGTGGCAAATGGGCATAATTTTCCTGACATGGTTTGGATTAACTCGTGCTCTTGGATGTAAGGGTCATTGCAAAGTTACTTTGACTCATCACCGTTATTTCTATGCCTTATACAGTATTTCTACACTGATGGGAATGACCTCATCCAGGATGACCATGCTCCAGTGCACAGGGCAAAAGGAGTGACTGAATGTCTTAATGAAAAGGATGAAATTCATATTCTATGACTTTACATTACCTAATCACAGCGCCTATGGGAGATTTTGGAACAATGTATTAGACAGTGCTTTCAGCGGAATATACAATGATCAGCCACAACATTATGACGACCACCAGGTGAATTGATTATCAATTATATATCAGTAAACTGTTGACAGAATCATGGTCAACCAGTCAACATTTTGCTTGTGCCAAGGTGGTCTGATGCCACAAATTGCTATAAAAAACAGTCAATTATAGAGATAATAAAAAGGCACTAGAACACTTAGTGCATCACAGCTTGCAGTGTATTGGGCTTAGCCTCCAAATTCCAGAGATCTTAATTTCAACAAGCATCCATGAAATGACAAACAAGCTTAGTCAATGGAATCCCCACCCCGGAACCCACAGCACCCAAAGGATCCACCGCTTACATCAATTGCCAGGCACCACAGCACACCCCCGGGGGTCTTGTGCAGTCATCCCCTGGGTCAGATCTGCGCCTATTGGGCATAACGGGCAATATTGAGCTTATTGTTTTGCATTTTAATGTTATGGCTGATTAGTGTAGTTAGAAAGGTAGCATTCATCCTTCTCGTACATCCTTCACGTAAGACTTGTAAAGTCCATGTAAGCTGTTTTTGTATGACTAAATATGTTTACCTTTTGTCTGTCAATATGGAGGTGCAAATTTACATAAGACAACAAGGTCACCTTGAATACTCGACTCAAAATACATTGTCCTGCCACTTATTTACTGCTCCTTAAACTTATAAGTAAGATGAAATGTTCATAAACATATTCACATGATCAGATTTCCTCATTATACAGTATTCATTTATTCAAGTCAGGACCTAAGGCATAGGCAAGCAGACTGGGTAAGTTTTATCTGTCAAAATATTTAGTGAATTTTTTTTTTTTTAAGTTATGTTGCAATTTAAACATGAAATAAACTGTGGTAAAAAAAAGTGTGTACCTGAGAAGGAAGAATTTTGAGAATATGAATTCATGTTGAATCATTTTTGGAAAAAATTGCTACAGTACTAATCATGAATGTCATAAACACTAGAAATGAGGAAAAGCTTTGTTAATTGAGATGCTTAAAGCAATAATTTGTTTTGCTTAACATTGTAGCATTTGAAATACTACCTCTACATTTTTAAGGACTTTATGGGCTACATTTATCTTGACATCCTTGCTGCCTTTCAAACAAAACGACCTAAACTTAGCTGATAAAAAATGAAAACCATCTCCAGTTGACCATTAATCTCAGCTGCTGTCAGATTCAGGCTGAATATCAGTAACTTCAGACCCCTAAAGCATGAATACAAATAAATCTTGGAGTCACAGAGCATGGAGATAAATTGCTCTGAGAGCTCTACAGTCATGACTCATAACTCATAAGTCTTTTTCATTCTATCTGTATACTACAAATGTTTAAAACCTACAAGATGCTAATAATGAAAATATGACAAAGGTTATAAATTATTCTTTAGTTATATATGAGTTGTGGTGTTCATCTAGTAAAATACTTTAATTTCCATAATACAAAATAAATTAATAGTTATTGATTTATATTTATCTAAAGAGACTCCAAGATTACCCTATTACTGTGTTTTTATTGGCTGCTAGCAGTAAACCATAATGTAGTGTTAACAGAAATTCATCTCAAAATGCTTACAAAAGCAAAAGGTGAACCTCATTATATAGTGGATATGAACTCAAAAACTCAAAACCTCTTCTCCTGTCAGAAGTGCAGAACAATGCACCAATGGTCAGTTAAAACTATTGTAGTGGTGATTGTGGATTATTGATGCTTTGGGCTGTTTTCCTGCTTATAATCCTGGGCTACTTGCAATGATTGATGGCAGTAACTCTGCTAACCACGAGGACTAATATAATTTGACAAGGTTTTGTTATGACAATTTACCCCAGAGCCATGGTGTATATTATATTTTCAGGCCAGATCTTTCTTTAAATTTGACTGATCTTTTTGTCAATTGAATAAACCCAGTAGCTTCCTGTAGGGGGAAAAACTGAAGTAGAAAAGAAAAATTAATTTTGGAAATTCTTTAGATGTTAAAAGCCACATGGATTTTGTAATGGGTTTTGAATGTTTGAGGTGTACTAGAGTAGAACACTACTGGTACCACTCTGTGTCTGTCAACGTAAAGTTCAAGTAGTTTTTGTGAGCTTTACATGTACATGCTTTGAAGGACACACTTTCAAGTTATATTTCTACATTAAACACGACGAGGTGCAAAATGCTATTATTACAAATTAACATTAGTTCCTGTCCTCGTGATCAAATATCTGAACGTGTTTAAAAAAAAAACTCCTTTTATAAAGTCGCTCCGGATAAGGGCGTCTGCTAAAAGCATATCCAGCTTGGTAACCAAGGCCCAATATCTGTAAGAAAAAGTATGCCGTTTATAGTTAAGCAATATCATGTAATCTGCTCATAATGTTTTGGCTAGCCATAGTTTCTCACAAATTGCCAGTAGAAGACACGCAATGCAAAACATTTTTGGATTAAAAGTAAAAAGTTATTTACTCAAATAGTTTATTCTGATGATTTAATCATTACTTAATTTGAACAGTTTTCATTACTAAAAGATAAATAAATACAATAAGGATTAAATGAACCTACAGTATGTCATAGTTAATGTGTTTTACCTAAGAGTATGATGTACAAATCATTAGTTGTTTAGAATTGAAACATAATAAATTTTAAAGTTACGCCCCTATATATGTTTAGAAATGATTTGTGTCAAGTCAACGATTATTAATATGTTAAGACAATAAATATGTTAATAAAGACTGTACGCACTTTATTACAAAGATTATGTAATCTGCTAACACAGATGATTAGGATAAATAAATAAATCAGTACAATAAAACTACAGTGTATAGTTTACTATATAATCAACGTGGAAAAACAAGGCATTGTGTTGTAATAAAATATGATGTGATTTATTTCTTTTTACCTTAATATTATTTTCAATATTTCATGTGTTATATTGATTTAAATATCATTGTAAGTAGCATTATTGTACAATAAAATGTTGTAAAATATATTTCAAGTATTTTATTGAAGCTTCTTTGTGTTTCTCAGGAAGATGTATGGTGTGCACACAAGTCAGTTATGTAACTGTCTTGGGTTCTGCCAGTTCAGTCTTTATACAGATTCTTACTGTAAGTAAATAACTTTTAGGTGATGTATAACTTTTACAGTGTTAAGATTTATGTAGCTTATTTAAATGTTCTTTTAAAACGTTACCTTTACTGACATTTTATCAATAATAAATAATTATTAATCAAATCAGTTAGTACTGTATATTCTGTTTAGTTTTCCTTTTATTCTGACTTTGATTTATAAAACATTCCATTTTGCAGTTTTATAACCACATTGCCCACAACCGCACCTGCATGCATTAACTCTCGGATGCCCTACATTAAATATTAATGCAACATGAATACTACATAAACCTTAATTGATGGCTTGAATTCTTTTCCACCCCTTTGCTCTCCCAAGCATATTTTCCACCCTGTATTAGTGTTATCATTAGTTTTAGTCTGGTATCTCTGTTTCATTAAATATTTGGTCTTATCCATTATCTAAATATTTTATGATCCCCCTGTAACACAGGGTGTTAATTGTGTTCAATGCCCATCATGTCCAATTGGTCCTGTAATTTACCTATCTTCTTTTGTCTAATCCTCAATACCACAAATGAACATGCTTAGCTGAGACATGGTAGGTAGTCAATGCTGATTTCATTAGCTTTACAGCATAGCTACAAAGCTAATGTAGCAAACACATTGACAGAACGTGTGCATGTTTGGTATTGAATAAACCAATGAAAATTCGGTGAAACATGTAGTTTCCTGTTTATAAAAGATGAATAAGTCTATCTATTCAGTTGGACAAATCATTACCATCATAAAGGATCACAAGAATTGCCTGCACCTTTCACTAAACATGAACAGTTTTATATCAAGGTACGATTTTGGCAAACACAAAAGGTTGTTCATATAGTGGTAAAAACCACTATTTAGCCTTACTTTAAAAGCTTTAAACTTCCACATATTGGGCCAACCACAACACATAGCAGCCACATTTTTGGACACAAGAAGGCACATCAGCCAATCGCATTATTGTGAGTGAATTAAATGTGTTAAGTGGATTTATGGGGAATGCTAAAGCCAAGAAAAAGGGTGTTTAATCTGTTAGTGGCATTGTAGACACTTATAGGAATTATAGGAATTTATCACTTTACAGTACATGCATGATTTGGTCTTTGAGTTTGGACATTACTGCATACATTTTTTGATACTGTGTAAGCAACATGTTATATATGTGTCAAACTGTAAAGGTAGCACCGTTGTAACTTTAGTTGGTAATGCCACCTTCTTTTTAAGTTCCCAGTCAATATGTTTCTGTTTTTTTCCTTCATCTTGCTATGGTTAGCATTGATTTTCTGCATGTAATGAGCCACGAAGCACTTATGGTTAGAATTTTGGAAGGAAATTAAATAGAAAAATAATATGACAAAAGATGTACAATCAATTTGTGAACAAGAGATGAACGAGCTGCAAGCTGTTTTATCCATTTTAACAACACCATGGAAAATGTAGTTATAGCTTCTTTAATCAAAAGTACATAATATTTTGCTATTTCAAAAATTTTAACACCCTTATGGCTCAAAGATAACATGCAAAAATAGTCCCTATCAGTTTGCTTAATTAAAAAGAAGAAGAAGAAGAAGAAGAAGAAGAAGAAGAAGAAAAAGGTTTTCTTAAAACTGAAAAACAACTTTGCATCTCATTTTGCTGGCAAGCTGTTTATATATAATCAGCCTGAAACATCACCAGCTCACTGCAAATTTTTCTGGCCCCCCAAGTTACCACTCTAAAACTGCCTTACCGTGTTTTAATTAATTTCATGTGTCACTTGCTGATAGCACCTTTTTTTCAAGCTGGTTAAAATAGAATCAAAACACACCAATATGCCAATGAAACCAACAGCAATGGCATAAACAGGAAATTAAGCACAAAAAGGTAAGGAGTCTCTCACGTGTGTAATAACCTGTATCAGGGCTCATTATAGTTCTGCAATACTGCAGCTGTACTATTGCGTGATGTGAATGTGAACCCTAACACACACACACACACAAAAAGATTAAATTATCTGTTCAGATTACACAGCAGAAGAAAGTAGGTCTAAAGCCAATAAACAGCTTTTGTGATGTGTACAATTTGTGCCTGAGCATTCCAAACAAACTAAAATGGTTTAAGGAAATAAGGAAGCCTCATAAGTGTTGATAGCAGCTGTAATTGAAAGGTGTATAAATAAAGGATTGTTCAAGTCAAATGGGGATTTTGATTGTTCAGCATAACAGAACCCAGTTATAAGAGTAAAAAACACATTTTTCTCTATATTATCCCATCCTACACTAATGCACCTCCAGCATTTCACCAGTACTTGAAAACCATCAAGCTAGAAATTTTTCTCAGTATAATGGAGCCATGATCGCATCGCCTGCCCCACGTTTGGACTGCCAACCTCCCAGGAACTCCTTTAATGGCCCAAGCATGTGGAAATGGCTTGAAACTAGTTCAGGGCTGTACGGGGGATGTGGCAATAACTCCCAGCCAAATTCTTGTAATGTGCAAGTTGTGTGTACAGTTCCTATAGATGGATGTACTTCTTCCACAATTAAAGGACATGTTATCCATTCATTTTCAAGGATCACATGTTCCACTTGTGGAATGTTCATAGGATCGACTGCAGCAGGCTCCGAGCCACCTCATCAGGATCTTTTGCACCATTCTGTTGGTTATCTGCCACTAATCATCTTATCACAATAACGTGCTTTAAGTTTTCTGTAAATGTTAAGTGGTTTTACACTTTCATTCATAAGAACTTTCATCACAAATCCCTGTTTGACTTCAATGCCTCTGATAATTGTTCTTAATCCACAAAAACACTCTTGTTGCGTTTGACCAAAATGCAGCATAATTAAGCTCTTCTATCCTGCGTGAACACTGAAGATAAACTCATCACATTACTTTCTACATTTGTCACTGAGCATTTCTTCAATATTAATCAATGAACATTAATCACAAAAAGCTACTGACTTTCATAACTTTATTTGCCTTGAATTTTAGACACTTCTGTCACCAGAGGTGGGTAGTAACGAGTTACATTTACTCTGTTAAATTTACTTGAATAACTTTATGGAAAAAAATGACTTCTGTGAGTAGCTTTATTGCACCATACTTTTACTTTTATTTTTACTTGAGTAGATATGTCAAGAAGAAACATTACTCTTACTCCGCTACATTCGGCTACACTCGACTCCTTACTTTCTTAACCATTTATTCTACACATGCAGCCGGCAGACCTACATGCCTACCGGTATGTCTGTTTCACCAATCAGACGCAGCAACAATAATCACATGACTCGGTTTGACCAATCAGGTCAGGCAGCATAGTGAAGAAATAACATTCAGCCGTTGTTCCAGACAGTGAATCCAAACAAACGTTTCCAAATTTTTTCTCTAATTTTGTGGAACGCCCATAAATCCATGCTGCTAACAATGGGATCTTGTGGTTAGTGTACAATCTTGCGGTGAGTATAGAATGCTTTTTTCATGTTTGTGTGATTATATGTTAACTTTAATTGTACCTATAATACTATTTAAATATACTATTTATTATCCTAATATCACAACTGTAACTTTCAAATTAAATAAAAATAATAACAATGTGGTGCTTTTTAACATTAGGAATTATCCCACATTCCCACACCTTTACAGTTACATTATTATTTATGCAAATTTAGAAATGACCTACTGCATTGCATATAAAAATTATATTAAAATTTAATGTGTCTTGAGCCACACCTTCATATTAATTTTCTTCATATTAAATTGAATGATATAGATCAAATGAACAAACTTGGAACAAATGACAAACACATGTAAATGAAAGGGCAGTAATGTCAGTAAAGTTAAGAAAAATAAGGGCAAGAGTGGATCCATTTCAAGGATAAAATCAAGCATTATTAAATGCATAAAACCAGGCAGTGTGTAGGTGGCTGGGCTTTGCTTGGCACTTTGCCACTGACACAAGGCCTGATAGCCAATCCTGGAAAAGCTTTGGGTGTGAAAATACTGTGAGTACTTCCAAGCTGATGGCAAAAAGGCACTAGATCAGAATTTCACTGTGAGAACACAAAAACATTCAGAAAGAGACAGACATAAAGAATGGCTTAAATGCTAAGACCAGCCTGAGGGAAGGAATATTAAGAATGGCTCACACTCTTTGACTTATAACAAGTGAAACTTACCTGCTCAGACCTCACACGTCCTTAAAAGTGACAGAACAGATTTGTTTTATCCCCTCAATCCAGCAAGCTGGGGTTCTAACATGGGCATCCATGTCATATAATAGAGATCAGGTGAAATCTTCCACCACAGTTATTCAGGTCCTGGGATTAAATATGGGTTCAGGGCATCAGCTTATTAAAAACGATTTAGAAGGAACTGCTCTCTCTTCTGGTGTTACTTTATTTTTCTTTGTTTAAATCCATCACTGATGCTCTTTTCTATCTGTACCGTTGAAAATGAATTGTCCAAAAGAGATGACATACAGTAGTATTGCTTGACCTAGTGTAATTTTACAGTCAACATCATACATCATAAAGCAACAGCTCGAGTTTTACTATGATGCATTTGTAATGTAACTAATCCACTAATCCTTATTCTTTCTCAGCATAAGTACTTACCATTCATACATAAAGTCAGTGGAATAAATCAGATGTAGAAAACAATATTACAATAAGAAAATGTATTACAGTAAGTCACATTGTGTGGTATGGATGAAAGCAAATAACTTATTTGCTTTGTTTTGTGGTTTTAATGATTCATTATTAGTGGACCTACAGTGTGTAATATAATGAAGAGATTACAGAATGTATTGTACAAAAATCACAATATTATATGACTACACAAATTAGGTTTTAATGACTGGCTGATCTATGAAAAAAAAAAACAGAACCATTATTTAAACCTTTGTATGTTCTTATCATGCCTAGCAAGCTGTTCTCTCTGCTATAAGCTTTTTTTTTCACTTATGACTCACCTCCTGCTGTTGCTGGATAATCTCACATGGATACCCCAGAGACATGCACCACCTAAGGACTAACAATATGAGAACACAGAATGGTCCATATGCTTTAAACATATTTTATACTGTTTGTCTTGTATGTTTTTAAGCATATACAGTATTGTAACGATTTATAAACCCACTATCCGTTGCCTTGTCAAACCCCTCCTTTTTTTTTGGAGGGGGGAATACCCTCCAAGGTGGTTGGCAGAATGTGATCACATGCCCCTTAAACTGCTCCCACAGTACAGCAAACATAATAAGGTGCCCCTATAGTGAAGCAAAAACAACAAGTGCCCTTTAAGGTGATCTCACAGTACAGCAAAAATAAATAAAATAAAGTCCCACCACAGTAGAGTAAACAATCATTAAAGTGCCATATGAGGTGCCCCCACAGTAGAGCAAAACAATAAAGTGCCCCCACAGTAGAGTAAACATGACAAAGTGTGCCCTCTGTGATGCTCCCACACTAGAGTACCCATGATAAAGTGCCCTCTGTGGTGCTCCCACAGTAAAGTAACAATGATTAATTGCCCTCTGTGGTGGGCACAGTAGAGTAATAGTAGAGTAACCATGATAAAGTGCCCTCTATGGTGCCCCCACAGTTGAGTAAGTTTGATAAAGTGCCCACTGAGGTGGCCCCCACAGTACAGCAAAAACAATAAAGTGTCCCCACGGTAGAGCAAATATGATAAGTGCCCTCTGAGCAGCACGCCCAGTGAGCAGACACAATAATGTGCCCTGTAAGCCTTTCCTACAGTAGAACAAACAAGTAAAGTAAAGTACCCACTAAGGTGCCCCACACAATAAAGAAAGGCACCTGCACAAATTAACAGTATGTAAAGTACATCTAGACAGTTACATACATTTACTATATTATGAACATGAATTTCATGGCAATACTGGGTTTTGGATTATTCCTTTGAAGAAAACTCCTAGAATTTGGAAAGGTAATTTAATTTATTTGTGTTTTTCTTAATAAAATAAACACATGGTCAAAACTATAAATACAAGATCAAAAATCTACACAGACCCACTTAGATTATTAATTCAGTAGTTGCCAAAGCCTCTCAACTTTCTGTTAGTGTTCACGATTGACTGCAGCTGTTTCTCTTTCATCATAAAAAGGCTTTGTTTAATAGCACCCATCGGATTGATCAACACACAGTACAATAAGAAAGTCCAAGGAGCTCAGTGCAGATCTGTGCAGCGCAGTACCCTCAACTGAGAGGAAGCTTGTTTGGATGGCCAAGAACAAACCAGGAACCAACAAGGCACAGGCATCAACAATTGCGCCCCCTCAGGGATGCGTTCTCTTTTCACTGCTTTTCTCCTTCTACACAAACAGCTGCACCTTTGCAGACCCCTCTGTAAAGCTCCTGAAATTTGCAGACAACAATACAGTCATAGATACATAAAGGTTTAAGCAGCGTGCTATCCTGTGCAGTCACAACAACCTGGAGCTGAACACGCTCAAAATAAAGGAGATGATTGTGGACTTCAGGAAAACTCTCCTGCACTTCTCCTGCCCAGCAGAGGTTGTTTTTCCTCCACCAGCTGAGAAAGTTCACAGTAGCTCTCCATGCAGTTCTACTTGGCCGTCATTGAATCTGTCCTGTGCACTTCAATAACTGTCTGGTTTGGCTCAGCTAAAAAAATCAGACATCAGAAGACTACAAAGGATGAATCCTATTGCTGAAAAGATTATTCGTGCTCCCCTGTGAACCCTTCAAGAACTGTATATAACCAGAATGAAGAAAAGGGCTCAGAAAATCATTTTGGACCCCCACATCCAAGCCATCTTCTCTTTGAACTTTTTCAGCGCTACAGAGCACTGAACACCAGGACAGCCAGACACAATAGCATTTCTTACCCCGAGGCAGCTTACAGTACCTCATGAACAGTTAAATGTGATAATGTGATAATACCACACATGCTATTCTATTTTTTGTTAATAGAATAAAAAGTTCTCAGATGTTAAGCAGGGTGGTGGTAGCATCATGCCTTGCAGCTGTTTTGGGGCCATGAAGAAAGATGATTAGATCAGAGCTCTTTAGCAGAATCTCAAATCATCATCTAGATAGTTAAAACTTAATAATTAAGTGGTATAATAGAAAAATGACCCCAAGCACACACCAAACCTGTTGTGGAATGGATAATGCAGGCTAACTCTTTTTTTTTTTTTTTCTTTTGTTTGTTTGTTGATGGCTACCATATGCATATGCTAAGGGGGGGGGGGGGCACTTTCAAACAAGTATATGGATAGAATGTTAGTAAAAATGCATTACTTATGTACATTTAATTGTTATGTACTCTCAATTGTGTATCATTGTTTTCTACTAATGGGGTCCCTTTAAATGTATCAGGTACCCTTTATATTTTTTCACCCTTGCACAACAAACAGCCTAGTCCACAAGTAATCACCCAGAAGAGGATGACTTCTCTTAACATTTTTTTTCCTCATAGAGGTTTTTTTTGCCACTCTCGCCTCTGGCTAGCTCATTAGAAAACTAGGTCTAAATTTGGATCGTTTTTGGAAGCTTCTGTAAAGCTGCACTGGCAGTGCCTATTTTTAAACATGGCTAAACAAATGCAATCCGATTGAAGTACACACTGTATTTAGAGCAAATCTTTAGGGAAAAAAGTTCATTCATATTATTTAAAAATGGTGTTGCTTTATACTCATGCAAAATTCCCAGCATAGACATGGATCACTGATTTAGAAGGCTGGCAGGAGCATTAATTCCGTTTTCAATTCAGACTGTGGAAGTCAGTCTCAAAATGCAATTTGCTATATCTGTGTAACTGGGCCAGATGTGATCTCTAAATTGTCTAGAGATACCAGTATATAGAATTTTGGTTTAAAGAGTCATTACATCATGAAATGTTTTAGTTAAAATGTAAATTAATTCCTTTGTAAGAATTCACTTAACATCTGTCTCAGTGTATAATATGTCCCTCTGAACTATTAAAACAATGTAGTCTTTATGCTATAGGTAAAAATGATTTGTCATGGAACCTAAGTACTGGGGCACATTATTCAAATTAATCACAAGCAGTGGTATCACCCTGGATCTATGTCTACCCTGTATTCCCATTAGAGATCATTGAGACGTTGAGTCTAAATATATCATTTCATTACCACACATGTGAAAAAACTAATTGGAGCTTCAAGCTTTTTGGCAGTATGCACCATCTCTTGACATTTGTGGAGCTTCAATTTCAGAAAAAAAAAAAACCTGGTGCCCATATTTTTCAAGTATGTATGAATGTATGTATGTATGTATGTATGTATGTATGTATGTATGTATGTATGTACTGTATGTACAATATGTATGTATGTATGCATTTATTTATTTTCTTTTGCTATGAATGCAAATATTGCTTACATGGACTGTTCTTAATTTTAATTTCTAACCTCACCTCAATGGACACAACAAAAAAATTATACTGTGTTTATAAAATGATAAAGGGTTATAGTATAAAAACAAATTTATATACAGTACTTGGCAAAGGTATAGAGCTGCCCCTCATTTCTTCATATCAAATTAAAGAAAAGGGAAGAAATGCAATGTGCAAAGTGCCTACACATTCTTTCGTTCATCTCCTATACTGCTTATCCTGTACATGGTCGTGAGGGGCCTGGACCCTATCCCAAGAGACTAGGTGGAGTACACCCTGAATAGAATTCCCATCCATCACACTCACATTAGCCTAACCTGCATGTTTTTGAAAATGTGGAAGGAAACCGGATTACAGGGAACCCACCACCCTGGAAGTGCGAGGCCACAATGCCACCATGCCACCTGTGCCTAAACATACATTTTAAAAAATTGTTGATTTATGAACAATCTCAGCAGCAAACCCATTTTCCCTCTCATTTGTTCTAACCACTCAGCACTCTGTCACGTCACGTCTGATTCACCTGCTCACTTCCCATTTCCCACCGCACCATCCCTGTTAACCTACAGTTTTCAGGTAATCACATGGAAACCATCACCTTCCTGACCGTCCATTATGCTCATGCCCCCATTGTTCTGGGACTCCCTTGGCTAAGGCTACACAACCCGCACATTGATTGGGTTAAGCGGAGTATACTGGATTGGAGCCCCACCTGCCTCTCGTCATGCCTTCACTCCGCTACCATAGGCCGCCTCTCGTCTGCACCATGAGAAGAGAATCCCGACCTCATCAAAGTTCCTACAGAGTATCACGATCTATGACAGGTGTTTAGCAAGTCCCGGGCCACCTCGCTACCATCTCACCGCCCCTATGATTGTGCTATAGACCTCCTTCCCGGCACATCTCCACCCAAGGGACGACTCTACTCCCTCTCTCGTCCGGAGAGAGAGGCCATGGAGCAGTACATCAGTGAGTCGCTTGCAGCAGGGATTATCCGCCCATCCTCATCACCGGCAGGAGCAGGATTTTTCTTTGTGGAGAAGAAAGACAAGTCCCTCAGACCCTGCATTGACTACAGAGGATTAAACGAAATCACAGTAAAGAACCGTTACCCTCTTCCTCTGATGTCTTCCGCGTTCGAACTCATTCAGGATGCCCGCCTATTCACCAAGCTCGACCTAAGGAATGCCTACCACCTTGTCAGGATAAGGGAAGGGGATGAGTGGAAGACGGCCTTTAACACCCCTACTGGCCACTACGAGTACCTGGTTGTTCCTTTTGGCCTGACCAATGCCCCAGCAGTTTTCCAGGCCCTCATTAATGACGTCCAGACTTCCTCAATGTCTTTGTTTTTGCTTACCTGGACGACATCCTGATCTTTTCACGTTCCATCAAGGAACACAGGTTGCATGTACGTCAGGTTCTGCAGCGGCTGCTTGAGAACAAACTCTACATTAAGGCAGAGAAATGTGAGTTCCACTGCACCTACACCTCCTTTTTGGGGTATTCCATCTCCCTGACAGGAATCCAAATGGACCCCACCAAGGTTAAGGCGGTCACAGATTGGCCATCACCTGCTTCAAGACGGGAACTCCAACGATTCCTGGGGTTTGCTAACTTCTACCGCCGCTTCATCAGAAGTTATAGCACAGTGGCAAGACCACTCACAGCTCTCACCTCGTCCAAGACCCAGTTTAGGTGGAACTCGCTGTCCGACGCAGCCTTCAAGGAACTCAAGCAACGCTTCACCACGGCACCCATTCTCAGATTTCCAGATCTGTCACGTCAGTTCGTCGTCGAGGTAGACGCATCCGAAACTGGGGCGGGGGCAGTCCTGTCACAGACATCCCCCGAAGACAATAAGCTCCACCCTTGCTCCTTCTTTTCCCGCCGTCTCACACCCCCCGAACGAAATTACAGCAATGGGGATCGGGAACTCTTGGCGGTCAAACTAGCACTTGAGGAATGGAGACATTGGTTGGAGGGGGCGGAGCACCCTTTCCTTGTGTGGACTGACCACCGGAACCTCGAGTACTTAAAGACAGCTAAGAGACTGAACTCACGCTAGGCACGCTGGTCATTATTTTTCTCCCGTTTCCGGTTCACGCTGTCTTACCGCCTGGGCTCCAAGAATGCCAAGCCCGATGCCCTCTCACGACAGTTTTCAACCCCTCAGGACACACCCTCACCAGCAACTATCCTTCCTCCTCATTGCCTTGTGTCCACGACCCGACTAGAAGTGGAGCATCTAGTCCAGCAGAGACTTGAACACGAACCAGGTCCCAGTAACGTTCCCCCAAACAAACTCTTCGTCCCCGCTTCTGTACGTCCTTAGGTGTTGGACTGGGGCCATAACTCCAGACTCGCTTGTCATCCTGGGGCAGCACACACATTGTTCCTCCTACACCATTTTGGTGGTCTACCATCAAGGAGGATGTCAAGAGCTTTGTAGCGTCATGCGATGTCTGTTCTCGCAACAAGAACACCAATCGACCACCTGAGGGACTACTCAGGCCCCTCCCCATCCCACATCGTCCCTGGTCTCACATCTCCATCGACTTTGTCACAGGATTGCCACCCTCTCATAACAACACCTGCATTCTGACCATAGTAGATCGCTTTTCCAAGTCGGCTCATTTCATCCCGCTGCCCAAGCTCCCCTCTGCCAAAGAGATGGCCGAACCCCTGGGTAATCACGTTTTTCGACTCCACGGACTCCCCAGCGACATCGTTTCTGACAGGGAAATGATTCTGGAAGGCTTTTTGCAATTTTATCGGTGCCTCCCCCAGTCTCTCATCCGGTTTTCATCCCCAGACTAATGGGCAAACAGAAAGGATGAACCAGGAACTCGAGAAGGCCCTAAGGTGTATGGCCTCCCAGGACCCGTCCTCATGGAGTCGCTTTCTACCATCGAGAAAGCGAGTACGCCCATAACACTCTTCCTACATCATCCACAGGCATGTCCCCCTTCCACTGTTGTGTGGGTTATCAACCTCCCCTCTTTCCTTACCAGGAGGAGGAGGTGGCAGTTCGCTGGAGGGCGTTCGTAAGGGGGGGGGGGGGTAGGTACTGTCATGTCACGTCTGATTCACCTGCTCACTTCCGCTCCAGATTCCACTCCACTCCTTTGATCTCACTGGCTCACTCTCTGCTCTCCACACACCTGTTGCTCATTTCAATCATGGCTCTGCTCTATTTAACCTGCTCACAAACAACCACCCATTGCCAGATTATTGAGTGCCTTACCAGCCCAATATTCCCGCGTCTTGTCTTGTCACAGCCTGCCAAGTTATCGACCACGCTTCGTTCTTTGACTACGTCTTTGCCTCACATTTTTTGTATTTACCCTTATTTGGATTTCGAATCATTGACTGCTTGCCTGTTTTCTCGACTACGGATTTGGATCACGGATTTTCCCCTCAGCTCTCCGGCTTCGACCCTTGCTTGTTCTACAACCACGAGTCAGTCCTCATGCCCCACCAAGTTAACGCTACGTTCGCCAAAGTGGCTCGAGCTTCTCCAGCAAGCACACTACGGTTCCCACCGCAGCACGGAGCACCATTCTCACCAAGATCAACCCCGTCACATTACTGTCACCACCCTCCACTTACAGTCAGTGACACCACTACTCAACCCGAGTTCTTCCCTCTCCACGTTCTGCTTTTGGATCCACCAAGCCCACCACGGAGCCTGACACACTCAGCATTACCAGTATACTAATTACCAGCCTGATCATCTGTCATCATCTGCACCTCACTGGTTCATGCCTTAAGTTATATGTTTATTTACGTTTGAATGATTCATTGGTAAAAAAAAAAATCCATAGGCGAAAAAAAAATCCTTTTGAACTGGTTGAGAGCAGAAGCTGAACTGAAAATCAGCACCAAAAATTAGGAATCCTGGTGAACTATTTCTTAAGAGTACATCTGTCTGTCTCCATCTGGCTCATTCAAAGCAAAAAAAAAAAAAAAATATATATATATATATATATATATATATATATATATATATAGAGAGAGAGAGAGAGAGAGAGAGAGAAACAAGTGTACTTGTTCACTAGCAAAATTGCTGTCACATGCATGAACGTACCTGTATAATAAGCAGTCTATACATCTCAGGTGCAACATGAGGTTATTTCTAGATGCATCTTACCTACTGTCTTCAGGTAGAGCTATTTTGAGATACAAGAATAAACACCAGTTCCAAAACTAGGTGTTGAGGTCAGACCAATAACAGACATGTAACTGTGCTTATAATAATCATCTTATTTCCCTTTTTTGATTTGCAGCAGTATATAACATGCAGAGACGTATACTGTTGTGTCAGTGGGTGACAAGACATGGTCTGAGCTGCCCAGAAGTCATAGCATTGCCTAATTAACGTGAATAGAGTATATAGTAGAGCATGACATGATGTAGGTTGGCCAGGAACAAGCTCAGTGCTGCAGTGAAAAGACTTGTCCTGGGCTGTGTCACCCCCTTCTGGAAAACATTAACATTACATCTCTTAAAATTGAGCAACATTTGCCTTAAACGTAGTCTTGTTCCCCTAATCAAAGGTTGTAGTAGCTGGAATATCATTCAATACCAATCCCATTCTTCTATAAAATCGTTTGAGGTATGTTTACATTTTAACGGGTTTATAATTTTTCTCTTTTATGAGAGTCAGTACAGTATACACGGTACCAGGCAAAAGTTTGAATACACTTTCTAATTCCATGGTCACTGATTTTTATGTCTACATGTGAGCTAGTTTCATCATGGTGTTTCATGGCTTTTGCAAATGCACTTGACAATACTGTTCTTGCAAGAACTTCCAGAAAGGCTGACCTTTCAGGCTCGTCCAGAAAGGCTGACCTTTGTGTCAGCACTTTCTGTTCAAGGCTACTATCAACCCAGTCACTGCTGAGCAAGTGTGAAAGTGTTACATCAGTTTATTTGTAATGTGGTGAAATCAAGAATAAAAAAATGGACGCCGCACTTGTAATTTGCATGGAAAAGAGCAGTGTGCAGTGATTTTTTTTTTTTGTGGTCTGAAAGTGTACCTGGTATTAAAACACCTCATAAACAGCATAAACAGAAGCGTTTGAGTGTCTGCAAACACGATTTGGACTGATTCTGTAAGGGAGGTGAAAGCTCCTTAAATAGAGTTATTACTGGTGATAAGACGTGGATTTATCACTACGAGCCCGAGATTAAATGGCAGAGTATTGAATGGAAACATCCTCAATCGCCGACCAAGGAAAGGTTTCAAAGCCAGCCATTAGCTGGAAAATTGATAGCCCGTATTGGAACATTATCAGGAAAAAGATTCAAGAATGAACCAGTTACCTGTTACAGTAACCTGTTACAGTAAGATGCTTATTGAAGATCTAAAGTCAAAATGTCAGATTAAATGCAGAGTAAATATAAAAGAAATGTATATTATACAAAAGTGAAATCAAATACATTTAACACATTGTTTTTGGCATGTTGTTACCTTTTATTGATACACTTTCAAACAAGCATTGTTCATCACTGTTCATACTGTACATCTCTATTGAGGGCCTCTAAACTTCCCAAAAAAGAGAATGCTTTTAGTAGGGTTGTGTCTAATGAAGAATAGGAAGGGGTGGTCTGCCATGAAGTGCTCCTCTCGTATCATGCACAATGCAATCCCTACAACGGTGGCTGCTGCTGCCTCTGTGCCTTCCTCATTAACCTCGACAAAAGCTTTGTGTGTCACTGATGATACAAAAAGGTCTCCACTGCAGCTCATGCCTGTCAGATCTGCAGCACCGGCCTGGAACAAAGAGCTCATGCCCATCTTACTCAGGATATCCTTTAAAGAGTACTGCTCTTCCAGCTTAAATTTGGGCAAATGGACAACAATATCAGTCCATCTGTCCATCTTCTCTGGATTTGTCCACTCTGTCAGCTTGTCCACTGTTAGATCACTCTCCAGCTGTTAAGCAACAAACACACAGACACTGTCAGGCGCTAGTGAATGATGGTATAATTAAGGTATAATACAATTTCTGGAGGAATTGTCAGGTGGGGTGCAAAGGCACACCACATTTTTTTTGTGTGTGTGATGTGCATGTAAATGGGGTATGGCTTAGGCTACTTGCTGCAGCCGCTTCTCTGTCCACATCAAACTTACAAAACAGAAATTTGGTTCTTGGATTGTTTGAGAGAGGAAGCTTGTGGGATATTAAGGTTAGCGTGTATTTAAAAAATTGGGCTCAGAATGGTGTTTTTTTTTAAAGAATTTTAACAATCCAAAAGCTTAGCTTTTTTAGTGTGAAAATCAGACATGGATCAGCATGAAAAATGAATGGATCCATATGACAGAATGTCCCAAACAACGCTTCATAGCTCCCAATGGTTTTGATCAATCTACTATATCTTATGTAAAGGTTATACAAGACAGGACGAGACCCGGCTCTCAATTGTGATATTGGTTTTGTAGGGAGGTGTGCAAAATAGAGTATGCATTGGTGAGAGGGATATGGTAGTTTTGGGATATGGTGGCGGGGGGGTGATCAGATGCAGATCAGTCCGATCTGCATTAAGGATCAAAATATTTGCCACATTTGCCATGATTTTGTTTATCTACAGATCATTATGAATTAGAAGGAAAATTGAGAAAAATTGACGAGGTGTGTGCTGACCTTTTTAAGTGGGTCTGAGCCATCCACAGACACCTCAGGTAAAAGCACCACCATGCTGAGTTCCTCACCCACATATGGCAAGTCCAGTACCTGCAGCTTGTACTCATCAATGTAGTTAAAGAGGAATTTCTCCTTCTTGAACATCATCTGCACTGGTTTTGTCTCGTTCTAATAATCATACACAAACAGTACTGAGCAACACAAATACTATACAGATAAAGTATATTATGAAGATTGAAGTACTATTATGTGGATGTTGATTTAGTGACTTCAACCTGGTTTATCTTGAAAGGCATCTCTTTAGTGTCTTCAGTATTAAACACATGCTTCCATTTTCCCTTGAAATAAATCGCGTTCACTAGGGCAAGACGAGTCATTCCTGTGATCGTACCTGGCTGCAAAATATCCTTAATTTTACCTGAAACCAAAAGCAAGACAACTTTTATGTACTGAACAAGGTTTTGTGATATATAATCAACCTCTTGTAGTGTTTTCTGTATGTTGTAGCTTTTAGGCTAATATTTACGTGTTTAAAAATATTTGGCCCTTACTCTCAGTCTTCTCTTCTACCCACTGGTTGATGAGCTTCCGTGATGCTTCTGAAGATCCAATAAAGTCTACTGCCTGCATGTCAGCTTGGTACAATTTCAGAGTGGAGTCCACATATTCCTGAAACAAAAGGCACAACACACTCAGGACACTGATCATATGAGCAAAAGATTTCAATTATTTCATTTATATATATCCCTTCAGTATTGTGACAATTGAATGTGTCCAAACATTTGACTGACACTGTACATGATTGCACATTCCAGACTCTAGCTAGAAGCATGCAAGGAACCTTTTTTTTTTTTTCCTCACCTCACAGTAAGTTAAGTATTGTGGTTATAGCCAATAACATCTAGAACCTGATTTATCTCGTATTGCTAGATCAAATATCCTAATCATATTTTTGTAATAAAACAAAACCAAAAAAATAAAAATAAAAAACGACAGTTGCAGAAACCTTACAGATAAGAAATTGAAAGTCTTCTCTCCATAAAGCCTGTTGGCCAGTCGGAGGATGTAGGAGGCTTTGGGGCTGTTAAAGGCGGAGTTGAGGGTCTTGAAGTGGGTGTGAACATCAGGGACTGAACTGAATGACAGAACCTGCAATGAAAATCCAAAATGAGAGAGTTCAACTAGGTGTATGTGTCATAATTTCTTAATTATTCCTAAATACACATCAGGCATTATTTTAAAAAGTGCAGAAATGAAAATGCTACGATACTGAAACATGCTTAAATATTATATCTGAAATGTGTGATAACCCTAAAGAACACAGCTTAAGAAGCGTGTCATGGTTCACTGATCAGCTGAACAGGTATGCTCTCACTACTTTCCTGGGGAAACGCCCTAGGTATGACAATTCAAACACTGCTAAAGTCTAAAGTTCGTTGTCAAGCAATAAATCTTATTTATGTGAGTTTGCACAGTTTTATCTGGGGCTGCCTATTGTAAAAGTCAACAGTCGTTAAAAATATGGAAATCACAGGGATCTCACTGTATGTATTTGAATAGAATATTTGAGTGCCACATAAAGAGTCCAGCCTTATGACTTATTACAAAGCATTTCTTAATCACATTATGTAGTAATGCAAGAAATAAATAACTTAACACCCATTGGTGTATTTTCTTTTTCTGGAAAAAAAGAAACTAAAGAAACTCCTAAAGAACCCTAAAGAAAATAAAATAAATGAAGAATAATACAGCTTAAGAAGCATGTCATGGTTCACTGAACGGCTGAACAGGTGTGGTCTCATTACTCTCCTGGTAAAACGCCCTAGTTATGACAATGCAAACACTGCTAAAGTCTAAAGTTCTTTGTCAAGTAACAAACCTTATATGCAAGTTTGCACAGGGGGGCACTTTTTAGGGTTGGGCGGGGGGGATGGCTGGGTTGTCTATTGTACAATTCAACAGTCATTATCAAAATATGTAAAATTTTAATGGACATCACAGGTATCTTATGTAAGTCTTTCAGTGTCACATAAAAGTTTCAGCATGACTATTTCAAGGCATCTCGTACTGTATATATACTGTATATATACTGTATATATGAATATATAAAATATAAACACACTGGCAAAGAGCTGTGATTCCATTAGTGTGTGTGTCTGTGCAAACTGAAATCTCACAAGAACTCTTTCTAATGACATTTGTTTGTGCATCCTTTTGAGGATTTTGGGCAAATGTGACATTGTATTGTCGTTAAACAAATTCATCTCCTGCACTGCTACAACTTTTTGAACCTTTTTCTTCACAAAAGACATTGTTACAGTACAGTTACTAAAGAATAGTCATTATACATGGACACAAGAAAAAAATGCTATAGTAATTAGAACATGCACACATGGATTTTGACTATAATAGTGATGTACACACACTGAGCATGAGAGAGAGAAGAACAATTAGCTTAGTTGTAACCACGTGATGCTCAGCAGTCAAAGCTCATGCATACTACAGTAATTGTATTTCAAGACTTTGCTTGTTTATCAAGTTAAAATCGATAAAACAAAATTGTCTGCAAAACACTCGCAGACCAAGTTACTCATAGTCCAAGGTTTCACTGTATACATTACTGCTCAAAAGTTTGGGATCACTTTTAAACTTTCTGGTCGTTCCTGATATTTATTTCTTTCTACATTGTAAAAACAATACTGAAGGCATCCAAATATGCAACAATCTCCACTGAACAGTTAATGTTGAGATGTTTCTGCTACTCATGATCTGGAAAGCCTTCATAACTGCTCTCATCTGAGGTGCTGCTCATTTGAGATTTTTGAGGCTGGTAACTCTAAATGGACTTTTTCTCTGCAGCAGAGGTAAGATTTGGTATTCTCGGTTTACTTTCCTGGGATGTTCTTCATGACAAAAAATTTTATTATAGTGCTTGATGGGTTTTGCAAATGCACTTGACAATACTGTACTGTTCTTGCAAGAACTATTCCAGGAATGCTGAAGTTTGTGTCTTAAAATAACAAATCTCTTGTAACAACATCTCTTATGACTAGGTGAGCTGTTTCTCTTAAAGCCACTAAAGGAAATCAACATAATAATAATAGTTTAAATAATGGATTAGTATCTGAACCGTGAACAATACTTACAGTACTAAGAACATGTAACATTTAAAACATTTTAACATAAAATTATGACTTCCAGTTTATGTTCTTTCATGTCTGTGTATTCAGACATTCTAGTTCTGGTTTTATGTATTTGAATAGGCTCTCCTACTGTACCTTAGCCATTTCCTCAGCAGTTCCTCCTCTGGCTCCTAAGTAGACCATACTGAGTGCGGCGCTGATGCTCAGCGGGGAAATGAACAGGTTTCCATTCGGGTTCTCAGCGCTTATGGCCCGGTACAGGTCCAGGGCGAAGGCACTATTAGCACGGCTCAAACTCTCCATCTTTGATGAATCTAATTCATAACACATACAGATATTTGAACTGAGCAGTGTGCCGAAGCTGCTATCACCCTGCAACGCTTTCACAGGTTTTATTTAAACAGTTTCCGTATATTAACTGCAATTCACAGAAAACAAACATTCAGCCTTTGCTCATGCAACTGGAATGTGGAACAGTGAAAGTTTACATTATACAAATCCTGTCCCACAGAAGAGAAACTCGGTGAAATGTCGGTTCTACACTAACTTCATGTGACCTACACATCTGACAATATCTGGACTGCGTTATACTCACACAGGGAAGCGTCACTGAACAGTAAAAAGGCAGCAGTGGCACAAAAAGCAGTGTTGTAGTGTACACGCCCCAGTGTAGTAGCGTTTAAGGAAGTGAGACAGGAGGAGGAGCCAGATGATTTAACCCTTTCATTGATTTGTTGTTATATAGTATGTACATTTGGCCTATCCCACAAAATAAAGGCCTACTGTAAGTGTTTCACATACTGTTGCAGAACATCAAATCTCAAGAAGATGGATTTTTTTTAACCCCTTCCAGTGACTTTTGCTAATAAAGTTAATAACTGAGGAGCAATGGTAGTGGTAATTCAATCAAGAAGAGAAATGAACAGCTAAAATGTACAATAGCATGTTACAGTATGGTCATAGGAAAGTGTGTTCCAGTTCTTCTTATTATCTACACAGTAGTTTTCCAGATTTGAAGTTGCAACAGAGAATAAAAAAGACCTGGCAAAATGAAAACGTTTTTTTCTTTCTTTTTTTTTTTCAGTCGGCATATGGGTGAACCTGTGCCCACATTATTATTATTACCTGTATATTATTTTGTTATTGCAACATTCTTATTAAAACCCTGAAAAACTCTGATATATCATAATTGAGATTTTTTTCTGCATATTAAAACATATCTACAGTATTACATTTGTGGTGACATTTACATGCAGCCTAATAATCTGTTAATACTCCAACTGATACAGCAATAGTAGGAGAATATTTTGCTTTAACCTTTATCAATTTAATAGAGCAACTCACTCACTTTCATTATCTACCTATCTAGTGGTCTAACATTAACTCTTCAGAAGGTTGGTTACAGTATATTGTTTTCTAATACTATATCCAGAGCAAGACAGATAATGGAAGATTTTCTTCGGCTATCCAATTTCTAGATAACACGGTTACTGAAGGTAAATGAATGATGCATTGTTCAATAACCAGCACCAATTCTTTGAAAGCAAACTACAGTTAAAATGTTTGTTAATTTCTTGCAGACTGAGCACATAAAATTAATGATTCATGATCAGCTATTTTTGTTACACTGTGTAGTTCTCAACTTGTTGAAAGAGGTGTTAAACCATCAGTATTGATTAAATCTGTTTCAATGGGATTACCTTAATCTTCCTGGTGAACAAGTTAAACAAGCATCGCAGCATCAGCATGAACTTGAACAAGGTTTTAATCAGTTTGGATGAAAACACACTTTGTACAATCACTTGTATGCTGTTTTTGACATAAACATTTAAAATAAAAGCATATTTTCTCTCATAGGTTTAGTAATAGATGCTTCTGTGCAGCTCAGCAACAAATTGTACCACACAATATAGTACTGACATGATTTATGAGCACAACATACAGTACACAGATTAAACTACATTAGAAACACTGCATAATACTTTGGTAATTCTTGCAAAATCATAAAAACTGACATGGAGAATTTGATGTATATACTGTAAAATTTGCATTAAACTCAGTTTTGTACCCACGATATAAGTTTGTAGCAGCTGTGATACAACCATCCATCTATGAGATCATTTGCTGTATGGTTACATTTCAAGAGGTTTATTGTGTGTCTTCTTTGTGACAGTCATTATATAACCTGAATATGTAGTATTAGCGGGTATATAAAAGCAATGCACATTATCCAACTTGGTTTATCTTGAAGAGCATCTCTTAATACCTCTAATATTAAATACATGCTTCCATTTTCCCTTGAAATTAATAGCATTTACCAGGGCTGTGACCATCCCTTGCTGCAAAATATCTTAGAATTGACCTGAGACCAAAACCCAGACAGCATTTATGACCTGAACATGATCTTGTAATACAACTCTTGTACTGTAGTGTGTCACTGCCTAGGTGGTGGTACTGGCTGGCTAGACCGGCTGATGTACTTGCCATTAACACAGAGGGGTGTGCAAACAAAAGTCTTTTCAAACAAAAGTCAGGGAACTGAGCGCTAACCCAGGGAACTGAGCGCTAACCCAGGGAACTGAGCGCATGACAGAAGGAAACATGGAGCTGGAGCTAACTAAAAGACACATAGGGGAACTAGAGACGAGAGAGGGCTGGAGAGGAGACAGGACTAACGTTAATGGTTAGTTAGATTAGTAACTACACTGAATACTGGGATGCTGACCTAACCAGGTTAGTATCTAATGGAGTTAGTGACTAACCAGGTTAGTACTGACCTAATAGGGGGGAACTGAACACAAAAGGAAAGGCACACATGAGGCTATTCCAAGCTAGCGGCTAACCTACTAGCAACCAGAACCACTAGCAGTCAATCCCACTAGATCAGGGGTGTCAAACTCCGTTCCTGAAGGGCCGCAGACCAGCAGGGTTTTGTTCCAACCCTGCTCCAACATATATACCATGTAGTTTTCAAATAAGCCTTAATTATTTGATTAGGTGGATCAGGTGTTTTTAATTATGGTTGAAGCTAAACTCTGCAGGTCCTCAAGGGTTGGAACAAAACCCTGCGGGTCTGTGGCCCTTCAGGAACGGAGTTTGACACCCCTGCACTAGAGGCTAGCCTATTGGAGGCTAACCCTACTAGAAGCCTAGGCCTAATAGCGGCTAAGCACTCATGTGGCTACAAACATCTAAACAGATAAGGAAAGCAACAAACAAAGAACTAGACAAGAAGACCAACGCTAGGGACACACAGAATAGTACTTACACAAGAGGAAACACTGCCTAACTAAACATGAAACAGGACAGTTCCATGAATCCACTAACACAAGGAATCTAAAGAAAACTAATAATAGAGCCCTCTAGAAAAACAAAGGTAAAACAATATTACTAAAATATAAACTTCAAAAAAACAAAAACAAACAAAAAGGAATTCCCACATGACAGTATAAACAAAACATATACACAAACAATGCTCGACCAAGGCTCCCAGAACCAACTGCTATTTATAGAAACTTTAATGAGCCACCTCGGTTCAGGTGAGCACTCATCACCTGACCGAGGTGCCTTCTGGGAAACTGAGTCGGCCAACAAAACTACAAAAAACAGACAAGACATCAGTGCCCTCTAGTGGAGGTCCCTAACATAGTGTGTCTTTTATGTTGTAGCTTTAAGACACTGTTTAATTGTCTAAAATATTTGGTTCTTACACTCTGTCTTCTTTTCTATGTGGTTGATGAGCTTCCGTGTCTCTTTTGATGATCGAGTGAAGTTTACTGCCTGCACGTCAGCTTGATATAGCTTTTGAGTGGAGTCCACATATTCCTGAAACAAACGCACTCAGGACACTGTCATCCAAGCAATAGGTAGCTATGTTAAAGGAAAAAAAAATTGCTTGTTTATACTTTTGCTTATTATATAATTACATGTACAGTAATAAAAAATACCATAAAATAAAAAATTACAAGTGATATTTCTTAGATTTGATCGCTTCAGGATTGAGATTCTTGAAATTCTCCAAATTTTTGACTGGCATTATGCATGCTTGTACATTTCACATATGTAGACAATGTTTATGTGTCACAATGTTTCCTTCCGCCCTAAATACACATGAGGTGTAAATGTAATACTAAATGAACAGATATAGGTTAACTGAAAGCCTTATCAAGTACAGTATGGTCTGATTACTCTTCTGGTGAAACATCTTAGTGACATGACAATGCAAACACTGCTGAAATTCAAAGTTCGTTGTCAAGCAATAAACATTATGTACTGAATGTGGGTTTACACAGTTTTATGGGTTTTAGATGGGTCTGTCTATTGTACAATTCAAAAGCCATTTTCACAATAATGAACATATTGAATATTAGTAAAGTAAAACTCTTATTTTATTTAAGCGTGTTACATGAAAGGTTCAGCCTTATGACTTATTACAAGGACTTACTACAGAGCTGCTTAGTTTTGAGGCGACTTATATGTGTATTTACTGTAATTTTGCGCTCTTGTACTTGTGACTCAAAGGAAAACAGAACAGAAGCTGTGTTCCATTCCGAAGTGTACTTCGCAGGGTGCTTCCTACTTCCTGTTACATTTGTAGGGAATGTTGGTGAAGGGAACTTCCCTCGACAAAACTCCACCATTCGGAACTCCCCGAGAAGTCACCAGCGCAGACGTCACTTCCTCCGTGCGTTACCATAGTAACATAAACACCTCGGCTACCTGACGCTGCAGCTGTGGATATTTCCCACTATTAACATTAAACATTCAATATTTATTGAAACAAAAACCGATTATAAGCAATTATAAAACATATGCTATTGAAACATGTGTAACTTGTAATTAAATTACTGACTAGCACTACTACCAATGATAATAATATCATGTATCAATATCAATAGTATCATGACTGACCCTGTGCTCTTACCTAAACCTTCTAACAAGCTATGGTTAGCAAAGAAAGAATTTCAGTGTGCTATAATACATGATAAATAAAGGTTTCTTCTAAAAAAAAAAAAAAAAGTTAAATCTTTGCCTCTTGATCTGAAACCTAAAAGCTGTTTATTGGCCAGTGTTATAACTGATTAGTAGCCTACATAATTTTATCACCGTATATATCTAGATAGTTCTTTCTATCTATAAAGCTTTTATGGGCAATCTCTGTTTCACTGGAAAACCACTCACTGGACTTCTGTGGAACTATCCGGGGTGTTCACTTTTGCTGTAAGTGTGACTAATAACCTGCATTTCACATGACTATGCTGTGTGCTCTGTTGCAATATTACTCCTATCTTGAGTTATTATGTGCACTGTATCAATTTTGACAATATCGTGGATACTTGGTACATTGTGTTTTTATCACAAAATAAAGTAAAATGAATGAAATATTTTTCAGCTACTATATCCAGAGCAACACATGTAGTGGATGGTTGTCTTTCTGCATTCCAAATTCTGAAGTGGTAACTGAAGATAAA
Organism: Clarias magur; assembly: GCA_013621035.1. NCBI lineage: Eukaryota > Metazoa > Chordata > Actinopteri > Siluriformes > Clariidae > Clarias > Clarias magur. Next base: position 3,379,773 of record QNUK01000013.1, on the reverse strand, counting down.
GGAATGACTGAATGCTGAATAACTAGCAGCAATGGTTTGAAAGCAAACTGTAGTTTAAATGTTCGTATTTTTTTTTTCAGACTGATACAATTTCAGCTATTTTTGTTTTACTTACTCAGTTATCAAGAAGTGTTAAACTATAAGCTCTCAGTGAGGCCCAAGGCAATTGCTTAATTTGCTTATGTTCTATTGAGTCATGCAAAATCATATAAGAACTGATATTCATGGAGAATGTGATCGGGACGTTGCTCCAAACTGGATGAAAGTGCAGGAATTTATGACAAAGAATGGTCATTGTGTGCATGTGACAACAATATCACAAATTGTCCATAATGTGGCTTGTATGGGAGGATTGCAAAAAGAAAAAAGAAAAAAAAAGACTGAGCTTTGCAAAACACTGAGGCCACATGGGAAAAGGTTTTATGGTCAGATGAGACTAAAATTTTCCAAATAACATGTCTGACAATAATCCAATACAGCTCACCATCCGAATAACACCATTCCTACAGTAAAGCCTTGTAATATGGGGGCATTTCTCTGTAGCAGGGACTGGAGCACTGATCAGGATAAAAGGAACGTGAATGAGGAAAAATACTGTCAATATCTGCTGCCAGAAAGTCAATGGGAAGAAGGTTTACCTTTTAAAATGTTAATGACTCAAAAGACACAGTCATTTTAAGAGTCGACTGATGGTTTTCCATATCAGTGATTCTGTTTTTTCTTTTTTACAAGTTGGTGTTTTATCTGGATGTTAAATGTTGCACTGAATAAACACAGATGGATCAAAGATGGTCATTCATTTCAGGCTGCCAAGTAACCTGTTTATTTTGATTATTTGAAATGGTGTAATTGTCTGTCTGTCTGTCTATCTATCTATCTATCCTTCCAGTGTTTTAAAGTAATGTATATGAAAAATAAAGCCTTCTTCTAAAAAAGGTGCTTTATTGACCAGTGTTTTAATTGATTAGTAGTCTACATTATCTTATCACTGTATATCTAGAGAGTTATTTGTGTCTGCAAAGCTTCTATGAGAGTCTCTGTTTCACATGAAAAACACCTACTGGATCTCTGTGGAACTATCTGGATGTGTTCACATTTGCTCTAAGTGTGACTAATAACCAGTGACTAATCATCCCATGATTGTGCTGAGTCCTCTATTGTAATATTACTCTTGTACTCTAAATAGTGGATCTTTGGTACATATCATGTTTTTATCACAATACAAAAGTAAAAAAAAAAAAAAAAAAAAAATATATATATATATATATATATATATATATATATATATATATATATATATATATATATATAGTTGTTCTCTCAGTTATGCTCTGTTAAGATAAGCTTTTTTTGTCCTTTATTTGTCCCACAGTGTGCAAATTTTGGTTTTGCAAAACCATTAAAAAATTTGAGATCAGAAGGAAAAAAATGTACCCAAAGCTTTGTAGTAGATGTAATACAATAATTCTATGTATGGTTACATTTCAACAGATTTAATATGTTCATTTCTTGTTAGAGTCAGTAAATAACATAAAATATGTCACTAGTGGCTTATATAAAAGCAATACACATTTTACAAAAGTGACCTCTTTAAACATCAGATATATAAATTTTTTTGTGCATATTGTTATTTGATTGATAAACCCTTATTTCCCATTATTTCTCAGGTTGGTACAGTACATCTCTACTTTGGGCCTCTGAACTTCCCAAAAAAGATAATACTTTTAGTAGGATTGTGTCTGATGAAGAATAGGAAGGGATGGTCAGCCATGAAGTGTTTCTCTGGTCTCCAGCAATTTGTAGCCACTACAGCTGTGGCCGCTGCTGCCTCTGTGCCTTCCTCATTAACCTCGACAAAAGCTTTGTGGGTCATGGATGACACAAAAAGGTCTCCTTGAATGCTGATGCCTGTCAGATCTGCAGCACCGGGCTGGAATAAAGAGCTCATGCCCATCTTACTCAGGATCTCTTTTAAAGAGTACTGCTCTTCCAACTGAAATTTTGGCAAATGGAGAGTGATATCAGTCGATCTGTCCATCCTCCCTGGACTTGTCCACTCTATCAGCTTGTTCACTGTTAGTTCACTCTCCAGCTGTTAAGCAACAAACATACAGACAGTGTCAGGTGCTAGTGAGACAATGATGGTACAATTTTAGTATACAGTTAAACTTTGGATTGCGAGCATAATTTATTTCAAAAACGTGCTTGTAATCCAAAGCACTCGTATATAAAATTTCCCCATAAGAAATAAGTAAACCTCAAATGATAAATTTCACAACCCTACAATATCCATCTAAATATGATTAATACAAACTATGAAGTAAAAAATAAAACAAATTAACCTTCACTTTACTTTTGAAAAGAATTGTAGCTGGTGTGAGAAAGATGAGAGAGAGGAGGAGGAGGGGGGTTATTGTACAAGGTGACTTTCACACACAAACACACACGCACACACACACGCACACACACACACACGGACTCAATGCTGTCTGTTGTCTAAAATGGAATATTTTCCTTTTTGTGTGACTTTAGTGAGAAACCTTTTTAGTGACACTTGCCTTTTGCCTCCTTTGGAGGATTTTCAGGGAAATGTGACATTGCTTTGTCGAAACAAATTAATCTCCTGCACTGCTACATCATTTTTTAACATTTCTCCTTTGGGGTCCATTGTTGCAGTACATTACTAAAAAAACAGTTAGTACCCTTGGGCACAAAATTAAAAAAAAATCTTTATGTCTACACATCCTATATGTAGTCACAATGTTATAGTAAACAGTATATGTGAGCATGGATGTTGACTATACAGTACAAGGGAGACATGGGCACTGGGGTTAAATTGAACTGAAATTGGCTTATTTCTATCCTATATGGTTGCAAAAAATATGAGTCTGTATCATGCTTGTAATATCAGGGAGTGTGTGTGTGTATGTGTCAAGGCAGTGCAGCTGCTCTCCCCACGCACGACAAACTTACAGACACAAAAATTGTAACTATTTCACTTTCAAGACAATGGCATACCTGTGCTGCTTTTACTCATAATTTGTAAATGGTGCTAGCGATGTGATTCTAAAACTGATTGAGAGAGGAGATATTAGGTTTCATGTGTAGATTTCAATAATTGTGCATGGTGGGGTATTCCTAAGTAATTAAAAAGCTTTAATTTTTTTTTAAAAAGCTTAGCTTTTTTGTGAGTATTAGTAAAAGCATAAAGAGTGTAAAATGAATGAATCAATATGACAAAATCTGATTTTGGTGAGAGAGGTAATTTTGGTGCGAGAGGTAATTTTTAGTGATCCAAATCATAGATTCCATTATATGTGCAGTGATTCTGGGTCATTTATTGGTGATTCATTATTTTTAAATGACAATGTTCTACCAAAATAGTTTCTCAAGCGCTTCATCATATCATGTTTTGTAATCCAATTTGACCAAAAACAAGAAAAGTAGGAGTCAGGGAAGCATATCGGTTCAGCACAAGTACCAACCAGATCCTCATAACTTAAAACTTGTGCATTTTACACTTCATTTCCTTGTACTCTGAAAAGCTGGCCAAATGTTTTGATTTAAGTTTCATGGGGATGGATAAAAAAAATTCAGGGTGATACTTCCACCTAGTCCCGATTAAGAAAAACAGGAATTTGGGAAAAACTGTCAGTCGGATTCCTTTAAAAAGTAATAGCATAAGTCACAAAGGGAGAAGAGTATCTGTACATGAAATGCTACATTGGGTTATGACCTAAAAAAAAACAAAAAACCTTTATGGATATAATGTTGGTGTGTGTTGACAGTGGAAGGCCCCAGGCATCAAAGTGTGTTTGGGTTTTCGGATATGTCATGTAGAACCTAAGTTAACGGAATACTCGAAGGCGTCACAAATGACAGAGATCACAAAAATACTCAGATTATTATATTTTAAAATACGAGTGTTTATAATTGTAAACTGTGAATAAGGCTTAGTGTGTGTGTGTGTGTGTGTGTGTTTGTGTTTTACTGTAATTTATTTCAAAAGTGTTCATAATAAAGTAATCATGATTAAAATATCCACCAGGACAATAGTTTTTGTTAGATTTGATAGTTTTTTCCAACATTACACCAGAAATAGCACCCTGATGTAGGAATGTCAAAATACATGAAAAAAACATGAACTAGAATAGCAAAACGCTTGAACATGTCAGCATGCAATAGATTCTGTTTATCTGCAGATCATTATAAATTAGAAGGACACAAGATAAAATTTTGAGGAGGCATGTGCTGACCTTCTGAAGTGGGTCAGAGCCATCCACAGAATGCTTAGGCAAAAGTACCACCATGCTAAGTTCCTCCTCCACATATCGCAAATCCAGTATCTGCAGTTTGTACTCATCAATGTAGTTGTAGAGGAATTTCTCCTTCTGGTACATCATCTGCACTGTTTTTTTCTCAGTCTAATAATCATATGCAATAAACAAATTATGATTATTCAAATTTGTGTATTCAAAAAGTCGGACAGTAAATATATTCCATTGTATATACTGTATATTATTTATTCTTACATCCGCTTTGTTGTTTTTCAGAGCTACCCGAACAAATTTCCCTATACAGTGGAACCTTGTACAAGAATAATTCGTTCTGGAAGCGGGCTCGTATTCCAAAACACTCATAAACCAAATAAAATTTTCCCATAAGAAATCATGAAAATTTAAATTATTTGTTCGACAGCCAAAAAAAATAAATACATAAAAATAATAAATACAATATATAAAGTAAAAATAAAACAAATTAACCTGCAAAATACCTTTTAAAAAAGTAAAAATATATCCCGACAGATAAGTGTTTCCATTTAGGCGCTCTGTGTGCCACACACATTACCGGAAAGAATGTTTTATCTGAAGAATTAGCAAGGAACATCGCTAATTCGCATGAGCACATACTAACGGAATCACTGCTGTAAAGTTACAAAAAATAACAAATGAACTAGAACTTTACCTTTGAAAAGAATCACGACAGAGCAGAGTTTCTGTGTAGGGCAGAGCGTGTGTGTCTGTATGTGTATGTGAAGCTGGGGGGGTGTAAAGGCAAGAGAGAGTGTGTGTGTGTGTCTGTGTGTGTTGGTGTCAAATTATGTGTGCGCACACACATAGGATTAACCACCCGCTAAAACAGAAAGGGAGGTGTTGATTATACCAGTAAGAAACGAGCACTAAGAAGCGCATGCGTGATACATGATACTCCATACTCATAAACCAAGACTTGCTCGTTTTTCAAGTCAAAATGTATGAAAAATCTTTGCTCATCTTGCTGGACACTCGCAAACCGCGTTACTTGCATTCCAAGGTTCCACTGTATTACTACAATGACATTTAAAATACAAACACTATTGAGCAATATAACTACTATACAATTAAAGTGTATAATGAAGACAGAAGTACAATTATGTGAATATGTACTGTGTGACTTTCACCTGGTTTATCTTGAACGGCATCTCTTTAGTGACCCTAGTATCAAACACATGCTTCCATTTCCCCTTAAAATAAATCGCATTCACCAGGGCAAGTTGAGTCCAAATTGTAATTGTCTCTGGCTGCAAAATATCTTTGATTTTACCTTAAACCAAAAACAAGACAAATATTATGACCTAACAACTTGTAATATAATTCTTCTTGTGTTCCCCTTATGTTGTAGCTTTTGAGAAAATATTCTATAAATGTCTAAATTTATTTGGTTCTTACCCTCAGTCCTTTCTTCTACCCACTGGTTAATGAGTTTCCGTGACTCTTCTGGTGATCCAATAAAGTTTACTGTCTCCATCTCAGCTTGGTACAAATTCTGAGTGGAGTCCACATATTCCTGAAACAAAAGGCACAACACACTTAGGACGTGGTAATTCAAGCAAAAGGTGGATATAGAAGATAAAATATAAACATTTTGCTTTGTTTAGTATATAATTCCATGTGACATTTCACAGTCTTAATGCCCTCAGTATTGGGCCCCTGGAATGTGTACAAACATCGGTTTGTTCATTTCAGACTCTAGCTAGAGGTCTGGCATGGAAAACAATGCTTCTTTTAATTTGCTGAACAATGTAGCATGGCATACTTTTTCTCACCTCACAGTAAGTCAAGTATTGGAGTTACAGCCAAAGACCACTAAAAGCTAATTTGTGCTTTATTGCCAGATTAAAGATCCTAAACATATTTTTGTAACAAAGCAAAACCAAAGAAAAGGGACAGTTGTGGAAGGCTTACAGATAAGAAATTGAAAGTCTTCTCTCCATAAAGCCTGTTGGCCAGTCGGAGGATGTAGGAGGCTTTGGGGCTGTTAATAGCAGAGTTGAGGGTCTTGAAGTTGGTGTGAACATCAGGGACTGAACTGAGGGATAAAACCTGCAATGAACAACACCATGAAGGAGACAGTTCTGCATATTTTTACTTTTTGCATATCTATCACAATTAAATGATTGAGGTCATCAAACAAAGTCCAATATTAAAACAAAGTCAACCTGATTAAATACAAAATGCTGTTTTCATATGATGATTGGGTCTATTAAGGGAAAAAGCTGTATTTTAATGCTTTAGGACCTCAAGAAAACTACACTGCTCAAAAAAATAAAGGGAACACTAAAATTACACATCCTAGATTTGAATGAATGAAATATTCTTATTAAATACTTTGTTGTTTTCATAGTTGAATGTGCTGACAACAAAATTGTAACGCTCGGCTATTAAAACTAAGTTAATTACACTGCTATGGGGTCGCGATTCTAAATAAAGGTTGGTAATCTTTACTTCCGGTGTAATATGAGCTTTGCAGATCAAGTAAAGACTCGACACAACAACAATTCCAAAACAAACCCAAAGTGTATTAAGTGAAAAATATAAACAAAAAAAGATCACAGAAGAAACCAATATATACAAAATATTTACAAAATATACACAAAGAAAAAAAGTGAAAAGGTGTGTGCATGTATGAAAGTTCAGCGTCCGTGTTATTGTTGTGTGTGTGAACTGGTGGCGGGGAGAGATGGCTCGGCCTCACCGGTATAAGATGGCTAATCCGGGAGCACGAGAAAATGGAATGAGAGGGTATTGTGTCCTGAAAAGATTAATCCACTCCGGGAAAAGTAATCCTTTTGACGGCAACAAACAACCAAAATACAGTCAGTTGGGACTCTATAACCATATCAGGGCTGTTGATAAGGCCCGGTGGTTTTATATTTATTTACCATCTACATGTGGCCTATATCAACACCCCCATTATGTGGCTGTGCTACAAAATCACACAAAAAATTATCAATGGAAATCAAAATTTTTAACCCATGGAGGTCTGGATTTGGAGTCACACTCAAAAGTGAAGTAGAAAAACACACTACAGGCTGATCCAACTTTGATGTAAAGTCAAAATGAGGCTCAGTAGTGTGTGTGTGGCCTCCACGTGCCTGTATGACCTCCCTACAATGCCTGGGCATGCTCCTGATGAGGTGGCGGATGGTCTCCTGAGGGATCGCCTCCCAGACCTGGACTAAATGTTGTGTTGTTAATTTATGTTGTGGCATGTATGTAGCACCTTGGTCCTGGAGGAACGTTGTTTTGTTTCACTGTGTACTGAACTGTATATGGTTGAAATGACAATGAAAAGCCGACTTGACTTGACTTGACTAAAGCATCTGCCAACACCTAGACAGTCTGTGGTGCAACGTAGCGTTGGTGAATAAAGCAAAACATGATGTCCTAGATGTGCTCAATTGGATTCAGGTCTAGGGAAAGGGCTGGCCAGTCTATAGCATCAATGCCTTCATCTTGCAGGAGCTGCTGACACACTCCAGCCAAATGAGATCTAGCATTGCCTTGCATTAGGAGGAACCCAAGGCCAACCGCACCAGCATATGGTCTCACAAGACGTCTGAGGATCTCATCTCAGTACCTAATGGCAGTCAGGCTACCTCTGGTGAACACATGGAGGGCTGTGCAGCCCTCCAAAGAAATGCAATCCCACACCATTACTGACCCACTGCCAAACCGGTCATGCTGGAGGATGTTGCAGGCAGCAGAACGTTCTCCAGGGTGTCTCCAGTCTCTGTCACGTCTGTCACATGTGCTCAGTGTAAACCTGCTTTCATCTATGAAGAACACAGTGGCAAATTTGCCAATCTTGGTGTTTTCTGGCAAATGACAAATGTTCTGCACGATACTGGGCTGTAAGTACAATCCCTATCTGTGGACGTCAGGCCTTCATACCACCCTCATGGAGTCTTTTTGACCATTTGAGCAGACACATGCACATTTGTGGCCTGCTGGAAGTCATTTTGCAGGGCTCTGGCAGTGCACCTCCTGTTCCTCTTTGCACAAAGGCAGAGGTACAGTAGCAGTCCTGCTGCTGGGTTGTTGCCCTCCTACAGCCTCCTCCACGTCTCCTGATGTACTGGCTAATCTCCTGGTAGCGCCTCCTTGTCCTGGACACTATGTTGACAGACACAGCAAACCTTCTTGCCACAGCTCAAATTGATATGCTATCTTGGATGACCTGTACTACCTGAGCCATTTGTGTGAGTTGTACACTCCATCTCATGCTACCTCTAGAATGAAAGCAGCGCCAGCATTCAAAAGTGACCAAAAACATCAGCCAGAAAGCATAGGAACTGAGAAGTGGTCTGTGGTCACCACCTGCAGAACCACTCCTTTATTGGGGGTGTCTTACTAATTGCCTATAATTTCCACCTGTTGTCTATTCCATTTCCACAACAGCATGTGAAATTGATAGTCAGTGTTGCTTCCTAAGTGGGCAGTTTGATTTCACAGAAGTGTGATTGACTTGGAGTTACATTGTGTTATTTAAGTGTTTCCTTTATTTTTTTGAGCAGTGTATGTTGAGAGCAGTTATCCACAAAAGGAGAGTGGTTAACCTTCCCAGAAATGTCCGGCCTACCAAAATTACACCAAGAGCACAAGACAATTCATTCAGGAGCTCATAAAAGCACCCAAAACAACATGCCTCACTTACCTCAGCTAGGGTCAGTGATTAAAGACTATGAAAGAAAATGGGCAAAAATAAATGTTAACCATAGAAGAGTTCCAAGATGAAAGCCACTGATGACCAAAAAAAAAAAAAACTCACAAAGGCTCATCTCACCTTTGCCAAAAAAACATCTTGATATAAGACTTTTGGGGAAATGCTCTGTGCACTGATGTGAGTTGAACATTTAGGAAGGTGTGTATCCCGTTAAATCTAACGTAGAAGTAACACAGTATTTTACGAAAAGAAAATTATACCAAGAGTCAAATGTGGTGGTGGAAATGTGATGGTCTGGGACTGCTTTGCAAAAAGACTGATTCAATAGAAGCGCTAATATTGATCAAGTTGATAAAAATGTTAAATAGAAAGGTGTCAGAACACACAGTGCATCACTGTTATGGTGACAAAAGTGGGACCTGCTCAATATTTGGCAGGCTGATATAAAATCTTATGGCTGATTAGCTTAAATAGTTATACATATTTTGTGTATTATTAAGCACAATGCAAATATGGTCGGTTTCTCTGTCCCTGTGTGTAAATAATTTCACTGCCCATGTGTGAAATGTTTGCAGTTGTGGTGCCATCATGTCTGTGTAGTTACAATTTTGATATTCAGGTTTTATGTATTTAGGATTAACTCTCATACTGTACCTTAGCCATTTCCTCAGCAGTCCCTCCTCTGGCTCCTAAGTAGACCATACTGAGTGCAGCGCTAATACTTAGCGGGGAAATTAACAGGTTTCCATTCGGGTTCTCAGCACTTATGGCACGGTACAGGTCCAGGGCGAAGGCGCTATTAGCGTGGCTCAAACTCTCCATATTTGAATAATCTAATTAATAACACATACAGATACTTAAACTGTGCAGTGTGACACAGAGCATATAAATCTGTGTGTATTCTGGTTTAAAATGAAAAACATTTTTAAAAAAAGGGTTTTTTGGAAGAAAAAAATACAGATCAAAACAGGCCATCAGACTTTCAGTTCTTAATGCTCACGCACAAAAGTCATCTACTGCATACAACAAACAAACAATTACATATGAGCTTAAACAAAATATTTGGATTTATTTGGTACAGTTACAGTATACCTTGGATTGCAAGCATAATTTGCTCCAGAGAATATGTGCTTGCAAACCAAAGCAAATTTTCCAATAAGAAATAATTGAAACTCAAATGATTCATTCCATAACCCATAAAAATATCCATAAAGTAAAAACAAATTAACTTGTAAATCACCATTGAAAATAATTGTGACTGAAAAAAAAATCCACAGCATGAGAGAAAGAATAACCATTGGCTATGTTGTGATTATATGACACTCGACAGAAAAAGCTCATGCTTACTACTCGTATATCAAGACCTTACTCATTTATTAAGTTAAAATTTATTTTAAAATTTTGCTAGTCTTGCAAAACATTTGCAGACCAAGTTACTCGCAATCCAAGGTTCCACTGTATTTCTATTAATTTGACATTTCTGAGATTTAACCGCACCTAAATTTTCCATTTTACTGTCACAGAGCATGTTATTAACTTTAATACTAGTTTGTTTCACACCATTGTGGGCAGAAGCTTAGGAGTTAGTGATGGTGAGATGAAGCCTCATTCAGGTGTCGAAGTTTCCCAGCCAATAGTTTCACCAAAAGGTTCATTTCATGAAGCTTCACTTACTAGCTCGCTGTACTGACAACTGGTGGAGAGACTTTGTGTAGCAAAAGACCCTAATATTACAAGCCGTACAATTAATATGGGCATGTAGTGGCTCTTACAAGATATGCTGGTATAATTGCTGGTCTACGCGTTTTTTTTTTCCTACCAGCATCAACAAAGTGACCAGCATACCAGTACCAGCATCACAGGATTATGATGCTGGTAACCAGCACCAGCATTCCAGCATGCTAGTTGCCAGCTGCTCAGGCTAGTCTATGTGTTTTTCCCCCCACCAGCACCAGCATTCCAGAAACAAAACAGAAAATATACTAGTGGCCAGCTGCTCAAAGCAATATTTGATGGTAGACTGTTCACCACCGTGGTATGGTATAAAAGCTAGAATACAGGCAAATATTACAATGCTTATTTTGCTTTAGGTACACTAGTAACTCCCTAGTAACAAGATTCAGATTTCACAATATGCCACTCAATAACTGTGTAAAATATAGAACAGGATCAGTGTAAAGTTTTAAATCTGTTTCAGCTTTATTGTCCAACACAAACAGTATTAACAATGTGTAATATGTAACACTATGTACAATATGCACATTTGTAACAATATGATCATTTAACAATGAATAGCAAACAAGTTTCGCTAAAAGATGAATAACAAAACAAAACATGAAAGCAACCTCTCAGGGACACATTCACACAGTTACTTTCACATCACAGTAGTGTAAATGAGTGAGGGCCCATTGTGACTTAGCCCACACTCTTGGGATAAAAAAATGGGATAACCCTTAGGGGTCTGCAGGCTTTTTTGGGCCCTGAAGAAGTTTTGACATGTCCTGACATTTTTATAAACATACAAATGGCTAAGGGCTGATTGCACCGTATTCAGCATAAAGTGGGCTACAATAATACGTGAGCAGAATGTATATAAAATCTTATATTTGGGAGAAAACACTAGTTATGCGCTACTATTGAAAAAAAGAAAGTCACTGAAATGGGGCCACATTCATAACATTTGTGTACAAGATTTTTGTGAATTTTTGATTCAAAATGGTGTAACAATCATCCTGTTCACTCAATCACAGAAAACAATATGTTCACTTACATTTTCTAAGACACTTTTTGTTTAGAGAAGTCGTGAACGAACATGCATAATGCTGTAATTCACACCAAGGAACACAAAGACAGGCATAATGAGGTGCATAATAAGTCTTTTAGTAAGGTATGTGACAGAGGAAAGTGCTATGGGAAAATAACTTGAGGACAAAAGAAACATCTATATTGTTTGTATTTTATTTAAAATAGAATTAACTGACACGCAAAATATCTCAGATAAAAAGGTCACTCTTACACCCTATAGCTAACCTACTCTTTCATTTAGTGCAAGGTAAATGTCCAGGATTAAGGGAAGAGCGACAAAGATGATCTTATACACAGAAGGCACATTTATGGCATACTGTAAATATGGCCGTGCAAACAGACTTTTAGGGTAAATTATGCAATTATACATAAAAAGTGTGTGATGAATAAAGGGTGTTAGGTATGTAAAAGCCCACCGTATTCACAGTCATACATCTTTGTGCCTCTCAAGAAGCAGTTTCTATTTGAATGAAGACATAAGTGAACACCTGACATTTTCATCATGTTTTTTTGCTGCTTGCCATTCACTGCTTTACAATACACACAGACCCTGTGACCAGCAGTGACTGGTAACATTCCTGGCATCTGAGGTCAGTCCATATGCTGGTTGTATGCAGTCATGGATGAAGCCTTATCGTGCTTGCTTGTTTGCATTTGTTCTCTATAAAACAGGTGGCTGATCATTTTCACTGTCAATAAAAAAAAAAAAGAAAAAAAAAACATAAGCATGATAACACAACTGATAATTACAACTGTAATTACTGTATATTATTAGCAGGGTTATCTAAATGCTAACCTAAACTATGTAAGCGACTTTAAATGACAATGTTTCACATAAGCTGGCAAAAGCTTGCAAGAAAATTTGGAAAAATAAAATAAGTATATTCTATATCAAAATAAGGATTATACAGGGTGGGCCATTTATATGGATACACCTTAATAAAATGGGAATGGTTGGTGATATTAACGTCCTGTTTGTGGCACATTAGTATATGTGAGGGGGCAAACTTTTCAAGATGGGTGGTGACCATGGTGGCCATTTGGAAGTCAGCCATCTTGGATCCAACTTTTGATTTTTCAATAGGAAGAGGGTCATGTGACACATCAAACTTATTGGGAATTTCACAAGAAAAACAATGGTGTGCTTGGTTTTAACATAACTTTATTATTTCATGGGTTATTTACAAGTTTCTCTTCGTTCACAGCCATTGACATGTCGAAGAGGTTAACACGTGATGAGCGGATCGAAATTGTGCTGATATCTGGTGAACGCAGTAACCGGGTCATTGCAGCAGATTTCAATGCAAGACACCCTACGAGACCACCCATCTCTCATGCTACAGTTAGCAAACTGCTTGCTAAGTTTCGTGAAACTGGTTCAGTGTTGGATTTGCCAAAATGTGGACGCATGAAACCTGTCACTAATGAACAAACATCAATGGCTGTCCTAGCATCATTCAGCAAAAGCCCACAGCGTAGCACTCGCCGCATGTCACTGGAGAGTGGCATTAGTCGAACATCCCTTCGGCGGATATTAGCTACTCACAAATGACACCCTTACAAACTCCAGCTACTGCAGCATCTCAAAGAGGATGACCCAGATCGACGCACACAATTTTCAGAATGGGCAAAACAAAAATTGGAACAGGACCCTCAGTTCACGCAAAAGATTTTGTTCACTGATGAGGCAAACTTTTATGTGAATGGTGAAGTTAACAACCAAAACCATCGCTATTGGTCTGACACTAACCCACATTGGATAGATCCCTCCAAGACTGTTGGAACAAAAAAAGTGATGGTATGGTGTGGTATATGGGGTACAAAGATAGTGGGGCCATTCTTCATCAATGGAAACTTCAAGGCCACTGGATATTTGAAATTGCTACATGATGATGTGTTTCCCTCTTTATGCACTGAAGCTGGCACGTTCCCTGAGTTTTTCCAGCAAGATGGGGCACCACCACATTATGGGTGTCCGAGCATTTCTAGATGAACAGTTTCCTGAAAAGTGGATTGGTCATCGTGGGCCAATTGAATGGCCCCCAAGGTCTCCTGATCTGACCCCCTTAGACTTTTATCTTTGGGGTCATCTGAAGGCAATTGTCTATGGTGTGAAGATACGAGATGTGCAGCACCTGAAACTACGGATACTGGAAGCCTGTGCTGGCATTTCTCCTGCGGTGTTGCTATAAGTGTGTGAAGAATGGGAGAAGAGGGTTGCATTGACAATCCATCACAATGGGCAGCAATTTGAACACATTTTATAAGTGGTCAGAAACTTGTAAATAACTCATGAAAGAATAAAGTTACGTTAAAAGCAAGCATGCCATTGTTTTTCTTGTGAAATTCCCAATAAGTTTGATGTGTCACATGACCCTCTTCCTATTGAAAAAACAAAAGTTGGATCCAAGATGGCCAACTTCCAAATGGCCACCATGGTCACCACACATCTTGAAAAGTTTGCCCCCTCACATATACTAAATGTGCCACAAACAGGACGTTAATATCACCAACCATTCCCATTTTATTAAGGTGTATCCATATAAATGGACCCTGTATAATACTTAATAACTCACCCATAATAACAGCTTGCTGGATTCTCCTCCTCCGTTCTCTGATGTCATCTCAGTGTTGTTCTGAGGTAAATCTAAACTCCTCCCACGGTCATAAAACATTGTCCAGAACATTCTGTAGAGCTTCAGAAATGTGTACAGCGCTTAACATCTTCCACACACTCAGGAAACATACCGATTCTGTGCGTGTGTGTGTTTGAGGGCATAGCTTTGTCTGTAAATTACCCAAAATGTTCCTCTGTGAATAGTGTGTGGGCGTGGCCTGTTTCAGGTCATTATTAGATATTGAAGTGCAACAGTAAGACTGTACCTCTCCTTGGATTCATACGGATTACATACTGTAAACTAGAATATTTATTTTTCATTAAGCTTGCTTAATTTAAAAGTAGACATTTTAAGCTTTCCACAGAAATATATGTATAGATAAATAAACTGCTGAGTTTCAGTTCATTTTTGTGACAGATTTGAAAAAGATTTTTGCAGAGACTGAGACAGTTAAAGCGCACCATTTCTTTAATTTATTTTACATAAGAACAATGTTTTGTTGATATGTAAATGTACATTAACATATGTAGGCCCTTTACATGTTCAAACGATGTATATATTACATGTACTATATGTGTATGATTAAAAATGACGGAGCATTTTTACAGTTATTCGGAAGTTATTTTTACATTTATCAGAAAAATGCAAGTGGTCCTGCGGCCGGAACCGCCGACCCCATGATGCTCGTGCTGGTATACACTGCTGATGCTGGTGACCAGCAGCATAATGATGTGATGCTGGTCCCCATAAGCTTGTATGATTGCTGGTCAACCTGGTGACTAGTCTATGCTGTTTTTTTTTTTTTTTCCTGTGAGTGATTTAAAATAAAAAAATATACATTTATTGCCAGTGCATTTGTAGAAAATGTTTGTGTTGTGTTTTTAGACAACCCAGCAGGTATTTATTTGATGAAAAATAAAGTAAAAGTTTTAAGTTTAAAGTAAATTGATTATTTCTGTCACTTGTATGTAAATCGATTTAAAGATACCACTAGACAGTCCATGTATTTACATCACACACTATTTTCAGTACTAGGTATTTTTTATAAATACAAGATAATGAGCAAAAATGGTAACAAATTTTAACTAACAACACCTTTAAAAGTAGCTATACCTAGTTGGTGAATTATCAGTACAGTTCAGCTGGTTGACCTTCTAAACCAGCACCAGACCATCACTACCCCGCAAGACAATGCTGGTGGAAAGGTTAGATCAGCGTAGATATAGTATCAGACCAAAACTAAGCAGTAACCAGCACATAAATCATGTTAGCCTATACTGGATTTTTCAGCAAGGGAGGAAGATAAAGCAAAAAAAAAAAAAAAAACTTTTTGGGGTATAAAGATGGCACAGGGGTATTACTATGTTTCAATATGGGGTCAGGTTTGTGCAAAGTAAAAGTTTTTTTGGCACAACCTAAAGCAATACGTTTTACTTCATTTTAACTGAACAAACACAACTGAGCAAAAAGCTTTAAAAATAAGTCACACAGCAAAAAATAGAATAGATTCAAAAGATCATGTGTTTATATTTCTGTTTTCGGCAGCTTTTGTGTGATAATAATAATAATCATAATCATAATTTGGATAATAGTTTTTTATTATACATTTTTTTCTACGTCATTCTCATATTCCGGAAAAAGAAAAAAAAGTACGCGTTGTAATGTAATGATAAGTTTAGGTCTACATGACAATGTGTAGGAAACTTATGTACCTACCAATCTCAAGAGATCTGGATTCCGTTACACGGGAAGCTCTCGGAGAAGTGTGAAAATGCAGCAGTGACACCGCCGAGTGATTTAAAGCAGTGACGCCACACGCCCCAGTGTAGTAGTGTTTCAGGAAAGAGACGGGAGGAGGAGCCAGATGATTTAACCCTTTCATTGATTTTGTTTCGGTTATATTTTTTCAAAATATGGCCCATCCCAAAAAGTGAAGGCATACACACGTAGACAAAATTGTTTGTAGCCTTCTGTTAAAGAAAGAAAAAAAAAAAAAACAGTAGTTGAAAACTGACAAAAGTAATAATAATATTAATAATAATTATAATAAATACTAAAAATGAATGAATGAAAATCAGACTTTGCTTTTTAAAGGTGGTTTTATAAAGGTATGCATACATTAAAAGCAAACTGCATAAAAATTATAGTACCCCTAGAAAAGACTTTAAATAATTTGATCATTGGGACATGTTAAACTAATGTGTGTCCTGTAATTAGCATAACAGGTGTCTTTTTAACCCCTTTTAAATGGTGAAAAGTAGTCGCTGTGCTGTTTGGTGTCATGGTATGCATCACACTGAATACTAAAAAGAGCTGTCTCAAGAAAAAGAATTATAGACATACAGTACTGTACATGGTAAAGGTAAAGGCTATGAGACCTCACCATCAATGTTCAATTTGATCACTGTTGTAAATATTTTTCAGAAGTTTATGGTCTACAGGACTGTAAGCAATTGACCTGGACATGGCAGCAAGAAGAACATTTATGACAAATTGAAGAGACGTATAATATGAATGATAAGCAAAGCACCCAGAACAACTTAAAAGTGAAAGACTAAAAGACTAAAGTGAATTCCAAAGTCAATGCACATCAGTGTCAGATTGGACCACCCGTCACAGTTTGAAACACAATAGGAAGATTAATGGAAGATGACAGAGGAAGTTAAAAAGCAAATCATAAAGAACAAGCCTGGATTTTGTGAAAATGCATATTGACGAGCCACAAAGCTTCTGAGAGAATGTACTTTGGACAGATGACACAAAACTGGAACCTTTTGGAACCTTGGAAAGATCTGAAACAGGATTTAGATGGAACAGTTTGTGGGCCAAAATACCTACTGACAGGTGCAGAAGACATTGAGAGTTACAGAAAGTGCTTGAGTGCAGAGATTGCCTAAAAGGATATGCAACAAAATATTAAGTTAAGGGTACCATAATTTTGTCAAGACCATTTACATTAGTTTATTTAAAATGCTTCTCTTGAACCACAATTGGTCTGAAATTTATGAAATTGGTCTGAAATTTATTAGTTATTTCTCATTAAAAATGTACTTATTATTACTTTTGTCATTTTCAATTTATTTCAGTGACCATTGCGGGTTTATCTTTCTTTAATTGAGTACAAACAATTTTGTCCACATTGCGTAACATACAGTAACAGTTAGCAATAGGATTAATTTTTTAACCCCTTTTAGTGACTTTTATCAAAAACTCTGTTACATTTACTTAAGTAACTTTTTGAAAAAAAATTATTTCAATGAGTAGTTTTACTGCACCATACTTTGTAAAAAAGAAACGCTACTCTTACTGCGCTACATTCCATTCGGCTACACTCGACTCCTTATTTTTCGAATAATTTATTCGACACATTAGATATTCTTTATTTTTACCAGAGAAATGCAACCGGTGGATCTACTACATGACTGTGTTCACCAATCAGACAGAGCAACAATAATCACATGACTCCATTTGAGAAAATCAGCTGCAATTACAATAACCACAAGTAATCACATGCTACCATGCTACTTTGCTGTCCACCACACACATGCTGTGGTAGACAGCAAAGAAAACATGTTTCGGTTAGTTTACCTGTTTTATTTAATGTTGCAATGTTAATATATCTATATAATTATCAAATAAAAAGCTAAAAATATGTTTCTTACATTTGTTCTGCTGGACACAGTTTGTGGGAAAGTGAGACCTCTTGTACACATGTTCTATCACGTGCAATTTTCTATTTGCCAAGCCTGCTGTGCAGTATATCTTACACTAGAAATAGTTTACACTGTTCAAACATACATATGTTAGCTACAGTAGGTATTTGTTTCACAAGCTTTATGTTGTGAAAAAAGTGAGATTAGGAAATTTGTTTCTTGTTCCTTAATTTTCTATTTTGTGAAGATATTTAGTTGATTTATTTATTCATATGTCAAAATTTGTATAATATTTTATCATTTTGTTTGGAAGCTTACATAATTTCTAAAATAATAATAATAATAGGGTAATAATAATAAAATAATAATTGGACATTACAATGAAAGTTACTTAGTACCTGAGTAGCCCTTTACCAAAGACTTTTTTTACTCTTACTTGAGTAATATTTTGGGTGACTACTTTTTACTTGAGTAATATTATTTAACAGCTACTCTTTCTTGAGTACAATTTTTGGCTACTCTACCCACCTCTGATCAAATTGAAACTTGGAACAGATAAATAAAGACCAGGCATTTGAGAACTTTTTCTTTTAGTCTTCAAAAGCCCAATGTGGGTGAACCCATGCCGACTGTGGCCGCCTATTCCAGTTCTAGGCTTAATGGTGTGGAAGCCAATAGTGTCTTCAACTTTTGTATCCCACTTGGCTTATGGTTTGATGAGTGATGCTTTTCTGCTCACCAGTTGTGTTCACAAACAGCTATAGGAATAACCTGAAGCAGAGCTGCCGACTTTTCAGAAAAACTTGGATTAAGATTCTGGAAAGAAGAGCACTGGTTCTGTTCGTATTCACACACACACACACACACACACACACACACACACACACACACACACACACACACACACACACAGGTCTACGATGGTCGAACACTTACTATGCACCTTACCTTGCATGGTTCTTGTGCATATTTTTGCAGTGTTAAATTGAACACCAGATGACCACACTAGCACATGAAAATATTTATTCCGTATTTATTTATTGACATTTAAAACATTCACAAAAAAAGAAAAAAATAGATTGTTGAAAAAAAAGAAAGCACACACGGTACAATATTATGTGAAATGCAAAAGGTATGTATAAATTGAAACTTGGAAAGAACCCTTGCACCACACAGAAATAGATAAAGTCAAATATAATTAATATATTATTGATGGATGAAAGATTCAAAGGGTGCTATCTATTGGTGCAAGTGTTATAATTGTATATTTAGCAAATAGCGATAAGTGCAATTATTGATTAGAGCAATTAGTGACTTTTACTCACCATTCTGATTTCACTTATGGTACGGGTTAAACTTCAGGCAGAAAAATAGGTACGAACAGTACAACAAAAGTTTTGTTAAGTTCTGTACGGTGGTCGATTTAAGACACGTTCATTGCATTTACAGTATGCAGTCAAAACTTGCGGCTTATAATATGGCACGTACCTGCTCATAACTATACAACAAATAAATTCTAATATCGGACACATTTTTTTTCCTTTGTATTAATAAAAGTTAGGCAGAGAGTTCTGCCGAACAATTCAATTTATTGGTATAGCGCTTTTAGCAATTGACATTGTCGCAAAGCAGCTTTACACAATCAAAAGAACAGAACAAAAAGACAGTATGTGAACTTCAACCTGAAATAATAGTATCACTTTACTAAAGCTGATCAACATATTTTTAGCTTTAACCCTTTAATTATTTCTCTATTTCTACAAACCCTTTTCCAATCAATGGGACTAACGCGAGTAGTGTATACAGAGAGGGCCCATAAAATGTATACCGTTATCTATATCCTTTTTAAAACTCAAATTTCTAAAATGTATGTATATAATTTCTTTCTTTTAACTAAATATAAAGTATTTTTATGTATTTTTATGTACTTCAATGGGTCTGCCCTTAATCTTTATTCTTGAAGAGAATGGGCTACATATACAGGGTCATTCATTTGAAATGGCTCTGAATATTCTGTAATAACTCTCGCTCGGATGAAGCAATCTGAACGAAACCATATACAATGTGCTCATCAGTATATGGAGCTTCGAACACGCTGGAATATAAAGTCGGACCAATAAGGGAGGCTCCACACAGCCATTATGTACCGTAATGAGCAGTGCGTCTTCATAGTGCAAACTTATCAATTCATTTAAACAATGTCAGAGTGAATTTAGGAAGAAATATGGTGTTCCTGATGTACCCTCAAAGAGAACTATTTAGAGGTTGGTAGAAAAACTGAAAATAACTTGATCACAGGACACGTGTAACTTCATCTGCAACAGTCACCTACAAAATCTCTGAAATGCCTCACACAGTAGACTTGGAGGTCTTATTCAACATGTCAGAGAGCTGCAAAAAGGGCAAAATTGCTTGTCTATCATGCCACCGTCATTCAGGAGCTCAAAGCAAGTCATATGGAGAAAAGAGTCAGATGCTGTCACTGGTTCCGGTACGTTCAAGAAAATAAGAGTGCCATGTCAAAATGTGTCTAGCTGAAAACAGAGAACACTTCCAGCATCACATGTAATGTAATCGATTACACATATTGTACATTAAGGTATGTAGCGCATTTTCTGGTTCAGATTGCTTCATCATAGCCAGAGTTATTACTGAATATTTGAAGCCTCTTTCAAGTGAATCACCCTGTAATAGCAGTAATACAATCATTCTTCTATGAAGCCATTTATTGTATGATTACATTTCAACAGATTTTTATATTCCCTTTTGTTAGAGTCAGTATATAACATAATATGTAGCACTAGTTTGTATATAAAAGCAATACACACAATGTGCATATTGATAAACACTTCCAAACAAGTATTTTTTCATGGTTTCCACAGCTCTACTGTGGGCCTCTGAACTTCCCAAAAAAGAGAATACTTTTAGTAGGGTTGTGTCTGATGAAGAATAGGAAGGGATGGTCTGCCGTAAAGTAATACTGCTGTAATATCATGCATGATCCTACCATTAAAACTGTGGTTGCTGCTGCTGCCTCTGTGCCTTCCTCATTAACCGCGACAAAAGCTTTGTGGATCACTGACGACACAAAAAGGTCTTCTTGGCGGCTCATGCCGGTCAGATCTGCAGCACCGGCCTGGAACAAAGAGCTCATGCCCATCTTACTCAGGACATCCTTTAAAGAGTACTGCTCTTCCAGCTTAAATTTGGGCAGATGGACAACAACATCAGTCCATCTGTCCATCTTCTCTGGATTTGTCCACTCTGTCAGCTTGTCCACTGTTAATTCACTCTCCAGCTGTCAAGCAAAAAACATACAGACGCTAGTGAGACAATGATGAGAGAGATACTGAGGTAGTTTTTGAAAAATCTATGCGTTTCCACTGTAGAATCCTCACAATAGTCACTGCCATTATATTTGCATGCATGTAAAAACTAAAATGCTCTAAGCTTTAATGTTTGATGGCCAAAGTTTTTCTATAATAAAACTATAACAGCTATAGTAGGGCCACCCCGAGAGAGACAAAACATGAACAGGAATGGTGAAACGCTTGAACAGGACAGCTAGCAATAGATTTACAAGGACACAAGATTAATTTTTGAAGAGGTGTTTGCTGACCTTCTGAAGTGGGTCTGAGCCATCTACAGACTCCTCAGGCAAAAGCACCACCATGCTGAGTTCCTCATCCAAATATGGCAAATCCAGTACCTGCAGCTTGTACTCAGCAATCTGGTTGTAGAGGAATTTCCTCATCTGGTACATCATCTGCACTGGTTTAGTCTCATTCTAATAATTATACACAATAAACAAATTATGATTATTAATATCTGTGCAATCCTTTTTTCTTCTGACAATACCTTTTGGACTGCCCTGTTTGTAACATCCAATTCACACTGCACATATATTCTATTGTATACATGTTTAGGGCAATTATCTTTTTTTGTTTTAATCTTACATCCTTTTTTTTATTCCTGCTGGTCTTTCAGAGCTACTAAACAAATTCCGTTCTAAAACTACTGTATAGTGACATTTAACTTACAAACTATATTGAGCAATACAAATACTATACAGTTAAAGAATATGATAAAGACTGAAATACTATTCTGTGAATGTGTATTGTGTGACGTCCACCTGGTTGATCTTGAAAGGCATCTCACTAGTGTCTCTAGTTTTAAACACATGCTTCCATTTCCCCATGAAATAAATCGCGTTCACCAGGGCAAGTCGAGTGATTGCTGTAATCGTCCCTGGCTGCAAAATATCTTTGATTTTACCTGAAACCAAAAGCAAGACAACAATTAAGACCAACAATTGTAATACAAATGTTATAGTTTAATTTGATCCTTACCCTCAGTCTTCTCTTCTACCCAGTGGTTGATGAGTTTCCGTGACTCTTCTGATGATCCAATAAAGTCTACTGCTTGCATCTCAGCTTGGTACAACTTCTGAGTAGAGTCCACATATTCCTGAACCAAAGGGCACAACACACTCAGGAAACAGTCATCCAAGCAAAAGAATGCTATGTTGTAGAAGCTAAAATACATACACAGTAGAAAATTTTGGTTGTTTGCATTCTTGCTATAATTCCATGTGTTATTTCATAGTCCTGATTCCTTCAGTATTGTAGGCCTTGATTGTGTCCAAACTTTTCACTAGCACTTCTTGGAAGACGACTTAAATAGAAATACTTTTTAATTTGTTGAACAAAGGAGAATTTGTTGAAAAAAGTAGCAATGCATACTTTTTTCAACTCATAGTAAGTTAAGTATTGGGGTTACAGTCAAGAATAACTAGGACCTGATTTGTCCTTTATTGCCAGATCAAAGATCCTAATCATATTTTTGTAACAAAACCAAACCAAAAAAAAAAAAAAAAAACAGTTGTGGAAGGCTTACAGATAAGAAATTGAAAGTCTTCTCTCCATAAAGCCTGTTGGCCAGTCGGAGGATGTAGGAGTCTTTAGGGCTGTTAATGGCAGAGCTGAGGGTCTTGAAGTGGGTGTGAACATCAGGGACTGAACTGAAGGACAGAACCTGCAATGAGTGACAAAATCATAAAGGAGGGAGTTCAGCTAGGTGTATGTTACAATTTCTCCTAAATACACATTAGACAATAAAAAAAATTAATAAAAAAAACAGTGCTGAAATTACCATACTATAAAACATCCTTTAAGAGTACATGTGAAATGTTCGACAACCCTGAAGAAAATCTAAAATAAATGAAAAACACAGACTGAGAAGCATGTTATGTTTAACTAAATGCCCAGTGGCTTAGTGGTTACCACTGTCGCCTTGCACCTCCAGGGTCCGGGTTCAATTCCTGTCTCTTTGTGCATGGAGTTTGCATGCTTGGTGGGTTCACTATGGATGCTCCCGTTTCGTCCCGCAGTCCAAAGACATGCATATTAAGCTAATTGGTGTTTCCCAAATTGACTGTAGTGTTTGAGTGTGTGTATATGTGCCCTACAACGGACTGGAATCCTGCCCAGGGTGTACCCAACCTCGTGCCCCAAGTCTACTGGGATAGGCTCCAGGCCTCCTATGACCCTGTATACAGGATTAAGCAGTATAGACGATAGACTATGAATGAGAGTCAGTGAGTATGTGGGTTTGCCCGATTTTATGGGGCTGTCTATTGTACAATTCAAAAGCCATTTTCACAATAATGAACAAAGGGAATACTGAACAAGTAAAAATCTTATTTACCAGCTGAAGCATTAAAAGAATAATTGAGGGTAGTGACATAATGTTATCCAAAGAGTGAAATGCATGTCAATATGTACAGTGACATTAAAATATTTGTATTGAGTTTAATCATGTAGATACAGTGAGATAATTGAGACGTAGATCAAGACAGGAAGGGGCCCGAGTTAGACTGCTTCTGTATACTGTAGGGCCCAGAGTTCTGTCGTCCTTCAATGATGTTTCTGGAGAGCATGTAGGTTATTTTGCTGGTGGTAAGGTAAGACCTGTGATGTTCTGACCTTGTGATTGTTAATGTAAAATGCGCCATCTTGTTGATATAGGATTATACGATCTTTAGTTAAGATACACTGCTGAATAGAGAATGGAAGTGAGAGAGCCTGTAAGCAAAGAGTCAATAAAAAGTTTTACAATTACAATGACTGGGTATGGCCCATGGAGGACACTCGGGCACTGCTAAAACCAAAGCAACGTTAAGAGCAAAGGTCTGGTTTCCAAATAAGCCTTTGAAATATGCCTCAGATTTCCCAGAAATTCGCTGGTACAGTGTCAGTGCAGTGCAGTTACAGACTTTGTTAGTCATATGATGAATACACACACAAAATACAAAGTCCAATTCAGCCAATTTAGTCATTCCAATTACGGACAATATTTTCCAAATGACATCAATCCAAGCATTTTTGAAAAATTGGCAGCTATGTTTCTTGCATATCTGTGAAGTCACAATTTTTACATGTATCCAGGCATTCTAGTTCTGGTTATATGTATTTAGGTTAAACTCTCCTACCTTAGCCATTTCCTCAGCAGTTCCTCCTCTGGCTCCTAAGTAGACCATACTGAGTGCAGCGCTGATGCTCAGCGGGGAAATGAACAGGTTTCCATTCGGGTTCTCAGCGCTTATGGCCCGGTACAGGTCCAGGGCGAAGGCACTATTAGCACGGCTCAAACTCTCCATCTTTGATGAATCTAATACATGACACATACAGACATTTGAACTATGCAGGGACAGAATACCAAAATCCTTGTGCATTGTGGTTTACAATCAAGAAACCTTTTAAGAACAGAAAAAAACAGAACATCAGAATTTTAGTTCTTAATGCTCACATGCATCAGAATTCCTGCCTTAAAACAGTTTCTGTATATTAATTGCAATTCACAGAAAGCAAACATTCAGCCTTTGCTTATGCAATTGGAATTTGGAAAAGTGAAAGCTTACATTATACAGATCCTGTGTTTCAGCAAATGGAAATGTAGTTTCCGCACTAATTTTATGTCACCTCAGTGTTTCCCACAAGGCCCTGTTGTGTCAAAGATTCAACATCAAAATACATTTTTAATCACTTGTAACGGGTTCGACCTAATGTTGCACGGGCAGCACCATAAAGCACAGACAAGGCGAGGTCTTATGGGGAAAAGGGTATTTTATTTAAGGAAAATGGGGAAGGAAAGGGTTAAAGGAGGGAACACAGAAAGAGAGGGAAAGGAATGAAGTGCAGGTCTGGTTAGGCAGTGCCCAGCTGGCATGTGGGCACAGGCTGGTGAGTGGTGATGCGAAGGTGGGCGTGGGAGCTTGCGCAGCTCGTTCACGCGCTGTTCTCTCAGAAATAAAAGAGCAGCATTCCGGATTCCATTTTTTATGTCTCCGGGGCGCATCACGCCACCCCGCTCGCGTGCCACCGTCCTTAGTAAAATCCACCGTGTAGCAAAGTCCAGCTTCCAAACAGACAGACCCCGAGCTACACTCCCCGCTGAGTTTTATAGCGTGGAGAGAAGCTCGGGATCTTTAGCGCCGATAACTCACCAGCCGTGACTAGTTAGGCGGCCCCGCTCCTTCGCACACCTGTAGACGGGGCAAATTTTTGTGAACTCCACTAATTTTCCTAACAATAACTCAACAACAGCATGAGTATAGAAAAAGCAAAAAAGTTTATTGCAACCAAAAGTAAATGGACAGCTCTGGCACCTCCCAATTACATAATTTTCCCCCTCTCATCTCATATTTATTCATGTGTGGGTAGGCCTTAACATCTTAGTTTCTTTTATTCCATTTTTGGAGAAAATTTTGGTTTGTTCCTTTTTCCTAACCAGACTGTTGACCACTGCTGGTAGCTTAATTTTTCATTGGCAAAAGTTTTTATCTTTTCCTAAGCTGCGTAATAATCTTATTCCTATTCCTTCCTCAACAGTCAAGCTTTAGTATGCTTAAAACTAGGGCTGCAACTAACGATTATTTTGATAATCGATTAGTTGGTCGATTATTTATTTTTTTCAGATTAATTGATTAATCGGATAAAAAAACCCTAAACGCTTCTTTAATTTGATGTTTTGCTTATAACTATATAAATCCATAAATCAGGGTATTAGTTATGTTTCAATTAAACTAAAAAAAAATAGAGTTTAATGATCTTTAATTTTTACATTTTAAATCTTAAATTAAAGACAAAGTTTGTTTTTGAAAAGTAAAACTCCTCTAAATATCCAAAATATAAATAAATAAATAAATAAATAAATAAGCAAAACAATTGATGTACTCATTATATTGGATCTGTTATAGTGGCTGCTTGTTGTGGAGGTGCATAGGAGATTTCTTTTTTGAATGAACTCACTTATGCTGACTTGGCTCTTTCTAAAATAAATAAATAAAATATATAACAGCATTTGAGTATGCAAAATACAGCATTTTAACAATAATTGCAGATATTGCCAGTTGATAGAGAAGGAACAGCCAATCAGAAGCAGTGTGTGGAAGTCTGTGATTGGCTGGACAGAAAATAAATGTTGCTTGCGCTTGAAGGCAGATTCGAGCGCGCACAGAACCGAGAAGTCGCGCGGAGAACATGTTAAGCGAGCAGGGGAGCGCGCACAGAATCGAGAAATTGCGCATGCGCGGAAAACATGTTGCGCGAGCAGGGGAGACATTGAACGCGCACAATCGAGCTGTTGAGCGTGCAGTGGAAACACTGCACGCGTATAGAGTGCTTTGTCTGATCTAAAAATGTCAAATTGTGGCAGGAATATAACGCCATAAGCGCGCGCTTTTTCCTGTAACCACCATTGCGCGAGCGGCTGTGTATCTGTGTGTATTTGTGCATCTTGTGGTCGTGCTCCTCAATAACGTGAGCAGTCCAACTAATCGATAACGGCATTCGTTGACAACGAATTTCATTATCGATAATTATCGATTTTATCGATTAGTTGTTGCAGCCCTACTTAAAACTATTGAAATAATTTATTTGTTGGTAAAAATTATATTATAGGTTGTTTTTATTATTTTATTCGCTCTTAAAAGCAGAAGCCTAGCTCTTTGCGGAATGTCCCAATCAAAGCAAAACCGAAATTGTATTTTTATTTTTGGATCTCTGCCTGCATTTTCTGTGTTTTTCTCCTTCATTAAAGTTCCTCAATTTCTTGCTCTCTGTGTGTACGGGTTGTTCTTAGGTCACAGCTCGCATACGTTTTCCTTGATTATCGTTAGTTATACTGTAAGTATATAAATATAAATATATAATAAAAGGAGTAAATATTATTAGTATATTGCTCTGCTCTCCCCATGGTCAAATTCTATTTTTTGTTAGTATCATTATTTTACTGATTGCTTTGTTTCCCATTCCTGCCTTCTGCCTGCATGTCCCTCACTTCCCCTATTTGCCGTGCAGGCGCCTTTTCTTTTGCAATGAGTGGATCAAGGCCTCTCGAACAGAGGCCTTCCGGGTATTTGGTGCCTTGCTCTTGAACACAATTATAAATCAATAAAAGTTTTCCACAAGCGATATTGATTTGGGTGCACACCCATCATAGGTGCGGGCCCTGACACACTCTATACACAACCCATGATTCATTCATACTGTCAAAGATGATTTTCTTTGGTGCATTTTAATAGGATATTTAAATTTTATATTTCATAGAAAAATGGACCACTACCAGTGCTGATTCCTTTTCTATGCAGTTTGGGTTCATTTAGATAAATGTGAAATGTGAATGTAACCAAGTGAGTTGATGTCACATACAGTTTTGCTACACTTTACTGACAAGACATGCTTCTTAAGAAATATCAGACAAAATCCGATCACAGGTAACGTCTGTGCATTGTCACTGTCACATATTGGTTTTCTTATACAGTAAGTCCCCAACTTACAAACATTCAAGTTATAAATTTCCGCAGATACAACCAGAACGCGGTTCTACGAACTTTGTTAGATGCGAACAAATCATGGAAGAAGCTCACGTGTATTGTACAAAACATAGACACAACAGTGCACCAGGTACCAATATTACAGCTATATACAGTACAATATTTTCAGTGTGTAATATTGTAAATATGGACATACATATTGCCAAAGCTCCAAATCAAGTCACTATATTGACTATGGCTTACAGCTAAAGAAAACTTCTCAGAAAATTTAAATATAATGAAATTATTACTGGAGACTCATTATGTCACACTTAGCGTACAAATGCGAGGTTTGCTTTATAAGATGCACACATTAACAAATAATAATAATTTTAAAAACACCAGGATCAGCTTCAGAGTGTACCCAGGCCAAAATAATAATAAAAAAAGGTATTTGGATTTTAGCTAGGTATCTCAACTAGGTTACCTACCAAAAACCCAAACAACCCAGCTACACCCAAATCTCTTCTCAAAATTAACATTAATTATATATACTGTATATATAGTCTATAATGTATATAAAATCAAAATTTTGTGCTTCTCACAGTAGCTACATTTTACAGATATTGTTGCAATGTTGGCTGGTCAATAGAGTGGGATAAATTAGGCAGCAATTGAACCTTTTATCCTGAAGTTTATTTATTGGAGGCAGAAAAAAATGGAAAATCATAAGGTCAGAACTCACTCTTTATTTATTTATTTATTTTGCTTTATTTATTTTCCAATCGATTTTCTCCCGTTTAGTCGTACCCAATTCCTCACTGTCACTAGGATCTAGGCTCCCACATTAAGGCTACACTACCAGTCAGTCAGAGAGGGCAGAAGACTAGCATGTTTTTCCCCGGAACAATGTCATTATATCTATCACAATATTATTTTATCAAGCAAAACTGCCTGGACAGGCAGCACAGTGGCCAAGTGCAGGGTCCGAATTCGATTCCTGGCCAGGTATGATTGCATTAGGGCTGCAACTAACGATTACTTTGATAATCGATTAGTTGGGCGATTATTGTTCTTGTTCGATTAATCGATTAATCGGATAAAACTCAATGCTTCTTTAATTTGATGTTTTGCTTATAACTATATAAAATCATAAATCAGGGTATTAGTTATGTATAAAACTAAACTTTAAAAAATGCAACAGCCACATATAGAGTTTAATAATCTTTAATTTTGACATTTTAAACCTTAAATTAAAGACGAAGTTTGTTTTTGAACAGTAAAACTCCTCTAAATATCCAAAATATAAATTGTACTCTAATTATATTGGATGGCATCTGTTATAGTGGCTGCTTGTTGTGGAGTGCATGGGGGATTTCTTTTTTGAATTATTACTTTATGCTGACTTGTCTCTTTCTAAAAATAAATAAATTAATAACATAATTTGAGTATGCAAAACACAGCATTTTAACAATTGCAGATATTGCCAGCTGATAGAGAAGGAACCGCGAATCAGAAGTAGTGTGTGGAAGTCTGTGTTTGGCTGGTTTTGTGGCGGTTTTGTAACACTGGACAAAGTTGAGCGAGCGTACAGTCAGGCAGAGTCGAGCGCGCACAGAAAATAAATGTTGCTTGCGCGTGAAGGCAGAGTCAAGTGCACACAGAATACAGAAGTTGCGCGTGCACGGAGAACATGTTGCGCGAGCAGGGGAGCGCGCACAGAATTGATAAGTCGCACGGGCGCGGAGAATGTTGCGCGAGCAGGAGTGCGCATAGAGTGCTTTGTCTGCTCTCAAAATGTTCAGAATTGTGGCAGGAATATAATGCCATAGGCGCGCACTTTTTCCTGCAGACGCTTCTGTAACCTCCATTGCGTGAGCGATGATTTTATCGATTAGTTGTTGCAGCCCTAGATTGCATAAAGTTAGCATGTTTTGCAGATTAGCAAAACACATGCACCTATAGATTAAAATAAAATTAAGAATAATCGTAATAAATTTTTTAAAAATTTATCATCTGTGATTCACGCTCTGATTATTACAGAACAGGGAGTTTATTTATCTGACGATGAAAGAACCCTTACAAAAGTTACAAAAAATAACCCTTACAAAAGTTACAAAAATAACTGCAGTTTCTGGGGGAACGCAGTTTTTGTGAAGTACAATGCAGTATAGTGCAGTTGGAGTGCAGTACAGTGCAGTTGTATTGAAATATGATTCTGTAACATTGTACATTGTAAAAAAAAAATAAATAAATAATAATAATAATAATAATAATAACTTCAGCTCCTGCAGCTTCTGGGATAAAAACTGCAGTTATACTGCAGTTTTGTAAAGTACAATGAAATACTATTTATTTCGTACTATTTCAGTTAAATGCAATTGGAATGTAGTTGTATTAAAATATTCTTCTGTAAATTTGTAGTTATTGAGCAGTTAATCCTGCACTGAATCCTGCAGTCCTTAACTAGGTTATTCTATTATTATTATTATGTTTATAGTTTGGTTCAAGAAATATAGGATATCCTACTAAATTCATTCAGTGAAATGATGTGTGTCTCAATTGTAGTTTTTGATTCTGACTTCTGAATGCCAGGGTCATCTTATTTTCAGGCACAGGCAAACAGAAACCAGTTGGGAGCAGGTAGAAGCAAATAGCGTGTGTGTAACTTCCTCTTATACTCTTCCAGTGTAAAACTGAGACGTGCTTAAATATGCACCACTGTACGATTTGTCCTCACCAGCCAATAAGACTACAAGATCACATCTAATCCTGAGACAGAGTTTGAACTATAGAGCGTGCCATGTAGCTGAGCGAAACGACAGCTCGTAAACGTCGAGAAAGAGACACTAACGGTTTGTGTATGTCGTTACTGAGAAACTCAGACAGGATGGAGTACTATAACTCTCTTATAGACTTTATTATTGATAAAACGGTACACATTCGCGACATAATCAGAATTAAATCATGATGACAATTTCAAAGTTCAGCCAAGAAAACTTCCCGAGTTGGAAGAATCTAGAAAGGGGCGTGTCGTCTTGTGGAGGAGGAACACAGCCGAACCTGAGCGATGGCCCTGTCACATCATTCATTAAGTGGTGAGTGGGACCTTAAGTGACTTTTATTATTTTACAATATAAGTTATTTAACTAGGTATTGTATTCTATCGGTATGCGGTGTTAATGGCATTGTCCTAAATGTGTGCGTGTTTTCTAATGTTAACCGCTATACTGTTAGCATGCTAGCTAGGTTAACCTGAGGTAGCCCACTGCTAGCATTGGATTCAGTTGTAAATGTATAGCTCAGTTTAACTATAGACCATATAAGTGCAAGTTGATTTCTTAATGTGTAACACTACACAATGTGAGTAAAAATGGTACGGCTGTAAACGTCCTGTGTTTGTTTCTGTAGTCGTCCATCAGCCCTTACACGAGAGAGAAGATCGAGAGGAGGACTGTGTTCCTCTCCAGTGTTCCTCTTATCACCTCAAAGCAGAGGGAGAAAGCCAAGAGGTCAGCATTAGACCCTGGGCAGACTTCACTCGTGGTAGGAAATAGTTTCTCTCATACCTTTATTTTCCTTTACTAAAAACAAATTTTAAGTTTGTGATTTTTTTTTTTATCATTCAGATTTGGCTGGGTGCGTAATAAGATTTTTTTGTGGGGTGTGGGGTTCTCAGAACACATTTATATTTTTGCTTAATCAGTCTTAAACTTGTTTGTCTTCATGTTTCAGAAAGACGTCAAGAGGTGGACATCACTCTGTGGAACAAAGGTGTGGTTGGGTTTCAGAAATAGATCGTTTCTCAGTAAAACATGTAATGTTGAGTATATATGGAATTATTTCATTTTAATTATTCAAATGTGTTTTTTTTACACACCTCGTAATGAATATTTGTCTTGCTGTTTGCTTTTCAAGAATGCCTTTAAAGTGAAGGGAAGGTGAAACTGTTTATTCAAACAAAGTTGAAGAATGAAGGGGCGTCAAACCTCTCCAGGCTTCCAGCTACACACCTCAAGCCTTGTAATATATTCACATACTTGACCAGTCATACACTGATTGACAGCAGCGTCTCCTAGCAGCAGCATGGTTGAACAGTAATATTGCTAAGTGTTAAAGTGCTTTAAAGTGTTTCTGCCGCCGGCAGCGCGGGCGCACACGCGCTTCCGACGGCACATGGACATTGTGGACATTACATCCGTGTTCATAATTCCGGCCATTTCACACTCCGATGTCAATTTTTTTTACTGTGTGTAACCAGGTGTGCGAGGGTCGGCACTCCGGTGTGCAATGCTGAATCGGCCAAACAGAGCAGCCGGGCGGCGGGCAGTTATGACGTCACTGACTGCGCCGCACCGGAGTCCGGCCGTACCATTATGTAATGTCAGGATGGGTGCCTGAGTGTTTTTGTTAAACATATGCCAGTTTTGTATTAAAAGTGATGAACCAGACAATAAGAGTAAAGTAATGTGGTCTTGCTGAACTGTTACCTTATAAGATGAGAAGTCCCAGGAAGGGGCGGAGTCTGGCCTATAAAAGAAGAGACCAGACTCCACATAACTGCTTGTTTACCAAGTCGAAGCGAGAGTGCAACGGTGGTGCCTCGAGCTATTTTGCTTACATCAGTATATTGTGGATACAGGTTGTATATACTTTTGGATTTGTTCCCCCCTTTATTTTGCTGTTTTGTATTTTTTTGGTACTTTGGGTTTTTTTCTCCCTCTCCCCTGTTTTGTCTTCACACCTGTAAATATACTGCACCCGTGGACTGTACATTTTCCTGTGCATGGTAAATAAATTTCTCTTAGCTCTACCCGCAATAGCACTTCAGTGCAATCATTTACCATCTTGTTAAGAACAATTACCCCGTCTGTAAGCGAGTGGTGGTTCTCGCTTTACCACACGTACATTTTATATGCAGTACAACTACTATTTTAACTGCAGTAGCTGTTTAATATTAACTGTAGTATCGCAGTATTACTGCATTATATTGCGGTAGTTATTGTGGTAGTTATTGCGGTATTAAGAAAAAATGCAGTAAATTCGTGTCCAAATTACTGCGTTTCCTGCATATGTACTGCATATGTAGAAAACTGCAGTTTTGACACTTGAAAACTGCAGTTATTTTTTGTAAGGGAAGTGCAACTTAGCATAAGCAAGGCGTAAGATACTCTTTTCTTTGTATTAATACCTTAAGCAGAGAGTTCCGCTGTACAGAAAGACAGACATGTACAGTACTTGGGCTTCACACTGAAATAATATCAGCTGATCAGCTTATTTTTAGCCTTAACTGTCAGGAATAACTCCAGAGTATTTGTCGTGTTGGATTGCTGCTTGCACTCTGCCGAGTCTTGTTTGCTAATCAGTAGGATGATAACTTCTCTTTCAGTATGTTTGGTAGTTTTCCATCTGTTTGAATCACTGTTACTGCTGTCATAAAGGATCTTGTGTTCTTCATGAAGTGAAAAAAAAACCTCTTTGGGGTAGAAAGATAGCACAGGATTACTATGTTTTAATAAATATATATGGGGCAGGATTGTGCAGTATAGAGTGAAACATGGGTGTCGCTAGGCCACATTTATACTCAGCCCCCCTAAAGGTTCTCCATAAACTTTACACAAATTGGTGATTGCCCGCATCGCCTTTAAATTTCATATGAAAAGGGGGGCAGGCTGTGCAGTCCTACATCAGTGCAGTCCTTTCTCATAAATACAGTTTACAAAATGTCATGATGGATTAATCAGTTTACTGAAAGTTTTTGCTGTGTTCACCTTCATCACACCAGCTGTTTCCTCTAGCAAAAATGAAGCCCTTAAAGCAGACTTTTTCTGATTGTCAAACACCGTTCCTGAAGGGCCGCAGACCCGCAGGGTTTTGTTCCAACCCTGTTCCAATATACAGTATATGCCATGTAGTTTTCAAATAAGCCTTAATGATTTGATTAGGTGGATCAGGTGTTTTAATTATGGTTGATGCTAAACTCTGCAGGTCCTCGAGGGTTGGAACAAAACCCTGCAGGTCTGCGGCCCTTCAGGAACGGAGTTTGACACCCCTGCCTTAAAGCATACTCTATGAACCTATAGTCTGCTTTATAAAACAATCATGCTGTTGCTGTTTTAATTAAAAAACCTAACTGTCTATATAAAACATTGCACAGTGCATATACTATTAACTACCACAGAGTTATGCACATAAATGATTACAAATCAGTGAAAGACAGCATTCAATGCACTCGTTTTAACTGCATAGCAATGACTTACAGAGATAGAAAAATCCTGTTTTTCGTAATAAATACTGTTGTATTAAATAATATCCCAGATCATAAAATACATTTATTAGCCTTAGAGTAGGTTTTTTTGTCACTCTGATTTAGAAAAAGTTACCTTTTTGATGAATAGAAAAAAAAGAATGATATTAAAAAGATGCCTTGTTTAATTACATTAAAACAATGTTTGTCTATATTAATAAATTTGAATAAATGGCATAGTAGTTATGGAATTTTAAGGGGTTGAATGTAGAACCTACTGTCTTATTTATGAAGCTAAAACACTAAATTAAACTAGATAACATGATGATCAAAGGTTTAATATTTATGGATGGAGGGTCTTTCAAGTCACATGGGAGTAGGTCTCCAAATGAGCAGCAGGTAAGAATAGAATATGGGCAGCCTCTCATAACACTGTAATCCCAACACTGATTGAAGTCATTGCATCAGAAAGTACTTTTCACATTTTTGTTTGCCAGTTTCCAACAAAAAGCAGCAGTATTGTCAAAGAATAAACAGATAAATGTTTGCCATTATTGGCTCCCACACAGCTTATTCCATTGTCCAGCCTCAGCTGTTCAAATTGCTAATCAATGTTTAAAAGTTTAAAGTTATATGCTTTTTTTTCTGGTTAAATTTTTCTGATTGTACTTGAGAATAGAAAAAGGTTTATACAGTAAACAGTTTGTGTGTGTGTGATCAGGAAGACTCATTTGAGTACGGATTCTGAACAAGCCAAATATGTGTTAAACATCAATGGGAGCTGAGCCCCACTTAACTGAAAATTCTAGAAACGCCCCTGGAGTTCAAAATCCTTTTTTCAGCACAACCTGGGCAATACAAGTTACTTTATTTTAACTGAACTAACACATCTGAGCAAAAAGTCACAAAGGCAAAGAAATAGAGTAGATTCACAAGATCACGTGTTTATATCGCTGTTTTCGGCTTGTTCTTTAATAATCATCATCATCATCTGAATAGTAATTTAAAAATATCTACGTCACTCTCATATTCCGGAAGAAGAAGAAACAAAAGTACGCGTTTTAAATGTAATGATAACTTTAGGTCTACATGACAATGTGTAGGAAACAATGTACCTACCAATCTCAAGAGATCTGGATTCCGTTGCACTCACACAGGGAAGTTCTGGAGAAGTGTGAAAATGCAGCAGTGACACCGCCGAGAGATTTAAAGCAGTGCGACACGCGCCCCAGTGTAGTAGTGTTTCGGGAAAGAGACGGGAGGCGGAGCCAGATGATTTAACCCTTTCATTGATTTTGTTCCTGTTATATTTTTTCAAAATATGGCCCATCCCAAAACGTGAAGGCATACACACGTAGACAAAATTGTTTGTACCTTTCTGATAAAGATAAAATATAAAAAAACAGTGGTTGGAAACTGACAATAATAATAATAATAATAATAATAATAATAATAATAATAAATACTGAAAATTAACTAATAAAAATCAGACATTGCTTTTTTAAACGTAGTCAAGTAGGCTTTTTGTCATTTCAACCATATACAGTTCAGTACACAGTGAAACGAAACAGCGTTCCTCCAGGACTAAGGTGCTACATACATGCAACGACATAAATTAACAACACAATGGTTCCATTTAAAAGAACAAACTGCATAAAAAATATAGTACCTCTAGAAAGGATTTAAATTATAGACATACTATACATGTTAAAGGTAAAGACTATAATTTAATGTTCATTTGATCACAGTTGCAAATATTTTTCAGTAGTTTAAGGTATACAGGACTATAAGCAATTGACCTGGACATGGCAGCAAGAAGAACATTTATGCCAAGTTGAGGATACAGATAATACGAATGGTAAGCAAAGCAGACAGAACAACTTAAAAAGAGACTAAAAGTGAAGTCCAAAGTGAAAGTGCATCAGTGTCAGATCAGACCATCTGTCACAGTTTGAAACACAATGGGGACTTAATGGAAGTTGTCCGAGGATGTTAAAAAGCAAATCATAAAAAACAAGCCTGGAATTTGTCCAAATTCATACTGAACCACACAAAGCTTCTGGGAGAATGTACAGTACTTTGGACAGATGAGCCAAAACTGGAACATTTTTGCTATGTTCGCAGATGAAAAAAATGAAGAGAATAAAAGAATACTGTACCTCCTGTGAAACTAAGAACAAAAGAGACTATTCTGAAGTGGTCTTCTATGAGCCCTGATTTAAATCCTAGTGAATATCTGTGGAAAAAGATGAAACATGCAGTCCGGAGAAGGCACCCTTCAGACCTTAGAAACCTAGAGCAGTTTGTGGGCCAAAAACATTAGCTGTCCAGAGGTGCAGAAGAGAGTTAGAAATTGCTTGAGTGCAGTGATTGCCTCAAAAGGATGTGCAACAAAATATTAAGTTAAGGGTACCATTATTCATGTCCAGGCCATTTACATTAGTTTGTTGTTTAAAATGCTTATCTTGAACCACAATTATAAAGCAGTGTCTGATTTTCATTGGTTATTTCTCAGTAAACATGTATTTATTATTTTGTAATTTTCAAGTTATTTCAATGACCATTGTGGGTTTTTCTTTCTTTAATTGAAGGGTACCAATAATTTTGTCCACAATGCATAACATAGTAATAGTATGGATTTTAAAATAAATAGTGACTTCCACCAAACAGGGTTAATAAGGGCAGAGCAGCAGTCCTGGGGTAATTCAATCAACAAGAAAAACGAACGGCTAAAATATACAGTAGCATGTTATTATAATAGGAGTGTATTCTGTTTTTCTAATCTACACAATAGTTTATCAAATTTAAACTTGCAACAGATAAATAAAGACCAGGCATTTTTTGTTGTTGTTTTTTGTCTTCAAATGCCCAGTTTGGGTGAACCTGTGCCCACTGTAGCCTCTCATTCCCGTTCTTGGCTTAACGGCGTAGAAGCCAATAGTGTCTTCAGCTTTTGTATCCCAATTTGCCCCACTGTTTGATAAGTGATGCTTTTTTGACCACTAACCATGCAGCTTACCTCATGGCTCAGGTTGGCATATTTTTGTATTGTAGTGTTAAAGTGGAACAACAGATGGCAGCACATGACAGTATTTGTTCCATATTTATCTGTTGACGTTTCACAAAAAAGGAAAGAAATAGGTTGTCATATAAAATAAAGCACATATTATGTAAAATGCAATTCAAGAAATTAAACTTGGAAAGAAAACTTTGCCCATACAGAAACATGAAAAAATGTAAAATCAGATATTATGAATTATAAACCAAAGTGAATCAGCCGCTGGTCCTGAGGGACAATCCCTATGATTGTACATGCATGAGAGAGAAATTCAAAAGGTGATATCTATTGGTGCAACTGTTTGTTTATATATTTAGCAAGTAGCAATTAGTGACTTTTACTTACCTTTCTGATTTCACTAAAATTCTGTATGGTGATCGGCTTAAGACTGTCAAAAATGTATACAGTTGTTATCTATATCCTTTTTAAAACTCAAATTTTATTTATACAGTATAATGTTTCTTTTCGGTTAAATATGAAGAGCTATTTTTTTTTTACTTTGCCTTATGTCTCTGCTTCACTGCATCACTCTCTCACTTGGTCTTACGTGTTATTCTTAGCTATGATGCCTTACCTTACAGAACTTGTTAGTGCCATGCTGTGGGCTACATGTACAGGGTATTTCCCTCGAAACAGCTCCAAATATTCTGTAATGTCTCTGGCTCAGATGAAGCAATCTGAACGAAATCATGTACAATGTACTAATCAGTATATGGATCTTTGAATACAATGACAAGTCTGACTGATAAGGGAGGCACCAGATAGCCATCGTGTACTGTAATGAGCAGCATGTCTCCATAGTGCAAACTTATGAGGTCATCAATTCAATGCAAGGTCAAAATGAATTTAGGAAGAAATATGGTATTCCTGACATCCATCTAATATTTGGGCAGATGGACATCAATATCAATCCACCTTCTCTACATATGTCCACTCTGTCAGCTTGTCCACTGTATGTTCACTGTCCAGCTATTAAGCAACAAACTCACAGGTGCTAGTGAGACAATGGTACAACTTTCATATTTTACAATTCCTGGGGAAATTGTAAGCTAGCTGTGCAATGGCACCTCACTTTTCCTGAGCAAAACGTTAAAAATAGTTCTTAGCCCATATGTTTGCAAAGATACAAGTCTGTATGTAATATAAACATATAGGTCTGTACAAACGTAAGTATGCATTGGTGAGAAAGATACTGATACACTGTATACTGATACTGTTTGAAATGGCTTCTACTGTACTAATGCCAAAAATGTGGACACTAAAAATGCAGCTACAGTGCCTGGAGCAATTATCTTTTTTTGTTTTATTGTTTTATTACTATAATGACATTTAAATGAAAAAATTACTGAGCAATACAAATATTATACAGTTAAAGTGTATAATAAAGACTGTAGTTCTATTGTGTGAATGTATATGACACCTTCTTTCTTGAAGGGCATCTCTTTAGTGTTTCTAACACTATGAAATAAATTTCAACAGGACAAGTTGAGTCATTGCTGTGATCGTCCCTGGTTGCAAAATATCTTTAATTTTACCTGATACCAAAAACAAGACAACAATTAATACCAACAGTTGTAATACAAATATTGTAGTTTAATTTAATTCAGTCTTCTCTTTTACCCAGTGGTTGATGAGCTTTCATGACTTCTGATGATCCAATAAATCTACTGCCTGCATGTCAGCCTGGTACAACCTCTGAGTATAGTCCACATATTACTGAGACAGTCTTTAGGGCCCCTGATCCCAGCCGATTGACGTCTAGGAGAGACGTGTGCCCTCATACTAGCTGCCAGCCACAACATACACAGATTAAACTATTTTAAAAACACTACATAATTTGCTTATACTGTGGTGATTCTTGCAAAATCATAAAAAATGACATTCGTGGAGAATTTGATGCATATAAATTTGTGTTAAGCTCAGTTTTTTGCCCACAGTAGAAGTTTGTAGCGGCTAAAATACAACCATTCTTCTATGAAATCATTTGTTCTATGGTTATATTTCAAGAGGTTTATTATGTGCCTTGTATTTGAGAATGAATATATAACATAATATATACTCATTCTCAAAAGCAATGCACATTATCCAACCTGGTTTATCTTGAAGGGCATCTCATAATGTCTTTTAGTGTCTCTAATATTAAATACATGCTTCCATTTCTCTTAAAAATAACTGCATTTACCTGGGCAAGTCACGTAATTGCTGTGATCGTCCCTGGCTGCAAAATATCTTTCATTTTACTTGAAACAAAAACATGTATGACCTGAAGATGGTCTTGTACTGTAATACAACTCTTCTAGTTTGTCTTTTCAATTCAATTCAATTCAATTCAATTCAATTTTATTTGTATAACGCTTTTAACAATTGTCATTGTCGCCAAGCAGCTTTACACAGTCAAAAGAATTATTTAAGTTTGTATGGAATGTGAATGTGTATGAATCAAAATGGTCATATAGTCCCTCATCAGCTAGCCGAGGGCAACACTGGCAGGGAAAAACTCCCTGAGATGGCAATAGGAAGAAACTTTGAGAGGAACCGGACTCAAGAGAAAACCCATCCTTGTTTGGGTGAAAGGTATCTGAGAGGAGGATGCTAAAGACTTCTCAGTATCATGGACAATACATAACATCCACTACACGAGTCACTGATATCATACAGGAGCACGTTAAGCCACAGACTGAGACTACTAAAGTCTAAAACTGAATGCCACAGGATGTCATTTATACCAGTGACATTTAAACTCTATAACTCTTCCCCCTTCATTCGGAAGCTGTCCTGTCACCATGATCAATAGAACTTTATCATGTCCTGATTGTGCAATATTATTATGACAATAACAATGTCACATGGAAAACCACTAATTATGCAATGTTATGGAAATCACGGTGTGCAATATCATTACTACTTTATATGCAATATTAAATATTATGTGTAATATATATTGTGTGCAATAACATACATGAACAAAAGAGACAATTCTGCGCCTGTAGTTTTTCTATATATTTTTATTCTATTTATACCGATCAACAAAACAAAAGAAAATGAATAGTTTGGAAGGCTTACAGATAAGAAATTGTAAGTCTTCTCTCCATAAAGCCTGTTGGCCAGTCGGAGGATGTACAGTAGGAGGCTTATAAAGATAAGTTGAGGGTCTTGAAATGGGTGTGAACATCAGGGCCTGAACTAATGTGGTGATGGTCTGGTGCTGCTTTGCAAAAAGATTTAGCAAAAATACCAATCATTTCTGTGCTCTACCAGAAAATATGGAAGGAAAATAACTGGCCATCAGGTTG
Organism: Clarias magur; assembly: GCA_013621035.1. Lineage (NCBI taxonomy): Eukaryota > Metazoa > Chordata > Actinopteri > Siluriformes > Clariidae > Clarias > Clarias magur. The sequence goes on along the minus strand of QNUK01000013.1, from coordinate 3,339,300 downwards.
CGACCTCAGGCGCACTTTGGTTGCATATAGGAGAATGATCCAAAACACACCAGCAAGTCCACCTCTGAATCGCAAAAATGTTTTGATTGGAGTGGACTTGTCAGGCCGAACTTAAATTCTGTGTCATGACCTTAAACTAACCATTTATGTTTGGTAGAAGTAAATGGTGGAACCAAAAATAAGCAGTTATTAGGTTTGGGGGCAATTGCTTTTTTACTTAGGACCAGGCAGGATTGGGCAGTTTTTCCCTTAATAAATTAAATTATAATTTGAAACTGCGTTTGTATTTACTTGTGCTATCTTGGTTTATATTAAAAATATATTGTTAATATTAAACTTTTGATCATCTGACCAATTTAAGTGTGACAAATATGCAAAAAAAAAAAAAAAAAAGAATCAGGAAAGGGAAAATACTTTTTCACAGCATTGTATGTGTCACATTTTTTCCGAAATTCTTCCTAAATACACATCAGGAACTAATAATTAAAATAATAATAATTAAAAAAAAGGTTTATTTACAATGCTATGAAACATCCTTTAAGATTACATCTTACAAGCTAAGTCTTTATTAAACCCGAAGGAAATTGTTTCTCCAGTGGGTGCATATTTAAAAATACAAAATACAATTGGATAAAAATAAATAAATAAATAAATAAATACTATAATGTCAAAAAACAGATATAAATAGAATAAATATATATACAGTACAGACCAAAAGTTTGGACTTTGTTTGTACAGTCTTGTATATTCTATACAGACTGTACAGAAAGGTGCAGAATTGTTTCTTTTGTATATTGTACATGTATGTCATTGCACATAGGATATATATTGCACATAATATTTGATATTGTATATAAAGTGGTAATGATATTGCACACCGGATATATAATATTATATTGTGATAATAATATTGCACAATGTATCAGGGTATGATAAAGTTCTATTGATTATGCTGTCATGACAGCTCCCGAATTAAGGGAGAAGAGTTACAGTATAGAGTTTAATTGCCACTGGTATAAATGACGTCCTGTGGCATTCAGTTTTAAACTTTGGTAGTCTCAGACTGTGGCTGAATGTGCTCCTGTATGACATCCCGCAAGAAAATCTAAAACTAAATGTCATGATTACCTGAACATCTTAACAGTTGCACTCTTATTATTCTCCTGGAGAAACTAGACACTAGCTATAACAAACTTTAGCTATTGTCAAACTTTATGTATGTGGGTTTGCACAGTTTTCTCTGGGGCTGTCTATTGTGCAGTTTAACAGTTATCACAATAACGAACATTAAAAATATTGAACTAGTAAAACCCTTTCAATAATACATGAAATGTTCAGCGATATAATGAGTACAATTGCAATTATTTATTACAGGGCTACCAACGTTCATGTATTGAGTGTGAGACTGACACGATCACTTACCTTTACACACTCTTTCAAAGTTTCACACTTACTAGAACACCTTATATTCAATATTTTTCCCTCTTTATTTTTTTCTCCTCTCTTCTTTATATCCCACAAGAGCTGCAGTTTTTGAGTTGTAGCTCTGATGCAGCCCTCTAGCCATTACAGTTTGGTGCTTCTCACAGTAGCTTTATCTCATTACAATGGTGACTAGAAGTTGGTGGGATATATTAGGCAGCAAGTAAACCTTATTCATAAAGTTAATGTATTAGAAGCAGAACAAATGTGGGGGCCTGGAGCCCATCCCAGGAGTCTTACGGTTCAGGGTGAGGTACACCCTGGGTTGGGTGCTAATCCATCGCAGGGCACACATATGCATACAGTCTCACAGGGAGTCAGAGCAACTCCAAAACTGTCTTGTGGAATTTTCCTGGTATGTAGTGGTCAGGACCTACCAAAAGTACTTTAAGGAAGGAAAACTGGGGAACTGGCAACAGGGTCATGGGTGGCCAAAGCTCATTGATGCACATGGGGAATAAAGGCTGGCATGTGTAGTGTGATCCAATAGAAGCACTAATGTAGATCAAATTGATAGAAACATTAATGCTGGTTGTGATAGAAAGGTGTCAGAACACACATTGCATCACTGTTATGGAGGCAAAAGTGGAACCTACTCAATATTAGGCAGGTGATCGTATGTTATGGCTGATCGGTGTAAATAGTGATACACTATTTTGTGTATTATTAAACACAATGCAAATATATAAATATTAATATATACTAAATATAAATGTAGTTGTCTCTGTTCTGTGTATAAATAATTTTACTGCCCTAGTGTGAAAAGTTTGCAGCTGTGACGCGTTCATGTCTGTGTAGTCACAATTTTGACGTGTATTCAGAAATTCTAGCCCTGGTTTTATGTATTTAGGACAAATTCTCATACCTTAGCCATTTCCTCAGCAGTTCTTCCTCTGGCTCCTAAGTAGACCATAATGAGTGCGGCGCTGATACTTATGGCCGGGTACAGGTCCAGGCCGAAGCTACTATTAGCAATATTGTTTTTTTTTCTTTATAGCTGAACACGGCACTAGGGTTTATGAGATTGAGGTCATTAATGTAAACCAAAAATTTCCGGTGTGCAATTTTCTTCTTCCTTTGTTATAAAGATAAGAAGTAAATGCAAAATTCAAATGCAAAATTCAAAATGCATCTTGATATTAAACATACCCTCGAGTATATAAAAAAGAAAGAAAAACCCTCTTGGGGTGCAAATATTGCACAGGGGGTATTACTATGTTTTAATAAATATATTTGGGGACAGGATTGTTCTTATAGAGTTTAATTTTAACTAAACTGTGAGTGACACCACTGATTTTAAAGCAGTGTGATAAACGCCCCAGTGCCGTGTTTCAGTAGTGTTTCGGGAAAGAGACGGGAGGAGGATCCAGATGATTTAGTTCTCTCATTGATTTGTTGTTGTTATATGTACGTACATTTGGCCTATCCCATAAAATGAAGGCCTAAGTATGTTTTACATACTGTTGCATAACATCAAATAGCCAGAGGATGGAGGAGTGACTTTTCCTAAACAGAGTTAATAACTGAGGAGCAACGGTAGTTGGGCAATTTAATCAAGAAGAGAAATGAACTGCTAAAATGTACTATTATAGTTATATAGTATTATATACTATACTATAATATACTATTATAGTAAAATATCATATTATACTGTAGTTGTAAGAAAGTGTGTTCTGTTTTTTCTTATTATCAACGTTTATTATCAAATTTAAAGTTGAAACAGAAAAATACAAAGTTTATTTTTTTTAGCCATCAAAATGCCCAGTTTAGGTGAACCTGTGCCCATTTTTCTTCTTCTTCTTCTTCTTCTTCTTCTTCTTCTTCTTCTTCTTCTTCTTCATCTTATTATTTTATTTTATTATTGCATTCTCTTTAAACTCATGAAACCATCATCAGTATTTAAAATATTCAAACTCCGCAATATTATGATCAACATTTTCTTTTGCATATTAAAACATATTTGTGGTGACATTTACAAGCTATCTATGTACTGTACAGGTATCTACTGTATCTATCTAGTGGTCTAAAGTGATTAGCTCTTCAGAAGGTTGCTTATGTAAATTTTTGGCAGAATAAGCACATCAAGTTGATATGTAATAAATTTTCCATAATTTTATTATCAGCTACTTTTGTTACATTGTGTAGTTCTCAACTTATAGAAACAGGTGTTAAACCATCAGTATTGATTTAATTGGTTTCAAAGGGATTACTTAATCTTCTGGGTGAACAAAGTTGAAGAGAAGTATTGCACCATGCAGCATGAACTTGAATGCGAAATCATAAAAACTAACATTCATGGAGAATTTGATGCATATAAATGTGCATTAAGCTCAGTTTTGTGCTCACGATATAAGTTTGTAGTAGCTGTATGAAATCATTTGTTGTATGGTTGCATTTCAAGAGGTTTATTATGTGTCTTCTTTGTAAGTCAATATATAACCTAATATATAGCATTAGTGGGTATATAAAAGCAAGGCACATTATCCAACCTGGTTTATCTTGAAGGCTCTTAATGTCTCTAATATTAAACACATGCTTCCATTTTCCTTTGAAATTAATTGCATTTACCAGGGCAAGGTAAATGACCTGCTGTGATCGTCCCGGTGTCATGATTCTTGACCTGTTTTTTCCCCACGCTGTCACTTTTCCTCATGTGCTCATGTTTTCCCTAGCCCGTCATGTGTCCTTTACCATGCCCCGTTTCCGCCCTGTTTGCACACCTGTCTCTAATTCTCTGCTGATTTCAATCTTATTAATTTGATTCATACACATTCACATTTCATACAAACTTTATGATTTTTGTATGAGATATGTTTATTTTGTTTCCTCGTTTTCTTGATTCTCACAACCACGTCTTCCTGCTCTCCCCACCTATGAAGGAGATCCAGGCATCTGTCGCTCCTTCCTTTCTCAGTGCTTGCTGATATTCGAGCTCCAGTCCTCCATGTTCACCACCAAACTCTCCAAGGTGGCGTATGTGATAATTCTCCTCTCAGGACGGGCTCTGGAATAGAGCATTGCACCCTGGGACGCTCACGACCCCTGCTGCTCCAACTTTGCGGATTTTGCTTAAGTCATGCAGAGGGTATTCAATCGATCAATCGCTCATGGCAGGGAGGCAGGCCACAAGCTGTTAAAACTCCGCCAAGGCTCACGCTCGGCCCATAACTATGCCATAGAGGAATGTCCAGACCCTAGCTTTTTCCAGTGGGTGGAATGGTTGGGCTGTGAGCAACACCTTTTTCGAAAGGACTGATGGAGGCACTCTTAAATGAGCTAATCTCCCAAGAACTTTGTCGCTCCAAGACCTCATGGATCTGTCCGGCCGGGTCATGGCGAAGAACTGATACTCCCATTCATTAATAGCAACCGCCTTTGAACGCCTCCTTCTATCTATCTATCTATCTATCTATCTATCTATCTATCTATCTATCTATCTATCTATATATATATATATATATATATATATATATATATATATATATATATAGAGAGAGAGAGAGAGAGAGAGAGAGAGAGAGAAATTTAAATTCATGGTTAGTATTGCTTTTAAATAAAAATGGCAATACTACTGCACCCCCTCCCCACAACCACCACAAGCAATGCCCTTCTCTTCTTTCCTCTTCTCAGTAACACTGCCTTAGTTTGAAAAGAGTTAATCACATCCTGTCAGACTCACATCAACTAAGCACCTGCTGTATAATGTATTATTATTATTTTTCATCTTCTTAGTAACATTGAATGAATTGAAAAACATCACTGTCCCTCTCTCTCATATAACAGAAATTATGAAATATTAATGTAATGGTGGAGGGTCATTTTGGTATGTGTGCAACACCCAGAGCAAACTTGGTATTGATCAAATTGTAACAGGCACGGAAAACTTATAAACACCCTATTTACAAAAAAAACAAAACAAAAAAAACAAGCTCGTTAGTAGGAGAAACAACAACAGATGGTTTAAATGGGCTATTATCTTGTGCTTACAATATAAAAATGTATAGTTAATTATGTATTATTCCTATCCCCAACCAGACAGCTTTGAGAGGATCACGTACTGTGTACTGGTAAAATGACTATGAACACATCTGCTCGTCCTACATACTTTGACCAGTAGGGGGGTTTGTTTGCAAATGAAGCCTCGAGAAATAAACCCTTTTGTGAACCAATTAGCTGGAAGGCATCAGAGCTTCATGAAGCTTAATCTCACCATCACTGCCGTCATACCCATCAAAATAAGGATCCCTTAAATAGTGTGGTGCCCTGCGATGGATTGGCACCCTGTCCAGGGTGTACCCTGCCTCGTGCCGTAAGCTTCCTGGGATAGGCTCCAGGTCCCTGCTCACCTGAACACAGGATAAAGTGGTATAGTAAATACAGTAGTATGGCCACTTAGAGCTCTTTGGTCCATCAGCCACACACAAACCAGGGCCAACAGTGGATAGATTATTTATCCTGCCACATACAGTATGCAGTTATCAACTTGTTGGAAGAGGTAATAAACTATAAGCTCTCAGTGATGGCCTACGGAGTTGCTTAATTTACTTATGTTCTATTAAGTCCTGCAAAATATTATAAAAACTGACATTCATGGAGAATCTGATCAGGATATTGCTCCAAACTGGATGAAAGTGCAGAAATGAATGACAAAGAGTGGCCATGTGTGCACAAATCTGGGTTGTTTGGGAGAATTGCAAAAAATAAAAAAAGACAGCTTTGCAAAAAATGCACCTCGAAGATTCTTAGGCCATATGAAATAACACCAAACGATATGTCTGCCGATAATCCAATACAGCTCACCATCTAAATAACACCATTCTTACAGTATAGCATGGTAATATCCTCTTATGGTGGTGTTTTTCTGTAGCAAGGACTGGAACACTTGTCAGGATAAAAGGAACATGAATGGGGCAAAATACTGTCAAATTCTTGAGGAAAATCTGCTGCCCTCTGCCAGAAAGTTGTCAATGGGAAGAAGATTTACCTATTACCATGACAATTACCCAAAACACACATGTATGGAACAAACAGTGACTAAAGGAATAAATGGTAAATGTCCTTGCACAGCATGATCAGAGCCCGAATGACTTGAAGACTGCAGTCTACAGTCACCATCAAATCTATGTCTATGTAATGATTTGTAAGATCAGACTTAGATCGTAATGAGGTGTGCTTTGGGGAATTACAAATCCCATTAGCCTTAGCGTTATAAAAGAAATGATGGGATTTGTTCTTACAAGTTCATTATACTGTGAACTGTGAACCTTGCACACTATTCTGCACATTATGCACGTTATCTTGCCAATAACTGAACATGATTCAACTATATTTCATTTTACTATATATTTTTTATTTTATTATATATTATTTATTTTTTATATTTGTTTTATTCTACTATTTTAGTTTCATTATCGTATTGGTTGTACATTACATGTACATTAGTATGTAAATTTAAAAGTTTTTACTTCTCTTACTCTTACTTTGCACTGAAACTGGATAAATATTAGACCAACTACATGGTCAATATAAAAATATAACAATATAAAAATGCATAAAAATTGGTTATTTATTTAACCCAGCAAGGGTAAAACATTCAATCCAAATGCTAGGTATAATGTTGGGTTAATTTTTACCTCACAAATAGGTTATTATTATTTTTATGTTTTACATGTCCATGGGTAAAACAGTTTAAACAGTTAATTACTTTGATATACTGGTCCATTACAAAAGAAAATCATTCAAAGTTTTGCAAACCACACATATATGCAGTAAACAACACCCAATTAATTGTACAAATCATAGAAAAAATATTTATATTTATTTTTCAAAAGCACAAGATCAGATAATACAAAACAAATTCAACAGTGACATCATTACGATATTATTACTCAGAAGCACTAATTCCTGAGAGCAGTGCTGGTTATTATGGATGTAGGAGTTCGGCCTGGACACTTCAGCCTGCTGGAGATATTCCACCGTGTTGGTTCCAACCTTAGAAAGAAAGAAATTAAAGAAAGTTAAAGTTTATGGAAAAATCGAGAGGGTTGGCTGGTATGCATATTTGTAAGAAGATTAGTGTTTTGTAACACCTCAGCTTTTTATATGTGGTTGCTAATGTTAACAATCTAACTAAATGCTAGCGTCATGCTGGCACTACAGTTAACAGTTTATCTTTCATTCATCACGTCACCATCTTCATACACCTTTGGTTCTTTGGTTTGGATAGCTAGAAGCCATTGTCAGATAAACTAGCAAGCTATAGCACAGATCACGCTGAAGGTTTGAGTGTACCATTAACACGGTAACAGTAAAAAATGTTACATACAGTGAACAAATTAAGTCATAAGTGAGTGAAAGTGTGTATACAAACCTTATATTTAATGATCACATTTCTTTAACGTTTACATTTCCTCTTAAATGCGTGAGGAGGAAGACCATAAAACAGACATGAAGCTGACACAGCCACTGAATACACCGGTGAACTTCGGGGGAGGGGCGGTCTTGTCTGTGATGCTGTCACTGGCTAACCAAACTCCAACCCAGCAAGCTGGGTTAAACAAAAAGTACCCAATTCCCTGTAAATAACCCAGAAAAATTACCCAACAGAGGCAACCCAGCGTTTGGGTAGTAAAAACAACCCAGCATTTTTTTGTGTGTTGAGGTCATCAGGAGTCGTTTAGGAGAAGCATTTCACTTCATATCGTATTGTGTATAACTGTGTATGTAATGAATACAATTTGAATTTGAAATTACACTCTTTGGATTTTAGCGGCAGGTTTATGAATGGAAGTTGCGGCAGACTTAAGGCCACAGTAGGCTTACCGTTGTATGTACTAGCAGATTTCAGGGTTGCTTAAGTGCAGCCACATGTCAAATGCTGAAGGAGTATTGTTGAGTGAACATATGATGCATCATTCAGTAGGTAGTAGTCTTATTGTTCCTTGTTCGTGTGGTCATGTGTATTTAACACATGCTTACTAATGTTATTCTTCTGGTTTTAGTATTATGGCTGGGTGGTTGCCTGAATGTCACAAACCTAAGTAATAAATGGTAGAGGTATGCATTTTTTTTTGTCAACAAAGGGTTTATAAAAGAAAGTGTTATGATTTCTTTTATATTGTAAACATTTTAGTGATAGTTTGTGTTTTCCCTTACAGGTTACAGGTAACCTGTGGCCATCTGTGGGTTTTGTTTTTAATATTTGCATTGGAGGCCTGTTATGTCTGGTTTTTATTGTATTGTGTGAAATATAATTTGGTCATTGACTTCGCAACCCATCATTTGCCTTATCATTTACCGCCACCCCTTTAAAGGGATTCACGGTGCTGCATCTACTTGAGCAGCTCTGCAAAGGAGAGTGGTCAAAAAGTGCCATTGAGTAGGTGACTAGTATCACCTAATTTTTTTTTTTTCAAAATTGCCTTAAGCTGAGACATGTACCCAAAGGGTTGTAGTAGCTGTAATACAATCAGTCTGCTATGAAACCATTTGTTGTATGGTTACATTTCAACAGGTTTATTGTGGTTATTTCTTGTTAGAGTCAGTATATAACATGAAATATGTCACTACTGGGTATATAAAAGCAATGCACATATTACAAAAGTAATCCCTTTGAATTTCAAATACAGTTACCACTTTTTATGCATATTAGTTGATAAACAATTCCAAACACGCATCATTTCTCAGGTTGGTACAGAACATCTCTACTTTGGGCCTCTGAACTTCCCAAAAAAGAGAATACTCTTAGTAGGTTTGTGTCTGATGAAGAATAGGAAGGGATGGTCTGCCATGAATTGCTTCTCTGGTCTACAGCAATCTGCAACCACTGCTGCGGCTGCTGCTGCCACTGTGAATTTCTCATTAACTTCGACAAAAGCTTTGTGGGTCACGGATGACACAAAAAGGCCTCCTTGAATGCTCATGCCTGTCAGATCTGCAGCACCGGCCTGGAACAAAGTGCTCATGCCCATCTCACTCAGGGTGTCCTTTAAAGAGTACTGCTCTTCCAGCTTAAATTTTGGCAAATAGAGAATGATGTCAGTTGATCTGTTCATTCTCTCTGGATTTGCCCACTCTATCAGCTTGTTCACTGTTAGGTCACTCTCCAGCTGTTAAGCAACAAACATACAAACACTGTCAGGTGCTAGTGAGACAATGATGGTACACTTTTATACAGTTAAACCTTGGATTGCGGGCATAATTCATTCCAGAAACATGCTTGTAATCCAAAGCATATATCAAAGTAAAGTTTCCAATAATATCGCAAATAATGGAAATTATAATGGAAGGCTTCACAAATAAGGTAGAAGCCATTAAAAATATTATTATAAATACATATTATTATTTTATAGTCATAAAGAACTGAAAAATGACCATAAAAACTTGTGCCTATGGTATTTCTATGCCTACATTAACCATGAAGGAGTGCATAGACCAGAGATATTGTGCAATCATGCAGCATGAAGTATCAAATACCATAGAAAACCCAGTGCTGGCCTGCTTTCATTCATTATCATTATTATTATTATTATTGTTGTTATTATTATGTAATAAAAACAACCATAAACACATGTTTTTTCTCTGCATATGTGATCCAGGTACATAATCCGAAAGAGGCACTGCATGATTCTCATGAGGCATAGTGAATACTGCAAGAAACAGTTTGAGAGTGTTTGGATTTTACTTCTTTATTTAAGTATAAATAGGGTTTAATAAGATAAATAAGTTTTAATTTATGTGTGGATGTCTGACATGATTTAAAAAAGTATAATCATAAATTAAACGCCCTAGACAATATGTTTTTATGGAACTATGTTTTTTGTTATTGTTTATATTAAAACGATTAATTACATATATTGAGTGTTTATAATTGTAAACTGTGAATACAGTTATGACACAAGTTTTTAAATTAAAAAGTTTTTTTTTTTTTTTTACAATAATTTGTTTAAAAAGTGTTTAAAATAAAGTAATGGTTACTAGAATATCCACATAGATAATATTGTTTTGTTAGATGGGAATCTTTGTTTTGTTGTTTATGTCAAAGATTTCACTAATTTGTTTAAAAATAAGTCTGTTTATAATCTCTAAATAGGGGTTAATGGATATGTATTTGTGTTTGACAACTTATTTAGACAAGTTATATGACACTCTATATTACATAATCTCTAAGCCTAAATATACTAATAGGGGAAAAAAAATGCTTTATGGGTTAATGGCCAAAGTTTTGCCCCTCCAACACTACACCAGAAATAGTGGGGCATCCTGAGGTAGAAGTGTCAAAATAAATAATAGTTTATGAAAAACAAAAACATGAACTAGAATAGTGAAGAGCTTGAACAGAGCAGCCTGCAATATATTGTGTTTATCTGCAGATCATTATAAATTAGAAAAACACTTCAATTTTTGAAGAGGTGTGTGTTGACCTTCTGAAGTGGGTCTGAGCCATCCACAGACTCCTCAGTCAAAAGCACCACCATGCTGAGCTCCTCATCCACATATGGCAAATCCAGTACCTGCAGCTTGTACTCTTCAATGTAGTTGTAGGGGAAGTTCCTGTTCTGGTACATCATCTGCACTGGTTTTGTCTCATTCTTATAATTATACACAATAAACAAATTATGATTATTACAATTTGTGTATATTCCATTGTGTGTGTGTATGTATATATATATTATTATGTATATATATTATTTATTTTTACATCCTCCAAACAAAACCTGCTATATTACTACAATGTAATTTAAAAATACAATACGATTTAAAATACAAACTCTACTGGGCAATACAAACACTGTACAGTTAATGTGTAGAATGAAGACTGAAGTACAATTATGAGAATGTGTATTGTGTGACTTCCACCTGGTTTATCTTGAAGAGCATCTCTTTAGTGTATCTAGAATAAAACACATACTTCCATTTCCCCTCGAAATAAATCGCATTCACCAGGACAAGTTGAGTAAATGTTTTAATTGCCCCTGGCTGCAAAATATCTTTGATTTTACCTGAAACCAAAAACAAGACAACTATTGTTATTTTTCTTCTTTTTATTTTAATATATTATATTATTTACCTGAACATGTCTGAAAACATGCTGTTCTTACCCTCAGTCTTCTTTTTTACCCAGTGGTTGATGAGCTTCCGTGACTCTTCAGGCGATCCAATAAAGTCTACTGCCTGCATATCAGCTTGGTACAACTTCTGAGTAGAGGCCACATATTCCTTAAACAAAAGGCACAACACACTCAGGACACTGTCATCCAAGCAAAAGGTGGCCATGTTGTAGAAGCTAAAATATAAAAATTTTGCTTTGTTTAAACTTTAGCTTAGTATATAATTCCATGTGACATTTTATAGCCTTGATTCCCTCAGTATTGAGACCCTTAAATATGTACAAACATCGGCACTGGCACTGTGCATGCTTGTTCATTCCAGACTCTAGCTAGAAGTCTGGCTTGGAAGACTTGTGACTTTTTCTCACCTCACAATAAGTTAGGTATTGGGGTTACAGTCAAAAACCACTAAGAGCTTATTTGTCCTATACCAAAGATCCTAAACATATTTCTATAACAAAACAAAGAAATAGGACAGTTGTGGAAGGCTTACAGATAAGAAATTGAAAGTCTTCTCTCCATAAAGCCTGTTGGCCAGTCGGAGGATGTAGGAGGCTTTGGGGCTGTTAATGGCAGAGTTGAGGGTCTTGAAGTTTGTGTGAACATCTGGGACTGAACTGAAGGACAGAACCTGCAATGAACAACAACACTATGAAGGAGTTCCGCAGTTCTGCATATTTTTATTTTTTGCATATTTATCACAATTAAATGAATGAGATCATCAAACAACGTCCAATATTAAACAAAGTTAAGTTGATTAAATGCGAAATGTGTAACGCTACGTTACTGGCAGCAGGGATCATCCGCCCTTCGTCCTCCCCGGCGGGGGCTGGTTTCTTTTTCGTGGCCAAGAAGGATAAGTCCCTTCGTCCCTGCATCGATTACAGGGGCCTAAATGCCATCACTATCAAGAACCGGTATCCCCTGCCTCTCATGTCTACAGCTTTTGAGCTCTTGCAAGAAGCATGTGTTTTCACCAAGCTGGACTTGCGCAACGCATACCATCTAGTGAGAATACAAGAGGGAGATGAATGGAAGACCGCCTTTAATACCCCGACAAGCCACTACGAGTATCTGGTGGTCCCCTTCGGGCTGACCAATGCTCCTGCGGTGTTTCAAGCCCTGGTCAACGACGTCCTGAGAGACCTCCTGAACATCTCTGTCTATGTCTATCTAGATGACATTTTAATCTTTTCTCGTTCCCTGAAGGAGCACAGGGTGCATGTGCGACAGGTCTTGCAAAGACTCCTTGAGAACAAGCTTTATGTCAAGGCGGAGAAATGTGAATTTCACAGAGACTCTGTGTCATTCCTGGGATTTATTATCTCCCCGTCCAGTCTACAGATGGAGCCATCTAAATTAACTGCCGTCACAAAATGGCCCACTCCTACCTCAAGACGGGACCTCCAACGATTCTTGGGGTTTGCTAATTTTTACAGGCGCTTTGTCAGAAACTATAGTTCCGTAGCAGCCCCTCTCACTGCTCTAACCTCCACAAAGATCCCCTTCTCCTGGAGCAAACAGGCTGATAATGCGTCCTGACCTGAAGCACAGGTTCACTTCTGCCCCCATACTAATCATCCCAGACCCTACCCTTCAGTTCGTGGTGGCAGTAGATGCCTCCGAATCAGGGGTCGGAGCCATCTTGTCCCAAACATCCCCCAAGGACAGTAAGTTACACTCCTGCTCCTTCTTCTCCCGTCGCCTCTCCCCAGCAGAGAGGAACTATGACATAGGAGATCGAGAGCTGTTGGCTATAAAACTAGCACTGGAAGAGTGGAGACACTGGCTGGAGGGAACTGCTGCTCCGTTGTTAGTCTGGTCTGACCATAAGAACCTGGAGTACCTCAGGTCAGCCAAGCGGCTCAATGCCCGTCAGGCCAGGTGGAGCCTGTTTTTCTCCCGTTTTAACTTCACACTCTCGTATCGCCCGGGGCTCCAGAAATGGAAAACCTGATGCCCTGTCCCGGCAGTTCTCCACACCCCATGAACCAGTGCCGGCCGAGACGATCCTGCCCCCTCGTTGCCTTGTGGCGGCCGCTCTCATGGACATCGAAACGCAGGTGAAGAAGGCACTCAGTCGGGAACCAGGTCCAAGCAACGTTCCCCCCGGCCTTCTCTTTGTCCCAGCGTCGGTCCAATCTCAGGTGCTAGAATGGGGGCACAGCTCCCGAATTGCCTGTCACCCGGGGAGAGCCCGCACTCTTTCCCTCCTTCAGCAATGGTTCTGGTGGCCATCTATGAAGACCGATGTTGATGGGTTTGTGACAGCCTGTGACACTTGCGTCCGGAACAAGTCGACCAACAAACCTCCGGCTGGTTTCCTGAATCCTCTCCCAGCCCCTCACCGGCCTTGGTCTCATATCGCTCTGGATTTTGTTACCGGTCTCCCCAATTCTGATGGAAATACATGCATACTGTCCATAGTGGATCGCTTCTCCAAGTCTGCCCATTTCATCCCCTTGCCTAAGCTCCCGTCAGCCAAGGAAACGGCTGAGTTGATGATCCTTCACGTCTTCCGTCTGCATGGTCTCCCCTCCGACATCGTCTCTGACCGCGGCCCCCAGTTCTGCGCAGGGTTCTGGAGGGCATTTTGCAAGTTAATCGGAGCAACGCCCAGTCTATCCTCTGGTTATCACCCTCAGTCAAATGGGCAGACGGAGAAATTGAACCAGGAACTGGAAAAGACCCTAAGGTGCATGGCCTCACGTGATGCGACCACCTGGAGCAGGACACTCCCCTGGATCGAGTACGCATACAACTCTTTACCGACCTCTGCCACAGGTCTCTCTCCCTTCCAATGCTGCTTGGGCTATCAGCCACCACTGTTCCCATCCCAAGAGGAGGAGGTAAACATGCCGTCAGCCCTGTCTTTTGTATGCCGCTGCAAGAGAGTGTGGTCCCAGGCCAGAACCCGTCTCCTGCGCACCATCAGCACCTTTAAACGGCAAGCTGACCGGTGCCGCTCGGCAGCCCCCAGATACAGAGTGGGTCAGAGGGTGATGCTGTCTACCCGAGACATTCCCATCAAGACAGTCTCCCACAAATTGTCTCCCAGATTCATCGGACCATTCACGGTCACCAAGATAATTAACCCTGTTTCCGTTAGACTTTCCCTACCTCTCTCTATGCGCCGCGTCAACCCGACGTTTCATGTGTCGCAACTCCGACGACTGGTCCCCAGCCCTCTATCCCAACCCCCCCGCCCTCCCCCTCCTCCTAAACTCATTGACGGTGGTGAGGTTTTTACCGTGCGCAAGCTGCTAAGAGCTCGACGCCGAGGCAGAGACCTACAGTACCTCGTCGACTGGGATGGTTATGGGCCTGAAGAGAGGAGTTGGGTCCCCGCCAGGTTCATTGTCGACCCGAATCTAATCTCTGATTTCCATCGGCAACACCCAGAAGCACCAGCTAGGACGCCCGGTGGCGCCCATAGGAGGGGGGGTACTGTAACGCTACGCCAAGCCATGCCCTCTGCTCGAGCCAAGTCATGATCACCTGCACTCCTTCCGACATTCCTTTCCACGGCTTCTGTTTTGCCGCTTCATTCACAGGCATGAGCACAACTGCTCCGTATTTCATTCATTAGTTTTCACTCTATATAATTCGCCCAGGAACAACCGTCCGGTGCCGAATTATTTCGTGCTCCAAGCCTAGTGTCTAGAGTATCTTTTGTGTCTAGTGTATCTGCTAAATATACCTGTGCCTTCTACGTTGCTGACCCCCTTTTTCCTCTGATTACGTCCTTAGCTTCACAACTCGGAATTGTTTGCTGCGCTGATTGATAACCCGGCTTTGACCCTCTGCTTTCGTTTTTGTCTCTGACTCTCTTTCAAACTGCACGCGCGGCAGCCTTCGCCTCTCTTTCAGCGCCCTTTTCAACCTTCGCGTCGGATCGTGCACGCGCGCTGCATCTTTCATCTTTCCACACAGCCGTGCTCACACAGCCGCTGCTCTCTCTCAACCTGCGCGCCGGATTGTGCACGCGCGCTGCAGCCCTCATCTCTCCACACAGCCGTGCTCACTCTGCTGCTTCTCTGTGCCACTCATTCCTTAACCCCTGTCTACAGCCACTGCCAAGCCACGACACTGCCCACTCCAGACAGCATCCCAAAGTACTGTATCCTTGGTTGAACTTCTCTTTTGGCTAACTCTTATATTTTGCATTAAAGTATAATATTGAATCCTATCTGTTGTGTCTGCTTCTGGGTCCGCCACGCCCGTCTCACACGGACCAGCCGTGACAAAATGCTGTTTTCAAATGATGATTTCATTTATTAAGGGGAAAAGTGCTAATGCTTTGGGGCTCCAGCAAACTACCGTATGTTGAGAGCCATTATCCACAAAAGGGGAAAACTTGTTACTGTACCTTCCCAGAAATGGCTGGCCTACAGTTATGCCAAGAGCACAAGACGGTTCATTCAGGACCTCATAAAAGCACCCAGAACAACATCTAAAGAACTGCAGGCTCTTCAGGCCTCACTTGCATCTAAGCTCAGTAGTCATGATTCAACAATAAGAAAGAAACTGGGCAAAGTAAATGTCACCCATAGGAGCATTCCATGGCAAAAGCTACTGCTGACAAAAAAACAAAACAAAACAAAACAAAAAACACAAATGCTTGTCTTACCATCTTGATTATCCCCAAGACTTTTGGGCAAATACTCTAGGCACTATAATGAGTTGAACATTTTGGAAGGTGTGCATCCTGTTAAATCTATCACAGTATTTCATAAAAAGAAAATCATATCAATAGTGAAATGTGTTGGTGATCGCATGATGATTTGGGGCTGCTTTGCAAAAAGAGGTTTTTCCATAATTGATAGAACCAATAAATTCTGCACTCTACCTGAAAATTCTGAAGGAAAATCATCATTTTGTGACCTCAAGCTCAAGCACACTTTGGTTATGCAATAGTACAATGATACAAAACACACCAGCAAGTCCACCTTTGAATGGCTAAAAAAAAAATAGATTGGAGTGGCCTTGTCAGGCCGGACTTTTGTGGAATGACCTTAAACAGACCATTCGATACCATGATTAAAGTAAATTGTGGACCCAAGGGTGGCACAAGCAGTTATTAGGTTTGGGGGCAATTGCTTGGTTACATAGGGCCAGACAGGATTGGGCAGTTTTTCCCTTAATGAATTTAATTATCATTTAAAACTGCTTTTGTATTTACTTGGGCTATTTTTGTGTAATATTAAAATTTTAATCAGCCAATTTTAATCATCCATTGACCAATTTAAGTGTGACAAATATGCAACAACAAAAAAAAAAAAGAATCAGGAAGGAGCAAATACTTTTTCACAAGAGACAAAACTCACTGTATGTGTATGTGTCACAACATCAGGCCTTAAAAAACAAACATGTATTTATAAATGCTATGAAACATCCCTTAAGATTACATCTGAAATATTTGACAACCCTGTAGAAAATCTAAAACTAAATGTCATGATTAACTGAACATCTTAACAGTTGAGCTCCAGACAATATGGATAATATATGCACTATGACAATACAAACACTGCTGGAGTTTAAAGTTTGTTGTCAAGTTTGGAGAAACTAGACACTAGCTATAACAAACTTTAGCTATTGTCAAACTTTATGTATGTAAGTTTGCACAGTTTTCTCTAGGGCTGTCTATTGTACAATTCAACGGTTATCACAATAATGAAAATATATACTATATACTAAATACTAAACAAGTAAAAATATTTCAATAATACATGAAAGATTCAGTGAGTTTTGTATTTTGCTGTATTCTTTCTTAAATCAAGTTCTTTAGCCTCAGAGTATTTGTATGAATACACTACACTATCAGCCAAAACATTATGACCACCCACCTAATATTGAGTAGGTCTCCCCACTTTGCCACCAAAGCAATAATGATGTGTGTGTTCTGACACCTTTCTGTAGGCATAAACCTTTTCCTTAATTTGAGCTACAGTAGGTCTTTTCTTGGATCAGACTGCATGGGCCAGCTTTCACTTCCCATGTGGGAGAAGTTGGTGGGATATATTAGGCAGCAAGCAGGAAGCAGAACAAATGGTCAAGCATAGGGATTTGAGTGACTTTGACATAGGCCAAATTGTGATGGCTAGAGGACTCCCTCAATCACTCATGGTCTATACCACTTTATCCTGTACTCAGGGTCATGGGGGGCCTGGAGACTTTCCTAGGAGCAAGGTGTCAGAACACACAGTGCATCACTGTTATGGTGGAAAAGTAGGACCAATTCAATATAAAGCAGGTGATCATAATGTTATGGCTGATCGGTGTAAATAGTGATACATTGTTTTGTGTATGATTAAATACAATGCAAATACTGTGATTTTCTCTGTCATGTGTATAAATAATTTTACTGCCCTAGTGTGAAAAGTTTGCAGCTTGTGGTGCCTTCATGTCTTTGTAGTCAGAATTTGGCATGTATCCAGGCATTCTATCCCTGGTTTTATGTATTTAGGTTAAAATCTCATACCTTAGCCATTTCCTCAGCAGTCCCTCCTCTGGCTCCTAAGTAGACCATACTGAGTGCTGCGCTGATGCTCAGCGGGGAAATGAACACGTTTTCGTTCGGACTCTCTTTGCTTATGGCCCGGTACAGGTCCAGGGCGAAGTTGCTATTAGCATGGCTCAAACTGTCCATCTTTGATTAATCTACTTAAGAACACATACAGATACTTTAACTGTGCAGTGTGACACAGAATACAGAAATATGTGTGAATTGTGGATTAAAATAAAAAAACTTTTTTAAGAAAGGGCTGTTTGGAAGGGAAAAAAACTGATCAAAACAGGCCATCAGAGTTTCAGTTCTTAAGGCTTACGCACAAAAGTCATCTACTGCAAACAATAAATACACATGAGCTTTAACAAAATATTTTGATTGATTTAAAACAGTTACAATAAACCTTGAATTACTAGCATAATTTCATTCTGGAAGCATACTTGTAATCCAATGCACTGTACATCAAAGCAAATTTTCATATGAAAATAATTAATACAAAATATGAAGAAAAACTTAAATAAATAAACCTGCACTTTACATTTGAAAAGAATCGTGACTGAAAGAAAGAAGAGGAGTGGGGGGACTACTGTGCAGGGAGACTTGCACACAAACATACATGCTTTACCACAATCACACAGAGCGACAGAAAGAAGAACCATTGGGTCAGTTGTGATTACATGACACTCGGCAGAAAAAGCGCATACATACTACTCGTATATCAAAAACTCACTCGTTTATTAGGTAACATTTTATTTTAAAATTTTGCTAGTCTTACAAAACGCTCCTAGTCCAAGTTATTTGCAATCCAAGGTTTCACTGTATTTCTATTAACCACACATTTCTAAGATTTAACCTACTGATCTTTCATTTCTCATGTTATTGATTGTCACACAGCATGTTATTAGTATGTTATTACTAGTTTGTGTCACAATATTGTGGGCAGAAGCCTAGATGTTGGTGATGCGATGGTGAGATGAAGCCTCATTCAGGTGTCGAGGTTTCCCAGCCAATAGTTTCACCAAAAGGTTCATTACATACAGCTTCACTTACTGTACGAGCTTGTTGTACTGACATCTGGTGGTCAAACTTTGCAAATAGCCCCTAACATTGCAAGCAGTACAATTAATATGCGCATGTAGTGTCATTATTATTGTATTTATCAGCGTCACTTGGCTGAAAAACACTGAAATACAGTATTTGTGCACTTATTTACCTCTGAATCTACCTCTGAATCAGTTTCAGATCCTTTGAAACAAAAGAACAAAATAACCGTCTGTCTGCATTCCATTCTAGAAATTAATTAAAGTAATTGCCTTATTGAATTCCCTTCAAAATTCCCAAATAGGGGAGTGCTTTCTTTACAAATTAAAAACATGAACATGAATACCGTTTAGAAGACAATGTTTGGAATTTTTAAACAGAATATATACATTTCCCAATCACTGTTAAGGATTCAAAACACAAATCAACGACTAAAGCACACAGTAAAAAAGAAGAAGAATTGAATAGGGTTTTTCAGAAAAAGCGAAAAGTATTTTTTAAAGACCTGAACTCAATAACACTAATGTTATTGTGACTTAATGTAAACCAAAACTTTCCTGTGTGCATTTTCCTTTTTCATTTGTCATAAAAATAAGAAGTAAAAAGTAAAAGTTCAAATGCAACTTTTTCCTGCATCTTGATACTACACCTGCCCTCCATTTACTCAGTTGATATGTAAGGAGGAAGATGAAGTTTGAAAAAAGAAAGAAAGAAGAACCACCCTCATTGGGGTACAAAGATGGTACAGGGGGCATTACTATGTTTTAATATATATATGGGGTCAGGGTTGTGCAGTATAGAGTGAAATATCCTTTTTTTAGCACAACCTGGGCAATAAGATTTACTTTATTTTAACTGAACAAACACGACTGAGCAAAAAGTATTTTTTTAATCACAAAGGCAAAGAAATAGCACAGATTCACAAGATCATGTGTTTATATTTGTTTTCGGCCGCTCCCGTGTCAATAATAATAATAATAATAATAATAATAATAATAATAATAATTTTTGAGTTGTAATTTTTTTCTGTTCTGCGTCATTGGCATATTCCGAAAGAAGAAACGAATGTACGTGTTTTAAATGTAATGATAACTTTAGGTCTACATGACAAAGTGTAGGAAATACTGTACCTACCAATCTCAAGAGATCTGGATTCCGTTATACTCACACGGAAGCTTTGGGGAAGTGTGAAAACGCAGCAGTGACGCCGCCGAGTGATTTAAAGCAGTGCAGTAAACTCTCCAGTGTTGTAGTGTTTCAGGAAAAAGACGGGAGGAGGATCCAGATGATTTAACTCTTTCATTGATTTTGTTATACTGTACTTTTTCAAAACATGGCCATCCCAAAAAGAGAAGGCACACGCGTAGACAAAATTGTTTGTAGCCTTCTGATAAAGAAAGAAAAAGCCACAATGGTTGTATATTTTGGACATACAAATAAACTCTTCTTCATCCGTTTCATTTCCAGGTCACTAGTTTGGCGATCACAGCCACGCTGGTCATCACCAACAAGAGCAACAGTTAAGTAGAAGAACAAAGTAAAGGAATTTTTGATCCGTCATCACCAAATTAGTGACCTGAATATGAAACGGATGAAGACAAGTTTAGTATTTGCTTCTTCTTCTTCTTCTTCTTCTTTTTAAGCCACTGGTGAATTTCGCTACTTACTTTCTGCTCGTCCCCTTTCTTCCAAAGTAGTGGAGTAAAACTAAAAAGTATCCTCTAATAAAACTGCTATCCATGAAATATGTACTTAAGTACATTTACAAAGTAAATAAACTCAGTTACAAAGTCTGCAAATAATATTATCTATAATCTACAATATAACTTATAATAAAGTATTGTCATGTAAACAAATGTTTCCTCCTAAATGTTTATCAGTTTCACATATTACTGATAAACGCTTGATTTCTCAATTAATTTAACAGCATGCGTTGTTTATTAATGAAGACTCTCTCACTCGGGACAGAGACGCAGAGTGTATCAGTATCTACACGTCCGCAAAGCTGTTTGCAGACAGGGACGTTCACAATCAGGAAGGAGAGAGAAAGAGAGAGATTTTTTAATATGAAAAAGACTACATTTAGTTAAACTAAGCCCTTTACTTTTGATTAATACATTAAATTAAGTACACATGTAAATGGAGGATTTCTACTTTTACTTGAGAATTGTGATTGGTTTTGTAATACGCCACCACATTAATATTATGTATTATTAACACAAAAGTACTACTACTACTACTAATAATAATAATAAATACTGAAAATTAACTAAAGAAAATCAGACATTGCTTTTTAAATGTGGTTCTACTGTATCAATGTATTTTTTAACAAACTAATGAAATTGGCCTGTATACAAATTATAGTAGCCCTAGAAAATATAAAAAAATTATGTAATCATTGGGACATGTTCAACTAATATGTGTCCTGTAATTTGCATTACAGGTGTCATTTTAAACCTATATAAATTGTGATAAGTAGTCACTGTGGTGTTTGGTGTCATGGTACTGTACGCACCACACTGAATGGTCCTGAATAGACTGGATGGAGAACAGAATGCTAAGGAGAGAGAGCTGTCTCAATAGATTAGAAAAAAAAAATTAAAGACAGACATGTTAAAGGTAAAGGCTATAAAACCATCACCAAGCATTTAATGTTCATTTGATCACAGTTGCACATATTATTCAAAAGCTTAAGGTCCACAGGTGACCGACCTGGACATGGCAATAAGAAGAATTTATGACTAATTGAAGAGAGGGATAAGATGATTGGAAACCAAAGCACCCAGAATAACTTCCAAAGAGATTAGAGGTGAATTCCAAAGTCAAGGTACATCAGTGTCAGATTGGACCATCCATCACAGTTTGAGACATAATGGGGACTTCATAGAAGATAACAGAGGAGGTTGAAAAGCAAATTTGCCTTACAGTTTGATCAGTGATGCTTCCCGGAGGCTCACCGTTTGTAAAGAGTGTTCACAACCAACTATAAGAATAATTTGAAGCAGAGCTGACAACTTAAAAAAAAAAAACTTGGATCAAGATTCTAGAAAGAAGAGCACTGGTTCTGTGCGCGCGCACACACACGGCATGGTGGTCCAACACCAACCATGCCCCTTACCCTGCATGGTTCAGGTTGTGCATATTTTTGTGTTGCAGTGTTAAAGTGGAACAACAGATGGCAGCACATGACAATATTTATTCCATATTTATTTATTGACATTTAAAACATTCACAAAAAAGAAAGAATTAGGTTGTCGAATAAAACGAAGCACATACAATTCCAAATGTGAAATGCAACAGTCGTGCAAAAATTTTACTTTTAAAAGCAAACTGGGCCATACAGATAAAGTGCAAAATTAGATATTATAAATTATAAACCAAAGTGGATCAGCCACTGGTCCTGACGGTGAATCCCCCGGGTTATACGAGATGAGCGAGAAAGAGAGAGAATAAAAGATTCCTAGGTTGCTATCTACTGGTGCAATCGTTTGTTTATATTTAACTAAACTCCATTCAGAAAAATAGGTATATACAACAAAAGTTCTGCACGGCGGTCGATTTAAGGTGCACTAGCAGTTCGGCCCATGTACAGTATGCTGTCAAAACTTGCAGTTTATAATATGGCACATAACTGCTCATAACTTCACTTTTAATAAACATTTTGATTTAATTTATGGTTCAAGTTTACCCTAGGCAAATACTGAAGGACTGACAAAGCTTAATTTAGGGGCTTGTTGTACTGACATCTAAAGGACAAATTTTGGGGAACATACTGTATAAATTCTAACATCGGACAAATTTTTATTTCTTTGTATTAATAAGTTAGGCAGGACATTCTGCTGATCAGAAAGACAGGCAGATGTCAACCTGGAATAATAATCACTGATCAACTGATAAACTGATGAAATTATTTTTAGCTTTAACCCTTTAACTATTTTTCTATTTCTACAAACTCTTTTTCCATCAACGGGACTAAGGCTAGTAGCGTATACAGAGGGACCCAAAATATTTATACAGTTGTTATCTATGTCCTTTTTAAAACACAAATTTTAAAACTTTGAATTTTGAAGTAAAAAAACAAACAAACATGCAGCGTGTCTTCATGGTGCAAACTTATTAGGTCATCAATTCATTTAAACAATGCCAAAGCAAATTTAGAAAGAAGTATGGTGTTCCTGAGGTTGGTACAGAAACGGAAAATAACTCATCGATCACTTCTCATGGCAGAGGCTGTCCGAAAAGGTCACAGGACACAATTGGTGACATGCAACTATCGTCTTTAGCAGTCGCAGAATGTCTCAGACGCCTCACACAAGAGCCTGAGAAATCTTATTCAACATGTCAGAGCTGCAAAAAGGGCAAAATTGCATGTGTATCATTTATTTTGTGTTTGCTTGTGCAAAAAGCAAAAGAAAGTCTCATTAGGGAGGTAAAAGATCCATTTTCTCTCTCTCTGTCTCAGCCTGCCGTTATGTGTGCGCGCATCACTGGACACTGTGCCCTCCCACACACACCCCTCCCCCTTTTTACTTTTCAGCAGTCGAGTGTCAGAGATGTTTTTTCCCCAATGAGGCAGTTTGTGTGTGTGTGTGTGTGTGTGTGTGTGTGTGTGTGTGTGTGTGTGAGTGTGAGTGTGAGTGTGTGTGTGTGTGTGTGTGTGTGTGAGTGTGAGTGTGTGTGTGTGTGTGTGAGAAAGTCGTCCCGCACAAATAAGAGAGGAGGAAGGGCTACTGTGTAAGACGAGAAGAGGGAGAGGGTGTCGCGCACACACACAGACAGGCACACACACACAGGCACACACACACAGGCACACACACACACGCAGGCACACACACACACGCAGGCACACACACACACGCACGCAGGCACACACACACACACGCACGCAGGCACACACACACACAGGCACACACACACACAGGCACACACACACACAGACACACACACAGGCACACACACACACAGGCACACACACACACAGGCACACACACACAGGCACACACACACAGGCACACACACAGACACTAAAACACTAACAAACACTAATCTGTCAGGCTTTATTTTTTACTTTTTTTAAAGATAAAGTGCAGGTTAATTTGTTTTATTTCTACTTTATATTTTGTATGAATTATTTTTATGTATTTATTTTTTTGGGCTGTGGAACAAATAATTTAGATTTTCATAATTTTTTATGGGGAAATTCACTTTGGATTATTCACTTCTGGTGTTTTGATATACAAACATGCTTCCGGAACAAATTATGCTCATAATCCAAGGTTCCACTGCATTCCCTTTTTGTTAGTCAGCTCTACTGTGGACCTCTAAACTTCCCAAAAAAGAGAATACTTTTAGTAGGGTTGTGTCTGATAAAAAATAGGAAGGGATGGTCTGCCATGAAGTAACACTGTGCCCTACATGATCCTTCCACTGCAACTGTGGTTGCTGCTGCTGCCTCTGTGCCTTCCTCATTAACCACGACAAAAGCTTTGTGGATCACTGACGAGACAAAAAGTTCTTCTTGGCTGCTCATGCCGGTCAGATCTGCAGCACCGGCCTGGAACAAAGAGCTCATGCCCATCTTACTCAGAATATCCTTTAAGGAGTACTGTTCTTCCAGCTTAAATTTAGGCAGATGGACAACAATAGTAATCCTTCTGTCCATCTTCTCTGGATTTGTCCACTCTGTCAGCTTGTCCACTGTTAGTTCACTCTCCAGCTGTTAAGCAACAAACCAACAGGTGCTATTGAGACAATGATGATACAATTTTAGTATTTTACAATTCCTGGAGAAATTGCAATGGCACATCACTTTTCCTGAACAAAATGCTGAAAATAGTTTCTTTGTAGGCCATACAGTTACAAAGATCTGTCTTTGTCTGTATGAAATATAAACATATAAGTCTGTGCAAAAGTAAGTATGCATTAGTGAAAGAGATGCTGAAGTAGTTTTTGTTATTAGTGTGTTTCCACTGTAGAATCCTCATAATAGTCACTGCCATCATATTTGCATGCATTTATAAACTAAAATGCTTTTAAAAAATATTTTTTTTGTGTGCTGACCTTCTGAAGTGGGTCTGAGCCATCCACAGACTCCTCAGGCAAAAGCACCACCATGCTGAGTTCCTCATCCAAATATGGCAAATCCAGTACCTGCAGCTTGTACTCAGCAATGTGGTTGTAGAGGAATTTCTTCTTCTGGTACATCATCTGCACTTGTTTTGTTTCGTTCTAATAATTATATTAGACATTTAACTTAAAACTCTATTGAGCAATACAAATACTATACAGTTAAAGAATATGATGAAGACTGAAGTACTATTATGTGTAGTGTGACGTCCACCTGGTTTATCTTGAAGGGCATCTCTTCAGTGTCTCTGATATCAAACACATGCTTCCATTTCCCCATGAAATAAATCGCGTTCACCAGGGCAAGTCGAGTCATTGCTGTAATCGTTCCTGGCTGCAAAATATCTTTGATTTTACCTGAAACCAAAAGCAAGACAACAATTAAGACCAAAAATTGTAATATAAATGTTGTAAATTAATTAAATTTTTACCCTCAGTCTTCTCTTCTACCCACTGGTTGATGAGCTTTCGTGATTCTTCTGATGATCCAATAAAGTCTACTGCCTGCATGTCAGCTTGGTACAACTTCTGAGTAGAGTCCACATATTCCTAAAACAAACACCATACACAGGCACAACATACTCAGGACACTATCATCCAAGCAAAAGGAGTGTATGTTGAAGAATCTAATATATAGAACATTTTGGTTGTTTGCATTCTTGCTATAATTCCATGTGTTATTTCATAGTCTTGATTCCTTCAGTATTGTAACCCTTGAATGTGGCCAAACTCTTGACTGGCACTTTGCATGCTTGTATATTCCAAACAAAATGTCTGACTTAGATAGAAATACTTTTTAATTTGCTGAACAATGTAGCAATGCATACTTTTTTCAACTAACAGTAAGTTAAGTATTGGGGTTACAGTCAAGAATAACTAGGACCTGATTTGTCCTTTATTGCCAGATCAAAGATCCTAATCATATTTTTGTAACAAAACAAAACCGAAGAAAAAGAACAGTTGTGGAAGGCTTACAGATAAGAAATTGAAAGTCTTCTCTCCATAAAGCCTGTTGGCCAGTCGGAGGATGTAGGAGGCTTTGGGGCTGTTAATGGTGGAGTTGAGGGTGTTGAAGTTGGTGTGAACATCAGGGACAGAACTGAAGGACAGAATCTGCATTGAGAGAGAGTTCAGGTGTATGTGTCACAATTTCTCCTAAATACACATTAGACAATAAAAAGCAGCGCTGAGCATACTATAAAACATCCTTTAAGAGTGCATCTGAAATGTTCATCCCTGAAGAGAATCTAAAATAAATGAAAAACACAGACTGAGAAGTATATTATGGTTAACTAAATGCCTGAACAGGTACTGTATGGTCTAATTTCTCTCCTGTTGAAACACACTAGCCATGACAATGCAGACACTGCTGAAATTGTCAAACAATAAACTTTATGTACAGTATGTGGGTTTGGAGTGGCCCAGTGGCTTAGTGGTTAGTACGGTCACCTTGCACCTCTAGGGTACAGGTTTGATTCCCGCCTCTTTGTGCATGGAGTTTGCATGCTTGGTGCACTTGTACACTGCTCAGGAAAGCACTAAGGGGGACATCAACAGTCCCTTAATGAGTTCCCAGAACATGGCAGGACTCTTGAGCGGTCTGAAATACAGGCAGTGGGCCTAGAAAAGAGCACAACACCAAAAGACTGTACACAAACATTCATGTGATGGCAAGCAGTCAACCTCAGGAAAGCGATACATACATAACCAGTGCAGAAACTGTGGCGGTAAAATACCCCCATGATGGTGAATGTCCTGCCAAAAATAGATATTGCAGGGCTTGTGGAAAGCAGAGCCATTTAACCAGTGTATTTCAAATTTAGAGACACTAAGACACAGCATGAAACATACAGAAACACAAAGAAAATCCACCATGTAGAAGGTACACCAAGCAGTGACTGAAATTCCTTCAGCAGTGAAGATGCATATGTTTTTGTAGTCAATGCTAATAAAATGTCAGAGCTACAACAGACTCTTGTTAAACTCAGTGGCAATTATGTTCCATTGATTCTGGAAATTCTGAAAATGAGAAGTTTTGAGAGCATTCCACGTCCACTGGTGATCTTCCCCAACACCAAGATGTATCTTTTCAGATTCAGTATTCCAGTACCGGATATGGGACACCATGTTTATTCTTTGTGATCAAAGATGAAGGATTTAATGTTCTCGGCTATACAACCTCTAAAGCACTAGGACTGATCAAAGTTTTTACCACAATATCATCCATGTACTACCGTGCAGTTGCAGATGAGCTGGTACTGTAGACAGCCACCATGAACTGTTTCAAGGGATAGACAAAATGAAATTTACGGTGAAACTGCTCATCAATCCTGTCATCAAGATGATATGTCACCTCCACCTACATTGATGTGTACTGTAGTTTTCCACATTTGCAAAAAGGTTGAGAGGAACTTTGGAAACTAGAAGCTAACTGAGGTCACCGTCTCCACACTGTGGGTTTCACCCATTATCACACGTCATAAACCTAAGAATCTCGACCAAGTAAGAATTTGTGTTGACATGCGCCAAGCCATAGACCATGGAGAGAGAACGCCACTCCCATCACTCCCACCATGGAAGATGTAGCTCATGAACTAAAGGGAGCCACAGTGTCGAACTAAATCTTAAGGCTGAATCTAGAATTTCACCCAGACAGCAGAGATACATCACCACAATCACCACTCACCTTGGATCAAGAAGCTATAAACGGCTTATTGTGGCATATCTTCAGCCGCAGAAGTATTTTATAATGCAATATACCAAACACTGAAAGGCCTCTCTGGCATAAAAACATCTCAGGGATGACATAATAGTCAATAGTACCTCCCACACTGGTCACAATAATATCTGAGCACTGTTCAAGGGGCTTAAGGACAACAGTCTCAAGTTCAGTTGCAAAAAAATATGAGTTTACCCTGACCAGGCTCGACCTTTTTGGCTTCATCTTTTCTAAGCTAATCAAATAAGACAGATGTTTGCTGCAGTTCACCAAGCAGCAAAACCCCAAACTCCTAGTACTACAGTATATCGTTTACTGGGTATGGCCCAATGAAGGACACTAGGGCACTGCTAATGTTTGGTACCCCTAGGATTGTGAAGACTGACAACGGTTATGCATTTAACAGTAATCAATTCTCTTGTTTTGCAGAGCATTTAGGATTTCATCAACATTTGTATCAAACCTCGCAGGCCAATGCCTCAGCTAAAAGGTTTATTCACATCTTGGACAAAGCCTGTCATGTTGCAGAAGCACAACGAGTTCCACAAAAGCAACATTTAAAGACTTTTCAGGTCTACACCACACACTGCAACAGTAGAAATAGCTTGATGAGTTGCTGTTAACATTTTGTGCAAATTCCTTTTTTATAACATTATAGCAGATTTGACCGTTATTTGAGTCAGATGTGATCTGACTGAACAAAAGATCACAAAGATCTCATGCAGACTCTCGATGTCCTGCTGTGCCACATACTGTCTCTCCAGATGACACTGTGCTCTATTGTCAGCAAAGGCTCTACAGTACAGTAACAGGAGCCAGAGACAGACATTCTATTGTTAGGAACTCTTCATTCTTTAAGAAAATTACTCCTAACTTTTTAGACATTCCTCCAGACCAATGTAATAATCAAAATAGTGATCCTAGTGATATAGTCTTTCGGATGCTCCTGGCAAGGGGTCGCTGCAGCAAACCATCCACTCCGCACATATAAGCTTGGCACAAGTTTTATGTCGGGTGCCCTTTCTGACGCAACCCTCCCATTACTGTACAGTATATCCGGCCTTGGGACCGGCACTGCATTCAGGGGTTAGTGATACATCTGTGGTCAAAACAACACCGAGGTATCCAGTGAGTCACAACAGACATCAGCCCACTTACTGTATGCCTAATTGTTGATTGCTGCATACATACAGTAGACAGAAATTGCTGTTAAGAGTAACAAACTTTGAAGTGCTGTCAAATTTAAATTCTGTTTTTTTTCCCCGTTTCATATTGTTTGAAATACTTTTTGTGAGGATTTTATTGTGGTGCTTGTGGAAATAGTTTTAGATTAAACAAAAGACATTCCAATATAATATTGAACTACAGTATGTATCTTTTTTTTGAGTTTAGCACTTATGAATTTGTAACAGTTTTAGTAATAGAAAGTTAAAGTACAGTAATGAGCCCAATGTCCTGAAATTTCAGATGAATGAAAATACTAAATTTATTTATAAATACCACAGCATTAGGGAACAGAAGTGAGAGAGCATGTCTGCAATAAAAAACATGCTTTTTGTTTAACTAGCGTTTGTCTATTTAGTGCCTACCTACAACAGTATTGCAATCATTACAGGCCCTATATTGTCCCAACTGGAATAAATACAGTCACATGCATCTGTTGTTTTATATTACTATTGCATTGCTAAAATATACGGAACCAGTGCTCTTTTTTTCAGTATCTTAGTCCAAGCTTTTTTGAAAAATTGGCAGCTATGTCTCTTGCATATCTGTGAAGTCACAATGTTGACATGTACTGTATCCAGACATTCTAGTTCTGATTTATGCATTTAGGTTAAACTCTCCTACCTTAGCCATTTCCTCAGCAGTTCCTCCTCTGGCTCCTAAGTAGACCATACTGAGTGCGGCGCTGATGCTTAGCGGGGAAATGAACAGGTTTCCATTCGGGTTCTCAGCGCTTATGGCCTGGTACAGGTCCAGGGCGAAGACGCTATTAGCACGGCTCAAACTCTCCATCTTTGATGAATCTAATATCTAATATCACATACAGATATTTGAACTATGCAGTGTGGCACAGAATACCAAAAACCTTGAGGGTTGTGGTTGAAAATCAAGAAACCTTTTAAGAACAGAAAATAAAGGCCATCAGAATTTTAGTTCTTAATGCTCGCATACATCAGAATTCCTGCCTTAAAACAGTTTCTCTATATTAATTGCAATTCACATTAAGCAAACATTTAGCCTTTGCTTACGCAATTAGAATGTGGAAAAGTTTACATTTGATAGATCCTGTCTTTCAGCAAAGCAACTCATGGAAATGTACAGTAGTTTCCGCACTAATTTTATGTTACCTCAGTGTTTCCCACAGGTCTGAAACATACCCGTTGAGTCAAAGTTTCAGCAGCAAGATGCGTTTTTCTTACTGTAGCTCCACCCGTAATAACGGCGCACAGAGTGGGCATTCGGAGAAAAGCTCGTCCGCGAGAGGTTCCGCGCAAAACCACTGAGCTTCTACAAATTCTAAAACTGACAGTGTTGACGTTTATAATCTATTGAAGAGAAGAGAAGGAGATTGTCACCTGCTTTGAAAACGTAACTTAACATGCATTGTATTTTTTTTTCTACGTCACTCTCATATTCCGGAAAAAATAAACGCATGTACACGTTTTAAATGTAATGATAACGTTAGGATGTGTCTACATGACAATGTGTAGGAAACAATGTATCTACCAATCTCAAGAGATCTGGATTCCGTTACACTCACACAGGGAGAAGTATGAAAATGCAGCAGTGACGCCACACGCCCCAGTGTAGTAGTGTTTCAGGAAAGAGACGGGAGGAGGAGCCAGATGATTTAACCCTTTCATTGATTTTGTTCCTGTTCTATTTTTTCAAAATATGGCCCATCCCAAAACGTGAAGCCATACACACGTAGACAAAACTGTGTGCACCCTTCTGTTAAAGAAGAAGAAGAAGAAGAAGAAGAAAAAAAAAAACATAGTGGTTGGAATCTGACAAAAGTAATAATAATATTAACAATAATCATAATAAATACTGAAAATTAACTAATAAAAATCAGACATTGCTTTTTTAAATGTGGTTCCATAAAGGTGTTTAAATGAACAAACTGCATAAATTGATAGTTTATTTAAAATATCGAATATTAAAATTTAAAATATAGATTTTAAATAATTTGATTATTGGGACATGTTAAAATAATGTGTGTCCTGTAATTAGCATAACATATGTCTTTTTAAAAAAAACCTTTTTAAATGGTGAAAAGAAGTCACTGAAGTCACTTAAAGCAATTTAATCATTGTGATTCATTTGATCACATTTGTCAATATTTTTCAGAAGTTTAAGGTCTACATAACTGCAAGCAATTGACCTGGACATGGCAGCCAGAAGAACGTTTATGACAAATTGAAAAGATGGATAATACGAATGGTAAGCAAAGTACCCAGAACAACTTCCAAAGAGATTTATTGGTGAATTCCAAAGTCAAGGTACATCAGTGTCAGATTGGACCATCCGTCACAGTTTGAGACAAAATGGGGACTTAATGAAAGATGACCGAGGAGGTTGAAAAGCAAATAATAAAAAACAAGCCTGGAATTTGTCAAAATTCATATTGACGAGAAACAAAGCTTCTGGGAGAATGTACTTTGGACAGATATGCCAAAACTGGAACTTATTTTCAAAGACGTAAAATGAAGAGAAGTTCTAAGAAATTCTGAGAAAACTAAGAATAAAAAAGACTATTCTGAAGTGGTCTTCTATGAGCCCTAATCTAAATACTACTGAACATCTGTGGAACGAGTTGAAACACGCAGTCTGGAGAAGACACCTTTCAAACCTGAGACATCTGGAGCAGTTTGTGGGCCAAAATACCTGTCCAGAGGTGCAGAAGACAACAAATTAATATAAATGGCCTGGACATCCTTTTGAGGCAAGTTACAGAAATCACTTGAGTGCAGTAATTGTCTCAAAAGGATGTCCAGGCCATTTATATTAATTTGTTGTTTAAAATGCTTCTCTTGAACCACAATTAAAAAGCAATGTCTGATTTTCATTAGATATTTCTCAGTAAAATGTATTTATTATTACCTTTGTCATTTTCAAGTTATTTCAATGAACATTACTGGGTTTTTCTTTCTTAATTGAAGGGTACCAACTATTTTGTCCACAATGCATAACATAAATAGTAATAGGATGGATTTTTAAAATCCCTTTCAGTGACTTTTATCAAACAGGGTTAATAAGGGCAGAGCAACAGTCCTGGGGTAATTCAATCAAGAAGAAAAACGAACTGCTAAAATATACAGTAGGATGTTATAATAATAGGAATGTATTCTGTTTTTCTAATCTACACAATAGTTTATCAAATTTAAACTTGCAAAAGATAAATAAAGATGAGGCACTTTTTTTTGTTGTTTTTTTAGTTTTTAAATGCCCAGTTTGGGTGAACCTGTGCGCACTGTAGCCTCTCATTCCGGTTCTTGGCTTTACGGCGTAGAAGCCAATAGTGTCTTCAGCTTTTGTATCCCAATTTGCCACACGGTTTGATGAGTGATGCTTTTTTGACCACTAACCATGCAGCTTACCTCATGGCTCAGGTTGGCATATTTTTGTGTTGTAGTGTTAAAATTGAACAACAGATGGCAGCAGGAATTATGCAGGAATTATGGGTAATCGTCTCCCCTGCTGCGGCTTAGTGCTCGTCTCTTACTGGTATAATCAACATCCCCCTCTCTTCTCTGTGTGTGCGCGCGCGTAATTTGACACTGTGCCCCCCCCCCCCCACACACACACACATACACACTTTACTCATGTGTACTCGTGTGTGTGCGCACGTGTGTAATTTTACACTGACACACACACACACTCTTCCCGGCTCACACACACAATTTATTTACACAGAAAACTCAGCTTTGTCACTATTTTTTTCAAAGATAAGAATAGGTTCATTTGTTGTTTTTTATTTTTTACTTTCCAGCAATGATTCCATTAGTATGATTACGCGAGTATCATTTCTTTTTTTTCCCTGTTAAAACTGTGTTTGCATTGTGTATGTTAGTTGTGAAACTTAAAAAGCGAGGTGCGGGGAGGGAGGAGGAGTTTTACTGTTTAAGACAAGGCGAAGGGCTAATTCCACACACACACACACGCATACTAATACCTACGCCTGCACGCACAAATGGAAACACTTATCTGTCTGGATTTATTTTTACTTTTTAAGTGCAGGTTAATTTCTTTTATTTGTACTTTATATACTGTATTAATTATTCTTATCTATTTATTGTTTTGGGCTGTAGAACGAATAATTTGAGTTTTCATTATTTCTTAGGGGAAAATTCTATTTGGTTTACGAGTGTTTTGGAATACGAGCCCGCTTTTGGAACGAATTATGTTCGTAATCCAAGGTTCCACTGTATTCTGTAATAACGCTTGCTCAGATGAAGCAAGCTGAAGAAAACCATCTACAATGTGCTCATCAGTGTACGGAGCTTCGAAAATGCTGGAATGCCGACTTGGACCGATAAGGGAGGCACCAGACAGCTATCGTTTACCGTAATGAGCTGCACGTCTTCATGTTGCAAACTTATTAGGTGATCAATTCACTCAAAGAATGTTATTTAGAGGATTCAGAGAATCTTATAACTTCTCATGGCAGAGGCCGTCCGAAAATGTCAGAGGACACAGTGACGTGCAACTTCGTCTGCAGCAGTCGCCTACAAAATGTCTGAGACGCATCACACAAGAGACTGGGAGGTCTTATTTAACATGTTAGAGAGCTACAAAAAGAGCAGAATTGCATGTGTATCATGTCACTGTCATTCAAGAGCTCAAAGCACGTGATATGAAGAAAAGAGTTAGATACTGTCACTGGTTTCGGTTTGTTGTGAAAAATGGAGTGCCACGTAAGACAGTGACAGAAAACAGTGCACACTGCAGACGGGTACAGTTGCATTTAATGTAATCGATTACATTACATTACATCGGTATGTAGCGCATTTTTGGTTCAAATTGTTTCATAACGAGAGTTATTACCAAACATTAGAGGTCTCTTTCAAGTGAATCACCCTGTAGTAGCTGTAATACAATAATTCGTCTATGAAACCATTTGTTGTATGGTTACATTTCAACAGGTTTATTTTATCCCCTTTTTGTTAGAGTATATAACATAATATGTAGCACTAGTCAGTATATGGAAACAATGCACATTATCCAAAAAGCAACCTCTATGCATTTGCAACAAGTTTTTATGCATATTGTTATTTGTATTGATAAACTCTTCCAAACAAGTATTGCTTTTTTGTACACTTTTTGTTTGTACAGTACAACTCTACTGTGGACCTCTGAACTTCCCAAAAAAGAGAATACTTTTAGTAGGGTTGTGTCTGATAAAAAATAGGAAGGGATGGTCTGCCGTGAAGTAACACTCTGCCCTGCATGAACCGTCCAAGTCAACTGCGGTTGCTGCTGCTGCCTCTGTGCCTTCCTCATTAACCACGACAAAAGCTTTGTGGATCACTGACGACACAAAAAGTTCTTCTTGGCGGCTCATGCCTGTCAGATCAGCAGCACCGGCCTGGAACAAAGAACTCATGCCCATTGTACTCAGGATATCCTTTAAAGAGTACTGCTCTTCCAGCTTAAATTTGGGAAGACAAACAGAAGTAAAAAGCCATCCTTCCATCTTCTCTGGATTTGTCCACTCTGTCAGCTTGTCCATTGTTAGTTCACTCTCCAGCTGTTAAGCAACAAACACACAGGTACTAGTAAGCCAATGATAATACAATTTAGTATTTTACAATTACTGGAGAAATAGTGAGCTAGGGTGGAATGACATCACTTTTCCTGAACAAACAGAACGCTAAAAATAGTTTGTTTGTATGTCATACAGTAACAAAAATATATGTCTGTAGGTATCATAAACATATTGACATAATATAATAGGTAATATACACACGTGGACAAAGTTGTTGGTACCCTTCGGTCAATGAAAGAAAAACTCACAATGGTCACAGAAATAACTTTAATCTGACAAAAATAATAATAAATAAGAATTCTATGAATGTTAACCAATGAATGTCAGACATTGCTTTTCAACCATGCTTCAACGGAATTATTTAAAAAAATTAACTCATGGAACAGGCCTGGACAAAAATGATGGTACCCCTAACTTAATAGTTTGTTGCACAACCTTTTGAGGCAATAACTGCAATCAAACGATTCCTGTAACTGTCAATGAGACTTCTGCACCTCTCTGCAGGTATTTTGGCCCACTCCTCATGAGCAAGCTGCTCCATTTGTTTCCGGTTTGAAGGGTGCCTTTTCCAGACAGCATGTTTCAGCTCCTTCCAAAGATGCTCAATAGGATTGAGGTCAGGGCTCATAGAAGGCCACTTTAGAATAGTCCAATGTTTTCCTCTTAGCCATTCTTGGGTGTTTTTAGCTGTGTGTTTTGGGTCATTGTCCTGTTGCAAGACCCATGACCTGCGACTGAGACCCAGCTTTCTGACACTGGCCAGCACATTTCTCTCTAGAATCCCTTGATAGTCTTGAGATTTCATTGTACCCTGCACAGATTCAAGACACCCTGTGCCAGATGCAGCAAAGCAGCCCCAGAACATAACAGAGCCTCCTCCATGTTTCACAGTAGGGACAGTGTTCTTTTCTTCATATGCTTCATTTTTCCGTCTGTGAACATAGAGCTGATGTGCCTTGGCAAAAAGTTCCATTTTTGTATCATCTGTCCATAGGACATTCTCCCAGAAGCTTTGTGGCTTGTCAACATGTAGTTTGGCATATTCCAGTCTGGCTTTTTTATGATTTGTTTTCAACAATGGTGTCCTCCTTGGCCGTCTCCCATGTAGTCCACTTTGGCTGAAACAACGACGGATGGTGCGATCTGACACTGATGTTCCTTGAGCATGAAGTTCACCTTGGATCTCTTTAGAAGTCTTTCTGGGATCTTTTGTTACCACTGGGATTATCCGTCTCTTTGATTTGTCATGAATTTTCCTCGTGCGGCCACGTCCAGGGAGGTTGGCTACAGTCCCATGGATCTTAAATTTCTGAATAATATGTGCAACTGTAGTCACAGGAACATCTAGCTGCTTGGAAATGGTCTTATAGCCTTTACCTTTAACATGCTTGTCTATAATTTTCTTTTGAATCTCCTGAGACAACTCTTTCCTTCGCTTCCTCTGGTCCATGTTGAGTGTGGTACATACCATGTCACCAAACAACACAGTGACCACCTGGAGCCCTATATATAGGCCCACTGACTGATTACAAGACTGTAGACCCTGTGATGCTAATTAGTGGACACACCTTCAATTAACATGTCCCTTTGGTCACATTATTTTCAGTATTTTCTAGGGGTACCATCATTTTTGTCCAGGCCTGTTCCATGAGTTTATTTTTTTTTATAATTCTGTTGAAGCATGGTTGAAAAGCAATGTCTGACTTTCATTGGTTAACATTCATAGAATTTTTTTTAATTATTACTTTTGTCAGATTAAAGTTATTTATGTGACCATTGTGAGTTTTTCTTTCATTGACCGAAGGGTACCAACAATTTTGTCCACGTGTATATTATATTACATAAGTCTGTGCAAAAGTAAGTATCAATTGGTGAGAGAGATACTGAGGTGGTTTTAGCACAATAGTTACTGCCATTATATTTGCATGCATGTATAAACTAAAATGCTTTAAGCTTTAAGGTTTGATGGCTAAAGATTTTATATTCGAAAACTACAACAGTAACAGTAGGGGCACCCTGATAGAGGAGTGTCACACAAGATAAAAAATGAACTGGAAAAGCAAAAAGCTTGAAAAGGACAGCTTGCAATAGATTTAGAAAGACACTTCAATTTTTGAAGAGGTGTGTGTTGACCTTCTGAAGTGGGTCTGAGCCATCCACAGACTCCTCAGGCAAAAGCACCACCATGCTGAGCTCCTCACCCAAATATGGCAAATCCAGTACCTGCAGCTTGTACTCATCAATGTGGTTGTAGAGGAAATCCCCTTTCTGGCACATCATTTGCACTAGTTTTGTCTTGTTCTAATCATCATACAGAAACAAATTATGATTATTACTATTTGTTCAAGTCTTTTTCTTCTGATCATACCTGTTTGAACTGCACCGTTTTTACCATCCAGGTTGCACTGCACATATATTCCATTGTATATACAGTATGTTTGGGGCAATTATTTTTTTTGTTTCATACTCTTCACTACTGCTGGTTTTTCAGAGCTAGTAAACAAATTCCGTTCTATTACTATAATGACATTTAAATTACAAACTCTATTGAGCAATACAAATATTATACAGTTAAAGAATATGATGAAGACTAAAGTACTATGACGTGAATGTGTATTGTGTGATGTCCACCTGGTTGATCTTGAAGGACATCTTTTTAGTGTCTCTAGTTTTAAACACATGCTTCCATTTCCCCATGAAATAAATCGCGTTCACCAGGGCAAGTCGAGTCATTTCTGTGATCGTCCCTGGCTGCAAAATATCTTTGATTTTACCTGAAACCAAAAGCAAGACAACAATTAAGACAATTAACAATTGTAGTACAAATACTGTAGTTTAATTTGATCCTTACCCTCAGTCTTCTCTTCTACCCACTGGTTGATGAGCTTCCGTGACTCTTCTGATGATCCAATAAAGTCTACTGCCTGCATGTCAGCTTGGTACAACGTCTGAGTAGAGTCCAAATATTCCTGGACCAAAATGTACAACACACTCAGGACACTGTCATCCAAGCAAAAGAAGGCTATGTTGAAGAATCTAATATATATATAACATATTGGTTGTTTGCATTTTTGCTATAATTCCCTGTGTTATTTTATAGTCTTGATACTTTTAGTATTGTAACCCTTGAATCCTAATCATATTTTTGTAACAAAGCAAAACCAAAGAAAAGTAGTGGAAGACTTACAGTCAAGAAATTGAACGTCTTCTCTCCATAAAGCCTGTTGGCCAGTCGGAGGATGTAAGAGGCTTTGGTGCTTTTGATAGCAGAGTTGAGGGTCTTGAAGTGGGTGTGAACATCAGGGACTGACCTGAAGGATAGAACCTGCAATGAGCAACAAAATCATAAAGGAGAAAGTTCAACTAGGTGTATGTGTCACAATTTCTCTTACATTCCTCCTAAATACACATTAGGTTTTAATAATAAAAAAAAAAATAAAAAAAAAACAGTGCTGAATTTACCATACTATAAAACATCCTTTAAGAGTGCATCTGAAA
The DNA here is from genome assembly GCA_013621035.1 of Clarias magur. Lineage (NCBI taxonomy): Eukaryota > Metazoa > Chordata > Actinopteri > Siluriformes > Clariidae > Clarias > Clarias magur. Next base: position 3,301,045 of record QNUK01000013.1, on the reverse strand, counting down.
TGTTTGCCATCCCTGAAGAAAATATAAAACTAAATGAAAAACACTGAGAAGCACGTTATGCTTGGACCACAACTGTTTAGGCGTTTAGTTAATTTCTCTCTCTAAAAATCTAATCTGAAATCTAAAGTTCATTGTCAAATAATGAACTTTATGTACAGTATGTGGGTTTGGTGGGGCACGATGGCTTAGTGGTTAGCATTGGCACCTCCAGGGTCCGGGCTCGATTCCCGGCCAGGTTCGATTCCTGCTTCTGTGTCCATGGAGTTTGCATGTTATCCCCCGTGCTTAGTGGGTTAACTACGAGTGCTCTGGTTTCCTACTGCAGTCCAAAGACATGCATAGTAGGCTAATTGATGTTCCCCAAATTTAATGTAGGGTGTGCGTGTGTGTATGTGTGCCCTGCAATGGACTTGGGATATGCTCCAGGCCCCCTGCGGCCCTGTATACAGGATTAAGCAGTACAGATGATGAGTATGTGGGTTTGCACAGTTTTATGGGGCTGTCTATTATACAATTCAAAAGCCATTTTCACAATAATGCTCTGTCATTGATGTAGGATAATATGCTCTTTGATTAAGATACACTGCTGAGTAGGGAACAAAAGTGAGAGAGCCTGTGTTCAAAGAGTCAATAAAAAGTCATGATCAACATGTTTTTCATCATGTTTTCCTGCTTGTAGTGCCTATCTACAGCACAGACAAACATTACAATGGCGACAAAGGTTTAAGCAAAGTCACTCGGCGATAACAATGATGCTCATTCTTTTTGCAGTGGAAATACAAAAGGGAGAACAAGTTAATTTAATTTAACCTAACGACAACAATCAGCCTGAGTTGAAGATATAGGGAACCACATTGTTTTTCATGTTTTCACACAGAAACAGACCGTTGCTCCATCGGACCATGATGGAATGAAGGACAGGAACGAGGTACAACACATAACATATGAGATCTCACGCCTTCAACCATCCAATGGTAAAGCCATTGTTTAGACAGCACATTACCCATTACTGGATTGGCAAAGCAGACAAACAATCGATTGCATGAGCACATATTCATTGTATGATCCATGTAGACCTGTAGTACACATACAGCGCACAAATACAGTATGCAATTTTTCTTGCTCCTCAGAAGCAAAAGAAGGGGGGGGGGGGGCAGAAGCTATAAGGATTATAGCTATACAGCTATAATCAGTGGAGATAACCTTAGATACCTGTTGACGTGGCACGCCGAACACAGGCGGTGAGCGTAGACCCAGCTTTGAAACGCACAAATGTTCTCTTGGGAGGTGGCTGCGATGAGGTCAATTTTCTAGTCTGAAAATTCTAGTCTGTCGCGAACTTTTTTCCAGCTGAGAAGAGGATAAATTACTTTGTTTGGACAAAGACACTGTAGGTCCAGACATTCCATGGGTATGCCAGGGTATCAGATAAGCAGCCAAAGATGGCTCCATTGATGGTGGGCCAATCAGTCCTGCTTTCTAAATCTAAATACTGTCCATAACCAGACATTGTTATGTGGGTCGACAGTGGCTTGCTTCATGACGAGAGGTTTTTAACCCTTGTTGGTTCAGGAGGGGAAAAAAATCCCGCAAACTTTGAAGGCTTCTGACCCGGCTGTGGGGAGCGCCACTGCAGCTTCTCGGCCGCTCTGCGGTAGCGAGCAAAGAATTATTTTTCAACCCAAGCGGTTAACGCAGTAGCATCTGAGCAGACGGCAAAATTTCTTGCTCATCACCCGACAAGCAATGCATTTTCAGACTGATGTCAAGCACGTCATCGTCCTAGAAAGTAGGCTGCTCACCATCCGACTCTTGGCCTGCGCTGTAGAACAGCTCACGGTCCTCCAACTCCTTTAAATACTCCATTTGGTCTGCCAAGCTAAGAGCAGGGACTTCTGGTGAAAAATCCTCGTCTGCAGACACAAGCAAAGCTGAAGCTGCTAATTCGGAGAGGAGGGGGTCCTGTTGAGCGACTGCATTTTTTCCCCCAGTATTATCTTTACAAATGTGACCCACCTTTCTAACGTTGAATGCCAGAGCTGGCGCACACATGACTCATAGCAGCACCTAGAAAACCCCACGGAACAGGGTGTAAACAGCGAGGTGAAGAGTGTATGAACTGAGAGTCAACTGTGGTGACTAGGGCTTATAGGTATAGGCGGGGCTACACAATTTTCCAGTCTAGAAATTTTCAAGCTTACAAATTTTCCAGAAAAACATTACAAGATGGACAATTATCACACAAGGATACTAGGTAAAAACTGTTTTTATTTTGCTAACATTGATGAAGAAATCAAAACTCAAATAATCAAGTGCTATACATCCAGACTGCTCAGGAAGAAACTGTCCCTTAATGAGTTCCCAGAACATGGCAGGACTCTTGAGCTGTCTGAAATGCAGGCAGTGAGCACAACACCAAAAGACTTTTGGAGTTTGCAGTATGTGATGGCCACCATTCAACCTCAGGAAAACGATACATACATAACCAGTGTAGAAAACTGTGGACGTAAATACCCTCACGATGGTGAATGCCCTGCCAAAAATAGCTATTGCAGTGCTGGTGGAAAGAAAGCTGAACCATTTTGGAAACCAGTGTGGTTTAAATTTAGAGTCACTAAGACAAGACACAGCATGAAACATGCAGAAAATCCATCATATGGAAACTACACCAAGCAGTGACTGAAATTCCTTCACCAGTGAAGATGCATATGTTTTTATAGTCAATGCTAGTAAAACGTCAGGGCTAGGACACAGAATCATGTTAAACTCAATGGCAATGATGTTTTGGCTCAATGGCTTCAGTTTTGAGATAATTTCAAGTCCATTGCTGAACTCTAACAACACCAAGATATATCTTTTTTAGAAACAGTATTCCATTACTGGACATGGGTCTGTGGAAAAGAGAAACGAAAGGACACCATGTTTACTATTTTGATCAAAGATAAAGGATTTTATGTTCTCAGCTATGAGATCTCTAAAGCATTAGGATTCAAAGTTTTTACCACAATATCATCCACATACTACCATATAGTTGCAGATGATCTTGTAGACAGCCACCATGAACTGTTTCATGGTATAGACAAATAAAAATGTTTTTAGGTAAAACTGGTCAGCATTCCTGTGATCAAAATATGTGTAATTTTCTACATTTGCAAAAAGGTTGAAGAGGAACTTAGAAGACTAGAAGCTAATTGAGGTCACCGGCTCCACACTAAGGGTTTCACCCATTGTCACACCTCCTAAACCTAAGAATTCTAATAAAGTAATCATTTGTGTTAAAATGCGCCAAGCCATACACCATAGAGAAAGAACGTCACTCCCATCACTACCACCATAGAAGATGTAAAGGGAGCCACAAACTAAATCTTAGGGCTGAATCTAGAATTTCACCCAGACAGCAGAGATACATCACCACAATCACCACTCACCTTAGATCAAGAAGCTATAAACGGCTAAGTTGAGGCATATCTTCAGCCGCAGAAATATTTTAAAATGCAATATACCAAACACACAAAGGCTTCTCTGGCATAAAAAACATCTCAGGGATGACATAATAGTCAATGGTACCTCCCACACTGGTCACAATAATCTCTGTGCACTGTTCAAGAGGCTTAAGGACAACAGTCTCAAGCTCAATTGCAAAAAAATATGAGTTTAGCCTCAAATGTTTTGGCTTTATATTTTCAGCAAAGGGTATCTAACACAACAGAACTTTTCTGCAGTTCACCAAGCAGCAGAACCTCAGCACTACAGTATATCAAGAGTCTACTGGGTATGACCCATGAAAGACACTAGGGCACTGCTAAAACCAAAACAATGTTAAGAGCAAAGGTCTGGTTTCCAAATAAGCCTTTGAAGTGGTCAGATTTGCCAGAAATACCCTGGCAAAGCGTCAGTGCAGACTTTTATGGACCTCTACCCACTGAAAAGTATTTGTTAGTTATCGTAGATGTATACGCACGATACCCAGTTGCAGTCATTCCAATTATGGATAAAGTCTTTCAAATATTTGGTACCCATAGGATTGTGAAGACTGACAACGGTTATCCATTTAATTCATGTTTTGCAGAATATTTAAGATTTCAACACATTTGTATCTCACCTCTCAAGCCCCAGCTGAAAGGTTTATTCACACCTTGGACAAAGCTCTTGTGGCAGAAGCACAAGGAATTCCACGAAAGCAAGATCTAAAGACTTTTCAGGTCTACACCACACACTGCAACAGTAGAAATAACTTGATGAGTTGCGGTTTTTAACATTTAGTGCACATAAATTCCTTTTCTAAAACATTCTGCAAAAGGCAGATTTGACTGTTATGTGAGTCAGATGTGTTCTAACTGGATACAAGATCACAAAGCTAAAGCCATGATAAAATCTCATGCAGACTCTCAATGTCATGCTGTGCCACATACTCTATCTCCAGATGACACTGTGCTCTATCATCAGCAAAGGCTTTTCAGTACAGTAACTCTTCATTCTTTAAGAAAATTACTCCTGACTTGCTATACAGTCGTGGCCAAAAGTTTTGAGAATGACACAAATATTAGTTTGCTGCTAAACTGCTTTTAGATCTTTGTTTCAGTTGTTTCTGTGATGTACTGAAATATAATTACAAGCACTTCATACGTTTCAAAGGCTTTTATCGACAATTACATGACATTTATGCAAAGAGCCAGTATTTGCAGTGTTGGCCCTTCTTTTTCAGGACCTCTGCAATTCGACTGGGCTGCTCTCAATCAACTTCTGGGCCAAATCTTGACTGATTCTTTCATAATCACTTCTTGGAATTTGTCAGAATGGGTTTTTGTTTGTCCCCCCGCCTCTTGAGGATTGACCACAAGTTGGGATTAAGATCTGGGGAGTTTCCAGGGGCAAAATTGTGAGTGAGCCCACTCCCTTGAATGGACCCAAAATTTCAACCTTTTGGTCCCCGAGCCACTTAGTTACCACTTTTGCCTTATGGCACGGTGCTCCATCGTGCTGGAAAATGCATTGTTCTTCACCAAACTGTTGTTGGATTGTTGGAAGAAGTTGCTGTTGGAGGGTCTTTATTCATGTCTGTGTTTTGGGGCAAAATTGTGAGTGAGCCCACTCCCTTGAATGAGAAGCAACCCCACACATGAATGGTCTCAGGATGCTTTACTGTGGGTATGACACAGGACTTATGGTAGCGCTCACCTTTTCTTCTCCGGACAAGCCTTTTTCCAGATGCCCCAAACAATCGGAAAGAGGCTTCATCCGAGAATATAACTTTGCCCCAGTCCTCAGCAGTCCATTCGCCATACTTTTTGTAGAAGATCAATCTGTCCCTGATGTTTTTTTTGGAGAGAAGTGGCTTCTTTGCTGCCCTTCTTGACACCAGGCCATCTTCCAAAAGTCTTCACCTCACTGTGCGTGCAGATGTGCTCACACCTGCCTGCTGCCATTCCTAAGCAAGCTCTGCACTGGTGGCACTCCGATCCCGCAGCTGAATCTTGTTTAGGAGACGATCCTGGCGCTTGCTGGACTTTCTTGGATGCCCTGAAGCCTTCTTAACAAGAATTGAACCTCTTTACTTGAAGTTCTTGATGATCCTATAAATTGTTGATTTAAGTGCAATCTTAGTAGCCACAATATCCTTGGCTGTGAAGCCATTTTATGCAATGCAATGATGGCTGCACGTGTTTCTTTGCAAGTCACCATGGTTAACAATGAAAGAACAATGATTTCAAGCATCACCCTACTTTTAACATGTCAAGTCTGCCATTCTAACCCAATCAGCCTGCCATAAGGATCTCTAGCCTTGTGCTCGTCAACATTCTCACCCGAGTTAACAAGACGATTACTGAAATGATCTCAGCAGGTCCTTTAATGACAGCAGAGAAATGCAGTGGAAAGGTTTTTTTCAGGATTAAGTTAATTTTCATGGCAAAGAAGGACTATGCAATTCATCTGATCACTCTTCATAACATTCTGGAGTATATGCAAATTGATATTATAAAAACGTAAACAGCAACATTTCCAATTTCCAATATTTATGTAATTCTCAAGACTTTTGGCCACGACTGTACATTCCTTCAGACCAATGCAATAATCAAAATGGTGATCCTAGTGATACATTGTTGTTGTTATTGGTCTTTCGGCTGCACCTGGCAAGGGGTCGATACAGCGAACCATCCAGTCTACACACATATAAGCTTGGCACAAGTTTTATGTCGGGTGCCCTTCCTGACGCAACCCTCCCATTTTATCCGGGTTCGGCACTGCATTCAGGGGCTTGTGATACATCTGTGGTCAAAACAGCACCGAGGTATCCAGTGAGTCACAACAGACATCAGCCCACTTACTGTATACCTAATTGTTGATTGCTGCATACATACAGTAAACAGAAAGTGCTGTTAATAGTAACACAATTTGAAGTGCTGTCAACTTTAAATCTATCTCTTTTGTTTTTCCTGTTTCATTTTGTTTAAAATACTTTCAGTGAGGATTTTATTGTGCTGCTTGTGGAACCAGTTTCATAAAATACTTTTAGTGAGGATTTTATTGTGTTGCTTGTGTAACCAGTTTCATAATACACAAAAGATTCAAATATAATATTGTTCGATGTGGCTTATTTTGAGTTTAGCACTTATGAATTTGTAATAGTCTTAGTAATAGAATGTTAAAGTACAGCGCTGCTGAAAAATACAACATAGACCAGCATGATTTATATGCTGGTTTTTAATAGCTAGTACTGAAAATAATGTGTGATGTAAATACATGGACCATGTAGTGTTATCTTTAAATGCATTTACATACAAGAGACAAAAATAATCCGTTTACCAAAAACATGTAAATACATTATTTTACATTTATTAAATATTTGTGGGTTGTCTAGAAACACAGCACAAACATTTTATATAAATGCACTTAAAAAAAAAGTAATCAATGGAAATCACAAAACTGAAAAAAAAAAAAACAGCATAGACCATCATATTATTCCAGCAGGGTTACCAGCATACAAGCACCAGCATCATGGGGTTAGCTGATCCGGCGGTGGGACCACTTGCATTTTTTATGATAACCGTCAAAATAACTTAAAATGTTCCATGATTTTTAACCATACACAGATGTGTAATGTATCGATTTATGTCTTTATTTGTTAATGTACACTCACATATCAATAAAACATTATGCTTTTGTAAAGTAAGGAAAATGAACAGGGTGCGCGTTCTGCCGTCTCAGTCTCCCCGAAAATCTTTTTGAAACGCGTCACTAAAATTAACTAAAATGAACACGGACATTTCCATATATCTATATATCTATAGAAAGCTTAAAGTGTCTACTTTTAAATGTAGCAAGCTTAATCAAAAATAAATGTTCTCAGTTTATGTAATCCATATGAACCTAGGGAGAGATAGGGAGAGAGGTCTTTCTGCCACACTTCATTCACTGATAATGACCTGAGACAGGACACGCCCAAACACTATTCACAGGGAAACCTCTGTGAATCCTCAGGTAATCTACATACAAGGCCACGCCCCCAAACACACACACACACACACACACACAAACACAGTTGATCCGATAATTTTCCTGCGCATGTGGAAGATGTTAGGTACTGCACAGGTTTCTGAAGCTCTACAGAATGTTCTGGACAGTGGGAGGAGTTTAGAGTTACCTCAGAACAACACTGAGACTCCAACAGAGAACGAAGGAGAAGAATACAGCAAGCTATTACCACGGGTAAGTTTTTAAATGCTATACAATCCTTATTCTGATAATATAAAACTAATATTAATTTATTTTTCCTTATTTTCAACAACACTGAGACTCCAACAGAGAACGAAGGAGAAGAATACAGCAAGCTGTTACCACGGGTAAGTTTTTAAATGCTATATAATCCTTATTCTGATAATATAAAACTAATATTAATTTATTTTTCCTTATTTTCTCACAAGCTTTTGCCAGATTATGTGAAACATTGTCATTTAATGTCACTTACATGGTTTGGTTAGCATGTAGATAACACTGCTAAATCATGCTAACATACTGCCTTATGTAGCTTAGCACAAACAGGTTAGCTCACAGGTGGCTAAGATAATGCCTTACAGTATGTAGATTACAGATGGTTGTCAGTATAAGCTGTGGTGTAAATGTTTATAATATATTCACCCCGTTTTGGATAGCTTCATGTTATGGTAGCTATTTGGTTCAGTTTTTGGTTAGCTTATGACACTGCTATCTATAATGTTATTTAGCACAAACACTTTAGCTCCCGTTGCCTAAAATACTGCCTTATGTAGTTTACAGATGTTTGTGATAATAAAGTGTAAATGTAAATCGTAATGCAAAAAGCATAAATAACAAGTTATAATAAAAAGTTGTATAACATTGCAAAAGTTTGCGTTTTTCTTTATGCATGGTCAATAGTTATTGATGATTATTGACAGATTTTATCATCATCATGCTTATGTTTCTTTTTCCTATTTTACAAACCGTTGTGACCATGAAAATGATCAGCCAACTGTTTTATAGAGTCCAAATGCAAACAAGCAGGCAAGATACAGATACAGATACAGAGGTTCACTATGTCATGGGAACCTCGACCACGACTGGGGTCTGGATTCGGGATGGATCTCTTGTATTTTTTAAGCGGTTGACCACACGATAAGGCTTCACCTGTGATTGCATACAACCAGCACATGGACTGACCTCAGATGCCAGGAATATTACCACTGCTGGTCACAGGGTCTGTGTGAATTGCAAATCACTTTATTGTAAGCAGCCATAAACACCATGTAAATGCCAGGTACTGTATGCGATGTTCACTTGTGTCTTTAGTTAAACAAGAACTGCTTTTCGAGAGAGGCACAAAGATGTATGACTGTGTATATGGTGTAAGCGGGCTTTTACAAACCTAACACCCTTTCTTCATAGTGCACTGTTCCTGTTCCCACCGTTTTACCCTGCGTGTCTGTTTGCACGGCTGTTTTTACAGTATGCCAGAAATGTGCCTTCTGTGTATAAGATCATCTGTGTCCCTCTCCCCTCAATCCTGGACATTTACTTTACACTAGGTGAAAGAAGTGACATTTATATGTTTATAAGTAAGGTTACATTTATATGTTTATAAGTAAGAAAAATATACAAATGTCAGGACATGTCAGAACTACTTCAGGTTGCATAAACCTGCAGACCCCTAAATAAAGCGTGAGGAACAAGCTCATTCATCTACACTACTGTGGTGTGAAAGTAACTGTTAAAGTGTCCCTGAGAGGTTGGTCTCATTTTTTGTTTTTGTTATTATTTTTTAATCTTAATTAAATTTTTTATTTTAAACTTATTTGCTGTTCATTGTTAAAATATCATATTGTTACAAATGTGCATATTGTGTAATATGTACAATTTATACAATGTTAATATTGTTTGTGTTGGCCAATAAAGCTGATTTTACACTAATTCTGTTTTATATTTTACATATTGGCACATGACAATCTTCCATGTATTCTGGCTTTTATACCATACCAACATTAGATGGGGTGGTGAACAGCATAGTATCATGGCACTATAATGCTGGTCACCAGCAAAATGTATGCTGTGGACCAGCATCAGTAAAGTGACCAGCATACCAGCAAAATGTATGCTGGTCACCAGCATACCAGCACCAAAACACAACATATGCTGGTATATTTATGACTATGCTGTTTTTTTCAGCAGGGAGTAATGAGCCCAATGTCCTGAAATTTCAGATGAATGAAAATTCTAAATTGTGCTTGCTCCATTTATATAAATAAAAAATGAGATCCAAAGAAGGTTCATGTAAACCTTGTGCATGTTTATGTAAAATGTGCCATCTTGTAGCTGTAGGAAAATCCACTCTTTGATCAAGGTACGTTTCTGAGTAGGGAACAGAAGTGAGAGAGCATGTCCACAAAGAGTAAAAAAAAAAAAGACATGTTTTTTGTTCAACTACCATTTGTCCACTTAGTGCCTACCTACAACAGTATTGCAATCATTACAGGCCCCATTATATAGATTTTAAATATTTCATATATTGTACCGACTGGAATAAATAAAGTCACATGCGTATTTTATGAGTTGTTTTATACGTATTACTATTGCATTGCTAAAATTTAGGGAACCAGTGCTCTTTTTTCAGTATCTTCATCCAAGCTTTTTTGAAAAATTGGCAGCTATGTCTCTTGCATATCTGTAAAGTCACAATTTTGAGATGTATCCAGACATTCTAGTTCTGGTTATATGTATTTAGAATAAGCTCTCCTACCTTAGCCATTTCCTCAGCAGTCCCTCCTCTGGCTCCTAAGTAGACCATACTGAGTGCGGCGCTGATGCTCAGTGGGGAAATGAACAAATTTCCATTCGGGTTCTCAGCGCTTATGGCCCGGTACAGGTCCAGGGCGAAGTGGCTATTAGCGCGGCTCAAACTCTCCATCTTTCATGAATCTAATACATGACACATACATATATTTGAACTATGCAGTGTGGCACAGAATACCAAAAACCTTGTGGATTGTGGTTGAAAATCAAGAAACCTTTTAAGAACAGAAAATAAAGGCCATCAGAATTTTAGTTTGTAATGCTCACATACATCAGAATTCCTGCCTTAGTTTCTGTATATTAATTTCAATTCACATTTAGCAAACATTTAGCCTTTGCTTATGCAATTGGATTGTGGAAAAGTCAAAGTTTACATTATACAAATCCTGTCTTTCAGCAAAGCAACTCATGGAAATGTATTTTCCGCACTAATTTTATGTTACCTCAGTGTTTCCCACAGATCTGAACCATACCTGTTGTGATGATTAAAAATGGCTGTCCTGTAAGGATGTCCCGATGGTAAATAATGCTACTTTTTAAAAAATCTGAACAAAAGCTCAAATACTACTCAGTTGTTGACACATCAAAATGAGTTAGCTAAGTTTCATCATTCTAAATATGTTCATTATAGCAGCAGAATTTATGGAAACAGTGGAAGAGTGGAAACAGTAACTAACAATGACAATTCTATCCATTTAGATGCATTTCCCTTGCTATAATGAACATACTTACAAGGATAAAACTCTTATTTCTGCACCACAGGTGAAATAATCACTAGCAACAGTCAGATATGTTTGCGGCCCTCTTTACGTAGAAAATATAAGGAATACAGTGCACAGACGTTATATATAAGGAATACAGTGCACAGACAATGCACAGACGTTCATTGTGGTCCAGCAGTAACACTGGCGAGATTTTGGCTGATATTTCTTCTCAAACATGTCACTAAAGTGAAGTTAAATGTGCACTCCCTGCGCCGTTTTCAAAGAGGGGTGGGGCTAAGAAAAAAGCATCTGGATGGTGACACAACATCTGGCATTACCTACCAGAACAACCAGTAGGAGGCAGTCGTGGCTTTCATGTGTCTACTGAAGCCGAAAATGTGTTAATCTCTCTTAGGCGCCCATTGACAGCAAGCGACAGAGCTCATAAATGTATCAAGCTCAAACTGTAAATCCTAATATGAATTTATTCTTAAATTTCTTCTCTCCTTCAATGATGATTCTTCTTTGACTGCACTTTCACTTTCTTTAAAAGCATTGCAAAATTGCATTGCATTCACTATGAACTGAAGCTCAGCGCATCTTCTTTTCTTGTTTGAATCTGTAATATTTAAGTGAAATATATTTTGCGTATAGGCCTAAATATTCATTTTTATTTATGAACAGGTGTATTATGTTTTATCTAGATTTATCTGCAATTTTTGCTGGTTTCAAAACATAACATTTAAAGAGATTTGAGCTCCCGACAACCCTCAGGCGCTCTGAGCTCATGTACCCGCCCAACGCAGCCTCACCTCGAAACAACCTACCGCTGGCTAACTATCTCTGCAGTGGTTAAAACAGTGAATTAACAGGAACTTGTGCTACTGTTGTTTACTTTTGCTGTAAACAAATGTTTACAATATTTGTTAATTTAAAAATGTAATTAAAATGAAATTTGGGCTCAGGGATGTTGAGCCTATTTCCTACATAGTCTAATCAGAGCTAAGTAAACGGTAAATTTGCATTTGAATGTCTGACATTGTGAAGCACACACAGTAACACTATTATTATAAATATTATTTAGTACAACAAAATTTCCCCGCGCTCTGGAAAACTTTGTCCGCGGTTAAGTGCTGATTAGACTAGGTAGGAAATTAAAGATGAGGAAGTAAACAACAATAGCCCACGTTTAGAAAATAGTTTTTATTTAGACTTTTAAAAATAATCCTGCATCTATTTTTAGACGTGCCAGCTGCCACTTTTTAGTTAGAAGTTTTCAATACAAATCCCATTGCGCTGTACAACCACTGACAAAACCTTATGAAATACAAGTGAAACATTAAACGAATTTACAGTACTAAACTTATAGAAATAAATATAGGCATTTCTTGTTTGCATCAAATTTAAGCAAAGTAAATGTATACCTTTATATCTACCCTTTAGATTATATAATGGGTAACACTAGAAAGCAACTAAGAGAGAGAGAGAGAGAGAGAGCAAGAGAGAGAGCGTGCACGCTCAGTTTAAGTTTCCCCGAAATCCCAGAAAGGATTTTTTTTTGTTTTATAATCTTATGTTGCACACATAACTATTTAAACCATTAAGCTATTTATTTTACTATTTTAGCTCTTTCTTTTTAACTGTTTCATTTACTTCAAAATAATATTAAAAACAAGAGCAATATTTTTACATCCACGGCTGTGGAGACAACGAGATGACATGATCACCTTCATCACTACGGCGGAAACCAAAGAAATCACCAATTTATGGATTAAATCAATTATTAAAATGGCCAGAGTCAGTCTCCTTGCTGTTTTCCCCCCGATGCATTCTTTAACTTTATGCGTGCGGCTGAGCGCTGATTAGACTATGTAGGAAGTTAAAGCGGAGGATCCCGATGCCAAGTCAAAATCCATTTAATGTAAAATCCATTAAATGTAAAAATATTATAAGTAAACAACAATAGCCCACGTTTAGAAATTCTTTCCGAGATAAAGCTGGGACGGTGTTATGCGCAGAGCGCCGGCAGATTTCCTGAAGCACAAATCTCCAAAATCGTTGGCGTTTTTTTCACATAGACGCTATCTTTAATAACTGATGGAGGTTTGGAGCTGTACACACATGCATTCCCGCCTAAACAACTCTTAAAACAACACAATAACAGTAATATTTCGAACATTTTGCAGGCTGCCGTTTGGAGAAACCAGAAAATAAAGAATAAACCAGTTGTTCTATATTTAAAGCTTGATGTCTTTGAATGTATTTTTTTAAATAACAATACAAGAAGACAGAAACAGATATAGGCTATATACATATGTAACAGTTCATTCTTTGTAAAAATAAAATTGTCAGCTAGTGAACTTGATCGTCTGTCGAAATATTTAACCAATGTTTTTTTTTTTTATTCAATATGGTACAGTAAAGATCAATAGCTCTAGTTCAGATTTTTCATGTTTGTTGTATATAAATATTATTATAAAATACCCAGATGTGGAAATGACCATCACTGTAGTATTTCTTCAATACAATATATTATGACTTTTTTATGACTTAATTCTGCGGCGAGGGAAAATGTCACTTTGCCCCAACTTGGCGGTAATTTCACAAATTACTTTGAAATGCGCCTGATTTATTTTGGCCACTGTCGTTTTGTTGCGGCGATAATAGACATTCCTACTGTAGTTACTTTTATCAGAAAGTACCGCGGTACTGATTACTTTTTGAAGACAGTAATTTTGTAATGGAATTAGTTACTTTAAAAAGTAACGTTCCCCAACACTGGTCTCCTGGGATAGGCTCCAGGGCCCCGTGACCCTGAATACAGTATTAAGTGGTTTAGATGATGAGTGATGGGTGAGTGAGAGTGAGTGTCAGGAATAACTCCAGAGTATTTGTCGTGTTGGATTTCAAATCCCAGAATGCACCTTGGTCATATGTGCTGTGCGCACTCTGCCGAGTCTTGTTTGCTAATCAGTAGGATGATAAATTCTCTTGTTGTACAGTATGTTTGGTAGTCTTGCAACTGTTTGAATCACTGTTGTTACTGCTGTCGTAAAGGATTTTGTGTTATTCATAAAGTAAAAAAAAACTCTTTGGGGTAGAAAGATGGCACAGGGGGCATTACTATGTTTTAATAAATATATATGGGGTCAGCATTGTGCAGTATAGAGTGAAATATTCTTTTTTTTTTCAGCACAACCTGGGCAATACGATTTACTTCATTTTAACTGAACAAACATGACTAAGCAAAAAGTTTTAAAAAGTCACAAAGGCAAAGAAATAGCTTAGATTTTCTGTGTCATAATAACATAATAATAATAATAATAATAATAATAACAATAATAATATTTAAAAGAAATTATATGTCACTCTCATATTTTGGAAGAAGAAATGCATGTACGCATTGTAATGTAATAATAACTTTTGGTCTACATGACAATGTGTAGAAAACAATGTACCTACCAGTTTCAAGAGATCTGGATTCCGTTATACTCGGAGAAGTGTAAAAATGCAGCAGCGACACCGCCGAGAGATTTAAAGCAGTACGACACGCCCCAGTGTAGTAGTATTTCGGGAAAGAGACGGTAGGAGGAGCCAAATGATTGAACCCTTTCATTGATTTTGTTGCTGTTATACTTTTTGCAAATATGGCCCATCCCAAAAAGTGAAGGCATACACACGTAGACAAAATTGCTTGTACCTTTCTGATAAAGGAAAAAAAAACACAGTGGTTGGAAACTAACAACAACACCACCACCACCAACAACAACAATAATAATAAATACTGAAAGTTAACAAATGAAAATCAGACATTGCTTTTTAAATATGGTTCCATAAATGTATTTAAAAAAATTAAACTGTCCTTGATAAAAAATTATGGTACCCCTAGAAAAGATTTTAAATGATTTAATCATTGGTACTGTCAAGTAGGCTTTTATTGTCATTTCAACCATATACAGTTTCAGTACACAGTGAAACGAAACAGCGTTCCTCCAGGACCAAGGTGATACATACATGCAAATGACATAAATTGACAACACAATATAAATGACCAACGCAGATTTTTACATTTTTAAGTTAACCTAAAGCTATCAATTTTTATACAAAGAAGAGACAACAATAGACAACAGACAACAAAGTGCAAGTGCAAATGTGCAAATAAGAAGAGCTACATGATAACACAACAATGTAACAACACAACAACGTAACACATAACAGTACTGAAATACCTTTAGTGATGAGGTATAGGTTGAGGTAGCGATAAAAGCAGCAGTAAACAATTTGACATTGTGTCAATTTTGTGTGTGTGTGTGTGTGTGTGTGTGTGTGTGTGTGTGTGTGTGTGTGTGTGTGTGTGTGTGTGTGCAAATAGCAGAGTGTATGATGAGATATGAGTTGAGGTAGTGGGAAAAACATCAGTAAACAACTGACATTGTGTCAAAAGTATTTTGGGGGGAAATAGCAGAGTGAGATAAGATAAATATTGTGCAAATATTGCAAAGAGCAGTTCAGGTAGGTGGGTATGAACAAATTAAGATTGTGCATGTGTGTGTTTATTAGTTCAATCCGGATGTTATTTAGTTCGTCTGAGTGATTTTTTTGTTTGATGTGTGCGTGCGTGTTTGTTTATCAGTTCAGTTCATTTGTGTTGAGGAGACGGATGGCCTGTGGGTAAAAACTGTTTCTCAGTCTGGATGTGAGTGCCCGAATGCTTCGGTACCTTTTTCCAGATGGCAGGAGGGTGAAGAGTGCGTGTGAGGGGTGTGTCTGGTTAGCCACAATGCTGGTGGTTTTGCGGATGCAGCGTGTGGTGTAAATGTCTTCAATATTGGGGAGAGAGACCCCGATGATCTTCTCTGCTGTTCTCACTATCCGCTGTAGGGTCTTGTGGTCTGATATGGTACAATTCCCAAACCAGACAGTGATGCAGCTGCCCAGGATGCTCTCAATAGTTCCTCTGTAGAAGGTGGTGAGGATTGGTGGTGGAAGCTGTACCTTTCTCAGCCTTCTCAGGAAGAAAAGACATTGTTGGGAGGTTCTCCTCCAGGTGGACGCCAAGGAATTTTGTGCTCGTGACGATCTCCACAGAAGAGCCGTCGACGCTGAGCGGAGAGTCTGAGTCTGAGCCTCCTGAAGTCAACAACCATCTCTTTTGTCTTTTCGACGTTCAGAGACAGGTTGTTTTCTTTACACCAGTCTGTTAGCCTCTGCACTTCCTCTCTGGACACCGAGTCATCATTCTTTCTGATGAGACCCACCGTGGTCGTGTCATCAGCGAACTTGATTATATGATTGGAGCTGTGTGTCGCTACATAATCATGAGTCTGCAGCGTGAACAGCAGGGGACTGAGCACGCAGCCCTGGGGGGCCCCAGTGCTCAGTGTGGTGATGCTGGAGGTGTAGTTCCCGAAGCGCGCTGCCTGAGTTCTTTCCGTCAGAAAGTCCAGGATCTAGTTACAGAGGGAGGTGTTCAGGTCCGAACAAGCTTAGCTTCCTGATCAGGTGTTTGGGGATGATTGAATTAAATGCTGAACTGAAATCTATGTGCAGCATTCTGACATAAGTGTCTTTCTTGTCAAGGTGTGTCAGTGCCAGGTGGAGTGTGGTGGAGATGGCGTCGTCCGTTGAACGGTTTGAACGATACGTGAACTCCAATGAAGGGGGCAGGAGGGTCTTGATGTGTCTCATGACGAGCCGCTCGAAGCACTTCATGATAATGGGTGTGAGTGCAACAGGGCGGTAGTCATTGAGACAGGACACTGAACACTTCTTCGGCACGGGGACAATGGTGGTAGACTTAAAGCATGTGGGAACGACGGCACTGCTCAGAGAGATGTTGAATATGTCGGTGAGAACACCTGCCAGCTGTTCTGCGCATTCTCTGAGCACTCTGCCTGGGATGTTGTCTGGTCCAGCAGCTTTGCGTGGGTTGACTCTGCGTAGAGTTTTTCTCACATCAGCCGTGGTGAGACACAGCACCTGGCCGTTTGGAGGAGCGGTGCTCTTCCTCGCCGACATGTCGTTCTGCATATTAAACTACATATTAAACTATATATTAAACTAATGTGTGTCCAATAATTTGCATTACAGGTGTCTTTTTTAAACCTTTTCAAATGGTGAAAAGTAGTCACTGTGCTGTTTGGTATCACCACACTGAATGGACTGAATGGACCAGAGCAGAGCTTTGAGAGAGCTAAACTAGGAATAAAATTATAACAGACACGTTAAAGGTAAAGGCTACAAGACCATCACCAAGCAATTTAATGTTCATTTGATCGCAGTTGCACATATTATTCATAAGCTTTAGGTCCACAGGACTGTAGACGACTGACCTGGACATGGCAATAAGAAGAAAATTCATGACAAATTAAAGAGACGGATAATACAAAACACCCAGAAAACTTCCAAAGAGATTAGATTTGAACTCCAAAGTCAAGGTACATCAGTGTCAGACTGGAGCATCTGGTGCAGTTTGAGACAAAATTAAGATGACTTAATGGAAGATGACCGAGGAGTTTGAAAAGCAAATCATAAAAAACAAGCTGTTTACAACCAGCTATAAGAATAATTTGAAGCAGAGCTGACAACTTTTCAGAAAAATTTGGAAAACACACACACGCACACACACACACGCACACACACACACACACACACACACACACACACACACACACACACACACACACACACACACACACACACACAGTATGGTGGTCTATGGTAGTATAACACTAACCGTGCGTCTTATCCTGCATGGTTCAGGTTGTGCATAAAGTGGAACAACAGATGGCAGCACATGACAGTATTTATTCCATATTTATTTATTGACATTTAAAACATCCACAAAAAAGAAAGAAATAGGTTGTCGAATAAAACAAAACACATACAATATTATGTGAAATGCAACAGTCATGCATGCAATTAAACTTTTAAAGGATACTTGGGCCATACAGAAACATATGGAAAAGTGTAAAATCAGATATTACCAAAGTGCATCATCCACTGGTCCTGAGGGCGAATCCCCAGGACCGTACATGCATGAGTGAAAGAGAGAGAGAGAAAGAAGAAAGAGAGAGAGAGAGAGAGAGAGAGAGAGAGAGAATGAAAGATTCAAAGGGTGTTATCTACTGGTGCAAATGTTTGTTTATATTTACCAAGTAGCGATTAGTGCAATTATTGATTAGAGCAATTAGTGACTTTTACTCACCACTCTGATTTAACTGATGGTACGGGTTAAACTTCAGGAAGAAAAACAGGTACGTACAACAAAAGTTTCATTAAATTCTGTACGGCGGTTGATTTAAAATGTTTGCAGTTCAGCGCATGCACAGTATGCTGTCAAAACTTGCAGCTTGTAATCTGCCACATAACTGCTCATAACTTAATTTTTAATAAACATTTTGATTTAATTTATGTTGCAGGTTTAACCTACGCAAGTACGAAGGACTGGCAAAGCTTTACTTATGAGCTCGTTGTATTGACATCTAATGGACAAATTTTGGGGAACAAATAGATTTTAACATCGGACAAATTTTTATTTCTTTGTATTAATGAGTTAGGCAGGGAGTTCTGCCGAACAGAAGGACAGACAGATGTATGTGTACATAAAAAAGTATTTTTATGTATTTTTCCACTTTGCCTTATGTCTCCACTTCATTGCATCGCTCAACTGTTGGATCTGGCCTTACTCATTATTCTTAGCTATGACGCTGTACCTTACATAACTCCAGTGCCATCCTGTGGGCTACATGTACAGGGTGATTCACTCGAAACAGCTCTGAATAATCTGTAATGACTCTCGCTTAAATTAAGCAATCTGAACGAAACCATATAAAATGTACTCATCAGTGTATGGAGCTTTGAACATGCTGGAATGCCATTGCTCTGAACAATGCCAGAGTGAAGAAATATGTTCTTCCTGATGTACCCTTAAAGAGTGTTATTCAGAGGTTGGTACAGAAACTGGAAATAACTGGATCATTTATCCCTTCTCATGGCGGAGAAAAGAGTCTAAATCTGTCTGGCAGAAAACAGCGAACACTTTGAGCATCACATTTAATGTAAACGATTACAGCGTATTCGCGTATTCTTTGGTTCAGATTGCTTTATCATAGCAAAATTTATTACGGAATATTCAAGGTCTCTTTCAAGTGAATCACCCTGTAGTAGCTCTAATACAATCATTATTCTATGAAACCATTTGCTGCATGGCTACATTTCAACAGGTTTATTCTATCCCCTTTTTTGTTATAGTCAGTATATGAATATAATATGTAGCACTAGTCAGTATATGAAAGCAATGCACATTATCCAAAAGCGACCTCCATGCATTTCAAATACATTTAATATTTTTTGTGCATATTGTTAATTTGTATTGATAAACACTTCCAAACAAGTATTGCTTTTTATAGTTTGTACAGTACAGCTCTACTGTGGGCCTCTGAATTTCCCCAAAGAGAGAATACTTTTAGTAGGGTTGTGTCTGATAAAGAATAGGAAGGGATGGTCTGCCATGAAGTAATACTGTTCTAATACCCTGCATGATCCTAACAGAAAAACTGTGGTTGCTGCTGCTGCCTCTGTGCCTTCCTCATTAACCTCGACAAAAGCTTTGTGGATCACTGACGACACAAAAAGTTCTTCTTGGTGGCTCATGGCTGTCAGATCTGCAGCACCGACCTGGAACAAAGAGCTCATGCCCATCTTACTCAGGACATCCTTTAAAGAGTACTGCTCTTCCAGCTTAAATTTAGGCAGATGGACAACAATAGTAATCCTTCTGTCCATCTTCTCTGGATTTGTCCACTCTGTCAGCTTGTCCACTGTTAGTTCACTCTCCAGCTGTCAAGAAACAAACACACAGGTGCTAGTGAGACAATGATGATATTAGTTTTTTACATTTTAGTTGAATTTTAGATGAATTTTAGTTTTTTACAATTCCTGGGGAAATAGTGAGCTAGGGGTGCACATCACTTGAACATCACTGAACAAACAGAATGCTGAAAATAGTTTGTTTGTAGTCCATAGAGTTATAAAGATATACAGTTGTGTTCAAAATAAATACTAGACCTCTATATCCATATAATAACTTTTAAGTTAAATCACGCAAATACATTGAACACCCTGCACGTTCTATTCTGAATCACAACAAAAAGGAAAATGTGCTAAATGTTGTCAGGGATAACCCCTAGAGGGCGCCAAAGCGCCCTCTAGACAATTTTGTGTAGTTCTTTTGATGTTCGTTTGGTTACTTCATTTCCCAGTTCTCAACTCGGTCAGGTCACGTGGGCGCGCACCTGATCCGAGTTGATCATTAAGTTCATTATAAAAGGTGTGTTTAAGTTCTAGTTTTCGTCTTGCATTTGTTACAATGAGTTTAAAGTGTATGTCTCGTGGTTATTCGTGTTTTTGGTTTCGTTTTATTTAAAGTATGTTTGTTTGTTCATTTCCATGCTTTTATGTTTAAAATCAATAAAACATCATTTTCCCTGAACCACCGGGATCCTCTTGCGTTTATGCCTCGTACCCAGAAACGTGACAGAATGCAAGACCTAACAAGAGGCATAGCAGAGGAGCCCTTCCCCCGGGAGATTCTTTTGGGGGGGGCAACGATGTTTGAAGTTTGGGGAACCGACGCGGAGAGCAGGAGGAGAACCAAACGGCGTAGTGGAAAGCGGAGAAGGAAACCGGACAGAAAGGAGCAGGAGGAGCTGAGACGGCAGCGAGACTGGGATGGCTGCCGGCTGGCGATACGGCGCACGCCGTTCAGAGGTGGAGCAGCTCAGGGTGACATGAGTCCCCGCACCGACCGGAGTGCAGAGACCGGAAGGTCCAGATTCGGCGGTGACCAGGGTGGAGGTACACCTCACAGCATGCGGCTACAAGGAACGGCGTGTGGGCGGTATGCGCAGCCAGGAGCAGCCTCCCAGCTAGACTGGAGCAGCATCGGGTGGAGCGCCGAAAGGAATAAAGGGCGCATTCGGAACCTGCAGGAGCAGGTAGCTGACCTCCAGGAACTGCTGTTGCAGCTGCGCCTCGAGGAAGGTCCAGACCTGCCAGCTCCTTTCTTCGGTGCCAGCAATGACGTCAGCGAGCTGGTTTACATCCCTTGCAGCGACGACGACAGCGAGCTCTGCTACCCGCTGTATGACAGCGACAGCGAAGGCGAGCCCGACGACGAGCACCTCTTTCCACCGCACGACTGCGGCGACGTTAGCGAGCTCTTTATCCTGCCACGTAGTTGCTTTGCCCAGGACAGCGAGCCGCCGCCGCTGCACAGCGCCTTCGAGGACAGCGAGCCGCCGCCGCTGCACAGCGCCTTCGAGGACAGCGAGCCGTCGCTGCTGCACAGCGCCTTCGAGGACAGCGAGCTTCCTCTTCCTCCGCCGCCGCCTTCATGCGCCGCCGAGGACAGCGAGCTCCATCCTCTTCCTCTGCCGTCGCCTTCATGCGCCGCCGAGGACAGCGAGCCGTCGCCGCTGCACAGCGCCTTCGAGGACAGCGAGCCGTCGCCGCTGCACAGCGCCTTCGAGGACAGCGAGCCGTCGCCGCTGCACAGCGCCTTCGAGGACAGCGAGCCGTCGCCGCTGCACAGCGCCTTCGAGGACAGCGAGCCGCCGCCGCTGCACAGCGCCTTCGAGGACAGCGAGCCGCCGCTGCTGCACAGCGCCTTCGAGGATCGCGAGCTTCCTCTTCCTCCGCTGTCGCCTTCATGCGCCGCCGAGGACAGCGAGCTTCCTCTTCCTCCGCCGCCGCCTTCATGCACCGCCGAGGACAGCGAGCTTCCTCTTCCTCCGCCGCCTTCATGCGCCGCTGAGGTCAGCGAGCTGCCTCTTCCTCCTCCGCCGCCGCCGTCACACGCCAATGAGGATAGCGAGCTTCCTCCTCTTCCTCCGCCGCCGCCGTCATGCGCTGCCGAGGTTAGCGAGCTTCCTCTTCCTCCGCCGTCGCCTTCATGCGCCACTGTGGATAGCGAGCTTCCTCCTCTTCCTCCGCCGCCGCCTTCATGCGTCGCTGAGGATCATGAGCTCCATCCTCTTCCCCTGCCGTCGCCTTCATGCGCCGCCGAGGACAGCGAGCTTCCTCTTCCTCCGCCGCCGCCTTCATGCGCCGCCGAGGACAGCGAGCTTCCTCTTCCTCCGCCTCCGCCTTCATGCGCCGCCAAGGATCACGAGCTTCCTTCATGCGCCGCCATAGCGCCACGATTCTCTTCCTCTTCCTCCGCCGCCGCCTTCATGCGCCGCCGAGGATCAGCGAGCTTCCTCTTCCTCCGCCGCCGCCTTCATGCGCCGCCGAGGTAGCGAGCTTCCTCTTCCTCCGCCGTCATGCGCCGCTGAGGATCACGAGCTCCATCCTCTTCCTCCGCCGCCGCCTTCATGCGCCGCTGAGGATCACGAGCTCCATCCTCTTCCTCCGCCGCCGCCTTCATGCGCCGCGAGGACACGAGCTCCATCCTCACGAGCTCACCATCCTCTTCCTCTGCCGCCGCCAGCATGCGCCGCTGAGGTCAGCGAGCTGCCTCTTCCTCCTCCGCCGCCCTGTGTCAATGAGGACGGCGAGCATCCACTGCCCTCGCCGCCCTACGTCAACGAGGATGGCGGGCTTCCTCCGTCTCCCCCGCCCTGCTTCAACGGGGGCATGAAGACACCTGGCCCACAGGACTTAGGTGCCAGCCTCTGGGTGAGAGGAGCGGACATTGGACCCTGGGGGGGATGCCCTGGACCTCCTGTGGCGCCCCGGAGTTGCGCCCTTTGAGGGGGGGTTATGTCAGGGATAACCCCTAGAGGGCGCCAAAGCGCCCTCTAGACAATTTTGTGTAGTTCTTTTGATGTTCGTTTGGTTACTTCATTTCCCAGTTCTCAACTCGGTCAGGTCACGTGGGCGGGCACCTGATCCGAGTTGATCATTAAGTTCATTATAAAAGGTGTGTTTAAGTTCTAGTTTTCGTCTTGCATTTGTTACAATGAGTTTAAAGTGTATGTCTCGTGGTTATTCGTGTTTTTGGTTTCGTTTTATTTAAAGTATGTTTGTTTGTTCATTTCCATGTTTTTATGTTTAAAATCAATAAAACATCGTTTTCCCTGAACCACCGGGATCCTCTTGCGTTTATGCCTCGTACCCAGAAACGTGACAAATGTCTTATTAGTTTATAGGAAGTGAAGAAAAACAAATATTAGTCTGTTAAAAAAAATAGCAATGTCATCTTTACAAAGTAATGAATTTACCGTTTAAACAAAAATGATAAAAGTTTAATCTTTCTTGTGCATCTCTGAACTAATATTTAGTTGTATAACCATGGTTTCATTTGCATTTCTTGGTTTTGCCTCAGAAACAGCATTTTTAGCCCACAAGTTTTCTATTGGATTAAGGTCTGGGGATTGGGCTGGCCACACCATAACGTTAATCTTGTTGGTCTGGAACCAAGATGTTGCTCGCTTACTGGTGTGTTTGGAGTCATTGTCTTGTTGAAACACCCATTTCAAGGGCATTTCCTCTTCGGCATAAGGCAACATGACCTCTTTAAGTATTCTGATGTACTCAAATTGATCCATGATCCCTGAAATGTGATAAATAGGTCCAACACCATATTACGAGAAGCATCCCCATATCATGATGCTGGTGCCTCCATGCTTCACTGTCTTCACAGTGTACTGTGGCTTGAATTCAGTGTTTGGGGGTCGTCTGACAAACTGTCTGTGGCCTCTAGACTCAAAAAGAACAATCAAGCTTTCATCAGTCCACAAAATATTTCTCTTTAGGCCAGGCAATGTGCGAACTGTAACCTCTTCAGCACGTCTTTTTTTCAACACTTGGACTTTGGGATCATTGGTTGAGGCTTTGCCAATTTTATCATTCTTCCTTCCATTCGAATGGTAGTTTTCCATTTTCTTCCACTTCTTTTTGGTTTTGGTTTCCATTTTAAAGCATTTGGTATCATTTTAACAGAGCAGCCTATCATTTTCTGCACTTCTTAAACTTGTATTTTTTCCTATCTCTAATCAACTTTTGAATCAAAGTCCGCTGTTCTTCTGAACAATGTCTGGAATGACCTATTTTACTCTAATTTTCAGAGAGAAATGCACAGGACAACCTTTTCTGCATTTATCATTAAATAAGGCGAACTTGTTTGACACCTGTTTTTCACAGAACAATTTACCTCTCCAATTGAACTCCACACTGCTATTATTTTGAATACGCCTCATTTCAATTAATGATTCAATTACACAGAATCAGGTGCATGCAAGTCATGACTGTTGGGTCTGTTGGTTTTCTATTACTCCACTAAACCTACAAGTAAAATATTTACCAAGAAGAAATATAATTTCTCCCAAAAACAGTTATTGACTGATGTTAGACTGCTATTATTTGAACACAACTGTGTCTGTATGTAATATAAACATATAGGTCTGTGCAAAAGTAAGTATGTATTAGTGAAAGAGATGCTGACGTAGTTTTGCTGTAATCAGTGCGTTTCCACTGTAGAATCCTCATAATGGCCACTGCCGTTATATTTGAATGCATGTATAAAACAAAATGCTCTAAGCTTTAATGTTTGATGGCCAAATGTTTTCTATTCCTAAACTACAACAGTAGGGGCACCCTGAGAGAGGAATAAAACACGAAGATAAAACATGAACTGAAATGGCGAAAAGCTTGAACAGGACAGCTTGCAAGAGATTTAGAAGGACACAAGATCAATTTTTGAAGATGTGTGTGCTGACCTTCTGAAGTGGCAAAAGACTCCTCAGGCAAAAGCACCACCATGCTGAGTTCCTCATCCAAATATGGCAAATCCAGTACCTGCAGCTTGTACTCAGCAATGTGGCTGTAGAGGAATTTCTTCTTCTGATACATCATCTGCACCGGTTTTGTTTCGTTCTAATAATTATACACAATAAACAAATTATGATTATTAAAATTTGTGTAATCTTTTTTTCTTCCAACAATACCTGTTTGCACTGCCCTGTTTCTAGCATCCAAGTTGCACTGCACATACAGAATATTCCATTGTATATATGTTTGGGGCAATTATCTTTTTTGGTTTTATGCTTACATCCTTTTTTATTGCTGCTGGTCTTTCAGAGCTATTAAACAAATTATTTTTTATTACTATAGTGACATTTAATTTACAAACTATATTGAGCAATACAAATACTATACAGTTAAAGAATATGATGAAGACTGAAGTACTATTCTGTGAATGTGTATTGTGTGACTTCCACCAGGTTTATCTTGAAAGGCATCTCTTTAGTGTCTCTAGTTTTAAACACATGCTTCCATTTCCCCATGAAATAAATCGTTCACCAGGGCGAGTCGAGTGATTGCTGTAATCGTCCCTGGCTGCAAAATATCTTTGATTTTACCTGAAACCAAAAGCAAGACATCAATTAAGACCAAAAACTGTAATACAAATGTTTAATTTGATTCTTACCCTCAGTCTTCTCTTCTACCGAGCTTCCGTGACTCTTCTGATGATCCAATAAAGTCTACTGCCTGCATCTCAGCATGGTACAACTTCTGGGTAGAGTCTAAATATTCCTGAACCAAAAGGCACAACACACTCAGGACACTGTCATCCAAGCAAAAGAAGTCTATGTTGAAGAATCTAATACAGTATATAGAACTTTTTGGTTGTATGCATTTTTGCTACAATTATTTTTGTTATTTTATAGTCCTGATCTCTTCAGTATTCTAATGCTTGAATGTGTCCAAACTTTTGACTGGCACGTTGCATGTTTGTATATTCCAGACAAGAAGTCTGACTTGGCAGACAAATTAAATAGAAATACTTAGGTATTGGGGTTACAGTCAAGAACAACTAGGACCTGATTTGTCCTTTATTGTCAGATCAAAGATCCTAATCATATGTTTGTAACAAAACAAAACCAAAGGAAAGTGACAGTTGTGAAAGGCTTACAGATAAGAAATTAAACGACTTCTCTCCATAAAGCCTGTTGGCCAGTCGGAGGATATAGGAGGCTTTGGGGCTGTTAATGGCAGAGTTTAGGGTCTTGAAGTTGGTGTGAACATCAGGGACTGAACTGAAGGACAGAACCTGCAATGAGCAACAAAATCATAAAGGAGAGAGTTCAACTAGGTGTATGCGTCACTATTTCTTGTAAATACAATAAACAAACAATAAACTTTATGTACAGTATGTGGGTTTTGAGTGGCCCAGTGGCTTAGTGGTTAGCACTGTCGCCTTGCACCTCCAGGGTCCAGGTTAGATTCCCGCCAATTTGTGCATGGAATTTGCATGCTTGGTGGGTTAATGACAACAATTAGCCTGAGTTGATGCCCGAAGAGATAGGGAACCACAGAAAAAGACCCTTGCTCCGTTGGACCATGACGGAATAAGTGGGTGCAAAGATTTAAAAACTATACCTTTGCATTGTTGATATTACCTGTCTGGATATTTTTCTCCCAAGAAAAATATTCAGTATCAAGTCTACAATTTCAGCCAAACATTGCAGGTACCTGTCAGGGATAACCCATAGAGGGCGTCTAGCGCCCAGAGACTTTGTGTTTGTAGTTTGTTTAGTTTAACTTAATTTCCCAGTGCGCAACTCGGTCAGGTGACATGGGCGCTCACCTGAACCGAGTTGGTTATTAGTTTCTGTATAAATAGTCTGTTTAAGTTTCAGTTCGTTGTCTTGCATCTATTGATTTAACCCAGTAAATGTCAGTGTGTTTAGTTCGTGTATTCCGTGTCTTTATTCGTGTTTTGGTTTGTTTTACTATAAAGTATATTTGTTTGTTTGATTTCCTGTTTCATTATAATAAACATAATTCTCAAAAAACCATCGGGACCTCTGCGCTTATGCCTTGCACCCATAAACGTGACAGAATGCAAGACCGTAAAAGAGGCATAGCAGAGGAGCCTCCCTGGGAGATTCTTTTGGGGGGGGGCTATGATGTTTGACACTTGGGAGGCCGACGTGAAAAGCGGAAGGAGGACCAAGCGGTGTGGTGGCAAGAAGCGAGGAACAGGCAGGGAGAAGCAGGTCAAGGTGGAGCAAGAGGTGCGGAGAGAGCAGCTAAACTGGGGAGGTTGTAGCGATACGGCGCACGCCATTTCGTAATGGCACAGCTTGGGGTGAAGTGAGTCCCCGCACCGTCCGGAAGGCAGAGACCGGGAGGTCTAGTTTCGGAGGTGACCAGGGTGAAGGAGAACCCCACAGCAGGCATCAGCCAAGAGCAGAGTGTGTGCGACCAAAGCAGCAAGGAGCAGCTTCCCAGCCCGATTGGAGCAGTGTTGGGCGGTGCGCCAAGAGCAGTGAAAGGTGCATTTGTAATCTGCAGGAGCAGGTAGCTAAGCTCCAAGGGCTGCTAACGCAGATAGGCCTTGACGAAGGCCCAGACCTGCCAGCTCCTTTACCTTGTTACAGCGACGACGACGATGACGTGAGCTCTACTACATGCCGTTCAGCGACGACAACGGCGAGCTCTTCTATATGCTGTATAGCTCGACGACAAAGCCGAGCTCTGTAGCAATGACGAACATGGCGAGCTCCTCTTTCCTCTGCGCAGCTGCTTCATCGAGGACAGCGAGTCGCCACCGTTGTCACGCAGCGAGGAGGACAGCGAGCTGCCGCTGCTGCACAACGCCGAGGAGGACAGTAAGTTTCCTCCACCGCCGCCGTTGTCATGCAGCGAGGAGGACAGCGAGCTCCCGCCGCTGCACAACGCCACCGTGAACGGCGAGTTTCCTCCGCTGCCGCCGTTGTCCAGCAGCGAGGAGGACAGCGAGTTTCCTCCGTTGCCGCCGTTGTCAGGCAGTGAGGAGAACAGAGAATTTCCTCTGCCTCCGCCGCCGATCTGTGTCGTCGAGGACAGCAAGCTCCCTCTGCCCCCGCCACCAAGCGACTTCGTCGAGGACAGCGAGCTTCCTCTGCCCCCGCCGCCGAGCGGCTTCGTCGAGGATGGCGAGCTTCCTCTTCCTCCGCCGCCCGGCAACGAAGTGGACGACGAGCTTCTTCTTCCTCCGCTTCCTCTGCCCACACTGCATTCGCCGCTCTGCAACAAAGAGGACGGCGAGCAGCCTCTGCCTTCGCTACCCTGCATCAGCGAGGACAGCGCGCGCCTTCTGTCTCCGCCGCCCTATGTCAACAAGGATGGGACGCTTCCTCCGTCTCCGCCGCCCTGCTTCAACGGGGGCATCAGGTCATCTGGCCCACAAGACATACGAGCCAGCCTCTGGGTGAGAGTGGCAAACATTGGACCCTGGGGAGGATGCCCTGGACCTCCTGTGGCGCTCCGGAGTTGCACCCTTTAAGGGGGGGTCAGGAATAACCCCTAGAGGGCGCCTAGCGCCCAGAGACTTTGTGTTTGTAGTTTGTTTAGTTTAACTTCATTTCCCAGTGTGCAACTCGGTCAGGTGACATGGGCACGGTAAATGCCCAGCCAAAATAGATATTGCAGGGCTTGTGGAAAGCTGAGCCATTTTGTAAACCAGTGTGGTTCAAATGTAGAGACACTAAGACAATAAAAGACACAGGATAAAACATGCAGAAACACAAAAAAATAATAATTATATAAAAACTACACCAAGCAGTGACTGAAATTCCTTCATCAGTGAAGATGCATATGTTTTTGTAGTCAATGCTAATAAGATGCTAGAGCTGTGACAGACTCACGTTAAACTCAATGGCAATTATGTGCCATTGATTCTGGAGCTTCTGAAAACGAGAAAAGTTTTGAGATCACTGATGATCTCTACCAACACCAAGATGTATCTTTTCAGATTCCATATTCCAGTACCAGACATGGGTCATGTGGAAAAGAGAAAGGAAAGGACACTATGTTTATTCTTTGTGATCAGAGATGACAGATTTAATGTTTTCCACATTTGCAAAAATGTTAAAGAGGAAACTAGAAGCTAATTGAGGAGGTCACCACACCATGGGTTTCAGCCTTTGTCATGTAAGAATTTGTGTTGACATGCGCCAAGCCAACACAACCATAGAGAGAGAACATCACTCCCATCACTCCCACCATGGAAGATGTTGTTGGTGAACTAAAAGGCGCCACAGTGTCAAACTAAATCTTATGGCTGAATGTAGAACTTCACCCAGACAACTGAGCTACATCACCACTTGGATTAAGGAGCTATAAACGACTAGGTTTTGGAATGTCTTCAGCTGCAAAAGTGTTTTAAAATGCAATATGCCAAACACTCCAAGTCCTCTCTGGCATAAAGGAATCTCATGGATGACATACTGTAATAGTCAATGATACCTCCCAGACTGTAATCTCTGAGCACATAATCACTGAGCACTGTTCAAGAGGCTTAAAGACAACAGTCTCAAGTTCAATTGCAAAAAATATGAGTTTAGACTGTCCAGGCTCAAATTTTTTGGCTTCTTTTTTTCAGCAAAGGGTGTTTCAGCTAATCACACAAGACAAACGTTTGCTGCAGAACCCCAAACTCCTAGTAATATCAAAAAAGTTTATGGCCCATGAACTAGGACACTAGGGCACTGCTAAAACTAACCAAAAACTAACTAAGATTAAGAACAAAGGTGTCATTTCCAAATAAGCCTTTGAGATTGTGGCAGGTTGAGGCTCCACCTACTTGGACCTCATTGGTTACTTGGCTTGTTGGCTGTCCTATGATGGGGCAGTGGGAGGATATATATAGGTTTGGTGACGGGGTAGCCTTTTGTTATAGGTCCCGCCTCTTGCCTTGGTGTCGTCACTGCATCATTCAGAACGACACACTTAATGAAGCGCTGTCGCTGGCATTGGCCTGAGTTATCCCTCTACAGAGGTTGGCGTGGTACAGAATCGGACATGTGAGCCTCTTTGCAATGCACATTGTTCCCTGATCGTGTAATTGGGTTCCATGAGGTTCTACTTGCATGTTGGGGCTGTGTACTAACTGCTGCTTTGCCTGGGTGCTAGCAACTCCTTTGCCTGGGTGCTAGCAACTCCTTTGCCTGGGTCCTATCTGCTGCTTTACTGGGGAGCTAACTGCGGCGATTAGCTGGGAGCTAACTGTTTGCCTGGGAGCTAACTGCTGCCATTAGCTAGGATTTAACTTATTGACGGGGAGCTAACTGCTGCTATTAGCCAGGAGCTAATTGCTTGGCTCCCAGTACCTCCTCTGGAACATCTTTTAGCTGTGTATGTTGTTGGACTTTTTTGTTATTTTGGTGTGTATGTGCGTACATGTTTAGTTATTTGAATTTCTTTTCTTTGGTTTTATTGTTTGTCTATTGGTTTATCATAATTTTGGGTTTGTGAATTGTTTGTTCTTTTCTTCTGATGCGTGTTAAGTGTATTTGTGTCTTTTATTAAGAGCTTTCTCCTTGAGTGTGAATAAGTGCTGTATTCCTGTTGTATGTAACATACTTTTGTGGTTACAGGAGCTGAGTGCCTAAGGCAGGGTGTAGTCCTGGTGGCGGTCTCCTTTTCACGTGTGTGAGTGTGAGTGTTTCTACACAGGTGTATGAAATTTTGAGGTGCCGTGGAAGCCTAGTTGTGCCACTTGTTGCCTGCTGTCACGCCTCAGCTGGTGTACCCTGAGCTCATTTATTTTAGAATATCTCCGTCATTCTTGTAGGAAGGTTGTATGGTGTTTGTATGTCAAATGTTAAAGTGGAATTGCTCTTTTCCTTATCTTTTATGTTTTGTAATAAAATTTGATTATTTTTATACCTCCGTCTCCTGTCGTCTCACTGAGAACGAACCTGTGCTGTTTCTGAGAACAAATTTTTAATAAATATTCCCTGGTGAAATTCCAGGGTGGCGTAATCGTTAGGTTGCACTTTCTTAAAACCCTCGGTGTCCCGCCACAAAGTCATCAGATTTGCCAGAAATTCTCTGGCAAAGTGTCAGTGCAAAATTTTATGCACTTCTTCCCACTGAAGAGTATTTGTTAGGCATCGTAGATGAATACACATGATACCCATTTGCAGTTCACTTCAGCCAATGCAGTCATTCCAGTTATGGACAAAGTCTTCCTAATGTTTGTTACCCCTAGGATTATGAAGACTTACAACGATCGCACCTCTCCAGCCAATGCCCCAGCTGAAAAATTTATTCGCACCTTAGGAAAAGCTCTTCATGTGGCAGAAGTACAAGGAGTTCCATGAAAGCAACATCTAAAGACTTTTCAGGTCTACACCATAGAATGTAAGCGTAGAAATAGCCTGACGAGGTGCAACGTTTTGTGTTCATTAATTCCTTTTCTGAGACACACTGCAAAAGGTAGTTTTGATTATGTAAATCAGATGTGTTGTGACTGAACACAAGATCACAAAGCTAAAGCCCTGATGAAACATCATGCAAACTCTCGATGTCATACTGTGCAGGCTCTGCGGTACAGTAACAGGAGCCAGAGACGGACATTCTATTGTTAGGAACTCTTCATTCTTGTTTTATGTATTTAGAATAAACTATCCTACCTTAGCCATTTCCTCAGCAGTCCCTCCTCTGGTTCCTAAGTAAACCATACTGAGTGCAGCACTGATGCTCAGCGGGGAAATGAACAGGTTTCCATTCGGGTTCTCTGCGCTTATGGTCCAAGGCGAAGGCGCTATTAGCGAGGCTCAAACTTTCCATCTTTGATTAATCTAATTCATAACACAAAGATATTTGAACTATGAACTTTGGCACAGAATACCAAAAACCTTATGCATTGTGGTTTAAAATCAAGAAACATTTTAAGAACAGAAAAGAAAAAAAAAAAAAAAAAATTCAAACAGGCCATCAGAATTTCAGTTCGTAATGCTCACATACAGCGGAATTCGTGCCTCAAAACATGTTTCTGTATTAATTGAAATTTATAGAAAGCAAACATTCAGCCTTTGCTTTCGTAGATGCAAACAAATCAAAACAAAGACACTGCAGTGCACCTGATACCAATATTTACTATTATATACAGTATTTTCAGTGTGTAAGTGAATGCAAAAAATGTCCAAAGTCCAGTAAATTGTATGTATATCTGTGGGGGAGCAAGAGAAATTAGTCGGCCACACAGGTTTCAATGAATCAGTCTGGAAGCACAATGATTCAAAATGGCTGTCTTGTAAGGCTGTCCTGATTGAATAATGCTCATTTCGGAAAATCAGAAGAAAACTCAAATACCTCTCACTTGTTAACACAATTAAAGTGCGTTGGCTAAGTTTCATCACTCTAAATACGTTCATTATAGCAGTAGAAACAGAGGCTAAGTCCTCTTTCCTAAACACAGAAGACCAGCATCAACGTTTTTGGCGATAATTGCTGCATTGACTTTTCTTCGGGATCAGACCAGACGGGCAGGCCTTTTGTCCCCATTGTGTCCCCAAGTGACCCTTAGGTACCAAGGATCCTGTTACCAGTTTACTGGGGTATAATTGATAAGCAATGGAAATGTGTTATTGTTTTGGTGTTAACAAAACTTTAGGTACTCAAATTTTAAATTAAAGATGCCTTGAAAGATTACACAATAACTAGATTTATTTATTTATTTACAAGAAGGAAATAGGTACACTTTTGCACAGTCAGTTGAGGTAATTAGCAGACTGCTCCAACCATGCTGGAAAACTTGTCAAAGTTCTTCCATGAATTAAGGCTGGCTCACTGTCTGTCTTTTCAGGTAATTGCAAACTAATTCAGTGTAGCAAAGATGAGAGAGAAAGACAGAGCGAGACTGAGAGAACGTGACTGCACAAAAACAACAGTATGTGGCAACGACAGTTCTAGCCATCAGGACGTGTTTCTGCTGCCATAATGTACATGTTTTGTATGAGAATCATGAAAATCACTTGTGGGCTGTAAACATGTCAGTAGTACCATTTTAAAATCTGTGGGCACATCTGTACATGGAAAGCAGAGGGAAAACATTATCTAATAGCATGAATTTTAGCCATCAGGGTGTGTTTTTTTCTGCTATAATGAACATATTTTGAATACTTTTGTTGTGTATACATGTGAGCAGTTTGACAGATGTGGGAACACCTGTACTTACTGTAGAACATGAACATATAAACATACTTAGTGTTAGTATGGTGAACCTCAGAGAGCTACAGTAACAGTCTGACACATGAGAGAATTTATTCACTTAGAAAGCAGAGTGGAAACAGTACCTGACAGTGACAACTCTATGCATCAGGATGTGTTTCCCTTGCTATAATGAACATACGTGAAAGACTCTAATTCACCTGTGGTGTAGAAATAAATCACTAGCAACAGTCAGATGTTTGAGGACCTCTTTAGTGATAGTGACAATGCACAGATTTTCCCTGTGGTCAGAAAACAAGTCAGCAGTAACACTGGCGAGATTTTGTCTGCTAGTTCTTCGCAAACATGTCTTGAAGTAAAGTGAAGCAAAACTGTGTGTGCCATAATACCCATCAGATACAATCTCAATAATAATAATAATAATAATAATAATAATAATAATAAGAGATCATTTCCATTTAATGTGCGTGATATAAACTCACTAGATTACAAAATTAAATTTTTTCTGAATAAACGTGAACTGTGAAAAGAACTGTGAATATCTAACTGTGGGTTAGACATTATTCTGCATTACTATGTTTTAATAAATATGTATATATAGGTGTGAGGATTGTGCAGTATAGAATTACATTCTTTAATTTCAGCACAACCTAAAACATGATGAACTGAATTTTACTGTACAAACAGCAAAAAGTAAAAACTGTGCAAACAGCAAAACGTAAAAAAAAGGCATATAGGCAAAGACATAGCACAGTTTCGTAAGATCAGGTTTTTATACTACTACTACTACTACTACTACTACTACTACTAATAATAATAATAAAAAACAACATGCGCATTTAGTGTGTTCTAAATTTTTGTCACATCACTCGCACGCTCATTTCATTTGTAGCAGAAAAAAATTTACTTGTTTTAAAAGTAATGGTAACTTTAGGTAATTTACTGCTCTCAGTACACAGCTTTAGTAAGCAGGCACAGGAGCGGCAGCACGAAAGGGAACTAAATGTCAGCTACTAGTTAATAATAGATCACGGTACGGGTGGCATGTGGTTCTAACTGCCGCACAGCTTTTTATAAAGGGTAGGCAAATATACGGGTTTATATGGGTTAGGCGGCCCGCCTAAGTACAGGTGTAGGAAACACTGCAGCTTTTTTTTTCTTTTCAACACTGCACCTACAAATCTCAAGAGATCTGGATTTCGTTATACTCACAGGGAAGCTCTCTGTAAACTGTGAAAATACAACAGTGACACCACAGATTGTTTTAACAGTGCGGTACACACCCCAGTGTACTAGTGTTTCAGGAAGCGAGACAGGAGAACCCAGATGATTTAACCCTGTCATTGATGTGTTGCTGTTATATACTTTTCTTAAACATTTGGCCCACCCCCAAAAATGAAGTCATATGTATATTTCCCATATTGCATTATATCAAATAGAAAGAGGATGAATTTTTAAAACCACTTCCAGTTTTTGGCAAAAAGGGTTAATTAGGAAGGAGCAACAACTGTGGGGTAATTCAATCTAGAAGAAAAATGAACTGCTAAAACGTACAGTAGCATGTTATAGTCATAGGACAGTGTATTCTGTTTTTTTTCCCTTTGTATTACTTAAACAAACAATAGTTTTATATATTTTATAAAACTTTTATATATAAAGCTTTTATAAATATATTTTTATGTTGTTTGGTGACATGGTATGTACCACACTCAACATGGACCAGAGCAAGCGAAGGAAAGAGTTGTCTCAGGAGATTTGAAAGAAAAGTATAGACAAGCATGTTAAAGGTAAAGGCTATAAGACCATTTCCAAGCAGCTAGATGTTCCTGTGACTACAGTTGCACATATTATTCAGAAATTTAAGATCCATAGGACTGTAGCCAAACTCCCTGGACGTGGCCGCACAAGGAAAATTGATGACAAATCAAAGAGACGGATAATCCCAATGGTAACAAAAGAGCCCAGAAAGACTTCTAAAGAGATCCAAGGTGAACTTCATGCTCAAGGAGCATCAGTGTCAGATCGCACCATCCGTCGTTGTTTGAGCCAAAGTGGACTACATGGGAGACGACCAAGGAGGACACCATTGTTGAAAACAAATCATTAAAAAATCCAGACTGGAATATGCCAAACTACATGTTGACAAGCCACAAAGCTTCTGGGAGAATGTCCTATGGACAGATGAGACAAAAATGGAACTTTTTGTCAAGGCACATTAGCTCTATGTTCACAGACGGAAAAATGAAGCATATCAAGAAAAGAACACTGTCCCTACTGTGAAACATGGAGGAGGCTCTGTTATGTTCTGGTTATGAATCTGTGCAGGGTACAATGAAATCTCAAGACTATCAAGGGATTCTAGAGAGAAATGTGCTGGCCAGTGTCAGAAAGCTGGGTCTCAGTCGCAGGTCATGGATCTTGCAACAGGACAATGACCCAAAACACACAGCTAAAAACACCCAAGAATGGCTAAGAGGAAAACATTGAACTATTCTAAAGTGGACTTCTATGAGCCCTGACCTCAATCCTGTTGAGCATCTTTGGAAGGAGCTGAAACATGCTGTCTGGAAAAGACACTCTTCAAACCGGAAACAACTGGAGCAGCTTGCTCATGAGGAGTGGGCCAAAATACCTGCAGAGAGGTGCAGAAGTCTCATTGACAGTTACAGGAATCGTTTGATTGCAGTGATTGCCTCAAAAGGTTGTGCAACAAACTATTAAGTTAGGGGTACCATCATTTTTGTCCAGGCCTGTTCCATGAGTTTATTTAAAAAAAAAATTATTCCGTTGAAGCATGGTTGAAAAGCAATGTCTGAATTTCATTGGTTAACATTCATAGAATTCTTATTTATTATTACTTTTGTCAGATTAAAGTTATTTCTGTGACCATTGTGATTTTTTTCTTTCATTGACCGAAGGGTACCAACAATTTTGTCCACGTGTGTAGTCTCAGTGTTAAATCTGGGCTAAAAACCTAGCATTTTTGTAAATAGATTGGCCTTAGATCAGGGGGATTCATGGACATGGAGTATTTGTCATGTTTCTGGATGCGAGGCATAAATGCAGAGGTCCAAGGTGTTGCAAGGCGGCGCATGACGGCGGCGGCGGAGGAAGAGGAGGCTGGCGTATAATCCTCACACCTTCAGTAACCGGTTGCTCTCTCATAAACGGACAAGACATGACTGCGACAGATTTGAGAAAATTACCTCCACTTATATAGACGCAATCGGGGGATATTACATTCGGGGGATTGTAACATATGATTAGACACACACACGGAGATTAACACACGAATGATGAC
This sequence comes from Clarias magur, assembly GCA_013621035.1. Taxonomy (NCBI): domain Eukaryota; kingdom Metazoa; phylum Chordata; class Actinopteri; order Siluriformes; family Clariidae; genus Clarias; species Clarias magur. The sequence continues at coordinate 3,264,790 of QNUK01000013.1, read as the reverse complement.
CACAGACACACACATGTATACATACTGTATTTATGTTTAAATCCATCCATCCATATATTCATGCAAGATACTTTTCTTTTCCCCGCGGAGGCAATCAGTCCGTGTCAGTCATGCTCTTTAACCAATCAGATGTGATCTCGCCATTTCAGCCAATCATAACCCTCCAGGAGCGCAGCCTAAATCCTGTTTACATGAAATAAACCTGCTCCCGAGCAGGTTTAAGCTTATGGACATGTTGCTATGACAGCAAGCGCGAGATTCGCTTCGAAGAACGAAACAATCCAAGATCAGGACAAATCCACAACAATCAAATCCAGCTAACTGAGTTAGCGACGTACGAAGAACGGACCCCTGGTGTTAATAAGCCTGTGTATGATGTGTGCTTCTGATTAACTCTGTGCTTGTCTCTTCAGCAGAGGGTTTTCTCCGGGAGATCAGGCATGTTGTTTTAAAACACAGAGGGTCAAAGATTAAACTAAAGAAAGTGGACAAATACAGTTTTAAGGTTGGACATTTGGCGGAAATATCATTTGGAGATGAATATAATATTGTACAGGAGTGGGAAGAGTTCTACCTTCCGGATTGCAGTCAGATGGAGGTGATTGGTGTTCTTGAGGGCTTCCCCTGTGAGTCCTCCTATGATGAGCTGGTGCTGATGGTCTGCAGTGACGGGAAGGTGTACGGGTTATGACAGTGACATGCTGCACCTTGTAGCTAATAACCTGAAAGTTCTGTTTAATGAGGGCCTCAAGTTTCCAGGAACTGAACAGTACTACAATGGACAAAGATTTGAGAACATGGTGAGATGACACTGTTTATCAGATACATTCAGAGTAAATTACTACTTTAATTACTTCTCTATCTGCCTTTAAATAACTCCATCATTTACATTAAATTTGTCAATTCAGATATCATCATGCTACAATTTTACACAGTATACGTCATGGCAAGGATATTGCTATATATATTGCAAAGGAAATAACATTCAAAAATAAATAATGCAGTAATAAATATTTAGTGAATTATGTCTAAAAGCTAATAAAAATAAAGAAATAATATTTTATTTAATAATAAATATGCATTTAATATTCTCCTTTTAACATAATGAATTCTAAATAACTAATTATATTATAAAGAAAGTAACTTCTTTTGTTTTTAGTCTTATTAGTCAGCTGCCTCATGCAACAATCTGAATCCATTACATTTTAATGTGTCAATAACATTGCTACATTTTTAAAAAATAATTCTGTTTTAAGTAATTCAATATTTTGACAGCCAAATACAATTTCTGTAAATTAAATTGAGTAAAACGATTTTACAATGGGACAAGGTGAAGGAATCTGAAGAAGTGATGAAGATGATGACAGAACACAGAAAAATGGTGCAGAAAATGAAGGATTCCTATCTCACCAACCTGGATACCATCATGGGGAGAAAGTCAGGTGAGAAATACAGAAACTGACTAAACCTTAGTGCTGTTTTATTACCAAGCTGTCTGTCTCTATATGAGGTCTAAATAATGAAAGGCACACACATGTTTCACACTAGACCATCACAGGCAGAAAAAACTAGACAATTTTTTAAGTGATTAAAACTTTACAGATGCATATGTACAATGTTTCATCCTTTTTTATATTTAAGATAGGTAACACTTAAAGTAGCTATAAATTATGGATCTTAAATACAAGAGAAAGAATAAATCAGAAGATGTGTCTGTATAAAATGAGAATGTTTACTTGAAGCAGTTAAACTTTGACAAACAAACACTTAATATGTATCGTATAAAGCTACTAATATTGTTTGTGTTTGTCTACAGCAAAGGCCTGCTGATGTGAATCAAAAACCGGTTTCTGTTCATCAGTAAAATCTACACCTTGTTTTCCAACTGTGTTCTGTTCTCTTCTTCCACTTTGTCTAAAAAAATATCAACACGGCACATGGGCTTTAGTGTGCTGTGCCTATTGTAGGAATGTGTGTTCAAATGTTCTAATGAGTTAGTAAGACCTGAGATTCTGTGGAAAATTAGTCTTTTGTACGTGACAGAAGTTGATGACAGAGTTGTTTGTTTTTCCAGAAATAACAGTGATTTCTGGGTGATGGAAAATTTCACATTTCTCTCTCAGCTGTTTTTATTTTGCATCAGTAAACGCTGAGTAAAGACCAGATAAATAAAGAATGGTACTGAGTACCTTGTGTTTGAGAGAAGTGACACCTACAGTAGACCCTATACACAAGACATTGTAATACTGTTATGAAGATAGCATGAGAAAATGCATAGAGAAATGAAAGCAGACATGTCGCTCAGACACACACTATAATAACCTAAAGCAATTGTGTTTTCTACTTTTTGCTAACATTGTTTACTGTTGTTTAACCCATTTATAACTGGCCACATAAACAGTGAACATCTGTCTCAGTTTTTTGATGACTATATCCGATGACTAGTGTAAAGTTGTATGTATACTTGCAGTAAGATGACTGTAAACCCTCCCTCCTACAGAACGGCATCATTTGATGGCAAACGTTATTGGATCAGAGTGCCATCAATTGCTCATTGCTTTAAAAGCGTCAATCGCTGCTTGATCTGTGAAGGGGAATCACAGTTCAGCGATTTTCAAAACGGAGGAGAGAGACAGAAACGCACACCGTGACTCAACCATGACACAACACACTTTATTGTGTGTGTATAGTCACATCTAAATGCTGTAATATCACCCTTAGAGCATGTTTGTATTTAGTCTGATTACTTTCGCATGACTGATCAAGACTGCTGAATAGGGATTCTTTAGCAGCAGTGTACACACAGTAAACAAATCAGTTACTTCATCGGTTGTTTTCGTGATTAAAAGTATAAAAATATTTTACCAAAAATGCTATAATAAAGTACCTTGGTAAAAACTGAAATGTGCGTTTTGAGAACGTTAATTAACACCAAAGCAATTAAATAAATGTAAGTATGTTATATGGATGGGTTTATTTAACTACGTATTTGGTACCAACACACAAAAAAATTTAATGTCAAGTTTAGCACATGGATGGCAAAGAACATTTTCTCTCTCTCTCTCTCTCTCTCTCTCTCTCTCTCACACACACACACACACACACACACACACACACACACACACACACACACACACACACACACACACACACACAATATTTGTGATGGAAAACTGTCTGTTAAATGAATAATATATATCTGAATACTTAGGACCATGTGATATTTCAGTTTTTCTTTTTTAATAAAACTGCAAAAATGTCAACAATTCTGTGTTTTTCTGTCAATATGGGATGCTGTGTGTACATTAATGAGGAAAAAAGTAAACTTAAATGATTCTAGCAAATGGCTGCAATATAAAAAAAGTGAAAAATTGAAGGGGGTCTGAATACTTTCCGTACCCACTGTATGTATACTTTTTTCAAAAACAGCCTGTTTGAGTTTAAATACAGTTTTTATGAAAATTGCTCCTTTTTCTTCTTTTGACATTTTGCAGCAGTTCTTACAACCTGGTTATGAGCTACCATTGCGAAGTGTGAATGGTTGTAATATTTTCCCTGGTCTTAAGATTTTGTTCGGGAGTGTATATATACAAATATATAAAATTCAAAATATATGTATATACATATATTTTTTAAACAGGCAGTAGGCCTCCCTTGGTCAGCAATCGACCATGGATATTGTGCCCTAGGAGTTGAAGAATTATTTTTTTTTTCTTTTATAACATGACTGAGTGGTTTGAGATTATTATAGAGTTTTATTAGCAGATTCGTTAATGCAAAGATTTTAACCTTATTCTAAGGTAAATCAACATTTAAAAAAAATCACAAACACTGATATCTATATGTATATTCATTACAAACACAAACCTTTCAGTAAGGATTTACAGAAGATCTCTTTCAGAATAAATTGAGCTGCTTTACAGAGCAGTCTCTTATCTTCCTCTGAGATGGCCGAGGCAACACTGCTCTCACTTTCTCATTTCAACCTCTGTTACTGATCATGCAAGTTTGTAATCAGTGTTTTGTGGTGATTTCTTTTAATAGAATGGTGAAATGCAGCAATGGTGAGAAACTTTTGTTTCCTTTAGCTTATAAGATTCATTGAGATTAAAAGACTGTGAGCTCATGTTGGTTTTGTGTTTTTCTAAATAAACTGATGATATTAATCCTCAGCTGTAATACTGTCCATACTTCTTCAGTGGGGTGTAAAATAATCAGCGCTGACACTGGAGACTCCTTTTACTCATGTCAATTGAATATTTTACTAAAATGTTATTATATTATCAGAAAACCGCAAGTTAGCAGTAGCATTGTGTCGGATCAAACACTGCTGTTTTGGGACTTTAATGTTTCTGATTGTTTCTGGTTTCAGAGTTTCCATTTCTCAGGTGTTTTGAATTGAGTCTTGGTTGATCAGTGGTATTTTTTTAAGTTCCTCGGGTTCAGAATCTTGCCTTGTGTGGCAGGATAAGTGAAGCTATTCCTACCTGTCCTCCGGTCTGTTTAATGGATTGTCCTATCATAGGTGGGTGCAATACTATTTAAGCTGGTTGGTAAAGTGGCTTGAGGTTATGGGTCACGCCCCCCTCGCTTCCGGCGTTGTGTCATATCCAGAATAGAACCTGTCCGGTGCTGGTAATTGGCTGAGGTTGCCCTTTGTACAGGTAAGGATGTCAGTCGCGGTTTGTAGTTTTTGTTATGCGCTAAAATGCCCCTCTGCCACAGATTGCCCCCCCCCCCATATAATCTCTATCAAATATTGTATCAGAACAGAAATTCATAGGTTTATCATCAAAAATGACATTACTAAAGCAAGCTAGTCACCAATAACACCTCATAGTGCCACATGTTGATCACCTCTATACCATGCTGCATTGATGCAGTAATTCATGCTAAAGGAGCCCTTACCAAATTTTGAGTGGATAATTGAACAGAATATTTCAGAATTTCTGTATTGTAAATCCTCTTTTGTTTGTTCTTAGGAAATATCCTAACATTTTAAGATACTGGATTTTGTATTTTCATGAACTGTAAGCTGTAATCATTAAAAAAGCAAAAAATACTTTTTGACTTAAATTCAGAATGGAATTTAACATTTTTACAAGATTACTTTTAAAATAAACTGTAATATAATATTGTGGCTCAATGTTTAAGATCTTTGTTTTTAATATTTAAAAATTTGCCTGTTCATTTTCAGAGTGGAATCCATACAGTGGCCTGCACAGACAAGAGCTCTTCCACAAACTGAAGAGTTAACCCTTAGCAGTCGGCGTACCCACCGGTAACTTTGAAAAGAACTAAAAATGCTCCATAATTTTTGATTATACACAAGTGTAGTACATTTGAATCTGTAAAGGGTTTACTTTTATGTACACTCACAATATACACAAAACATTGTGCTTTTGTAAAATAAATAAAATAAACAGGGTGAGCTTTCAGCCATCTCAGTCTCCGCGAGAATATGAAAAATATATCTATAAAAAGCATAAAGGGTCTACTTTTAAATGATGCAAGTCAGATTGAAAACAAACATTCTTGTTTTATATAATCTGTGTGAAACCAAGGAGAGGCACAGAATTTCTGTCGCATTTCATTATCTGATAATGACCTGAAGCAGGACAGGTCTTTGTCTTCTCTGGTGTGAATTACAGCATATGGCGTTTCTAAATAAAAAATGTCTTGGAAAATTGTTTTCTGTGAATGAGTGAGCAGGATGATTGTTACATCATTTTGAAGTAAAAACTCCAGGCTACAAGATCCACATCACAGAAGTCTTGTACACAAAAGTTATTAATGTGTTTTATGGTTTTATTTCAGTGACTTATTTTTGTGTTATTTTCAATAATCATGCATAACTTTTATTTGTTGTACATACATGCTGCTCACATATTACTGTAGCCCAGTTTGTGCTGAATACAGTTCAGTGATACTTTAGTCATTTTTATGTTTATAAGTAACTGAAAAATACACAAATGTCAGAACTCCTTCATATTGTTTTGCACTCAGAGAGGCGATACTTTGGACACCAAGCTCATCTAAAAAAGCATAAGACTTGTGTTTTTAAATGTTTGTGATTCATTGGCGATCTTAATGTTGTCAAAATAAACATTTTAATTGTACCATATTTTTCTCATGTGATTTATTAAGTGAATAGAGAAATGTATTACATCAAAGTAACTCAATATGTCAAAAACATTCATAAAATCAACTATATTGTACATTAAATAAAAACTGAATGACTGTTTATAAATTAGACCACATACAGTGCCTTGCAAAAGTATTCATACTCCTTAAAACTTTTCCACTGTATTCCATTTTCTTAAGTATTACCTTTCTCTGCTCCTAAGTGCTGAAATGAGCTTTTTAGATTTTTAGAACAGCGGAAATAAACTAATGCTCTCATTCACAAGAAACTTCATTACATGCCAGCATTTGATTAGACCCCCCCCCCCTTGTATATCATTTTCTCATTCTAGAGTATCTGAATATGAACTGCTAATATGAACTGTAAGCTGTAATAATTGAAATTTAAACCAAAAAAAAAAAAAAACACTTTTTGAATTCAATTATAAACATATATATTCTTTTTACAATAATATGAGCTGTTTGGAATTGTAAGATATGTAAAAGCTAACTACAGAATGTATGTATTATAAATAAAATTATTAATATTATTTGCTACTTTTGTATTTAATTATATTTTAAGATCTCAGTTATAGCATTAATGTATACTCCATACTGTGTAAGGGTACATGTTTAATGTATACTATACTGTATACTGATTGGAGGAACATCTAATTCTATTCATCATTTGCAGCAATGCTTTACATGCACTTGAACAGTTTTGTTGAAGTATAAGCAAACTGGAAATAAATACTCAACTATAAATTACATTAAACACTTTATTGACAAATTAATAAAATGCATGTATAAATATTTAGTGTGTTGGTGGTGCAAGAAGGCAAAGGATCAAATGTCCGTCCTCTTCATGACAATCTACAACAGGGGAGAAATAAAGACATGGTGTTAATATGAGTGTCTGGTAAAAATAGTTCACGACGCTACTATGCATTTTATATAATGCAAGGTTTTAGTAATTCTGTGTACAATTATTGGCTTTTGCCATGAAGTACTGCACACTGTTAACGTGTTAACGTACACATCATGTTCATGAAGAGAGAGACTCGTGTGTCCCTGTCCTCTGATTAAGACGTGCTTAGAGGTGTTCCTGAAAAGAGAGGTGAATTCTTAAGTTATCACTCATCTTCTGCTCAGGATGTTAAGCTGGTGTAGAAATCAGCTGATACACAGGCAGTTGATGATTTACATACAGCTCACTGTGAAAAGGAAAACACACAAGCATACATATTATAAGCAGTATGAACGCACATTTAATGACTTTATAATAGAATAGATAGAACCCGAACACAAGCCCCTTGACTGTTACAAACATTGTGTATACACATAGCTAACAATTCAGAAGATCTATGATAATGCCACTACATTATATACCAGTACACATTATAAGGCAGTACATTATAAATTAATCATCTGTAACATTACCCATAACAGGAGCAGCTAAGAATGAGCTCAAGGCTAATTAGCACTTGGCAACAGTTAATAGTCTGCTTTTAGCTCTTTCAGTAAGCTAGCAGGTAGCATAGTGATATTAGCTTGCTTATAACTCCATATTTGGGCAAGAATTTTACAGAATCAATAGAGCTAAATGTTTACACCAGATAGGTGTCCAAAGATGAAAGAATAGACAAGCTAAAAATACAAAATCTGGGGAAGGGGAAAAAAAACCCAGGACCACGTGACTCGGATTTCAGGCGCTAAAATACGGAAAGGGCAAGCTCCGAGTACAAACTGAATGTCTTTATATTTTAGGCCAAGATGAAAGTAAATCTCAGTTAGTCAGTTGGTTCAGTAATTCTCTCCATGTCTGTTTAACAACGAACGTGTTACTCTAATCCGAGTACAGTATTATCGTTCTCCGTATGCTTCTTCGTCCTTTATTTCTTAGCGGTTGGCAGCCAGCTTTTAGCCTAATTACTGACCCTCGCTGGACTGGATCGGTATTGCACGGACAAGTATCAAGCTCTTATGAGCATTGCTGCCACCTGCTGGACCAAATCGGCATCGCTAAAGAGTCAAGTTTTGCGAGCTCTCGCGAACTTTTCGAACAACAGCAAAAAAATTTCCTAGCCTAAATTTCTTTTCACCCATATCATGTTAGCCTATTCATTTATTTTTTTTGCCTGTCACCCCCCCCTGACATTTTTCCCCTCCAAAGTTTTAAAAGGTTGTGACCTTTTTAAAAATGTTCAGATAAGTTAACAAAAGGAAAATTCAACATTCTCAGCTGACTTTTTTCATCAGTCATCAGACATTCAGGGTCTTTTGAAGTTGTAATGTCTGTTGTTTTTGTTAGTTAGTTTTATAGCTTATGTTAGCTACATCTGACAAATCAAAGTTAGCTTTGTTAACTATCAACTTGTTACAGTTGGTTTTGATATCACTGTAATCATTGAATCCCTACATTATCACAAAGTGGAGTAGTTCTCATAGAAAAGTCATTGTAACAGAATGCAAGAGATCGCACAAGTAACTGTAACACTATGATTTGTTTTGTACATCAGTGTGAAATCATGTATCCTCTAGTTGATTGATGTGTCAAAGTCCATAGCGATTGTGAAAACCAGGAGGACGGGAACTCGCACATCAGATGAATTTAAAGAAGGAAAGATAAAGTAGTGGGATCAGAACTGACACACAGGTGAAGCTCAGAGATTCTTTCTCCTTCACTACACTCTCAAACATTGAAGGTAAGCTTTTAGACAATATCAGGATAATAGAGAACATTCATTTATTCATTTATTTATTTAGATTATTGTTCCCATGTATTTACTCTCAGAGCATTTCTACATTTTTGCCACTGTTCATTTTAAACAAAATTTAAAGAAAATAAATTCTCTTCATGCTGCAGAATGAAAATTTTGTTTGTGACTCTGGTTCTTGCCTTGGTGCTGATGAGTGGTGAGTGTTACACTGGGCTTCAGGTAACAAACAAACAAACAAATGTAAATCTGAAACAGATAGTTTCAGATAGTAAATCAGATAGTGTAAACAATCAGGCTAATTATACAATAAAGAATAGTAAGTATAATAATAATAATAATAATAATAATAATAATAATAATAATAATAATAATAATAATTACAAATTTCTTTGATATATTTTTAGATGTATACAACCTACAAATCAATTAATTTTAGAGTAAGTGTTTATTAAGTTTAGTGTAACTATGGGTTTGGTTTTCGATCTCTTTCAGGTTCTGCTCTGAAATGCATGTGGTGCAGACGAGTGATAGATGATAAGTGTCCACCTGCTATTGAAAACTGCTATTGGCTAAATGCCTGTTTCTTATCTGAAGTGAGAGTGTCACCCAGTATGTCTTTACTCAGGTTTATTCCTCCCTTTACCTTTGAGTCTATTAGTATAGTACAGCAGCACAGTAGGTCACAAAGCATAATGTCTTCTTTTTTCATACTTTAAATACTATTAACATTAAAACAAAACTTAAATGTAACAGTCTCTGTAGTAAGGGACTTACAGTTCACAGCAGACTCAGAATGAGGGCAAATATCAGCCCTTTATATAAGTTTATCACTAACTGAGAAAGAGAATTAGAAACAAAATCATGTAAACTTGTGCACAGACTTACACTGACTGCTAAATATGCATTTTCTCCTTAGCTGTAGCTGGTCATGTGGTGAAGAACTGCATGGATATGTCAACCTGTCTCCATATAAAGTCCAAAATAAATCATTTCAAAGTCAAGTGCTGTCAGACGGACTACTGTAATTTGTATAGCACTAAACAATGAACCTGCTTTACCTAAAAGACAAGTGCCTCATATTATTGTTAGTTATTTTTCTTGCTGTTTTTTTTATTTTTTTTTTATCATGTATTCAGCAGTAGTATATTCAGTTCACTCTGTTTGAAGCTTTTTGCAGTTAATTCCTGTACTGAAGAGGTACATTTGTATTAAAGTAATTTCTGCAGTTATGCCTCTTTTAATGTTATTCATATATTTGTTTATTCAATATTTATTACAAGGCTCTGGACCATGAACACAAAAGTAGATGTACTCTTCATTCATTAATTGTCTACGCTGCTTATCCTGTGTACAGGGTCACGCAGGCCTCTCACAGAGTCTATCCCAGGAGACTTGAGGCATGAGGCTGGGTACGCCTTGGACAGGGTGCCAATTCATCATAGGCCACACACTTACATACACTAACCGTACAGATAATTTGGGAATTCCATTTAATTGATTCCAGTTAAGCTGTCTTTGGACTGCAGACGTTTACCCAATTACACAAAGAAAAAGCAAACTCCCCATACACAAACCAGAGGAGGGACTCAAACCCCCAACATTGAATGCCACTGTGCTGCCTAGATGCACTTAAATATTTAGATAATTTGTGGGTTTGTGGCACTGTATATACATTATTATATACATGATGCAAATGCAGGTTTTCTAATAAATATAATTAAGCTAACAGAAAAAGAAGAGAAACTAGACTATGACCTAAATTAACTAGTATACAGTAAAATACAAATATGCATTTACTATCATCACAACTGTATAAACATAACTGTTGCGAGACCAAGCATACACCCAAAACCCACAACATAAAGACAGGAACCAATCAGGAGTATAACAAATCACAAAAAAAAAAAAACTGACTTTGAACAATATATTTCACAAGAATGGGTTGGCAGAAGATTGTGCTGCTTGGCCTTCAGTCTGATCTTGGCCTTGAGCTGAGCTGTGGAGGATACCTCAACTTTACTAGTTGTTTTTCTTAAATCACTGCCTTACATCAGTCCCAATATAGCAAGCGTCTGTGTAGGTCTAAAATCAGGCCTATAAGCTCTTTTGTTTTTTGTTTTCACCATAAAGCTTAGATGACATAAAATACATGATACTGAGCCTGATTTCATCCCACAAATGTATGACTACAGGATTTGAACAGATGATAAGATTTTGAAAAAAAAATCAATAAAATATATGGGAAACTAAATTAGTAAATGTATGAAATTATAGAATTTTCCATATCAGTAGACATGGCTTGTCAGGAAAATGGCCAAAAATGTTTACAAAATAAATATCCAATGTTCTTTTTTTTCATCAGCCCCTGGATATACAGGGTGTTTCGAAGTTGTAACCACTGTTCCCTTTGTTGGTTTTATATCTTATGTTAGCTGTATTTAAAGCATCAAAGTTATAAAACTTACACTTGATACAGTTGCTTTTGATTTCACTCTAGTCACATGCTCATTATGCAATAAACCACATGAGTAACTGTAACAGTATGATTTGTTTTGTGCATTAGTGTGAAATCATGTATCCTCCAGGTGATTGATGTGTGAAAGTCCATAGCGACTGTAAAAACCAGGAGGGCGGGAATTCACATCGGATGAATTTAAAGGGGGGAAAGATAAAGTAGAGTAATCAGAACTGATACAGTAGGTGAAGCTCAAAGACTCCTTTCAGAGACTCTTTTCTCTTCACTACACTTACAAACATGAAGGTAAGCAAGCTCTAAGACAATATTATAATGAGCGCATTCATTCAGTTACTGTAGGTTGTTCCTATATATTTACTCTCAGGGCATTTCTACATTTATTCAGCTGTCAATTTTAAATATAGTCAAAAGAAGAAATCCTCTTTTTTGTTCATGATTCCAGATTTTGTTCATGACGACTCTGGTTCTTGCCTTGATGCTGATGAGTGGTGAGTGTACACTGGGCTTCAGATATCACACGAGCACACAAAGAAAAAAAAAGTAAATCTGCTACACATGCTTTGTCTACAACTAAATGTTTGATATTTATTACATCCACATAACTGAGTAAAAAACTCTTTCATATTTCCAAAACACAAGACAAAACAAAGCATACAAAACAAATGAATAATGTTACAGAAACTAATTTGCATGTAAACAAAGCAACATTACAGAACAAACTAGTTTTCAGATAAAAACAAACAAAACATAATGAAGGGTGGGTTTTGCATCAAAATAAAAAGGAAGTTTGACAAAGGTAACAGAATTCCTGTGGCACATTTCCTGAGTACTCTTATTACTGTTTTGTCCCTTTATACAAGTTCTTTTTTTATATACATGTTTTATTTAGTTAGTTCTATGGCATTTTCAATTGTGGCATTTTTCTTCCCCAAGAGCCAAATCTTTTGCACAGTAACTTACATGCTAGTGTGGCGGAGTGGTGGGGTTTGTTTTTCTCAGTGTTGTGATATAATAGAATTTCCCTTAATCATCCTTAAAAGACTGATAACATATACCGACTATGCCACCCAGGATTGAATTAGCACCATCCCTGGCTGTTATCGCAACACCTGTTTATACTCCCTGAACTACAACCCATGATCAGTATCAGGTGCATAACTGGAAATCTGGATGGAAGTGCACAACTCCTTCTCACCACACTAGGTTATGTAATGCTGATGTGTGTTCATGTTACATGTGCTATATAAAACAAAGTTCATTGAATTAATTCCATACAGTATCAAAAGCATTTTTTTTTTCAGAAGTGCTGTAATGTTCGAAAAAATGTAACTGTGGCTATTGGTCTTCTGTCTGTTTCAGGTTCCGCTCTGAAATGCATGATGTGTTTCCCAAATAAAGATGATATTTGTGCACCTGTTATTGAAAACTGCAATGAGAAAAAAAATACCTGTCTTTCTTCTGAAGTGAGAAAGTCACCCTGTATGTCTTTACTCAGCTTTATTTATCACTTCATCACTTTGCATCTATTAGTATAACCCAGTAGCACAGTAGGTTTTATACAGTATTAAAGCAAAAACTTAAATGTAACACTCTCTGTAGTAAGGCACTTATAGTTCACAGCAGTCTCAGAATGGGGGCGAATATGTGCTCCTTATATAAGATTGTCACTGACTGAGAAAGAGAATTAGAAACAATATCATGTAAACTTGTAGGACAGCAGGGTTCAGATGTGTCACCTTAATCAGAAACATTCTAACTCATCCTCAAACACCTCTCGGTGCACCCTCCCACAAAATCACACACTCCTGCGCCAACTGAAAGCATTTTAATTATACCAGGTTGTACGTTGACTTACACTGACTGCTAAATATGCATTTTCTCCTTAGTTCTAGGTAGCCATGTGACGAAGCACTGCAGCTCGATGGCAGAATGTCTCGGTTGGAAGGGGAAAAAACCTCATTACAAAGTGCAATGCTGTCAGACTGACTTGTGCAATTTATATAGCATTAAATAATGAGCCTGCTTGATCTGTTTCATCAGCACTTGTATATTCAGTTCACTCTGTCTGATTTTTTTGCATTTAATAACTGTACTGAAGAAGTACATTTTTAAAAAATAAAGAATTTTCAACAAGTGCAGGCTGTCTAATAAATATGGTCTATCAAGCAGAATAAGAACAGATGCTAGATTATAACCTAAAGTCAATAGCATAAAATACACTAAAAAAAAAATACTGTACATGCAAAACCTAGAAAATAAATACAGGAACCAATCAGAAGCATAACAAAAAACAGTGATGTGATGAAAGACATGTGTTGATGCACATGACTTGCAGTCTAGTACCTCTATGGCACTCCCTTTATAATATGGGCAAAATGAAGTAAAAATGGATTCTGGACAATTACAAAAAAAAACTGGCTGATACAATGTTCTTCATGAGAATGGGTTGACAGGAGATGGGTTGAGGGGTCCTCATGGGAGCAGTGCAGAGAGACTCTCCTTCCAGGCCTTCATCTCTGCCTTCAAAATACAAAATACTAAGTGACCTTATCCTACACTGTAAAGCCTAATGCTCAAAGTAATTAAACATATTGAGTACTGTTAACCTAAATAATTACAATTAGTTCAAATTAACAGATCCTGATGAGTATTTAGAACTTTTTGGTATTTGAGTTTGTAGAAATTACACTTTTCAGGTTAGCTAAACAAATTAGATATTTTAAGCTACAGTAACCGTCTCCTTAAAGTTCCACCAACTTAAAATCGTTCAGCCTAGCGATTTTGTGTCTGACATCATCAATGCACATGTAAACTGCCCACATCGAAATGTTTTAATCAAGATGGTGGATTGGTCTGTCTTCACATAATCTTTACAAATCTGGGAATAATAATGGGACAGGCGAAACAGGTTGTGTTCAGAACAGCATCTGGCATAAAAACTTGTGACAAAGTGGTGAAAACTTGTGTTGGTGGTGAGAGACCACCAACAATTTATGAATCTTGAGGTTTCAGGTTTGGCTCTGAAATGCATCAAGTGTTTCGCAATTAAAGATCAACTTTGTCTCCCTGATGTTGAAAAGTGCTATGATAAAAATGCCTGTTACTCTTCTCAAGTGAAAAAGTCTCCATGTAAGTCTCTACTCAGATTTATTAATCGCCTCAACTCTGAGTTTATTAGTATTAGTACATTACCAAAGCCTATACTATATATACTAAACCATATTAATATATTAATTATAATGTATTAATATTACATTTTACATATTAATTATACTACGTTGTGCATAAACACTGACTGCTAAAAATAAATTTTCTCCTTAGTTCTAACTAGCTCTGTGTCGAAGTTCTGCCTGTCTATGACAGAATGGCTCCGTCAGAAGCAAAATCCTTTCTACAACGTCCACTGCTGTCAGACTGACTGCTGCAATTTAAATCCCCCTAAGCCACGAGGCACCTAAACCTACAAGATACTTGTTAAACGTTATATTCCTTGATGTGTTTTTTGTTTGTTTTGTTTTTTTAAGTCATGTACTGTATTCGGTAACAGCATTACAATATTCAGTTCACTCTGTTTGAACCTTTTTGTAGTTGATTCCTTTACTGAAAAAGTTAATTTTTTTAAATAAAGTCTTTTCAGCAGCTATGCCACTTTTAGCTTTATTTATTTAGTTTTTGTTTGTTTATTCATTCATTAAGTATATATTACAAGGCTGTGGAACATGAACATGAAAGGAGATGTACTGTAATATTTGGATAAGTTAAATTGTGCAGGAATAAAATGAGTCAATAATTCAAATGCAGGCTGTTTAATAAATATTATCAAGCAAACAGGACAAGAACAGAAACTACACTATAACCTGAAGTCACTAGAATAGTAAAACATGCATGCATTCACTCTCATGACAACACATTGTAATTGTTTCTAAACCAATCATACACTCAAAACCCAGAACATAAATTCTGCAACCGTTCAGAAGCATAACAAAAAAAAAAGGTGATGTAATAAAGATCATGTGACAATGCGCATGACTTTCAGTGGCCAATGAAAACTGAAGTCTAGCACCTTAATGACACTTCCCTGACACAGCCTCCCTTTATAGCACAGATCTAAATGTGCAACATAAAGTTAAGATGGAAGTCACATAAAACTGGGTGATGTAATTTTCCTCACAAGCTGGGCTGTGGTGGATACCTTGACTTTAGTTTTAGAAGTTTAGAAGTTTATTCTTTTCATAGCCAGTGAATATAAATCGTCATACATGGGACGACATGATCATAACACACATACAGGGTCTTAAATCAGTACCCAATTTTATTTTCCAGCAGAACTTGGCACATGCCAAAATTAAAAGAAATAAACACTTGTGGGTAAATAACAAACACCTGTGGAATTAACTAACAACAACAATTTTATTATTTAAAGACATAAAGGTCAGCTGTTCTGGAGCACTTCTTGCATGTACAGTATTGTCAAGTGCATTTGCCCAAAACCCATCAAGGACCATGATGGAACTGGCTCTCTCAAAGACCATCTCTGCAATACTAAAAGACCTTGTTAATGCAACAATTTAATTTTATTCTTGGTTTAAAAAACTTGAGTTGTTTATATCATTTCTTATGGATTAAAATTACTAACAACTTAACAAACTACTGTATTATGACAAACAAAGATTTGGGCGAAGTGTCAGTATATGTCATGTAGGGTTTCATAGTAGTGACTCTATGCCAGTAAATGTGATTCATCAGAATGTCCAGATAACATTCAAAAGAAACATTCAACATTCTCAGGCAGGTGTTTTCATCAGTTATCAGACATAAAGGGTCCTTTGAAGTTTTAATCACTGTTGCCTTTCTTAGTTAGTTTCAGTGTTGACCACATCTAAAATATTTTTTTCTCCTTACACTTGTAACAGTTGGTTTTACTTCACTGTAATCACTTAGTCGCTACATTATTACAAATAGGAGTGATTCTCAAAGAAAGGTAAAATATTATTGTGTATAAGACTGAACTTCTAAACTATATGATGAGTTGTAACAGCATGATTTGTTTTGTACATAAGTGTAAAATTATGTATCATCTAGTTGATTGATGTGTGAAAGCACATAGTGACTGCGAAACCCAGGATGGAGGAAACTCACACGTCAGATGAATTTAAAGGAGGAATTTAAAAGATAAAGTAGTTGGTTTGGAACTGATACACAGGTAACGCTCAGACTCATTTCCCCGTCACTACACTCTCAAACACTGAAGGTAAAATCTTAGACAATATCATGATTATTAAGTGCTTTGGGATTTTTGAGAATGGTATTATCATTTGTACTTTGTGTAGCCGCTCTCTTCCAGGCCAAAGCACACCCTGGGCATTTCTATAGTTGATTTCTACAGCATGATTTATTTGAATCCTTTTCTATGCAGCAGAATAAAGATGAAGATGCTAATCCTGACTTTGGTTCTTGCTGTAATGCTGACAAAACCTTTTTTAGATATGCATATTTCAAATAAAGGTTATCTATCGTCAACAATCAGTACATGCGGATGACCAAAATCAGTCCTGTTTATTTGGGACACAAGGCAATGTAAAGTAAAAGCACAAGAGGGGTTTGTTTAGCATATCTGACTTGCTCATTAAGAATAATAATTAAAAAAAGAAATCTAAATCTGTATCCTGATTTCTGTAATCAAACCTTGACCAACTAACCCAAATGAACCATACAACCTGCTTGACTAATGTAAGGCACTGAAAACAAAGTCAGAACAGATACAAACTAGGAATTTTGTATAAATGGTTCCCTGACCAATCTCAGAACATCAATAAATCACTGAAAAGCTTTCTGTCACCTTAATGAAAGTTAATTAAATCATTAATGACATTATCCTGATTATAACTGAAATAATGTCCGAGATTATGTGAGCTAGTAACATCAAAACATAGTTTAATGTACATGAGATGCATATTGTCATATTTCATTAAAGGCATGATATTATCCTCATGAAGAGAGAAGACTTTCTTCTTCTTTCTTTCTTCTTATTTTTCTAAACTTGGTAACTGATGCTTAAATTAATTTATCCATTGAAATAAGAAACTGATCACACAAACATCACCACCACTTTAACATCATTGATGTCTACATAATCATTTAAACATGAAAGTGTGCTAAAGTGTGTTGCTCTCCAACCGCACACACCCGTGTTGCTGATACTCAGTAGGAAGAAAAGAGTGAATGAGTGAATACAGTATAATACAGGCTGGGCCATTTATATGGATACACCTTAATAAAATGGGAATGGTTGGTGATATTAACGTCCTGTTTGTGGACGTTAATATCACCATATGTGAGGGGGCAAACTTTTCAAGATGGGTGGCGACCATGGTGGCCATTTGGAAGTCGGCCATATTGGATCCATTATATATTTGTGGTCAGAAACTTGTAAATAACTCATGAAAGAATAAAGTTACAGTATATATATAAAGTTACAGAATAAATATAAAGTTAAAACCAAGCACACCATTGTTTTTCTTGTGAAATTCCAATAAGTTTGATGTGTCACATGACCCTCTTCCTATTGAAAAAACAAAAGTTGGATCCAAGATGGCCGACTTCCAAATGGCCACCATGGTCACCACCCATCTTGAAAAGTTTGCCCCCTCACATATACTAATGTGCCACAAACAGGACGTTAATATCACCAACCATTCCCATTTTATTAAGGTGTATCCATATAAATGGCCCACCCTGTATATTAGACCATTAGGTTGATTTTATGATTTTATTAATTTATATGTGAATTAATTATTTAAAAACCACAAAACCAATATTGATTAGAAGTAAATGTTTGTAGGAAGTTTATTTATGTATTTATTTATTTATTTTGGCTGCACTCTGTTCCAGGTTCTGCTCTGAAATGCAACAATTGTTTCCCACTTGTGGGACGAAAATGTTACCCGCTTGCTGAAACCTGCAATAAGGATAACACACACAAACGTTAACACATGTTAAAGCATGGTAATTACATTAGGTTCTGAATAGAGTCTTGCACTGACTGCTGAATGTCTTTTATGTCTTTAGGCCAATGAGTTAACAGGAAGCAGTGTATCTCTGTGGGAGAGTGCAAACGTCTAAAGCACGATGCAATCTCCAATGTCCAGTGCTGTGACACAGACTTTTGCAATTAGCATAAAGCTGATCTACAAACACCCATGGTCTAAGAGATTATCTGCTCATGATTCCTGTTAGATGTTTTTGTTGTTGTTGTTTTTTATTTTTATATAGCAACACTATATTCTATCTCACCATTTTTTAGTCAAACTCTGTACGTTCCTTTTAAAGTTCTTTCAATGTAATTTACACACATGTAATCATTAATTTTCTGTTTTTGTAGACTGGTCTACAAGGCAAATAAAAAAAGAAAATGAGTTCTATTTTGTTTTAAATAAAACCTTTATTCTATAAGTCTACTAAATTGTGACTCTGTAAAAACCATCAAAAAATAAGGCTCACTGATATAGAGGTAATAATAATAATAAATAATAATAATAATAATAATAATAATAATAGGTAGAAGAAGTAATCAACTTATAGTAAACTTGACCTTCCAGAGCTTAAGCATTGGGATTACATTTAAGTGCAATGGCAAAAGACTTGTGTTCCTGCAAACACCATGTCAGTCAAGGGATGCATTGTTATTAAAAATAAATAAATGCATAAATTTTAAAAAGTCATTTGATGCCACATGGAGTAAGGGCATAACCTCTACCATCTATGTTAGGGTTTAATTAAGTTGAGATTTTTTTTCAACTACGCAGTAGTTTCCGTGTCTACCAGTTCAGCTTATTTTAACTTTAACCTTTTAATAATTTCTACACACTCTTTTCCTGTCAATAATTGGTACTTGTGCTAGTAAACTATATTAGCCAAAATATTTGGCCAAACCTGTTAATTATTTAATTCACATGTCTTAATCAGGCCCCTTTCCCCTTAGTTATTTGTGTGCAATATTAATGCATACCAAGACATCTTGGACAATGCTATACTTTCAACTTTGTGGCAATAGTTTGGGGAAGGCCCTTTTCTATTCCATCATGACTGTGCCCTAGTGCATGAATAAAAGACAATAAAACTATTGTTTGATGAGTTTGTTGTGGAAGAACCTGACTACTCAGCACAGATCCCTGACCTAAACCCCATCGAACACCTTTGGGATGAACTGCAATCCAGATTGGCAACAAGCCTTTAACGCCCAACGTCAGTACCTGACCTCATAAATGCTTTACATAATTAATGGGCACAAATTCTCACAGAAACACTCCAAAGTCTTTCAGACAGCCTTCCAAGAAGAGTCGAAGATGTTATTCCTGCGAAAGGGGGACCAACCGCATATTTTGTTACAAGTACTGTATTTGCATACAGTGTTGTTGCAGGTTTCAAATGCCTTTGTCCACATAGTCTTTTTCACCTCCCAATTCTGGAGGGCTTTTTAAGATTCATAAGAACAGGTTGAGGTTTCCACATCCAATCCATTGGCCATACAGAAAGAAAGAATCCAGCCCTGTAGGTTGCTTTGAGCAGTATGACCACTCAGAACACCACTTCCTTTAGCAAAATCTTTCCATTTTCAGTGTAAACTGGAACATTCCCATTCCAGGGCTGTCTGGGCTACCAGCTATTCTTGTTTTCAGCTCTCAAAGAGGAGGTGGACCCCGGGTTTTCACTCTCTCACCCACATCTTATCTATGGAAAAAGGGCTCTCAACCACAGGTGCTTACTACAAGCACTGTTCTCCTGAAAGAATGAAGGAATGAAACCACAAAATAGTTTTGTTCAGTAGTACTTGATTGCAGAAAGTTTATGTCACTTTTTGTCCCCACATGTAACAAGTGTTCTCAGCTCAATGAAAACTGTAAACTCGTTGCTGAAACATGCATTAAGGATTTTTATCTGTGCTTATTTTATTTAATGGTTGTTTATTCCTGTTTGTTTTTACTCATTTAAATTGATGGCATTCGGCAGAAGGCCTTATTCAGAGGGGCATATAATATGTTATGCAGAATTAATTACAAGGATTACTTCTAATAAGCCTCTTGCTGTTATCAATGGTTAACACTATAATCAAAAACAATACTTTTATTTGAAGTGATGGGTTACCAAATAAATGTTGCTAATGCAAAGTTGAATTTGAATGTCTTTTTTAAAAAATAATTTCATAAAACTCTAAATATGTATGTCATGATCTGATGGTATTACTCTGGGCTGATGTTGTGCTATGGGCTTAAGAGGGCAGGCATAGACACAGAGGGGTTTCAAACAGAAAAAGTCTTTTATTTGAAACAAAACAAACAATATTCCATAAACTAAACAAACAAAACTCAAACTCTGAATACCCGCTCTTTAGAGCGTAACACAGAACTTAAGACCAGACTAGAGACAGGGGAGACCCTAGAGAAAGGGAAGAACCTAGAGACCAGGGGAGAACCTAGACACAGGGGAGAAACACCAGAGACGAGCGACAGGGGAGAACCTAGAGACACACTGAACAGTACTTACATAGACCAAAGAACAAACTAAAAGGTACACTTAACTAGACACCATAACACAGATAACATTTTCAGATAACATTTTAACTATTCAGAGCCAACTTAAAATGAAACCAAACTAAAACAAAAGAAATACCTAGACATTACTAATACTCAACCCAGTTTCCCAGAACTAAGAGCTTTTTATAGACAGATCTAATGAGTTACCTTGGTTAAGGTGAGTTCCGTCATCACCTGACCGAAGTGCCTTCTGGGAAACAGAACCACACAAACATAAAATAATCGTGCACACAGTGCCCTCTAGGGGTGGTCCCTTACAGGATGCTGATTTTTTAAAAAAAAAGCTGCTTTATGCTTATTGTTGCTGTAACAACCCAGTACTCTGCACCATCCACTACACTCGGTCAAAATGGGCAGATCTGAATGTGGCTGCGCTGCAGAGTTTTGAACAGGTAGAGTTGCAGCGTTGCCGTTGCAGATGTAATAATTTAAGAGCCCTGATACCTAAACTCTTTGTGTGATCATTAGCTAGCACCGGAAAGGTAACAGGCCCCCAAAAAAGACAAAAAGGAAAGCCAAACCATGCATCAAAATAAAGACAAAGACAAAAGACTCAGACCAAGTCTACCTAAGAAGCGAGCATGACTGATATAGAGAGAGGTCGGCAGGTCATCAATTTAGCATGTCCTCTCAATCTCAGTTTAAGTTATGTGTAAGTTTAGTATAAAAACATATAAAATCATATACTGTATAAGTCAGAGTTATTTTCGCTTTCTGTTTTCAGGTTTTTCTCTTTTTGTTCCTTAATTAATAATCCGGCGGCATGGTGGTGTAGTGGTTAGCACTGTCGCCTTGCACCGCCAGAGTCCGGGTTCGATCCCCGGCCAGGCTCGATTCCCGTCTCTGTGTGCATGGAGTTTGCATGTTCTCTCCGTACTTGGTGGGTTTCCTTCCACAGTCCAAAGACATGTAGGTTAGGCTAATTGGCGTTCCCAAATTGCCTGTAGTGTGTGAATGAAGGAGTGTGTGTGTCTGTGCCCTGCGATGGGTTGGCACCCTGTCCAGGGTGTACCCTGCCATGTGCCCTAAGGCTTCCCTAAGTCTCCAGGTCCCCGTGACCCTGAATACAGGATTAAGTGGTATAGATGATGAGTGAGTGAGAATTAATAATCCCTCACTAGGTCCAAATGGGAGGGTCCTCCCAGCTTTGACAGCTCTTTATTATGATTAATTAATGGATTGATTAACACATTAATTGGTTAATTATAAAACAAGACCAATATTAGATTAGAAATTCATGTTAGAAGTTCAACAAAGTTTATTGTTTGTTTTTGGTCTCTACTCTGTTACTGGGTTCTGTTCTGAAATGCAACAGGTGTAACACTGTCACACAGACTGAAGAAGAAGAATTAGAGAGAATATCACAAAGTTACAAAAACAGAAACTAAACGTCACATTAGTATTTTGCCTCATCCATAATCACGTAATTCATCGAAAGTAGAATGTGATTTTTTTTTTTTTGGAGCATCCTTTCTTGTGGATTAAAATTCCAAACAATAAACTATTAGGATTAAAAAAAAATGAAGGTTTGGGGAAAGTCTTTCTTACTTTGTTACTGGATTACTGTATAAAGTAAAGTCAACCTGCTCACTAGAATTCCTGTTAATTTGTCATGATCTCAGTTTGGTAATATTCGCCACACACAGTAACACAGTTGGCTTACTTGACCTCGAATTTTAGTTTTTAAGAGTGTTTCATTTAAGGTTTCATAGCAGTGAACCCGTTCAAGTAGATGTGACTCTCAGAACCAGAAATGTCCAGATAAAATTACAAAAGGCGTTTTCCATCAGTCATCAGATACACAGCATTTATTTAAGTTATCACTGTTCCCTTTTGGTTAGTTTTATATCTTATGTGGGCTACATCTGACACATCAAAGTTAGCATTAGTTACATTTCTTACAATTGGTTTTGATTTCATTGTAGTCAGGTAGTCTCTACATTATTACAAAGAGCAGTGATTCTCATAGAAAGGTAGAATATTACTTTGTTGGAGACTGAAGTAAACTGCATAAGGAACTGCAACCTTATGATTTTTTTTATACATTAGTGTGAAATCATGTATCCTCCAGGTAATTGATGTGTGAAAGTCCATAGTGACCAGGAGGGCAGGAACTCACACATCAGATGAATTTAAAGGAGGAAAAATAAAGTAGTGGGATCAGAACTGATACACAAGTGGAGTCTTCTTTCTCCTTCACTACACTCTCAAACACTGAAGGTAAGCTTTTAGACAATATCATGATTTTGTATCACTTTGTTTTGTTTTGTTTTGAATCTGTTTAAAACGTTTGATTTTTCAACATTAACAATTTCATTGTCCTAAAATTAATCGCATTATTTTTAACACAACCTTTAAAAATCTATTCCTATGCTGCAGAATAAAGATGAAGACTCTGTTCCTGACTCTGGTTCTTGTTGTGATGATGATGAGCAGTGAGTGTACACTGGGATTTAGGTCAAGTAAAAGTAATATTTGTACATGCATATTACAAATAAACATTATCTGTCATACTGTACCTCAGACCTGGTTATTTGGGACACATGGCAATTTAAAGTAAGCGCACACAGAGGTTTTCTTCAGCACTCCCACATCTGACGTGCTCTTTAAGAATTAGGAATTAGGAAATTTAAACCTGATCCAGATTATGTAAAGCTGCTCTCTCTATATATATTAGAAATAAAAGGATAATTATGCACAATTTCTCAAACTTTGATAACAGATTTATTTAAAGTTAGCACACAACATTGCATGGTTCCCTGACTGATCTTTACGGTGATAAATTAATAGACTGATTGGTGAAATAATTAATGAGTTCAAATCACAAAACCAATATTGATTAGAAGTGCATGTTTGAAGAATGTTTGTTTGGTTTTGGTCTCTACTCTGTTACAGGTTCTGCTCTGAAATGCAACAGGTGCCACCCAGGTGTGAGTTCAAAATGTAAACCGGTTCCTGACACCTGCAATGTGGGTGATATCTGTGTCAGCTACAGTGGAGTAGTTTATCTCTGTATGGCTCTTCTTATGTTTATTTATCATTGAATCTCTGAGTCCGTTAATATAACACAGCAGCACAACAGAATTTAAGGCAACACATTTTAAAATGTCAAGTTACATTTTATACACATTTTACACAAACACACTTTACACAAACATTTAACACACATGAACTGAAAAAAAGGGAATTATAGAGAATATATATGCCACATTAGTCATTAAATGTTTGATCCCTCCTGAAACACCTATCACTGTTAATTAGATCAGATTTGGCACTGGGAATTGCACTGAAACCTAGATGTCTTTTATGTTCTTAGTTCAAGCACCAGTTGACAGGAAGCGGTGTGCCTATTTGGAAGAGTGCAAACTTCTAAAGAAATTTCCTGTCTACAATGTCAAGTGCTGTGCAACAGACCTCTGTAACTAGGGAAGAGCTGAACCATGAAACCTCTGATCTAAAAGACGATCTCCCAAGGATTTCTGTTTTTAACTTGTGTATTTAGAAACTGCTGTAGTACATGCAGTTTATTCTCTGAGCATAGAGTACAAACAAACAAACAAACAAACAAACAAACAAACAAAAAACATGATGTATACATGTGTAATCATTAATCTTCTTTTAGTAAAGGAATAAATAAATAAATAAATAAATAAATAAAGGCATTTACATCCTGGCTAAAATATCTGCACTTTTATTTAAAAATCGTCTTTCATTACATCTCATTTAATTCATTAAATCTCATAACTGCCTAGTGCTGAATGCCCAGTGCTAATTAATAAATGGTCATCAACATTGTAGGCACCTGGTGCCTGGTGATCAACTTCCTCACCTGGTAAGAGAACAGTCCATTTATTCTCACATCTCAGGAAATGTATAATAACAGGACTTAACAGATTGCCACACAATAACCAGTCTGTCTTTATGTTAAGAATGTACTTAATCTGAAAAACAATGGAACTTTTTCTGCATGCACATGACCCACAGTAAACACATCTTCAACACAATATTTGACATCATTTATCACTACTTCTGTCACTCGCTGAAGTTGTTTGCCTTTAAAATTTACATGCCTGTACTACTTACACACACTTATTGAATGCTGTAGAGACAAAGACAAAGACTGAAATGTTGTGTTCACACAACATCCAGCAACTCTCTCAAATTCCCCCAACATATTATTAGAAGATATTTCGGACATTGTCTATGCTGGTGTTGTTTACTTAAAGTGGATGAAGAAAATTTCTACATGTTATTAACAAAATTTCTATATGTGCTAGCGACCTGTTTGAAATATTGATGTTTTCCTTCAAACCTCCAACACCATAAAGAATGTAAAGGTCCATAAAATAACATCAAACAAGAGTAATTAATTAAATAATGACATTTTGGAATAAGAACATCATCAAATTCTTTGACTCAACTTTTTTTTTTTTTTTTTTTTTTAATAACTGGTGCCATTATATTGTCAGACATTTCACAACTAAGTAAGTAGTCATGCCAGTACCTACAGCCCTCAGGGATTGTGTGTGCTACCAAGAAGGGAAGTACTGTAAGCAACAAACACCATTTTTTGTGAGTCAGATCCTACTATACTGCAGTTATTTAGATTTTTTTTTCTGAAAGAGGAGCAGGCGTATTTTTCTTATCATTCTGGCCAAATGTAAGTTTCCTCAGGTATTCGTTAAACTCTTAGTTTTATATATGGTTTTATATTTCTTTCTGTGAGCTTTACACGAAACAAGCCATAACACTACATCTTCTAAAAAGTCAGGCATCACAGCAGGTGGAAGTGACTTTGTGGCATCAAAGTAGTCCAATTTCTCAAAAGAATAGCCTCCTGTAATATCATAAATGGCTTTATTATCTGTATTTTCTTTTATGCACTTTAAGTGGTATTTGTGGACATCAGTAGTTCTTAAAACAAAGTCAGATTCATCAAAACATCTATTTTACGTCACCATGAGTGGCCATCTACAAATTCTTCCAACATTAAAGGACATACTAAATCCACCTATTAAGTGTAAGGAAAGAATATCAGCAAATATACAGTAATTGCAATGGCTGCACAAACATTTTATTCTGAAACATCAACAAGAATCTTAATTCCATCAGATGACAGTTTAAAAAAAAAATCATCTATAAATGGC
This sequence comes from Clarias magur, assembly GCA_013621035.1. Lineage (NCBI taxonomy): Eukaryota > Metazoa > Chordata > Actinopteri > Siluriformes > Clariidae > Clarias > Clarias magur. The sequence goes on along the minus strand of QNUK01000013.1, from coordinate 3,238,731 downwards.
TTCAAAAATTAATATGTTTTAACTTACAGCAACACTCTGAACCCATATTTCCAATAGTATAATAAATTGCACACAGTTTGTGCTTGTTCCATTTAGACCCCAGTGGATTACATACTTCAAGTTAATCTTCAATAAAATGTAAGGTTAGGGCTTGTGGATTACCTGCAAAGAATTTGTGGTTTTTAATATAAAATAAACCTAAGTAATAATTTAAGTTAAATACTTAAGTTTTTCTTTTTTTTTTCTTTCTTTTTTTCTTTGTTCAGCTGAGTTTGTATTTGGTCCCAAATGTGCTCATGAGAACAATATTTTTCTAATATCTCACAAATAGGAATGTAAAAGTAACTTCCAAACTCAAACTATGATTTACCACTTTGAAGATGTGTGTAGACCTACCAGATCTTGAGACATGTGAAAAACCACCAGGGGACTGTAGCGCTTCATCTGGACATGCTTCAAGGTCAAAGCCATTTTTTCCCTAATGATGTGCAGTAAATTCATCATAGTTCTCTTTGAAAAAAAAAAAAAAAAAAAAATACTAAATAGGAAATTAACGTTATCCAAAATGTCTTGCTGCACTGACTGAGGCAAGTGATTTTTTTTTTCTCTGCATTTCAGAATGAAGGCAAAAATGTTCTCTCTAAATCAATGTATCAGTTCATTCATATTTGGGGATGCAGAAAAAGCAGCAACACCAGGAGCTGTTCCATCATATGACCATTCTTCTTCAACTTTCTCAATCAGAGGTAGAGGGTCAGTAGTCATAGTCTGTTGTAACACTGTATTTTTATGCTTTCGGGAGTAAACATTACATCTAAAGGACTCAAGCTTTGAAAATGTTCTCTGACAGTCATTAAGACCACAAATTATTGAAAAAAGTGCCTCATGAGGAGAAAGCAAAAAGACAACAAGAGAAAGAGAAAGAGAGACACCCAAATAAAAATTAAATCAATAATGGAGTAAAGCAATTTAAGGTAAACAAAAAAGAAGAAGAAAGTAAATATAGGGATGACAGAAGAAACAGAAGAAAAAGAAGATAACATAAAAACAAGAGTTAATCATTTCAATAATTACTTTTGGTCTTTGGTGTTGTTTGTGTCACTTCATTGCCTTGTTATGGGTTTTCTTACTTTAGTGAAACAACATCGAAAGCTGTGGACAATCAATAACAATAATTCATCTGATCATGCGGAAATACAAAGGTATCTGATCTTTAATGTAAGATATGTAAACTGACAATGAGGTACATTCTAATTGTACAAAAATTATTGTTTGTGAAAATATTTTAAAGTTGGGTGGGTTGACGAGTGAAGGGAAGTTTAAGGTAAGACTTAAAAATGTGATACTAAAAAGAAGTGGCATGGAGTTGACATTCACTGGTTATGATAGCACAAAGTTATCAAAAGATTTGCAAATACAAAAGTATTGCATTTTACTGTAAACATTTATGCAATATTTAACAGTTTGAAATCAACTTTCACATATTCAAAAAATGTTTTTATACAAACAAGTTTTCGCATCTAATTCCTTTTGAATCGATCTTTTATATTTTGAAAACCACTGAATGAGCACTTCGAGATTTCACCCATTGGTCTGTGTGCATGGAATTTCCATGTTCTAGCCTCAGGACAATGCACTTCTGCACTTGACCAAAGTGCATTCTGGGGAGCAAAAAACAAAACCATATTTCCCTGGTGCAGCACCCTCTAGGGGTTACACTTGACACAAATAAACTTTGTGAATGTATTTTTTTTTCATTCTAATGTTTCATGTATTAAAATTCGTAACAACCTAATAAACTGTAAAGTAAGCAAAACTGAAGGTTTGTGCCTTTCTTACCTTTTACTGAATGTATAAAGTAAAGATAACCTGCTTAACAGGATTGTTATTCATTTGGCATGATATCAGTTTGATAATATCATTCATACATGCTGATAATACAGCATGTATTCTTCACTTGACCTTAAAAGAAGATTGATTCTTATGAAAAGTTAAAATATCACTGTGTAACAGACTGCAAGAAACTGCATGAGTAACTGTAACAATGTTATTTGTTTAGTGCATTAGTATAGTTGATGGGCGGGAACACACACAGCAGATGAATTTAAAGGAGGAAAGGTAAAGTTGTGGGATGAGTTTTGATACACAAGTGAAGCTTAGACTCCTCTCACCTTCACAACAATCTCAAACATCAAAGGTAAGCTCTTAGACAATATGTTGGAGCATTTAGGTTGTTGCTTTGTTTTGTTTTCAATCTGGTTAAAACATTTGATTTCAAACACTTGCCACTTGTTCTTCAGTTAATCAAATTATTTTCAAACACGACTTTTAAAAATCCTTTTCTCTGCTGCAGAATAAAGATGAAGATGCTGTTCATGACTCTGGTTCTTGCTTTGGTACTGATGAGTGGTGAGTGTAGACCAGGATTCTGGCCAAATGAAAATAATTTAACTATTAATAATTTGGAACATGCATGTTTAAAAAAAAGCTGTCTGTTATAAACAATCAGAACATATGGTTGACTAAAATCAGTACTGTTTATTTGGGCCACACAGCAATGTAAATTAAAAGGACAGAGAGAGTTTCCTCAGCACTCTCACCTCTGACTTGCTCATTAAAAATTAGAAATCTAAATCTGTTTCTTGGTTTCTGTAAATCTACTGTACTATGTTCATTGTTACATGTGCTTTGGAAATAAAAAGGTGATCATTATGCATAATGTATCAAACTTTGACAATAGGACTCAAATCAACAAAACAACCAGATTGACTTACATAGGCATAGATACTGAATAATTAATTTAATTAATTAATCAGAACAGATACAAAATATGATTTCAAAATAAATCTATAGAAAATACATAAGTAATTCAGAACAGCAAAACAGTTACAGAAAACATTCACGATTTCACCTCAGTGAAAGTTAATCAGATTTTTTTTTTACATTATCTTGTGTGAAACTTTGTGAAATAATATCCAGGTTTGTGAAGGCTAGGAACATCTCAACCTCGTTTAATGTACTGTACATGATTGATATATTTATACACATATTTCATGAAAATAGTGTGCATGTAAATAGATCTATCTATCTATCTATCTATCTATCTATCTATCTATCTATCTATCTATCTATCTAAGTTTTTCCAAAAAATAGTGCTTAAAGCTTAGTATTTTGTATACATCTATACTTAAATCCACATTGGGGTTCAAGCAGGTCTTAGTATGTTCTACGTACTTTAATACCTTACACAGATATCTACATTTTATAAACATACTGTAAATGTGTGTCCTGGTGTGTGATGGTGTGTGATGAGCTGATTGTGATATTCCATAGTGAGAAAAGAGTGAATATAATATATTAGACCATTAGGTTGATTTAATGAATTAATAGACTGATAGGTGAATTAATTAATAAATGAAAACCATAAAGTATTCAGTATTCTTTAGAGTTACATGTTTGTAGAAAGTTTATTATTTGTTTTTGGTCTCCACTCTGTTACAGGTTCTGCTCTGCAATGCAACAGGTGTTACCCACGTAATGGTGAAAAATGTAACCCAGTTCCTGAAACCTGCAGGAAGGATTATGTCTGTCTGAGCTATGAAGGTCCAAGGACTCGCAGTATGTTTCCTCTTACAGTATGTATATTTATCATTGCAAGATGATAAATATACATAAGTTTATATTAACATGCTTTAATATAACACAGCAGCACAACAGATCTTAAGGCAACACCTTTTCAAATGTCAAATGATATCAACATTTAAGTAACACTGACTACTGAATGTCTTGTATGTTCTTAGTTCAACGACGAGTTCACGGGAAGCGGTGTGGCACTATGCGAGATTGCAAACTTATAACGTTCTATGCTACCCCCAAAGGAAAATGCTGTGACACAGACTTTTGCAATTAGCATAGAGCAGAACCATGAACACACATCATCACAAGGAGATTATCTTTGATTTTCATTTAAGGGGGGGCTCTCACATGTTTGGCTTTTTCAGAATCCTTTTTCTATGTTCAAGTACAATCAGAAAAATGTAAACAGTAAACAGCATATAACTTTAACACTCCCATGTGACTTGAAAAACCCTCAATCTACAGTTAAATATAAATATTAAAACTTTGATGATCATGTAATCTAGTTTCATTTAGTGTTTAACTAAGACAGGTCCTACATTCAATCTCTTAAAATTTCATAGTTACAAAGCGATTTATTCAAATTCATTAATATAGACAAACATTGTTTTAATGTAAATAAACCAAACATCTTTTTTTTTTAAATATAATTTTTTTGTTTCTTTTCATTCAAAAAGTAACTTTTTCTAAAACAAAGTGACAAAAATTTTATATTATATTACTCTAAGGTTAATATATTTATTTTATATTGTTTTACATTACTGGGACATTATTTAATACAATACAATATTTACAATACAATATATTTAAATTTTTTTTTTTTTTTAAACAGGATGTTTCTATCTCTGTAAATCACACTGCTATTCAATTACAATGAATGCATTGGATGCTGTCTGCAATCATTCTTGTGCATATGTGCATAACTCTATTGTATGCCATGCACTGTGCAATGATATATATATATATATATATATATATATATATATATATATATATATATATATAAGTTTTCCAATTAAAACAGCAACAACATGATTGTTTTATTACATAAACTATAGTACACATACTATAAAAACACACACCTTGGCTTAATCCTCGCTCTGTGATGGCAAATTGAAGACCGCACTGAAATACAGGGAGGAGACGAAATCTGCCGTCGTTTTCATATGAAATTTGAGGGGACAAGGCGATCAACAATTTGCGTAAAGTTTATGGAGAATTTTTAGGGGGGCTGAGTACAAATGTTAGGGGCTAAAGCCCTCCTAAAAATGGCCCAGCGGCGCCCATGAATGGCACTGTAAAAAAAAAAAAAACATAAAAAGGTAGTAACAAGAAACAAGTTGTTTAGCTGTTTTAAATGTACTCAACTTTTAAATAAATTTGCTGGCCAAAAAAAATATTATTATTGCTGTTAAGTTTAGTATCCAGTTCAAAATCTTGAGTTGACTCAACTTGTAATTCAAATATTTAAGTCAGCTGAAGCAGTGGCATTATATTTCTCTAGAGTTCACTTAGTCCAACTTTTGCCATCTACTCAAAAATGTACTGAATGTGGTCTCCTATTGTAGCCCTCTGATGTAGTTGGTTCAAGTGATAATTTTTCTATAAAAACAAGTTAGCCTAACAATACCCCAACAATTAAAACACACAAACATTACTTTTAAAACACACAAACAAAACCCTTTTATAGCTGGTTACCACCCCCCCCCCTCACTGGGCATACTAGTTAGCCCGCTTCCTTCCACCAACTCATTCATCTCCCTGGCCGGCTAGTTGGGGCCCATGATGCAGCAGATGGATCCCAGTCACACTATGGCTTGGACGTCATGCACAGCAAATTTCAAGAGTGAGTGAGTGAATGAGTGAGTAGCCCTGTTTGGTCTTGAAAAGATGGAGTGAATGCATATGTGAATGCTGACCACTATCAACATTTGTTTGTATTAGTTATGTATTTTCTGTTTTTGTTAGTTTCTTTTTATTTTTTAATTCCCATTATTAAACCCACACTATCTCTGAACGGGAAGGTCTTTCTATGCATGTCACAAGCACTCCTATCACATTTCCTAATTTTGCTAACCCCCTTAGAAGCCCCTCATATAAATTTTATTACATCTCAGCGTTCAGCTTCTAAACCTATTCTAAATTAAATTCTAAAATTTAAGTTTTTTTCTTTTTCTTTTTCTGCATCATTAAAATCCCCTGTTATGATGTGGATAAGATTAAGGAAGATAGTCTGGTCTGAGTTAATGGTGTGTGGCAGATAACCTTAAGCTGTATTAGCAATAGCATCCATTACATTATATTTACATTTAGGCATTTGGCAGATGCTCTTATAACCCAATTCCACTGAGCTAAATTTGCTACCGACCTCTCCCAACATTTCCCGATTTAAAATTAGCTCCAAAGTCATTGCGGTCGGTAACGTGCATTAACAATTTAAGTGAATTAGTAAGGACATGAAAACAACTCTACAGCATATTTTGACACAAGGCAATAATGAAGTGTTATTGACATGATAACATTTTAATCAGTCAATCGAAATTTAACAATGATCTCCCAAGGTTTTAATTAATAATAAAACTGTACCATCACTACTGTCATGAAGCAAAATTAAAATGACATTATTAACTGGTACAAACTATTCCCAAGGTATTACAAAGTGATAACAACCTGTTAACAGATAAAAATGACTTCCCGCCTGCACGCTCTCACAGTCTCACAGTTCTTTTGTTCTCTCAAAGAGAATTAATTCTTCTAACTTTAAGAGAAATAATATTTACATAATCTGGTTAAAATAAACTTACATTTATAGCTGTGCGAGGCATCAATCATACACAAAAGCTGCACCTGTAGGAAATTTCAAATTTGAGTGAAGGGGATGATGTAGTATTATCCAAAGCAGGAGATACAGTACATGACAGTATTTATACTCATTCACTGTCTATATCAGGGTCACATCCCAGGAGACTCGGTATACACCCTGGACAGGGTGCCAATACCAGGCCTCTTTTTATCCCACTAGCTGGGAGCTAGAAGAGATAGAAGTTACATTTTGATTTTACTGTTTACAATGTTACACAGAAAAGTATGATTATCACACACATGCTAAAATTATGTCCTCTGTCCTGCATTGTGGTTTTTAAGTGCACACTGCACAGTGGTGTCAAATGTTACCTAAAAAAGGGTATCTGTATTTTAGAAGCTAGTTTATCTACCAAACAAAACACAAACACAGTTACCTTCCCTATCTCCCTAAACCAAAAACGGTGAATAAATTCCCTCTTCACCAAAATAAATGGCAGCCACGCCCCTTCTACTGGTGAGTGCACAGACATACAGTGAAATTATCTACAAAATATGCACAAAGAGCCAAGCAACCAAACCAAAGTGACAAAGCAATAATCAAAGTCGAAGGGAGGCAAAAGGTCAAAACCAGAATATACAATTTAATATCAAAATTCACAATCACAAAATAATCGCTCTCCAACACAACCATCACCTCTCCCCTTTCCTCTACACGCATCCCCGTTGGAGTGGAGTCCGGAGCGGCGCGCGACCTGAACACAATATACATGCACGCGTGCGCGACAAAGCACAGCAACACAACACAGACGCATAAAACACACACAGCGACCAACGTGTTGTGGGTTGTAACATTAAATACATAATAATCTCATATCCATAATTCTTGAATTGATGAAGGCAAAATAATGTTTTCCTTTTTATCGTAAATGCAGTACATCATATTTACATATGTTTTTAACTGTTAAATTTAGGGTCTTCCTCTGTAAAACTAATTTCAGTTTTTCACCATGAATTCTATGGTTATCGCAAGTTTTGTGAAATACGGTTCTATCCTGTAGCAATTATACACTATTTTACTTTTAGATTTACAGACTTTTTTTTTTTTACAGCACATAGTGTGTGAGGGGCCCTCTTTTTGTCCCAAGGAATAATACTTTTCTTTTTCAGAATCCGGGCCTTTTTGGTTTTCTTAGCCTGCTCAAGAACTCATGAGAGTCAGCACACAAGCTGGAATCTGCTGCCATTAGAATGCTTGAGAGTTTGGGTCTGGAGCAGGGCCTTCACACAAGATTTTGATGAATAGCTCATACACACGTGCATGTATACATGTGAAAATCTAGACTTCTAGAGCTCCTTGAGCTAAACCATTTTTACTCTGCATGTCATGGGATCAACACAACAAGGAGTCAGTCATTTTGGGTTGTTTGCCAAATGCCTCCAATGGAATTTGATATATTCCTCCAAGCGTATTTATTCGATTGCCACCAAGGCCTGGTCATCATTGCTTGCAATTATATTTTTATATTGTTTGAATATGCACTGTATAGGATTATAAACTGGCAGAAATGTGTAAGGGAGTGCATGACCTTATTTACGTCACTTTCATACTTCTTATTTATGGTGTGTCTCTAATATAAACAAGTTTTTATATCTCATCAATGAAATCATGAGTTAGTGAATATGCAGTAATACTGTAATATTTAAAATTGTGCTTTAAATTAAAGTGATGCAGTGCTAAATAATTTATTTTAATGAAACCTTGAATGTTACTGCACTGTAAAAAAAAAGTTGAGTTAACTTAAAATAATAAGGCAACCTATCACAAGCACTTTTATGAGTTAACTGAACAAACAGGGTGTGAAGACAAAGCAACTCAAAGTATTTTGTTAAACTCCTTAGTTCTCACAAAATAAATATATTTGTTTATCTAACAAATAGCAAAACAAAAAAAAAAATGTTTGCTGAAGGCAATAATGACAGTTTGATCCATTATGTATTCATGATTATTTTCATAATTAAAATGTAATAAACCACAAAACAAATGTCTCTTTTTTTTAAGTCAGTTAAGTCAGCCTTTATTGGTCACACATACATTACTGCACAGTGAAATTCTTTATTCTTCACATATCCCAGTTTCTTGTTAGTAGGCAGGGGTCAGAGCGCAGGGTCAGCCATTTTTACGGCAGCCCTGGAGCAGACAGGTTTAAGCGCCTTGCTCAAATAAAAAAAAAAAAATATAAAAAAAAAAAGGGGGTTTTATTATTATTTATTTAAGCAAAACGATATAACCAAACATGAACTTCTTATTTGGATTAAAAGCATATAACAGTGTGGCTCTGTTTGAGGTACTCGAGTAAATTAGCTTCCTTTAGTTGCCACAAACTTCAGACAAATTTTACACCAGGCTTTGGCTTGTTCAATGTGTAAAGTTGCAAACCCGAACAATTTCCATACGACTGAAGAAACCGCGCCTCTGTTGGAAACGAGCTCTTTGGTTTCATCAGAGTTTGTTGCCATGTTGTATCTCGTATTTCTCACGTGTGAGTCACAGAGGGGGCGTGGCAGAAATACAGAAGCTCGCGGTGCCGCACCAAAGTGAAACTGTAAAATCGATTTTAATTTTTCAAAATCGACATAAACCATAAATTTGAATTAATCAAAAATAACGATTAAATTGCCCAAGTTATCATGCTCCATATGCGCTCCATATGCGCATGCGCCAACAAGAAATGCAAATGCAAAAACTAACATTTTAATGTAAGTTCTGCTAAACATTTTTAGTATTATACAGTTTTTAACATTGAAGCAGCTTATTTGTTGAATAAACTAAGTATTATTTCTGAAAATTTCAAATAAAAATATCTTAGTTCAGTTTACTTTTTATACTTTATTTAGATAACTTTTCAGAAGTTGGCTTTTTTTACAGTGTGTTTTTTCTATTAGGAGAAAAAAAATCTTTCTTACTTAGTCTTTCTTACTTCACACAAAAGCGGTGGGCCTCTATCAGGAAGTGCAAACTTACAAGATTTCTTTCTTGTTTTCTTTTTTAATTAATCATTCGTCATCATGGATTAAAATTTAGAACAACTTAACCAACAATTATGTAGACAAACTGCATGTTTGGGCAAAGTCTTACTTGCTTTGTTTCTGAGTGTATAAAGATAACTTGACCTCCTCACTAGAATTCTCTTTAATTTGGCATATAATTTACTGTACACTTGATAACACAGCATGCATTCTTTACTTGACCTTGATTTTAGTGTTTCATAGTGTTTAATTTCAAAGTATGTGCCTGAACATGTTACTTCTCAGAAAATATTCAGATAAGATTACAATAGAAATGTTCATTAATAACAGTATGATTTTTTTTATTCATTAATGTAAAATGATGTATCCTCTAGGTGGTTGACAGCTGAAGTCCATAGTGACTTTGAAAAAGGGGATGGGAACTAATTTTAAAAAAAAAAGGAAAGATAGAGTAGTGGGATCAGAACCGATACACAGGTGAAGCGCAGAATCCTTTCTCCTTCACTACACTCTCAAACATTGAAGGTATGTTCTTGGACAATATTGTGCTTATGGAGTTGTTTTGGATTTTTGTTAGTTTGTGTTTACTATTCTCACAATAAGTATATTTTATTAATTTGTATTGTATTGTATTGTATTGTATTGTATTGTATTGTATTGTATTGTATTGTACTGTAGCTACTCTCATCTAGGCACATTCACTCCCTTGACATTTCTACAGTTTATCAAATGCTATTTTAAACATGCTTCTGTCATGACTGCCAAGAACGGGGGCGGACACAGATGCAGGGTTAACGAAAAAGAGAGTATTTTTATTCCTTTCTCACACAGAGTCCAAAAAAATAAACAAAGAACAGAACACCCCAACTCCCCCGGCTGGGTTTACAGGTGGGCTGGTCGAACAGGAAAACAAAAGAAAGCCGACATATGTCGTGAACAGAGGAATGCTGAGGCTTCCCCAGCTTTGAACTTGACCGCGTTACCAGCCACCCGATGCAGAGACCACTCAGTCCTGGGGGAGAGAGGACAAACATGCGCTATTCATGGACAAACCGACACACAACAAAACGTGCACAACGGTGAACAGACAAAGGGCCACAGGTTCGACCGGAATAAATAGAGACACACAGGGACGACACAGGGGTAGCAGGGCAGGGGTAGCTCAGTGGTTAAGGCATTGGACTACAGTTCAGAAGATCCCAGGTTCAAACTTCACAACCACCAAGTTGCCACTGTTGAGCCCTTGAGCAAAGCCCTTAACCCTCAATTGCTCAGATGTAATGAGATAAAAATGTAAGTCGCTCTGGATAAGGGCGTCTCCCAAATGCCTAGGTGAACTTAATTTGGTTTAACATAAAAAACAAGTACACACATAGACACACTAGGGGGGGGACAAAGAGTAATCTGGTGAACCAGATCTTCTTCCCCTGGGCTGAGGTGGTACAGATGTGACAGATTCTTTATTTATTATTTTTAATGCTTTGTTTTCAATATGCTTACAATTTTAATCTCTTATATTTTATTTTTTTATACAGTTAATAATGGTATTTTAAACATTACTTTTAAAAATCTTTTTCTGTATAACAGAAAAGAAAGGCAGATTCTGTTCCTCACTCTGCTTCTTGCTATGATGCTGATAAATGGTGAGTGTAGATTGAGTTTCAGGTCAAATGAAATAAAATTTTGTGCATGCCTATTTTAAATGAAAGCTATATGTAACAATCAGAAAATAAGGCTCATTAAAATGAGGATTAATAGTAATAATAATAAGAAGGAAAAGAAAAAGAAGAAAAGGATGAGAGTAAGTAATCAAATTAAATGTTTGAACCATTGGGTGCACATGGTCCTCCAGAATGATTTGGTAGTCCTTGGCAGTGACGCGCTCATCTAGCACATGTATTGGGCCTAGGGAATGCCATGATATTGCAGCCCAAACCATCACTGATCCACCCCCATGCTTCACTCTGGGCATGCAACAGTCTGAGTCGTACGCTTTTTTTGGGCTTCTCCACACAGTAACTCTCCCGGATGTGGGAAAGACAGTGAAGGTTCACTCATTAGAGAACAATACATGTTTCAGATTGTCCACAGCCCAGGATTTTCACTCCTGGCAAAATTGAAACCGAAATCTGGCATTGGTATGAGTGAGCAAAGTTTGGCTATAACAGCCATGTACATAAAACATATGGACAACAATGTTCCGGAAGCGTTATTAAATATTATAAGGAAAATACACAATTTTGTTTCAATACAGTTTTATTAAATATAGAATATAGCAGACACGTATGGCAAATGGTCATTCAAAGTCTTTGTAAAAGTAAGAGTAGTATGCCGTTTTTTTTTTTTTTTTAAGAGGAAAACTCAATCTTTTCTTTCTAAGAAGTTCATTAATTCTTTTTCTTATTTGCTTTTTGTTGCGGGCTGTGGGGTGGAATTTCCTACCCATGGGGTGACACTATGATTATTCATACTTACTTAGAGAGATTCTGTTTGATTTTGCAAATTTTGAATCATTTTCAAATGCAGATTGACCTGTACTGTATATCAACTTGATAACTACCGAATGCTTTATTAAAGGGCTCTAGAACGGTGGCCATATGAATGACAGTGGAATATTACAGGACGTGCGAGTTGATGCCCATGCACCGATCACAAACCATTAAAATGTTGAATTCTAATTAAAATGCCACAAGTGTGGCTTTTAAATTCAAATCCAACATTTTAACACATGGAGGATATAAAGTTAAATCAAATAAAAGCTTTGAGATGATTTATTTGTCGTATGTTGTGTTTATTTGATTAAACTTAAACCATTTTTAAGTTCTTTAATAATGAACACAGATATAAAAAAATATGGTCTAATGGCATAGAAGCCATAAAAAATAAAAGTATTGAGATGACCATTGTGTCCTATTTTTTGTTAATTTGATTTAACTAAAAAAAATGTAATTACTTGATATAATTGTATAATTTAATTATATATATATATATATATATATATATATATATATATATATATATATATACATTTGTGTTTTTTGCATTTATTTGGGAGTATGTCTGCATTTTTATCAATAATTCATTTTATGGTTTATCACCTTTTGATCAAAACGCTGCTTTTTGTAAAGTGAAACTGCGGGCCGCGAGTTTGAAATGAATTGTAGATTAATTTTAAAGCACGATTTAGGGCATCTCATTTCATTATTATAAACATAATTTATGAATTACACTCAAACGAGCGGTAGAGCTCTGATTAGACTACGTAGAAAATAGGCTCAACATCCCGGAGCCCAAGCCTCATTTAAATAAAGGAATTAAACTAACAAATATTGTAAGTAAACAAGCACAAGTTTAGAAAAAAATAATAATTTAGACTCTAAAAAAAATTTGTCATCTATTTAAGTTATGTCAGCTGGCACTGTTCTTATATTGCTCTTTGTCAGGGTAAATCATTCAGTGACAACCCAGTAAAATTCGATGTACTGTAAATATGTACTGTACATCTGTATGAATAACCCGAGATGCCCACCCACGTGAAAATTCAGGGAAAGGCTCCTCCGCAAGAGGTTTTGAGCTGCTACGGATTCTAAAATTGACGTTGTTTCTGTTTTTAGTACCTGCAGTCGAAGAGTCTGTGAATTTATTTACCATAAGCTTTGTTGTATTGTTTTTAATCACTCTATACACAACCTATGATATCACCTATGCTATTTTACAAATGGAATATTTTCTATGTTACACTCTAAAAACTGCTAGGTTAAATGTTAAAGTGCTTAGTTATTTGATCTATTTATTATTATTTAGTACCCCCAAATAAAATTAATCCGCTGTTTAAACTACTGCAGATATAGTTAATCAGTGGTAGTTTTCACTACTACTACTAATGATAATAATACTGAATGGAGAAAGCGCAGTCAAAGAAGTATTACCATTGCAGGACAGAAGAAAATGAAGAATAAATACATGTCAGTATTTAAAGTTTGAGCTCGACACATTTATGAGCTCTGTCGCTTGCTGTCAATGGGCGTCTAAGAGAGAGAACACATGTTTGGCTTCAGTAGACACACAATACTTCAGATTGAAACACGCCTGCCCCTTAGAGGTAATGAATGGCATTTTCCCGCGAGATCCCTTTTCTCGAAACATGCCAGATGGCCAGATCTGTAATAAAGCTGTTGCCTTTCTTGCACTTGAAATCAAACTGGTCGCTTAAATATGGTCAGGGGTTTGCTTCATAAGAATTTGATGCCATTTGGCTTTCATCTGGATCTGCATTACTGCCATCTGTTTTTTCCATCTCCGTGGTGGACAGAATTTAGGGCATTTGTTCTCTCCGCCCATTAATCAATCAGTGCAGTGGTTTCCTGGGTGCATTTTTTCCCTCCCAATTGCATTATGTAACGGTTTCGACCATTTGTGCACATGTGGCACCATAAAGCACAGATACTAGGCGAGGTGTTACGGGAAATAGGATTATTTATCAAGGCAAGATGGAGAAAGGTAAGGGTTAACGGAAGAAGGAAGGGAAAAAGGAAGAAAAAATGTGCACATGCAAATCTGGTGGGCAATGCCCCGCTGGCATGCGGGCACAGGCTGGTGAGTGGTGGCAGCAGGCAGAGTGGCAGCGTGGGGCCAGCAGCTCCTGCGCAGTTCGCTCTGTGGGCGCAGCCTCAGAAGGCTTTTCCTGATTGGGAAAAAAGGCTGCGACGTGTACCTCCTTGCGGCCTTTTCCTCCTCAGCAGCAGGGTCATGAGAATCTGGCTCCATGTGAGAGTTGAGGAGCCGCGGGAGCTCCGGTAGTGAGCTTCCGGCTGTCCATGCTGCGAAGATGAATAGACCTTAAACTTGCCTCTTTAAAGTCCCTGGGGTTCGTTCCTTCGCCCCATCTGCATGCTAGTGATGGGTCGTTCATGAACGATTTGTTCTTTTAGAACGAATCTTTAATGTGACTCAAAAGAATGAGTAGTCTTGAAGAGTGATTCATCAATTTTTCACTGCGTTCATGAACAAAGCATCACAAAAACTCCGTAAGTTATGTACAGGAAACAGAAATGAGTAGTTATCTTTGAGTCTTTGGTCTGAGTCATTCGTTCTTTTGTCACGTGAATCTCATAGATGCTAGTCACTAAATAGAACTGAGTCAGTAAAATTATCCAAACTAGTGCATGCCACTCTTCCATGTTTTTAGGGCTCACGTCGCACTCTCCGTGCCACGGTTAGATCTTGCTGGATTTCCCTCATCTGTTCTCTATCAGAGTCTCTATCAGAGTCTCAGTGTTGTTCTGAGGAGAAGCTAAACTCCCCCTACTGTCCAGAACATTCTGTACCCTTTATGTTACCATAATTATATATTAATTATATTATATTATATATCTTCAATTCAGTAAAAGGTAAAGAATTGTATCATCAGAGGTCTTTTCCGTACCATCAAGGGTACATTTATCAAAAAGGTACAAAACTGTTCTTCAAGAAACATTATTGGTACCACTGTATACCTTTTTTTCTGAGGGTACCGACATACTGTAAAGCAATGTGAAAAGCGCTCACAGATGTGGGCAGCTTAATTTCAGTTATAATATACTCAGATCACACGTTTTGCAAGGCAACTGAACTGTAACATCAATAATTGAACACAAATATATACTCGCTAAACAAATGCTGCCTTTTCCAAAGTGAAAGTGTGTGCCGATGTGAGTGGCTTCATTTCAGTCATAAATTCACAACCACATTCCTGCCCTTCATGGTCAAATGATTATTCAATGCTGGACAGAAACAGCAAAAAAGTCTGATTATTACCAGAATAATAATAAAAGCCTGATTATTTTTTGAATAAAAAAAAAAAACTGAATCGTCTTGTGTGTACTATTACATAGTATTTTCCAAAGAGGGAAATAATGTCAGTATTTACCGTGACATTAGCATATTTGCATTGAGTTTAATCATGTAGCATTTTTAATATTCATTAGACACTCAAAGGCTAATAAACATGTTGAAGAGAAAATCCATGCCCCTATTTTCAAAATCTCCCTCCAAGCTTTTCTTAAACATTGCCAGCTATGCCACACATACTTTAGGGATAAAAGAAATATGATAATTTTTTCATCAGACTTTGTTATTAAATTAACAGAACTGATAAAACCACAGACATTTTAGATTTAAACATTTTATTGTGCATTGGACTTTAACATGTAAGATATCTTTCAATCATGTTTAACCATGCCAGTTTTTCTTTAAAAAAAAAAAAACAACATTTTGTTAATATTGTCATTATTCATCTACATTTAATAAGAGGAGTTTTGGCTGCCGAATGCTGCCAAACAGGTAAGGCGATAAAAATTGATAACTTCACAAATATGCTTAAAAATCAACAATGACTCAATAACAGGGCTTATGAATTGATTCCAAGGCATTAATGAGGTGTTAATGTCTGGATGGGGCTGCCGAAATTTTGTCATAGCTGTAATTCAATTCAATTTTTCAATTCAATTTTATTTTTATAGCACTTTTAACAATGGTCATTGTCTAAAAGCAGCTTCACAGAAATGAAATGAAAATGAAAAGAAAATTTAAGGAAGTGTATATGTGTAAGAAAAATGTGTCTAGATAATGATATTGTCCCTGATGAGCAAGCCAAGGGTGACGGCAACAGTGGCAACGAAAAACTCCCTGAGATGGCAATAGGAAGAAACCTTGAGAGGAACCAGACTCAACAGGGAACCCATCCTCATTTGGCTGATAACAGATAACAGAACTTGTAAAACATCATGTGTGTTATGCAGCTGAAAGTTCAATATAAAACAGAAGTTATTTAAATTATCATGAAGTCCAGTTCAGCACAGGGATGAGTCAGCAGGTGCAGAGGGCAGATGGGGTCTGAATTACTGGGAGCTCAGAAGCAGTATGTGTAGCTCAAACCATCATAAAGCAGAATCCAGCTGAAGCTGGTCCTTCTCAGGATCCTCGCAGGTTTGGCCTCTGTTTACTGAAAATAGCACAATCTCCAGATGTCTCGGGATGGGTAGAAAAATAAAGAGCAGGTAAAAAGAATTAGCGTTGTTGCCAATCAGGGTAGATGGACTGTACTATGAGGTAATTAAAATAATTATGCGTATGCCAGATTAAAAAGATGCGTCTTGAGTCTACTTTTAAATTGGGAAACTGTGTCTGAGCCCCGAACACTGTCTGGAAGGCTATTCCAAAGCTTTGGAGCTAAATATGAAGATGCCCTACCTCCGTTTGTAGATTTTGATATTCTGGGAACTACCAGAAGTCCTGAGTTTTGTTATCTTAAGGAGCGTGGTGGATTGTAACGTAACAGAAAACTGGCTAGATATGTGGGAGCTAAACCATTTAGAGCCTTGTACGTAAGTAATGCTATTTTGTAATTAATTCTAAACTGAACAGGTAGCCAGTGCAGGGATGATAATATTGGGGTGATATGATCATATCTTGATCTAGTGAGAACCCTGGCAGCATTTTGGACTAACGGTAGTTTGTTTATTGAGGATGCAGGACAGCCACCCAGTAATGCATTACAGTAGTCCAGTCTGGAGGACATGAATGCATGAACGAGCTTTTCTGCATCAGATACGGATAAAATGTTCCTAATCTTGGCAATATTTCTAAGGTGGAAAAAGGCTGTTTTTGTGATATTGGAAATATGATTTTCAAATTATAAGTTACTGTCTAATATTACACCCAGGTCTTTCACTGTCGAGCTTGTGGTAACAGTACATCCTTCTAAACGCAGGCTGAATTGTGAGAGCTGGTGTGTACTGGTTTTTGGGCCAATAAGTCATATCTCTGTCTTGTCTGAATGTAGTCAAAGAAAATTATCCATCATCCAATGTTTTATATCTTGAACACATTCAGTTAATCTAGACAACTTGCGTATTTCCTTTCGTTTTGTGGAGATGTATAGCTGGGTATCATCAACATAACAATGGAAACTCATCCCATGTCTTCTAATGATGTTACCTAACGAAACCATGTATATTGAGAAAAGCAGAGGTCCTAAAACTGACCCATGTGGCACCCCATATTTCACTGGCATTACACCAAACAGTTCTCCATTTAGATCTACAAAATGGAATCGATCAGATAGGTAAAATCGAAACCATTTTAACACCTGTCCCTGAATACCAATGTGATTTTGTAAGCGACCTATGAGAATATCATGCTCTATAGTGTTGAATGCAGCAGTAAGATCAAGTAAGACGAGTATTGAGATGCAGCCTTTGTCCGAAGCTAAAAACAGGTCATTTGCAATTTTAACTAGTGCAGTTTCTGTACACATGATGGGGCCTGAAACCTGACTGAAATTCTTTGAGGATATTGTTTTCCTGCAAGAATGTGCATATTTGTGCTGGTACTACCTTTTCCAATATCTTTGATATAAATGGAAGGCTTGAAATCGGTCTGTAATTTGTTATATCATTTGGGTCTAAATTAGGGTTTTTTAAAAAGAGGCTTAGTAACTGCCAACTTGAAAGGTTTAGGGAAAGTGACCTAGATATAATGAAGAGTTGATCATGTTTAGAAGCAGCGCTCCAGCTATACAGTATGTACTGTATCACTTCTTTTAAAAATCTGGTTGGGATTGGATCCAGCAAGCATGTTGTTGATTTAGCTGAGGTGATGAGTGTATACAGCTCTCCCTGTCCTACACCTGTAAAACACTGAAAATCAAATTGTTAAGCTTTAGACTGGACTACATCATGAGATGCTGTTAGAGGTTGAATTTCCATTATTCTCTTCCTGATACTATCGATTTTTTCATTGAAGAAGTTCAAGAAGTCTTCACTTCTAAACTGTGATGGAATACTCATTTTGTTAGACTAGCCACTGTACTAAATAAGAACCTGGGATTGTTTTGGTTTCTTGCTATCAGTTCGCTCAGATGCTCGGCCCTAGCCGCTTTTAGAGCCCTAGCCGCTTTTTTAAATACAACTGTTCTACTATGAAACTGTTTTATGTTTTCATTTCAACATTTTTGTTATGTGTATTTTTTGCGAGGGTCAGTATATGTAGCACTACTCAGCATATAAAAGCAATATACATTATTCAAAAGCAAATTATTTTTATTTTTTATTTGTTTAACACATTTCTCTGCATATTTTTGTTTATTGATAACCACTTCTAAACAAACCTCCTTTTTTCATGATTGTACAGTAAATCTCTACTGTGGGTCTGTAAACTTTCCCAAAAAGAGAATGCTTTTAGAAGTGTTGTGTCTAATAAAGAATAGGAAGGGGTGGTCAGCCCTGAATTCCTTCTTTGGTCCCAATATCAAGCTGTCCGTTCTCATTATGATTGTAGTAGCTGCTGCTGCCTCTGTGCCTACCTCGTTGACCACGACAAAAGATTTGTGGGCCACAGATGACACAAAAAGTTTTTCTTGGCTGCTCATTCCAGTCAGATCTGCAGCATCGGCCTGGAACAAAGAGCTCATGCCCATCTTACTCAGGGTATCATTTAAAGAGTACTGCTCTTCCAGCTTAAATTTTGGCAGATGGACAACAATGTCGGTCGATCTGTCCATCTTCTCTGGATTTGTCCATTCTGTCAGCTTGTCCACTGTTAGTTCAGTCTCCAGCTGTTACACAAAAACCACACAGACACCGTCAGGTGCTAGTGAGACTACAGTTTTAGCATAAAATTCATGGAGAAATTGTGAAGAAGAGGTCCAATGACACACCACCTTTTCTGGAGAAGACAATGAAAACAGCTCATTTGTAGGCAATATAGTTACAAAGATATTGGTCTGTATACCACCAGTGATCTCAGGAAGCGTTTGTGTGTTATATGCACGTGTGCATGTGTGTCTGGAGGGTGTGGTTTAAAACACTGGCTCCTCCCTGCACAACAAACTCACAGACACAGAAATTGTAACCACCTTAAAGGTAATGGCATGCGCTTTGTGCACTCATATTCTGTGACATGTATGTGCTAAAGGTTTGTTCTTAAAATTGTTTGAGAGAGAGGGATTATGGAATATAAAATTTTATGTGCATATTTAAAAAATTATGCTCAGGGTAGCAGTTTTTCCAAAGTGACCTAAAAATAGCCAAAAGCTTTAACTGGGCAGCCTGCAGTACAATTATTTAATGTGCAGATTATATAATTTAGAAGGACACATAATAATAATTCAAAGATTCAAAATGTAAAATTCTAAGTTTAAAAAGAGGTGTTTGCTGACCTTCTGAAGTGGGTCTGAGCCATCCACAGACTCCTCAGGCAAAAGCACCAGCATGCTGAGTTCACCCTCCACATACGGCAAATCCAGCACCTGCAGCTTGTACTCATCAATGTAGTTGTAGAGGAAACTCGTCTCCTGGTACATCATCTGCACTGGTTTTGACTCATTCTAATAATCATACATAAACAGTATTCAAATTAAACTTTTTTGTCACACACACTGCCATACACTATGGTAGCTGACAAGTGCAAAACAAAATAACAAAACAGAAAACAAAATAACATTCAAAACCCAAAGCAAAATAACAAATGAAAAAACAAAATAACAAAACTGAAAACAAAATAACAAAAAAAATAATAATAACAAAACCTGAAAACAAGAAACCAAATCAGAAAACACAACAAAATATCCAGAAACAAAATACCAAATGACAATTCAGTCAAACTGGAAAAGGTAGGTATGGTTCTCAAATTAAATTCTTAGCAATTGGAAGAGACATCTGTCACTCAAAACATACAAGCAGTACTGTCAAGTGAAGTCAAACCTACTTTAAAAGAACATTTAACGCAACTTAGTTGAACAAAGTAAAATCCTAAAATACTGAAATGAATCCTTAAATGAAAATACATTTAAATGTCCGTGAGGTATATTTTGAGCAACAAGGGACATTCTTACCCCTGATTGGACGAGACATCTGCCACTCAAGATTAGCAGATAAAACAAATAAAAATTCAAAGACTACAGTACAATAGCAAAAGAACAGAAGGAACGAAAAGAAACGAAAAGAGAAGAAACAGGGGCTGAAAAAAAATCACAGTAATCAAAAATGAGTGCAGAATAACAAAGAGCATGGCACTCGAGGCATGAATCAAAACAGTAACAAATGAGAAATGTCATCACAGGTCCTTATTCATTTGTTTGATTTCAGTTTCTTAAGTGACATGAAGTATTGTTTAAAGTCATTTATGAACCATATGAAAGATGGTTTACTATTTCTCCACTTACTACATTGTATATAGTATTTACCTAAAAGTACAGGGTGGGCCATTTACAGTATATGGATACACCTTAATAAAATGGGAACGGTTAGTGATATTAACGTCCTGTTTGTGGCACATTAGTATATGTGAGGGGGCAAACTTTTCAAGATGGGTGGTGACCATGGTGGCCATTTGAAAGTCGGCCATCTTGGATCCAACTTTTGTTTTTTCAATAGGAAGAGGGTCATGTGACACATCAAACTTATTGGGAATTTCACACGAAAAACAAGGGTCTGCTTGGTTTTAACGTAACTTTATTCTTTCATGAGTTATTTATAAGTTTCTGACCACTTATAAAATGTGTTCAATTGTGATGGATTGTCAATGCAACCCTCTTCTCCCACTCTTCACACACTGATAGCAACAACGCAGGGCAAATGCCAGCACAGGCTTCCAGTATTCGTAGTTTCAGGTGTTGCACATCTCGTATCTTCACACCATAGACAATTGCCTTCAGATGACCCCAAAGATAAAAGTCTAAGGGGGTCAGATCGGAGTTGTGTTAAATGTGCTTTAAAAATAAATTTGACTTCACTTGACAGTACTTCTTGTATGTTTTGAGCGACAGATGTCTCTTCCAATCAGTGATAAGCCTTTCATTTGTAAACTATACCTACCTTTTCCTGTTTGACTGAATTGTTGTGTTTTCTGATTTGTTGTATTGTTTTTGGTTTTGTTATTTTGTTTTGATTTTGTTATATTGTTTGGGGTTTTGTTATTGTTTTTTAATTTGTTATTTTGATTTTGGTTTTGATATTTTGTTTTGCACTTCTCGGCCACCGTAATACACAGTATGATATGCAGTCAAATGCTTATATGACTTTTCGTGGCCTAACAAGAGGGGTTTCTCTTATTATGAAAACTGAAGTATTATAATGTTAATGTGTATTGTGTGACTTTAACCTGGTTTATTCTGAAGGGCATCTCTGTAGTGTCCCACGGAGGAAACACGTGCATCCATTTCCCCATGAAATAAATTGCGTTCACCAGGGCAAGTCGAGTCATTGCTGTGATCGTCCCTGGCTGTAAAATATCTTTGATTTTACCTGAAACCAAAAGCAAGAAAACATGAAAGACCTGACCATTGCCTCGTAAAGCACCTCAATTGCGTCCTGTATGTTGCAGCTTTTGAGACAATATTTGCATGTCTAAAAACATTTTGTTCTTACCCTCAGTCTTCTCTTCTACCCACTGGTTGATGAGCTTCCGTGACTCTTCTGATGATTCAATAAAGTCTACTGTCTGCATGTTAGTTTGGTACAACTTCTGAGTGGAGTCCACATATTCCTGAAACAAAAGACACAACACACTCAGGACACTGTCATCCAAGCAAAAGAAGTAGAAATATTAAAAATGTTTGCTTTGTTGACACTTTTACTTAATATATAATTCAATGTGTTACTTCATAGTCTTGATCCCTTTAGTTTTGTCACCCTTAAATGTTTCCAAACATTGGCACTGTGCATGCTTGTACATTCCAGACTCTGTAGGTCTGGCTCAGAAGATGCAGTAAAAATGCAGGACACCTTTTTTGCTGAACAATATAGAATACCCACAGTACTTTTTCTCACCTGGCCACCAAAACCAAACCAAAATAAATAGACAGATGTGGAAGGCTTACAGATAAGAAATTGATAGTCTTCTCTGCATAAAGCCTGTTGGCCAGACGGAGGATGTAGGAGTCTTTGGGGCTGTTAATAGCAAAGTTGAGACTCTTGAAGTGGGTGTGAACATCAGAGACTGAACTGAAGGATAGAACCTGCAATAAGCAACATAATCATAAAGGAAATATTTTAATTATATTTTTATAATTATAATTAATTATAATTGCCCCTAAGTATACATCAGACATCAATAAAAAAGTCAGAAATTACGATGCAATGATAAAGAAAACAGACTCAAAGACTGAAATTTTGACATCCATAAAGAAAATGTAATACTAAATGAAAAACACAGACTGAGAAGCAAGTAGTGGTTCACTGAACGTCTGAACAGGTCTGGTCTCATTATTCTCCTGGTAAAATGTCCTAAATCTGACAATGTAAACACTGCTAAAATCTAAAGCAGTATGTCCGTTTGCATAGTTTTATCTGTGACCGTCTATAAAATTCAACAGTCATTATCACAATAATAAATATATATAATATTAAACAATTAAATGTCTTCCAGTGTTCTGTGAAAGGTTCAAGATTATAACTTATTACCAAGCATTTAGAACTAGCATTATGTAACAATATATGTAGACATGCAATAAGTAAATAAACACTTATAGTTTTATGATAAAATATATGCACCAAAATGTTTTGACATTATTATTTCTATTGTTTGTTTCTTTTTTTTCGGATTATAACATACTGTACCAGTGATTGCCTTCATTGATCCTTTGTAGTATTAATAATGTATGAATAGCTATACCTTGCCTTATCTTGCTTGAAACATTGAATAACAAACAAATTCTGGTGCATTAATTTTTTTCATGAAATTATGACTGCTAGTTTATTTCTTGCATGTCTGTAGTCACAATTTAAAAATTTAACATATCCAGACAGTCTAATTCTGGTTTTATGTATTTAGGTTAAACTCTCCTACCTTAGCCATTTCCTCAGCAGTTGCTCCTCTGGCTCCTAAGTAGACCATACTGAGTGCGGCGCTGATGCTCAGCGGGGAAATGAACAGGTTTCCATTCGGGTTCTCAGCAATTATGGCTCGGTACAGGTCCAGGGCGAAGGCGCTATTAGCACGGCTCAAACTCTCCATCTTTGATTAGTCTAATTCATAACACATACAGATATTTGAATTGTGAAATGTGTGACAGAGAATACATAAATCATTGTGTATTGTATATATATATATATAAGAAAAAGATTATGTCAAACCAGCTATCACCCTGCAACGCTTCCATGCATTAATTTAATGTCACATGAAAATCTAAAAATCTAAAGAGATCTAGATTTCATTATACTCACATACGAAAGCTCTCGGTTAAAATGCAGCAGTGACACCACTAACTGTTTTAAAGCAGTGTGGTAAACACCCAAATGTAATAGTGTTTCGATAGGTCAGACAGTAGGAGTGTCTAGATGATATAACCCTTTCATTCATTTGTTATTGTTACAAATGTACATTTTCAAAATTTCTCCAATCCCCCCAAAATAAAGGATATGTGTGTTTCCCATTTTAAATAACATCAAATAGCAAGAAGATGGATTTTTTAAAACATATTTTTTTCTGTTACCAAAATACACATTCTTTCTGTCTACAAAGACTGTTTCTCTTATGAAACACCCCCCCCTGGACTTCTATGGAACTATCTGGGTGTGTTTGCTTTGGATTTGAATGTGCCCAATACCTGCATTTCCCATGAATATCCTGTGTTCTCTGTTGTATATTTACTCTTGTTTTGACATGTGTTATTGTAACGGCTTTGGCACACATGCGGCTCCACAAACACAGACACAAGACGAGGTCTTCTGAAAAAGGGAAAATTTTATTTTGAAAAATGGGGAAGAAAAAGGTTTAAAGCAGGGAGGGAGAGAAAAAGGAAAGCAGCTCCTGTAGGACAGCTCTCCTTGGGCGTCGCCTCAGACGGGAGTCCTCTGTGACATCTGGTGGCTTTGCGGATTTCCCCGACTGGGAACAGGGGCCTCGATGTGTATGTCCTAGCAGCCTTTGACTCCTCGGATAGTTAAAGAGCTGTCAGAGCTCAGTGAGCTCACTGTCCTTGTTGCGGCGATCAAAGGCGCATTCCACTCGCCTCTTTGAAGTTCCTGGAGCGCGTTACATTGCCTCTCTTGCATGCTGCTCTTCCGTATTTTATCACGACTCAACTCAGTAGATTTACATCGGCTGCCCAACAGACCCCGAGCTACACTTTCTGCTGTGTTTTATAGCGCTGGGAGAAGCTCGGCATCCATTAGTGGGGATTGCTCACTAGTCAGTGCCTATTCCCACGGCCCTGCTCTTTTGCACAACTGTGTCCCCGTGCTCGCATTCTCCACCAGTCTAACGAAACATAGACATGAGGCAAGGTCTTAAGAAAAACAAAAAATTTTATTTGGAAAAATGGGGAAGGAAAAGGTTTAAAGCATGGAGGGAAGAAAAAAGGGAAGGAAAGGTGTGCACATGCTAGTCTGTGGACAGTGCTCCGCTGGTATGCCAGCACAGGCTGGTGAGCAGTGGCAGCAGCCAGATTGTCAGCGTGGGTCCGTGTGGCAGCAACTCCGGTGCCGTTTACTCCTGATGGCTAGGATTTAGTTCTTTATTGCTGGGCTGACATACTGAACAGTCCAATGCTGCACCAGTGACAGGTGCAGGTAAGTGTATGTGAAATGGGGGTGGGGGGCTTGGTCTGAGTTCTAGAAAGACATGTGTGTTCAGTTCTTTATTGCTGGCTGAGGAAGTGGGCAGTCCACTGCTACACAAAGTGACATGTGTGTTCAGTTTTCCTTCTTCTAAAAAGGTTTGAAATATTTGTCTATTGATCTGGCACTTGAAGTTATAGTCTGCTGTACATTGATCAGTGTTTCATTAGTAGTCTACATAATCTTATTACTGTATATCTGGATAGAAAATTTTATTTTGAAAAACGGGGACGGAAAATATATAAAGGAGGGAGGAAGGGGAAAAGGGAAGGAAAAGTGTGCACATGCTGGTCTATGGGCAGTGCCAACTGGTATGCGAGCACAGGCTGGTGAGCGGTGGCGGCAGCCAGATTGGGGGTTACATGGACAGAAAGGCTGCTAGGAGATACATGTCTCCCTGAGCTCCCTGATGGCTCTCCTCTCGTGGGACGGCCGGACCGGCCCAGTCCAGCTCTGTCTTGGGCGCAGCCTCAGATGGGAGTCCCCTGTTACGTCTGCCAGCTTTTACCCTGCTGGAAACGGGGGCCTCAACATGTATCTCCTAGCAGCCTTTCCCTTCTCAGCAGCAGGGTCACTAAATCACTAAATCCGGCTGCATTTGAGAGTTAAAGAGCCATGGGAGTTCCCGCAGTGAGCATGCAGCTGTCATTTTTGCGGCAATCAAAGGCGCATTCCGATCGCCTCTTTGTTTCATTAGTACTCTACATAATCTTATCACTGTATACCTGGATAGTTCTTTCTGTCTACAAAGCGAACCCATTTTTCACTTAAGAAACATCCACTGGACTTCTGTGGAACTATCTGGGTGTGTTTGCTTTGGCTTTCAGTGTGCCTCTTACCTGCATTTCCCACGTATATCCTGTTTGCTTTGTTGCACATTTACTCTTGTTTTGACATGTGTTATTATGCCATATTATGTTTTTATTATGCCATTTTATAAAAGTAAATTAAGTGACACATCATTTTGCTACCAAAGAAACACAGGTGGATAATTTCCTTCCTGCATTCCAGATGCTGGGTACTGAAGATAAATGAACGATTTGAATGATTGTTGTATAACCAGCACATGGATTCGAGAGAAAACTGCAGTTAAAATGTCAATCAGAACATACACAGATTAAACCACATTAATAGCACTAAATATTATACACATTTTTTATTCGTTAAGACAAACGGTGAGCTATGAATCATTTAAGGCTGCATGCCTGCCTAAGTGGAAACCTGTGAGGCAGTTCTCTGTGGGGGAAAGACAACTGCTCCAGGTTATTTTCTCCGTGTATTTGCCTGCCCCAATACCCACAACGTTCCACTGGCACTGTACATTCCAGACTCTAGCTAGAAGTCTGGCTTGGAGGTCTTAAATAGAGGTGCAGGGATCCTTTTTCATTTGACTAAACAATGTATAAATGCATATTTCTCCTCACCTCACAGTAAGTTAAATATTGTGATATTTAACTTTAATATATTTAATATACAGTCAATAACCTCTAAGACCTGATTTGTCCTTTACTGACAGATCAAATCCTAAATATATTTTTGTAAAAAAAAAACTAAAGTAAAATATAGTTGCAGGCAACGACAGGCCCAAGCCCCCTATTCCATCGCCACCCGGTTGCACCGCACAACCTGCACACATCACACACTATACAGGTCTAATGTCAGTTTGGGCCCTAAATATTAGTGCATTAGTGTGTGTGTGTGTGTGTGTGTGTGTGTGTGTGTGTGTGTGTGTGTGTGTGTGTGAGGATTAATGTGTGTAAGAGTGAGGGAGAGAGGTGTATGACGAGTAAATGTGTGGATGTGAGTCTGTGTTAACATGAGTGATGTTTGTGAGTGAGTGTGTTTGTGTACAGTATACATGCATGCGCCTGTGTGAGTGTGTGCATGAGTATAACATTTGTAATGTGTGTATATATGTGTGCATGTGCGTGATGTATGAGTGTGTGTGTGTGTGTGTGTGTGTGTGTTTGATTGTTAACATTTGTGATGTGTACATGTGTACAATAGGCGGCAGATGCTGGAAGTAAAGCATCACACTATAACTTACTGAATGTGATGCCACTCAATATAATGCCACACAGCAAGTTATTAATAATTTTTCAGCGAAAGTTTAAGGCACATCGGCCCGGTTTGGTGGCGATCGTATAAATTCTGCGCACCTTATTATGGCTAGTGCTTGGGCCCTAATGAACATTTGTGGAAGGCTTACAGATAAGAAATTGAAGGTCTTCTCTCCATAAAGCCTGTTGGCCAGTCGGAGGATGTAGGAGGCTTTGGGGCTGTTAATGGTTGAGTTGAGGGTCTTAAAGTTGGTGTGAACATCAGGAACTGAACTGAAGGACAAAACCTGCAATGACACACAAATATGTGTATGTGTCACAATTTCTTCATTCCTCGTACATAAACATCAGGCATTAATAACTAAAAACTAAATCTAAAATGTTTGACGATGCTTGAAGAAAATGTATCACTTAAAAATGTATATACTTTCCTGGTATAATACCCTACTTATGACAATGCAAATGAAAAAACAAAAACTTTTATCTTGGGCTGTCAGTTGTTATGCCAATAATAAACATATTGAATATTGAACAAGTAAAAATCTTTTAGTGTCATATGAAAGGTTCAGCATCATTACAAGGTATTTTGAAATCAAAAGTGTTTTAGAACACACTAAACGTTCCGGTAGCGCTTCCTCCAGAACCAGGGTTGATGTACGAGAACCACTTGGATATAGCCATCTTTAGGATGCAGGTTAGTCTGAGGGTGGACTGTCCTAAGCTAAGAATCTTACCTCCCTGAACAGGTTTCCATTCCCGTTCTCAGCACTTAGGTGCTATTTGTCAGATCCCTGGGCCGATCTCTTCTTCCCTGATGTTCTATGTTTACATATCTGTTCTAGCACATGGTGTTTGTTTTTGTTCGCCCACTAGCTGTCCGCGTCTGTCACGATAATCCCTCCCACTTCCTCCCTAGTTTAGTAAGATGATTTCACTCACCTGTTCCACTCGTTTCCGTCGTGATTGTTTGCGTTATTTATTCCCTCTTGTCTGTTGTCTGGTGTCGGTTCGTTGTTTCCATGTTGGCAGCCGTTTGCTGCTTCCTGTCTGGTCAAGCCCAGTCCAAGTTTTGGCTCCTGGTTAATGCTTCCCGTTTATGTTTTCTCCCTCCTTTTTTCTCCCTTTTCTCTCGTGTTTTAATCTCCCTTTGTCTTCCAGGCCGGTCCGGCTTTTGTTTTTGTCCGCGCTTTCCGACGGCGCCCCGCCGGCCAGCTCACGCTCTTCCTCACGGCCGAGCAGTGCAGCGCATCGCGCCCCTATCGCCCTCTGGTGGCCGTGGCAGGAACTACCGCTGCACTTTGGAAGTGAAAGCCATTTTTTCCCTCTACGGAGTAGTTTTTTTTTTTTGTTTTGTTTTTTGGGACTAAGGCGCTTCCTGCTACAAGGGATATTTTGTTGTTTTTTCCGCCTTGGATGTTCTGTGGACTGTATCAATAAATCATTGGAATTGACCTGCACCTGTGTCCGTTCTGATTACCCTGACACTATTAGCGCGGCTTAAACTCTCCATCTTTGATTAGTCTAATTCATAACACATACAGATATTTGAATTGTGACATGTGACACAGAATACAGAAATCTTTGTGTATTGTGATTTAAAAAAAAAAGGATTTTCAGAAGAAAGAAAAGAAATTATGTCAATCCAGCTATCACCCTGCAATGCTTTCATGCACTAATTTAATGTCACCTATAAATCTCAAGAGATCTAAATTTCATTATACTCACATATGGAAGCTCTCTGTGAAAATGCAGCAGTGACACCACTGACTGTTTTAAAGCAGTGTGGTAAACACCCATGTAATAGTGTTTCAGGATGTAAGACGATATGAGACTCCAGATGATTTAACTGTTTCATCAATTTGTTGCTGTTATATGTACAATTTTTTACTCTCCCGATTTTCTCATGTCAGGGATTTTTGCCAAACCAAATTTTTAAAAATGTGTTTTAGGATTCAAATGCACAGTTTGGGTGACCTGTGCCCACTATAGCCTCTTATTCCTGTTTCTGGCTAATAAGCATAAAAGCCAATTAAGGTAGAATGTGTGATGCTTTTCTGCTCACCAAAGTTCGTTCATCAATCCATCCATTGCGGGAGATTTTTCTCCTACACTAGTTACTGTTGCCATAATTACAAATATTACACAAACACTGTAACTTTAGTAAAAAAAAAGGACCAAAGAACAACTCACGACTCTATGCAGATCTGGATGAAGTAAGACAGGATTTATTGCAGCAAAGAAACCCAAGTGAGCCACGCTTGAATGCTTAGGTCATAAATCTACACATGATCAAGAGCAGACTGAATTCTACAGAAATATTCATGCCTTTTTATATAGTTTTTCAAAAGGAGGTGCTCATCCTTATCACCCCCTCCTTTGTAAGTTCTCCTCATTCCTGGAAGATGTTCCCATTATAATCCAACTTTTTCTTATAAATTCTCCTATTATAATTACAATTTTTATATCGTGTTTTATTATGTCATATACCTCGTCATCTGACTCCCTACGTCATCTATATCAAGTTAGTAGATTTTTCCAGTTATAATTAATTTTTCTTGCAAATAAATTTCCATTATCTTTACACTTCTTGTGTTTTGTTTATAAAAAATAACAAGGCAGTACTTATTTTTGTGTCTACTCAGTATTCTTAAAACTGATCGTGTGTCTTTTGGTTATTTGTCTATATTCTTACTTAGACATGTGTGCGCGACTGCAGGTGCACATGCAGCATGTGTAACCAACACCTGTTTCAATTCTTCATTAAGTTTGCTCGTCTGGGCATGAGATAAGTCCGGCACTTGGCGCCTTATCTCATGCTCGTGTCTCTGTCGAGGTCAACACCTAGCGCCTTATCTTGTCTGTTCCTCATACACATGACAGCTAAAAAAGAAAAGTACAATTTGCGTCTGGGTCACTCTAGGCTTTTTTCCATGTACTTTGGGTTCCCACGGTACACTGAGTATCACTACCCATCTCCTTACTGTTTATGTTTCACGACCTGTCTTATAGTCGTCTTCTTTTCTTGGCTCACCTCTGAGTGAACCCATTATGTTTTCTTCTGCCACTAACTTCTAATTTTTATGATTTGAATAGGTCCTTTTTACTTCTGCTTACTTCTGCACACTGATCTTCTCTCTGCTTACTTTTATCTTTTGTCACTTAAGATTAATATTGTTTGCACTAAGATTAATATTATGTTGATTAATATTACCATATTGTTACATTGCTGCATACACAAGCATATTTTACAAAAATATGCTTACAACATCCATCCATCCATCCATCAAATAGCATAATAAGGCTGATACATGCATGTGCCACACATCAATACAAGAGTAAAAATGCAACAGAGTAAACAGGATATTCATGGGAAATGCAGGAAATAGGCTCACTGAAAGCCAAAGCAAACACACCCATAGTTCCATAGAAGTCCACGGTGTGTTTCTTAAGGGAAACAGAGAAACACTCATAGACTCTTTGTAGACAGAAAGAACTATCCAGACATACAGTGATAAGATTATTGTAACATCTGTGCCACAGCAGCCCCAAGGGTTAAGATCTGGCTCGCCGGATTACTGAGCCGCCTCCTTGTCTTCCCCTGGTGTGTCTGCGTGTGTATGTCTCTCCCCATTAGCACGTAATGAAGTTCACCTGTGTCCTCCTTGTGTGTCTCTCTATTTAAACCAGCCGGCCCCATAGCACTTTGTCTGTTCACCGTTTGTCTTACCGTGAAGGTGTGTGTATGTTCGCGTGCATGTGTCATCAAAGTTTCTGTTCTCTCCTGTCAGGAATGAGCATTGGCTGCTCAGCAGAGCGCGCGTCGCATAGAGGTTGACTAAAGCACCGTGGTGATCAAGGTCAAGTTCACGGCTCTCTCACACTGAGTTTTCGCCAGGCTCCGTCTGGATTTCGTGGGCTTTGTGTTTCGACGCGCCCGCTCGCAGCTCCTGCCAGGAGCTCAAAGACTGAGTTTATTATTTTTTGTTAAATTATCAAAGTATCCTATGTTGTGAGAGAAGAAAATAAAACTAATTCAAGTATTTCCCTGCAATCTGCATCCATCTCCTTCTACAAACATGACAATTATGTAGACTAATAATTAATCAATAAATTAGGAAAATGACCAGAGTCATTTTCCCTGCTGTTTTTTCCCTGTACACAATGAACGGTACACAATGAATAAATAATCATTAGTCTAATTCTGCCGATGCACTCGTGGAAAAAAATATTTCTTGCAGTTGAGCGCCGATTAGACTTTATAGGAAATTTAAGTGGAGGATCAACATCCTGAGCCCAATCCTCAATTAACAAATATTGTAAGTAAACAACAATGGCCTACGTTTAGAAACTCTTTTTTTATTAAGGAAAATATCTATTTCCAGAGATTAAAACCTGTAACAATGTTAATTTTAGAATCTAGAATCCAGAAGATTTTAAATTTGCACAAATTTAAGAAGCAGCCTGAAGCACTGCAAGTCCAAGAGGGTCTTAAAGTGCGGACGGCTGCATTTTAGTTTCTCTGAAAATATAAGTGAGAACAACTGATTCAGATCTGAGAATGGATGAATTCTTTGCATTTGAATGTTGTCTGACATTGGAAAACACACACAATAATACTAAAACAACAACAACAATCTAGAATGAATAGGAATAAGAGGCCCTGATTATACTGCATAAATATTTTTTTTAATTAAATTAACAAATATTGTGATTATACAACAATTGTTAGGAACCTCCACCAGAGGTCACTGTTCATGTCTGTCTGTCTGTAGTTTTGGTTGGTCGACTCAGTTTCCCAGAAGGCACCTCAGTCAGGTGATGAGTGCTCACCTGAACTGAGGTGGCCCATTAAAGTTTCTATAAATAGCAGTTTGTTCTGGAAAACTGGGTCCAGAATTGTTTGGTCTGTTTGTTTGTGATTGTTTTTGTATATACTGTCATGTGGGCATTCCTTTTGTTTGGTTTTTGTTTCTCTAAGTTTATATTTTGGTTTGTTTTGTAACCTGTGTTCAAGAGGGCTCTAGTTTAGTTTTCTTTATACTCCTTGTGTTACTGGATTCATGGAGCTGTCCTGTTTCATGTTTAGCTAGGCTGTGTCTCCTCTTGTGTTCAGTGTAAGTACTGTTCTGTGTCTTCCCAGTGTCAGTCTTGTTTAGTTCTTTGGTTAAAACTTCCCTTGTATGTGTAGCCACATGAGGGCTTAGCCGTTAGCAGGGTTAGCCGCTAGTAGGCCTTGACGACTCGTAGGGTTAGCCCCTAGTAGGGTTAGCCTCTAGTAGGCTAGCCTCTAGTGGGATTGACTGCTAGTGGTTCTGGTCACTAGTAGGTCAGCCGCTAGTTTGGTATAGCCCCATGTGTGCCCTGCCTTTTGTGTTCAGTTCCCCCCTATTAGGTCAGTACTAACCTGGTTAGCCACTAACCCCATTAGCCACTAACCCGGTTAGGTCAGCATCCAGTGTCCCCAGTATTCCATGTAACTACTAACCACTAACCCAGCCAGTCTAGTCCCTGAGACCCTGTCTTTAGTCTCTGTTGCCCCTGGTCCTGTCTCCTGTCTAGCCCTGTCTCCTGTCTAGTCCTGTCTCTCCAGTCCTCGCCCCATCTCTAGTTCCAGCCACATCATGTCCAGTCTTGTCTCTAGTTCCCCTATGTGTCTTTAGTTAGCTCCAGCTCCATGTTTCCTCATCACTAGTTCTCTGCCGATTCCCTGTGTCAGCTCCTGGTTCCCTGTGTTCAGTTCCTGTGTTTTTCCTGAGCCCTAGTTTTAGTTTCAGGTTGTTTTGGTTCCTTCGTTCGTTTGTCTGTTTTTGAGTTGTATTTGTTAGACACTTTCTGTTTGCACACCCCTCTGCGTTCATGCCTGCCATATATGCCCACGGCAACATCAGCCGGTCTAGCGAGTACCACCACCTAGACCCCATGACAATAACCCACATTTAGAAAAGCATTTTAATTCAGACTATAAAAAATAATCCTGCATCTATTTTAGGCATCCCCATCTTAACATTTCCCATCTTAATATTTTAACTGTTTATTTAAACTATTTAAACCATTAAACGATTTATTTTGCTATTTTAACTATTACTATTTCTTTTACTTCCAAATAACATTAAGAATAAGAACAATAAAATTTGTAAAATATTATTGATTAAATGTGGGCTGAAAAAACCCATGTCCAACAATCTGATATACAGTATGCTGGCGAAACTCTAGGGTGGGAAGACAATGCTTTGTGTAGTTCAAGGACATGAACACCTATAAAACAAACATCAACGCCTAAACAACTCTTAAAACTACATATTGTAACAGAATAATAGTACTATTTCAAACAGTATGCAGGCTGCCATTTGGAGAAAGCAGAGAATAAAAAATAACAGTTTTTGGGTCAAAATAACCGATCCAGCTGTTCATTTGTAAATGACCCACTACATCTCATTTAATGCATTAGCAGTCCAACAGTAAGTTTAAAGAAATAACCCAGAATTTTGACAGAGCATAAGCAACCCAACAATGTGTTTAAAGAAACAACATATATAAATATATATATATATATATATATATATATATATATATATATATATATATATATATATATAAGAGAAGAATAGGAGTTCTTTCGGTAACTTTGTCACACTCGCTCCTTTCTATTTTCATGCAAAACCCAGGAGTCTACATTATTGATTTTTTTTTCCATCTGAAAACTGGTCTGTCATCGATAATTGTCTCAAAACAGCTTCCATATATTAATTGCAATTCACAAAAAGCAAACCCTCAGCCTCTGCTCATGCAAATGGAATGAGGAACAGTGTCCGATAGCATTCCCACATCAGAGTGACTCCTGGAAATGTCGGTTCTGCACTAATTTCATGACCTACAATTCCTGATTGATCTATTTTTTTATACTCACACAGCGAAGCTCTCATTGAACTGTGAAAATGCAGCAGTGACACCATCAGATTGTTTTGATGCAGTGTGGGAAACGCCCCAGTTTAGCAGTGTTTCAGGAAGTGATACAGGAGGAGGCTCCAGATGATTTAACCCTTTCACTGATTTATTGCTGTTACATGTACATTTTTTAAATTTGACCCATCCCCAAAATATAAAGGCATATGTGTGTTTCCCATGTTCCTGGATATCAACTAGCAAAATGATTAATTTTTTTAACCCCTTCCAGTGACTTTTGGAAAACATGGTTAATAAGGGAGGAGAAACAGTACTGGGGTAATTCAATAAAGAACAGAAATTAACTGCTAAAATGTACAGTAGCATCTTATAGTCTTAGGAAATGATAGTTATTGGAATGAGTAGTCTGGTTTATCTTATTATCTACACAATAGTTTAATACCAAATACAATTAAGACCAGGCCAATGTTTTTGTTTTTGTCTTTTAATGCGCAGTTTGGGTGAACCTGTGTCCATTTTAGCCTCTCATTCCTGTTCTTGGGTAATAGGCATAGAAGGCAATTAAGGTTTAATGAATGATGCTTTTCTTCTCACCATAGTTGTAAACAGCAGTTGTTTGAATCAATTGTTTGTAGTGGTTCTTCCTACCAGCCGGACCCAGTCAGTCAATCTATTTACCTCTCTCATCCGCAGGGCAATATCACTTGAAATGTGGCTCATTTTTTTGTTTTTTGTTCTGTTTGTACACTATTCTTTTTAATCTCAGGAGACTTATCATCAGCAGTTTTTAAAATACTCTGGGGTGTTTTGTCAGGCAGAACCAACCATACATAATCAAAATCAAAGAGACATATTCACCTCATTCTTATTTTTGGGGTGAACATTCAATGCAGCTGTTGATTTTATGCGTTGTCCAGCTGCCACATGATTGACAATTTCTCTTGCAAGTGAATGACATTTTCATGCAGCCTAATAATCTGTTAATAATCTAACTGATACATCAATATTAAGAAAACATTTTCCTTCAACCTGTAACCCTTCTATAGAGTAAGGAGGAATACAGTAAACGAATTCTATTTGTCTACTGTTACAGCGTGCGCCTGTGTTGGGCATGTAACTAAATCTTTTTCCCTCCTCGCTCACTCAGCAGGCTCACTAGAGAGGTGGCCTTCCCTTCTGGCTGGCCACTTCTCTTGTTAGCCTACTGAGAAGTGAGCGAGGGTGTGGAGGGGCGAGGCCTCTGGAAACGGGCACAAGTGTGGAAAAATAGTTCACGGTCCTGGAGGTCTTTAGAGAAGAGTCGCACAGTGGACGCTTAAATGAAGAAGAGTGGGGCAATGTAACAAACCTTAGGGATTCCAATGAATTCAATGCCACTGATTGATCTCTATTTGGGGACAGCCACAGAAAGACTGCTTGAGCCCCGGCGGCACTTTCGCTTTCTCTGATTTAAAAGTTAGAGCATACACCTATCATCATCTATCCATACAATATCTAGCACGATTCAGTATATCTTACCAATTCTGTTTATGTATGATAATACAAAATCTGGTATTTTCTAATTATGAGCAAAGTAACGCAAGATCTGGGCAAATGTGACTTTTCAATTGACTTTAAAATACACTTATTGACCTACTCTATGATACAGAAAACTATGATACTTAAACACATACAAACACACAAACAGGTCGAAGGGTGAAAGTTAATGGAGTTTGAGGAATTTCCCATATTTCTATTATTGGTTATCTTCTCGGCGGGCTCAGAGCAAATCGGGGTGCAATAGTAAAACATTTGTGGTAGCCCCCTAGTGACGGGGAGGAATTGGACACGACTAAATTAGGGAGAAAATCGGGGAAAAATCCCCCCCCCCCCCAAAAAAAAAGAATGTTGTTGTCTCCTTTCCTCTGGGGTATACAAAACATCAACGTAATTTTGACGGCTCAAGTCATTAAGGGTGTTTACATTGATTACCACCCCTGCCTTCTAAAAGTCTTTTTAACCAATCAGATTAAAGTAGCTGATACCGCGCAACACCCAGTTTCCTTTCAAATATGCCAGCTCTGGGTAAGGAATAATGTCGTGTTCAACTATGGCTGCTTGTCCAGATGCACCGAAAAAGTCTAAATCTACTTTGACAAGAATTCAAACATTTTCAGAGCATGAAAAGATTCAATATTGGGGATTGACGAATGGATGAACTGCCGGCTTCATTTTCAATTAAGAAAAAGAAGACGTTACACTGTTTAAGTTATCGAAACCAGGACACATACACTAGAGTAAAGCTACAGAGAGAATAACTTTTGATCAGATTAATTGGAAAAAATTCTGTAAATGGTCTAAGGACCTTGAATATTACATAGTACTGGATGTGTTTTCACCAGAGGCTTTCAAACGTAAATGGACAAGCAAGTCATCTCCACAGGACATGTATCACATGAGACTAACAAATTTTGCTAAGAATGAGGTTTCGCTGCACTGCTACATTGTCTTTTTTGGTGATGACTGGTTAGAAGTGAACAAGCACAGCGGTTGTGTCAGGTATGACCGAACTAGCTGAGAAGAGCTTCAATGCTGCTTTAACAAATTGATGACTTATTTCTACAGTTGGAAAGAAACAAAGAAACATCTGAAATAAAACCAAGACTGTCTGATCTCTTCTGATCACCTCTCCTTCCGAGCGGAACAACGCGCCGCCTATCCCCCAAAACACATCCTATGGACTCCTCCCTTTTTCTCATCCAAGGGAGTGGGCTCACTCACAATTTTGCCCAAAAACACAGCCATGAATAAAGAATGGTACCAAAACACCCTCCAACAGCAACTTCTTCCAACAATCCAACAACAGTTTGGTGAAGAACAATGCATTTTCCAGCACGATGGAGCACCGTGCCATAAGGCAAAAGTGATAACTAAGTGGCTCGAGGACCAAAACGTTTAAATTTAGGGTCCATGGCTTGGAAACTCCCCAGATCTTAATCCCATTGAGAACTTGTGGTCAATCCTCAAGAGGCGAGTGGACAAACAAAAACCCACTAATTCTGATAAACTCCAACAAGTGATTATGAAAGAATGGGTTGCTATCAGTCAGGATTTGGCCCAGAAGTTGATTGAGAGCAGCCCAGTCGAATTGCAGAGGTCCTGAAAAAGAAGGGCCAACACTTCAAATACTGACTCATTGCATAAATGTCATGCAATTGTCGATAAAAGTCTTTGAAATGTATGAAGTGCTTGTACTTATATTTCAGTACATCACAGAAACAACTAAAACAAAGATCTAAAAGCAGTTTAGCAGAAAACTTTGTGAAAACTAATATTTGTGTCATTCTCAAAACTTTTGGCCATAACTGTATCTGATTTATGCTTTTGTTGCGTTTTAAAACTTAGTCGAACGCGAATGTCTCTGCTTTTGATATGAGGATGCCAGTGCCTTTTTCTTGTATTGTATGTGGACCCAGTAATGGAAAGTCTTATTTTATAAAAATGATGTTTGAAAACTGTGAAAACGTAATATTGCTAGTTCCTAAGAACATTTTATGGTATTACACATGTTGGCAACCTCTGTACGATGAATTGTTGGGGAGAATAAATGTAAAATTTCTTCAAGGAATCCCTCACCTTTGTGTGATGATGAACTGTTTCTCCCTAGCAAAACAAACTTATCGGTAATTGACGACTTGATGGAATCTGCAAAAAATGATGAAGTAGAAAAGGTTTTTACTAAATACACACATCATCGCAACCTGTCGGTTATTTATTTGGTTCAGAATCTCTTTTTTCAAGGCAACACAAGTAGAATGATCAACCTGTACAACAACTACATGGTTCTTTTCAACAACCCTAGAGATAAGTTACAGATCAGCGTAAAAAAGCAAGTATTAGGTAAAAGCAAGTATTTTTTAGAATGTTTTCAAGATGCCACTTCTAGACCTTACGGATATTTATTTGTTGACCTGAAAGCACAAACACCAGAAAAAAAGGTGTTTTTGATGTCCAAATAAGGTTCTGAGGTTCCTTGTATGTAGAATTCTAAAGGAACGTTGTCCGACAGTGCGGAACGCGGAGGAATTTCAACATAAGTGTAATTTTCAATACTCGTTTGGGTATAAGGTGAAAATATCCAATTCTGACTTTGTACACTCTGGGGACAGACTGTGTAAGAAAGCCATGATGTTAAAAATTTTTAGCTGCTTCCTTTTGTGAGAGATTCGATGAGTCTTGATACCTCTCTGCTTCTTTTTCACACTGGTCTTGATTTTAGTTACCTTGTGCCGTTTAATAGGAATCATGTGACGTTGACCCGGAGGTCTTTTAGATTGCTTACGCGCAATCATTGCAAGACCCGATCCGTCTTGATTCTGAAATTGCATCTTGGTCATGACATTCACTACATCATTAACAATACCTTTGGCAGCTGTTTTTTAATGAGGTTTAGCAATAGAAAATCCTCTTTTGATGAATGGAACGGCCGTTCTAAAAAGACTCTTGAACAGACCTCCTAGATCCGCCCCATACATGTTGGGGACGCCATAAAATCCGGTCATCCCATTTCCCGCTTGCGTAATGTAATATTATATTTAGTCTTGCGGATCTGCATATCCCCTGTTTATCATTTTAAATCTTTTTATATAATTTTTTTTTACAGACGGAACGAATGTTTAGAGGGTCTAAAGTGTAGTTTAGCTATAAACTTCCCGTAGCTGAACGGTATTCGTCTGTTCTGGTCCGATTTAACTTTTTTTTACAAAGAAATTGTAAAATATTTATCAGTAAAGTTTTGCTCATAGCCTTTTTCACACTGCCTTTTTAAACGAGAAACTCTAACGGTATCACCAACTTTGAACTTAAATTTTAGTTTCTTTAGTTTCGGTGTTGATAGTCCATAGAGGGTTTTAAATACGCTAAAAGAATTGATCAATCGCACATCCGTGGCAGTTGTCTTTCAGATCCTGATCAATAACTCTGTCCAACAGCTCCCTTGACACAGCACGGATGATGGCTAAAGTGGTGGTGAAGGACAGCCATCATGTTCATCATCATCGGTTGGCAGATAGGTGAGATTTCTTTTTCCTAGTCTTTCGCCGGTGCCTTCACCTTCTTCAAATCTTGAGCAGACTGCCTCGGAGACAGTTGTAAAAAATGGGTCTGTATTCACAAGCCATACTGTTTTGCTGGTGCTCAAAAGTTGATGTTCTTTAACAAGATGGTAAGTCTATTTCTTCTTATACAACGCAGGGAAGGAGTCCATAGGGTTTTTTTTTTGTGGGGGGGGGGGGGGGGAGAGATAGGCAGCGCGTTGTTCCGCTCGGAAGGAGAGGTGATCAGAAGAGATCAGCCAGTCTTGGTTTTATTTCAGATGTTTCTTTGTTTCTTTCCAACTGTTGAAATAAGTCATCAATTTGTTTAAAGCAGGGGTGGCCAAGTTCGGTCCTAGAGAGCCGCAGTCCTGCAGAGTTCAGCTCCAGCCCTGAAAAAAAAAAAACTCTCCTGCCAGTAGCCTTAGTAGTCCTCAAGACCTTGATTAGCTTGTTCAGCTGTGTTTGATTAGGGTTGGAGCTGAACTCTGCAGGATTGCGGCTCTCTAGGACCGAACTTGGCCACCCCTGGTTTAAAGCAGCATTGAAGCTCTTCCCAGCTAGTTTGGTCATACCTCACACAACTTCTGTGCTTGTTCACTTCTAACCAGTCATCACCAAAAAAGACAATGTAGCAGTGCAGCGAAACCTCATTCTTAGCAAAATTTGTTAGTCTCATGTGATACATGTCCTGTGGAGATGACTTGCTTGTCCATTTACATTTGAAAGCCTCTGGTGAAAACTCATCCAGTACTATGTAATATTCAAGGTCCTTACAGCATCTACGGAATTTTTTCCAATTAATCTGATCAAAAGTTATTCTCTCTGTAGCTTTACTCCAGTGTATGTCTCTTGGTTCCAATAACTTAAACAGCGTAACGTCTTCTTTTTCTTTGTTGAAAAAGAAGCCAGCGGTACATCCATTCGTCAATCCCCAATATTGAATTTGTCATGCTCTAAAAATGTTTGAATTCTTGTCAAAGTAGATTTAGACTTTTTCAGTGTATCTGGACAAGCAGCCATAGTTGAACACTTAAAAATCAACATTATTCCTTACCCAGAGCTGCCATATTTGAAAGGAAACTGGGTGTTATGTGGTATCAGCTACTTTAATCTGATTGGTCAAAAAGACTTTTAGAAGGCAGGAGTGGTTGTAAACACCCTTTCATAACTTGAGCCATCAAAATTAGGGTGATGTTTTGTATATCTCAGAGGATGTATATATATATATATATATATATATATATATATATATATATATATATATATATATATATGAATCTATATGACTTAAAAATGTGAAAACAATTTTTAAGAGACAGCAAAAAAAATTTACACACATGGACAAAATTGTTGGTACCTTTCGGTCAATGAAAGAAAAACTCACAATGATCACAGAAATAACTTTAATCTGACAAAAGTAATAATTAAAAAAAATTCTATGAATGTTAACCAATGAAAGTCAGACATTGCTTTTCAACCATGCTTCAACAGAATTATTAAAAAAAAATAAACTCATGGAACAGGCCTGGACAAAAATTATGGTACCCCTAGAAAATACTGAAAATAATGTGACCAAAGGGACATGTTAATTCAAGGTGTGTCCACTAATTAGCATCACAGGAGTCTACAATCTTGTAATCAGTCAGTGGGCCTATATATAGGGCTCCAGGTAGTCACTGTGTTGTTTGGTGACATGGTATGTACCACACTCAACATGGACCAGAGGAAGTGAAGGAAAGAGTTGTCTCAGGAGATTCGAAAGAAAATTATAGACAAGCATGTTAAAGGTAAAGGCTATAAGACCATTTCCAAGCAGCTAGATGTTCCTGTGACTACAGTTGTACATATTATTCAGAAATTTAAGATCCATGGGACTGTAGCCAACCTCCCTGGACGTGGCCACACGAGGAAAATTAATGACAAATCAAAGAGACGGATAATCCGAATGGTAACAAAAGAGCCCAGAAAGACTTCTAAAGGGATCCAAGGTGAACTTCATGCTCAAGGAACATCATTGTCAGATCGCACCATCCGTCGTTGTTTGAGCCAAAGTGGACTACATGGGAGACGACCAAGGAGGACACCATTGTTGAAAACAAATCATAAAAAAGCCAGACTGGAATATGCTAAACTACATGTTGACAAGCCACAAAGCTTCTGGGAGAATGTCCTATGGACAGATGAGACAAAAATGGAACTTTTTGTCAAGGCACATTAGCTCTATGTTCACAGACGGAAAAATGAAGCATATCAAGAAAAGAACACTGTCCCTACTGTGAAACATGGAGGAGGCTCTGTTATGTTCTGGGGCTGCTTTGCTGCATCTGGCACAGGGT
This sequence comes from Clarias magur, assembly GCA_013621035.1. NCBI lineage: Eukaryota > Metazoa > Chordata > Actinopteri > Siluriformes > Clariidae > Clarias > Clarias magur. The sequence goes on along the minus strand of QNUK01000013.1, from coordinate 3,197,290 downwards.
GTCTTGAATCTGTGCAGGGTACAATGAAATCTCAAGACTATCAAGGGATTCTAGAGAGAAATGTGCTGGCCAGTGTCAGAAAGCTGGGTCTCAGTCGCAGGTCATGGGTCTTGCAACAGGACAATGACCCAAAACACACAGCTTAAAACACCCAAGAATGGCTAAGAGGAAAACATTGGACTATTCTAAAGTGGCCTTCTATGAGTCCTGACCTCAATCCTATTGAACATCTTTGGAAGGAGCTGAAACATGCTGTCTGGAAAAGGCACCCTTCAAACCGGAAACAACTGGAGCAGCTTGCTCATGAGGAGTGGGCCAAAATACCTGCAGAGAGGTTCAGAAGTCTCATTGACAGTTACAGGAATCGTTTGATTGCAGTGATTGCCTCAAAAGGTTGTGCAACAAACTATTAAGTTAGGGGTACCATCATTTTTGTCCAGGCCTGTTCCATGAGTTCATTTTTTTATATAATTCCGTTGAAGCATGGTTGAAAAGCAATGTCTGACTTTCATTGGTTAACATTCATCTTCTTCATCTTCATCTTCAACTTCGCTTCCTCTGGTCCATGTTGAGTGTGGTACATACCATGTCACCAAACAACACAGTGACTACCTGGAGCCCTATATATAGGCCCACTGACTGATTACAAGATTATAGACTCCTGTGATGCTAATTAGTGGACACACCTTGAATTAACATGTCCCTTTGGTCACATTATTTTCAGTATTTTCTAGGGGTACCATAATTTTTGTCCAGGCCTGTTCCATGAGTTTATTTTTTTTATATAATTCCGTTGAAGCATGGTTGAAAAGCAATGTCTGACTTTCATTGGTTAACATTCATAGAATTCTTATTTATTATTACTTTTGTCAGATTAAAGTTATTTCTGTGACCATTGTGAGTTTTACTTTCATTGACCGAAGGGTACCAACAATTTTGTCCACTTGTGTACTTTCATGGGAAAGGAGACAACAACATTCTTAATGTTCTCAAGGCTCTGCTCTTGTGACTTTCTTAGGTCTAGTGAACAGTACTAGAAAACTTTATTAACCTGTCACGAACTGAGGGTAGTTTTGGCTGTTGTTAACGCCGAGAGTTTAAGAAGGGCAGGCATAGATGCAGAGGGTTGTTTTTACCAAAAAAAAATATTTTAATAACGAAATAAAACAAGACATGAACAGAAAACCAATCAAGCACAGAAACTCTCACCAAACTTAAAACAGTCTTTTTTAAACAGAACACATAGGCTCTTTTAAACAGAACAGAGAGGCTTTAAACAAACACGCGGGCTCTTTTAAGCATGACGCACTCGCGCCCCTATGAGTAAACCACACACTCCTGCTCCCAAGAGCGAACCACACACATTCTTGCTCCCATGAGCGAACCCACACACACTCCTGATCCCATGAGCGAACCCACACACACTCTTGCTTCCATGAGCGAACCACACTCACTCCTGATCCCATGAGCGAACCCACACACACTCTTGCTCCCATGAGCGAACCCACACACACTCCTGCTCCCATGAGCGAACCCACACACACTCCTGCTCCCATGAGCGAACCTCGTTTCAGGTGAGCTCAGTCGTCACCTGACCAAGGTGCCTTCTGGGAAACTACAAAAAGAACTACAGAAACTAAAAAATACTCAGAATTGCTAAACGCTGGAATGGTAGCCGATAAAGTGTATGCTATAAATATTAACCCAGTTCAATAAAATTACCCGAATCCTTAAAGATTAGATTCACCTCTGACACAGTGCTGAAACCCTACATCATGCATGCACAGCTCTTTTAAGATCTATCCACAAATTTTCAATTATGTTTAAATCAGGGTACTGTGATGGCCATCCTAAAACATTCAGCTTGTATCTCTTGAGGTATCCCATAGTGGATTTCGAGGTATGTTTAGGATCATTGTCCTGTTATAAAAGCCATCCTCTTTTTAGCTTTAGCTTTTTTACAGATGGTGTGATGCTTGCTTCCAGAATTTGCTGGTTTAGTGGAATCCATTCTTCTCTCCACACGTGCAATGTTTCCTGTGCCACTGGCTGCAACACAACCCCAAAGCATGATCGTTCCACGCTTAATAGTTGGCAAGGTGTTCTTTTCGTGAAATGCTGCTCCATTTTTCTACAAACATGCCTTTGCTGATTGTGGCCAAAGAGTTTTATTTCAACTTCATCAGCCCACAGCACTTGTTTCCAAAATGCATCAGGCTTCTGTAGATGTTCTGTTGCATAATCCTGATGTTGGATTTTATGATGGGGACGCAGATAAGGTTTTCCTCTGCTGAAGGTCCATGAAGGTCTTGTTTGTGCAGCATCCACCACTCCTGAGTCTGCTAAATCTTTCTGCAGGTTTTTTGCAGTCAAATGTGGGTTTTGATTTGTCTTTCTGACCAGCACATGAGCGGTTCTCTCCGAGAGTTTTCTTGGTCTTCCAGATCTCATCTTGACCTTCACAGTTGTCCTAAACTGCCATCTTTTAATTACATTTCTCACTGTGGAAACTGCAAGCTTTTTGTAGCCTTCTCCTGCATTGTGGGCATCAATAACTTACAAAAGAGTCTTACACAGCTGCTCAGAGGAACCCGTGGTTGTAGAGTGTCCTCAAGTGTGTGCACAAGGTTCAAAAAGTCAAAGTTTGTAAAGCTTTAAAATTGGCATTTACTAATGACAGCTGTTGCCATGCGTAAGATTAAGATCTGAAACCTTGTAAAAAGAATCTGAGATTATTTTTTTGCCTACATTTGTACAGGTAAGTTTGTATATTTCTAATATATTTTTATTTTATTTTATATTTTGTTCTATTTTCTCTTTATTTTCTATTTTCTCTATGTCTTATTTTATTCAGCTATTTATTTCTTGTAAATATACACACACACAGTATATATATATATATATATGAATAAAGTCTATTGGCTTCTACACCTCTGGTCTCCAAAGTGATCTTTGCATCTCTGGTTAATCGTCCCTGAACTAGCAACAACAGGGGCCAGTTGTCCATTCAGCAAAGAGGACAGCCATTCAAGGGAGCGCGCAGGAGCTTCTGCTCACGTGGTCCTACACTGTAAAAAATAAACTGTAAATTTTACGGTAAAAAAACGCCAGCTGTGGTTGCCAGCAGATGCACCTGCTGTAACATTAAACAGTGAGGCAGTTACATAGTATTATCTAAAAAGGGAAATAAATGTCAGTATTTACAGTGACATTAGCATATCTGCATTGAGTTTAATCATGTAGCATTTTTAATATTCATAAAACACTCAAAGGCTAATAAACATGTTGAAGAGAAAATCCATGCCCATATTTTCAAAATCTCCCTCCAAGCTTTTCTTAAACGTTGCCAGCTGTGCCACACATATTTTAGGTATAAAAATTCTGATACATTTTTCATCAGACTTTATTATGAAATTAACAGAACTGATAAAACAACAGACATTTTAGATTTAAACATTTTATTGTGCATTGGACTTTAACATGTAAGATATCTTTCAATCATGTTTAATTATGACAGTTTCCCCCCAAAAAAACAAACATTACTTTCATCTACATTTACATAGGAGGATTTTGCGCTACTGAATGCTGATAGACAGTTAAGGAAGCGATAAAACAGATAAATTCACATATGCTTAAAAATCAATAACGACTCAATAACAGGGCTTATGAAATTATACCAAAACATTAATGAGGCGTTAATGTTAGGGCAGGGCTGCCAAAATTTTGTCATAGCTGTTATACAACTGTTCTTCTATGAAACTGTTTGTTATATAACAATATGTAACACTGGTCAGCATATAAAACTAATACACATCATTCAAAAGCAAATTATTTGCATTTCTAATTTGTTTAACACATTTTTCTGCATACTGTTGTTGTTTATTGATAACCACTTCCAAACAAACCTCATTTTTCATGATTGTACAGTAAATCGCTACTGTGGGTCTATGAACTTTCCAAAAAAGAGAATGCTTTTAGTAGTGTTGTGTCTAATAAAGAATAGGAAGGGGTGGTCAGCCATAAATTCCTTCTTTGGTATCCACAACAAGTTTTTCGATATGTTTGTGACTGTAGATTTCTCTGTGCCTTCCTCATTGACCTCAACAAAACATTTGTGGGTCACTGATGACATAAACAATTCTTCTTGGCAGCTCATGCCAGTCAGATCTGCAGCATCAGCCTTGAACAAAGAGCTCATGCCCATCTTACTCAGGATACCGTTTAAAGAGTACTGCTCTTCCAGCTTAAATTTTGGCAGATGGACCAATATTTCAAATGATCTGTCCATCTTCTCTGGATCTGTCCACTCTGTCAGCTTGTCCACTGTTAGTTCAGTCTCCAGCTGTTACACAACAAACACACAGACACCGTCAGATACTAGTGAGACTACAGTTTTAGCATAATAAAATTCATGGAGAAATTGTGAAGAGGTGCACCACTTTTCCTGGAGAAGACAGTGAAAACAGCTCATTTGTAGGCAATATAGTTACAAAGATATGAGTGTGTATACCACCAGTGATTTCGGGAAGTGTTTGTGTGTATATGCACGCGTGCATGTGTGTCTAGGAGGTGTGGTTTAAAACACTGGCTGCACTCGCACAACAAACTCACAGACACAGAAATTGTAACCACCTTAAAGGTAATGGGATGGGCTTTGTTCACTCATATTCCGTGACATGTAGGTGCAAAAGGTTTGGTCTTGAATTGTTTGAGAGAGAGGGCTTATGGGATATCAATTGTTTTGTGCGTATTTAAAAAATTGTACTCAGGGTGGCAGTTTTTGTATTGTAAAAATACCAAAAAAAAAGTATTGCAGGGCAGCCTGCAATAGATTCTTTTTCATGTGCTGATTATATAATTTAGAAGGACACAGAATAAAAATTTTAAAAGATTAATAATTAAAAATTCTGTTCTATTTAAAAACAGGTGTGTGCTGACCTTCTGAAGTGGGTCTGAGCCATCCACAGACTCCTCAGGCAAAAGCACCAGCATGCTGAGTTCGCCCTCCACATACGGCAAATCCAGTACCTGCAGCTTGTACTCATCAATGTAGTTGTAGCGGAAACTCGTCTCCTGGTACATCATCTGCACTGGTTTTGCCTTATTCTAATAATCATACACAAACAGTATTGAGCAATACAAGTTAAACTATATTCAAATAAAAATGTTATTTGTCAGACACACACACACACACAGCCATACACAGTATGATATTCAGTCAAATGCTTATATGACTGTTTGTGACCTAACAAGAGGGGTTTCTCTAAGTATTAAAACTGAAGTATTATAATGTTAATGTGTATTGTGTGACTTTAACCTGGTTTATTCTGAAGGGCATCTCTTTAGTGTCCCAAGGAGTAAACACGCACATCCATTTCCCCATGAAATAAACTGCGTTCACTAGAGCAAGTCGAGTCATTGCTGTGATCGTCCCTGGCTGCAAAATATCTTTGATTTTACCTGAAACCAAAAGCACACTCAAAAAAATTAATCATGACATATTTTATTATTAAGTATTTGCATCCCTTTGATTTCATTTAAATAATATTTTTTTCACAAATTATGTAATCAGATTACGTATAGTTAAAAAATATTTAATTTAATCAGTTAAAAAGTATGAATTTAGTTCAAATGTCTGCAGAATAAGATCCAATTAATTAAATTGTATGAGACTGATATACATAGAAATCATGCAAAAGGAATCGTTTCGAGGCAGAAATGAAGCTGTTCCACACTCCAGTCAGTAGAGGGCGATAGCAGCAGCTGAAGCAACACTTTCGTTAACATTTTTTTTTACTGGGGCAAGCTTTGTGACCTCACTTTAAGGTAAGTTCTGTAAGATCTGTAGTCATCCTTCATAATTTGCACTAATATCAATGCAATGACTATACATTTTTTTTAGTCCACTAGCTAGCTAGCTCGAACATGGCCCTAATAAATATAAGCTAACTTAGCCACTTAGCATTTTTCTCATTGGCCAATATTAGATGTATTACTAATTAAAATATATAGGGATGTTTTTTTTTTTTTCCGTTTTTATATTTACATTCCTATTTTCTGACCTCAATGTCTAGTAGCTGTGTTCAAGAGACCCTTAACATCTTAGCCGGGGGTCAAAATTAATAGTCGACTAGGGTCAAATGTGTGTGTTTATGCGCATATAATGGCTTTAAAATATGAATATCACAGTGGCTGGTATTGACAACTCATTCTGTTTATTTATCCTCCAGGACTGTGAAAATTCAAAGGCTGACACTGGAATTGCACAGACGACCATGGGCATCATGTCATTTGCGGGTTCTGGACCTGGAGATTAACCTACAGATGTTGGTGTGATACTTGAGGGTTTGGAGTTCTGCAAAACCTTCACACATGGATGTGATGCTTTTTGGACTCATTCATGCATTTAACCTGCACTACCTTAAGGAATTCAGGTGCACATTTAAAGAAGTGTTTCAGAAAATCCTGGTGGAACAATAGAGTACCAAACTGTCATCAAAAGTCCAAGCACTGAAAATTAAGATGCTTCTGTGATTAATTAACAGACATTTCCTTTTTTCAATGCAAGTGGGTTGATTCGTTCTGTGCTTCGTATTGTTTAAGTTAACTTTAAAATTTTAATGCTTGAAAGTTTTTAATCTTTTTAAATAAATTATTAACAATTATATAAATGCATTTAAAGTAAGTTAATTTATTATGTAATAATACATAATTCTTTTCATTATGAATAAAAACATTTTGATTTATTGGTCCGATATACATACTGTAAATCGCATTCTTGCTCATTTCATTTACAGTACATAAAACTTGCAAATAAGAATCACATAAAGTTTATTAGTTTGGTTATGCTAGAAATATGTAATCCAAATAGATGGAAATTTTATATGCAATCAAAACGCATAATTCTTAATTGTTAGGTCTAAATATTTTTTTTAGTGCAAGACAACATGCATGACCTGACCATTGTAAAACAACTCAATTGCGTCCTGTATGTTGCAGCTTTTGAGACAATATTTGCATGATTAAAACATTTTGTTCTTACCCTTAGTGTTCTCTTCTACCCACTGGTTGATGCGCTTCCGTGACTCTTCTGATGATTTAGTAAAGTCTGTGGCCTGCATGTTATTTTGATGCTCCTGAGTGGAGTCCACATAATCCTGAAACAAAAGGCACAACACACTCAGGAGACTCTCATCCAAGCAAAAGGAGGCTGTGTTGTAGAAGCTGAAATATAAAATTTTGCTTTGTTTACACTTTTACTTAATATATAATTCTATGTGTTACTTCATAGTCTTGATCCCTTTAGTTTCATCACCCTTAAATGTGTCCAAACATTGGCACTGGCACTGGGCATGCGTGTACATTCCAGACTCTGGAGGTCTGGTTCGGAAGATGCACTAAAATGCAGGAAACCTTTTTTTCTGAACAATATACCTACTTTTTCTCACCTGGCAACAAGTTACGTATTGGGGTTACTGACAAGAACCTCTAAGACCCGATTTGTCCTTTAATGCCAGATCAATATTCCAATCATATTCTTGTAACAAAACAAAACCAAAATAAATAGACAGTTGTGGAAGGCTTACAGATAAGAAATTTATAGTCTTCTCTGCATAAAGCCTGTTGGCCAGACGGAGGATGTAAGAGTCTTTGGGGCTGTTAATAGCAGAGTTGAGACTCTTGAAGTGGATGTGAACATCAGGGACTGAACTGAAGGATAGAACCTGCAATAAGCAACAAAATCATAAAGGAAATATTTGAATTATATGCATTTCTTACAATTTTTCATTGCTCCTAAGTATACATCAGACATCAATATAAAGGTCAGAAATTACAATGCAATGATAATGAAACAGGCTCAAAGACTGAAATTTTGACATCCATAAAGAAAATGTAATACTAAATGAAAAACACAGACTGAGAAGCATGTTGTGGTTCACTGAACGTCTGAACAGGTCTGGTCTCATTATTCTCCTGGTAAAATGTCCTAGATCTGACAATGTAAACACTTCTAAAATCTAAAGCAATATGTCCATTTGCATAGTTTTATCTGTGACTGTCAAATTCAACAGTCATTGTCACAATAATAATTATATTAAGAAGTCTTCCAGTGCTCTGTGAAAGGTTCAGGATTATGACTTATTACAAAGCATTTAGAACTAGCATTATGTAGCAATATATGTAGACATGTAATAAGTAAATAAACACTCTTAGTTTTATGATAAAATATATGCACCAAAATGTTTTGACATTATTATGTCTATTGTTTGTTTCTTTTTTTCGGATTATAACATACTGTACCAGTGATTCCCTTCATTGTTCCTTTATAGTATTAATAATGTATTAATAGCTATACCTTGCCTTACCTTGCTTGAAACATTGAAAAACAATAAACAAATTCTGGTGCATAATTTTTTTTCATGAAATTATGACTGCTAGTTTATTTCTTGCATGTCTGTAGTCACAATTAAAAAATTTAACATATCCAGACATTCTAATTCTAGTTTTATGTATTTAGGTTAAACTCTCCTACCTTAGCCATTTCCTCAGCAGTTCCTCCTCTGGCTCCTAAGTAGACCATACTGAGTGCGGCGCTGATGCTCAGCGGGGAAATCAACAGGTTTCCATTCGGGTTCTCAGCACTTATGGCCCGGTACAGATCCAAGGCGAAGGTGCTATTAGCATGGCTCAAACTTTCCATCTTTGATTAGTCTAATTCATAACACATACAGATATTTGAATTGTGAAATGTGTGGCACAGAATACAGAAATCATTGTGGATTGTGAAAAAAAAAATCTAGATCTCTTTGATCTAGATCTCTAGATCTTTGATCTCTTTGTTAAATTATAACAGAAAAATGTTATTTTTGGATACAAAGAGTGTTTGAGCGTTCCCTGTTTCTCTTATGAAACACCCCGCCCTGGACTTCTATGGAACTATCTGGGTGTGTTTGCTTTGGATTTGAATGTACCCATTACCTGCATTTCCCATGAATATCCTGTGTACTCTGTTGCACATTTACTCTTGTTTTAACATGTGTTATTGTAACGTCTTTGGAACACATGCGGCTCCACAAACACAGACAAACAGTCCAATGCTGCACCAGTGACAGGTGCAGGTAAGTGTATGTGAAATGGGGGTGGGGGGCTTGGTCTGAGTTCAAGAATGACATGTGTGTTCAGTTCTTTATTGCTGGCTGAGGAAGTGGGCAGTCCAATGCTGCACAAAGTGACATGTGTGTTCAGTTTTCCTTCTTCTAAAAAGGTTTGAAACATTTGTCTATTGATTTGGTACTTGAAGTTATAGTCTGCTGTACATTGATCAGTGTTTCATGTACAGGGTTTGACACACAGGTGGCACCACAAGGGAAATGAGGCAAGGTCTTACAAAAAAGGTAAACTTTTATTTGGAAAAATGGGGAAGGAAAATGTATAAAGGAGGGAGGAAGGGAAACAGGGAAGGAAAAGTGTGCACATGCTAGTCTATGGGCAGTGCCCCGCTTGTATGCGAGCATAGGCTGGTGAGCGGTGGCGGCAGCCAGATTGGGGGTTACATGGACAGAAAGGCTGCTAGGAGATACATGTCTCCCTGAGCTCCCTGATGGCTCTCCTCTCGTGGGACGGCCGGACCGGCCCAGTCCAGCTCTGTCTTGGGCGCAGCCTCAGATGGGAGTCCCCTGTTACATCTGCCAGCTTTTACCCGGCTGGAAACGGGGGCCTCAACATGTATCTCCTAGCGGCCTTTCCCTTTTCAGCAGCAGGGTCACAAAATCCGGCTCCATCTGAGAATTAAAGAGCCATGGGAGTTCCCGCAGTCAGCATGCAGCTGTCATTTTTGTTGCAATGAAAGGCGCATTCCAATCGCCTCTTTGTTTCATTAGTACTCTACATAATCTTATTACTATATATCTGGATAGTTCTTTCTGTCTACAAAGAGTTTGTCAGTGTTCCCAGTTTCACTTAACAAACACTCCCTGGACTTCTATGGAACTATTTGGGTGTGTTGGCTTTAGCTTTCAGTGTGCCCATTACCTGCATTTCCTGTGAATATCCTGTGTAATTTGTTGCACTTTTGTTTTGACATGTGTTATTGTAACGGCTTTGGCACACGGGCGGCTCCACAAACACAGACACAAGGTGAGGTCTTCTGAAAAAGGGAAATTTTTATTTTGAAAAACGGGGAAGAAAAGGGTTTAAAGCAGCCCACCAGACACAGAGCTACACTTTCTGCTTTCAGAGAAGCTCGGGATCCATTAGGGGGATTGCTCACCAGTCAGTTTCTATTCCCATGGCCCTGCTCTTTTGCACAATTGCAGAAGAGGAGGCCGAATACTTTGTGAGCTTTGGAGTGAGTGAGGAGTGATATAAGATTTAGGCGCACATCCTGTGACACTGGCGCACTCTGTGACACAGTTCACAGTCGTTGCTGGCACTGCCAGGTAAGACCATAGCCTCATTAGGGACTCAAACCCAAGGTCCATTCCAGGTGCCCCATGCCCGCATTCTCCACCAGTCTAATGGGTTTGACACACAGGTGGCACCACAAGTGAAGTGAGGCAAGGTCTTACAAAAAAGGTAAAAATTTTATTTGGAAAAATGGGGAAGGAAAATGTATAAAGGAGGGAGAAAGGGAAAAAGGGAAGGAAAAATGTACACATGCTAGACTATGGGCAGTGCCCCACTGGTATGCGAGCATAGGCTGGTGAGCGGTGGCGGCAGCCAGATTGGGGGTCCACATGGACAGAAAGGCTGCTAGGAGATACATGTCTCCCTGAGCTCCCTGACGGCTCTCCTCTCGTGGGACGCGGGCACGGCCTCAGATGGGAGTCCCCTGTTACGTCTGGCAGCTTTTACCCGGCTGGAAACGGGAGCCTCAACATGTATCTCCTAGCGGCCTTTCCCTTCTCAGCAGCAGGGTCACTAAATCCGGCTCCATCTGAGAATTAAAGAGCCATGGGAGTTCCCGCAGTGAGCATGCAGCTGTCATTTTTGCGGCAATGAAAGGTGCATTTCAATCGCCTCTTTGTTTCATTAGTAGTCTACATAATCTTATCACTGTATATCGGGATAGTTCTTTCAATCTACAAAGGGTCTATGAGCAAACTCATCTTTCACTTAAGAAACATCCACTGGACTTCTGTGGAACTATCTGGGTGTGTTTGCTTTGGCTTTCAGTGTGCTTATTACTTGCATTTCCCGTGTATATCCTGTTTACTCTGTTGCACTTTTACTCTTGTTTTGACATGTGTTATTATGCCATATTATGTTTTTACAGTTTTTCCCAATCGCTTACACACTAAAAGTAAATGCTTAGACCAAAGGCTCAATACTTAAACTTCTTGTAGCACAGCGTTAAACACAGTGTAACCATAGTTTAAACACATTTTCAAGTTTGCACTTTGTTCAGACGTTTGTAAGAAACTTATTGCGAAACACTACACATGTTTTCTTACATTAGACACTTTGTGCAATACCAAAATCACCTGTTATCATTGGGAAAACACTGCTGCACGCAAAGAAACTGTGGTCACTCACAAACACATCTGAAAGCACTTCCACAAAAAACACAACACCAATCAGTCTGAGATTTAGGACTACAAATAGGCCCCAGAAAATACATTTTGAAAACTATGCAAACATGGAGGCAAGAAGAGTCAGAGTGAGAGGAGGACAAAGAGAGACAGGAGTCGCAAGTGGAAGAGGATGAGAACAAGAGCATAGATGAGGACCAGAGCGGAGACGTGTATCAGATGACATCAGGGCTACTCTGGTCGATCATATGATAAATCGCGACCTGTCTATGAGGGAGGCTGGGCAAAGAGTGCACCCTAACCTCAGTCGGTCCACAGTAGCATCGATAATGATAAGGACATTCCGACTGGAGAACAGGTATAGCTTCAAGTTTATACTCTACCTACTGTATGTGTCACTTGATTTTGTAGTATTACAGTATGTAACTGTACCATACAAAAACTCATTCTCATAACTTCAGAATGAAGCAGCTGTACAGGGTGCCATTTGAGAGGAACAGTGTCAGAATCAAGGATGTGCGCCATGATTATGTGCAGGTATGTGTCACTTTACTTTACATACTATATATTGTGATGTGGGAATGAGGGTTTATGCTGCCTGTAGCTTGTAGTTTTGTCTTTACTGACCCAACCCAGCCCCTACGTGTGTGAAAATATAGACATTGTATTTACTATATGTGTTCTCAGTAACACTATTCAATATTTACAGACAGTTCTGGATTTTGATGCTGATGAACTGCCACACGAGTTCATCTATGTAGATGAGGCAGTGTTCATTCTGGCCTAAAGCAGGCGTCGAGGCTGTAACATAGTTGGACAAAGGTCTGTTGTAAATGTCCTTGGCCAGCATGGGGGAAATATCACCTTGTGTGCTGCAATTAGTGTCCAATGCGTTCTGCATCACCATGCCACACTAGGTCCCTACAATACTGAACAGATAATTACATTTCTAGATGCCGTACATGCAGCTGTGCAGGATAGACCAGAGGATATTGTCAGTATCCAACGTGCAGCTCTGGTCCAAGATTGGTTCAACAACCATAACCAGTTCACACCTTTATATCTGCCCCCTTACAACCTCTTTCTAAATGCAATTGAGGAAATATACCATAAGTCCACATTACTCTTCTGCAAGCAATGGAAGAGACATGCGGAGACATTGAGATGGGATTGATTCAAGGGTGAATTCAGCACACAAGGTGATATTTTCCCGATGGCCTGCGAGGACATCGTCTTTGATGTTGACGAGGTCTTGTGGCCATACACCAATAGAAGACGGAATCCATAGCACCCCCCAACCCCCCCACCCCAACACACACAACATTGTTTTTTTGTTTTTTTTTACTTTTTGTTGCTAAATTTCTGTAAGAATGTCGGTTTATGGTGAAATTACTTTTGGCTTTTACAGAAGAGCAAAATACAATGAAAAAATTGAAACACAAAGACTGGAGTGCTTTATATAAAACATGTTTTGATTGCAGTGTTTCATTTTGACAAAGATGTGATTTGTTAGTCTCCAAGTGCCTATGTCTTTTTGGCTTGTGTGTAGAGTTTTGAAATGGCGGGCCAAATTCTACAGTAAGTGTGAAAGCAATAGGCAAAAACTGTATTATGCCATTTTATAAAAGTAAATGAAGTGACACATTTTTTTGCTACCAGTGAAAGACAGGTGGATAATTCCCTTCCTGCATTCCAGATGCTGGGTACTGAAGATAAATGAACGATTTGAATGATTGTTGTATAACCAGCACATTGATTCAAGAGCAAACTGCAGTTAAAATGTTAATCAGAACATACACAGATTAAACCACATCAGTAGCAGTAAATATTATACTTTTTTTTTTTATTTGTTAAGACAAACGGTGAGCTATAAATCATTTAACCAAAAAAAAAGAAATACAGGTGCAGATGATGACAGATTTGATGTAATTTAATATGAAGAAATGAGAGGTGGCTGCAGATTTTTGCACTTTACTGTATTCTGGTGAAAATGCTATTTATTAAAAACATCAAGCATCAGAGTGCTCTCTCCGTAAGAGCAAAGGTTTCATTCAAAGTCACAAACTGTTGCAACAAATCGCCCTGAAAGTAAGAATCAGAAGAGCCTTGTTTATTTCTTTACAACAACATTTTATACTGTATAGCAAAGCATTCTTTGTGCTGACTCATTTTTGCTTCCCAAGCACATGATCTTTAAATCTTTCTGTCTTGTGCATGATCACACACTTCCAAGGTCAATCCTAAAACTACCCTCCTTTACTTATAACACACACTGGAAGGCAAACTTTTCCATCACAGTATATATGTTTGTTTTTCATACTACAATCCTATGTATAATCACCGCCTCGTGTTTCTTTTCTGTGGCACATTCCACAGAGACTGCCCTTCTGTCAGTCACTGAAAAGCTCCATGCTGCTAGGTCAACTAAACTATCATCTGTCCTGATCCTCCTGAACCTCATTTGTCCTCTCGACTGTTCCAACTACTCAGCATCAGCAGTATACTCTCTGGTCCACTCAAGAAACACATACAGTGACTTTTGAATATGCGTGTAAATGTTGACTTTTGCTTTGAACGTAATTAATAACCTGCATTGCTCATGACTTTGTTGTGTGTGCACTCTGTTGTAATTTTATTCTTGACTTGTGTTATCATGTGGTATGCATCAGTCTTGAGAATATACTGTCAAGTTACTTGGTTGTACTTGGTACATATTGTTAATATAGTAAAATATTATTAGTACATATAGTAAATAATTTTTCTCTCCTACTATATTTTCTCCTCCAATACTGGATATTTTTACTGAGGGCCTCTGAACTTCCCAAAAAAGAGAATGCTTTTAGTTGGGTTGTGTTTGATGAAGAATAGGAAGGGGTGGTCTGCCAGGAACTGCTTCACTGGTCTCCAGCACTCTAAAACCGATACACATGTGGTTGCAGCTGCTGCCTCTGTGCCTTCCTCATTAACCTCGACAAAAGATTTGTGGGTCACTGACGACACAAAAAGTCCTTCATGGCTGCTCATGCCTGTCAGAACTGCAGCATCCTCCTGGAACAAAGAGCTCATGCCCATCATACTCAGGATACCCGTTAAAGAGTACTGCTCTTCCAGCTTAAATTTGGGTAAATGAACAGCAATATCAGTTGATCTGTCCATCTTCTCTGGATTTGTCCACTCTGTCAGCTTGTCCACTGCAAGTTCACTCTCCAACTGTCAAGCAACGAACATGCAGACACTGTCAGGTGATATTCAGACTATGATGGTACAATGTTAGTGTAATACAATTCCTGTGTGTGTGTCAAGGGACTGTGTTTAGAATACTCAGCAGTCACCGCCTGTACGACAAACTCACAGAAACAGAAATTGGAACCAGCTTTTACTTTTTACTCATATTTAGTGAATTGTGTGAAAGAGCTAGAGGTTCTTTCTTGCTTCTTTAATTATTTGAGAAAGAATGCTTGTGTGATATCACATTTCATGTGTCTATTTCAATAATTGTGCTCAGGATAATGTTTTTTTTTTTTCCAAAGAGTTCCAAAAGCTTAGCTTTGTTGATGTTGTTTTTGAAGAAAATCAGCCATAGAGTAAAATAAATGGATGCATATGACAAAATCTGGTTTTCTGTTCCATTTAAAGTTTATACATGGCAGGAGAAAGGATGAGATTAGCATGCATTGGTGAGAGAGATATGCAGACATGGCAAGTTTATGCTGAATCATTGTGTGTCTACTACAGAAACTGCATTATATTTAATGCCTTTAAATCTGCAGAGGTTTCAGGGCTGTTTTGGAGACATTACTTATTTTTCTAAAAAAAAATATTTACAAAGATCTTTTCGAGCGGTTCAGCATAACATGTCATAACATGCCAAAAACAAAATAACAAAAACTAGGAAGCAAAGTAGTTTGGATACCAATAAGACTATCATTACTTGAAAATGGTGCAAGTTGCACTCAGTTTGAACATTTAATTGCACTGTGGAGAACATTTTGATACAGTATGTACATTTGGGGGGTGCACAGCAAATTCAATACGGCCACCTTGCTTAATTTTGTGGGAACTGTCAGATGGATTCCTTGGGGAGGGATGATACTGTATGGAAGAAGGCTGGCAGCAGTATGACCTGCATTAATTGCCAGAGTTTGGCTTCCAAAAGTTCACCAATTATAGTAGGGGTAGGGAGGAGTGTCAAACAAGACAAAAAAAAACACATAAAATAGAATGTTTTCTAAGTTTCTAGGGTTCAGCCTGCAATAGATATTTATTACCTGAGGATCATTAGAAGGACACAAGATAAAATTTTGAAAAGGTGTGTGCTAACCTTTTGAAGTGGGTCTGAGCCATCCACAGACTCCTCAGGTAAAAGCACCACCATGCTGAGTTCATCCTCCAAATATGTCAAATCCAGTACCTGCAGTTTGTACACATCAATGTAGTTGTAGGGGAATTGCTCCCCCTGCTACATCATCTGCACCTGTTTTGTTTCATTCTAATAATTATACACAAACAGTATTAAGCAATACAAATGCTATACCACGGAGGCACGGTTCTCCCCGTGCTTGGTGGGTTTCCTCCGGGTACTCCGGTTTCCTCCCACAGTCCAAAGACATGCAGATTAGGTTCATTGGCATCCCAAATTGTCCATAGTGTGTGAATGAGTGAGTGTGTGTGTCTGTGCCCTGCGATGGACTGGCACCCTGTCCAGGGTGTACCCTGCCATGTGCCCTAAGTCTCCTGGGATAGGCTCCAGGCCACCCGTGACCCTGAATACAGGATTAAGCGGTATAGATGATGAGTGAGTGAGTGTGAAATGCTATACCGTTAAACTGCATTATGGAAAATAAATTACTATTATATGAATGTGTGTTTTGTGACTTCCACATGGTTTATCTTGAAGGGCATCTCTTTAGTGTCTTCAGTATTAAACACATGCTTCCATCTCCCGTTGAAATAAATCGCGTCCACCAGGGCAAGTTGAGTCATTGCTGTGATTGTCCCTGGCTGCAAAATGTCCTTGATTTTACCTGAAATGAAAAGAAAGGCAATATTTCAACATGGTCCTGTAATACAATTCTTCTAGTGTGCTTGCATGTCAGCTTGGTACAACTTCTGAGTGGAGTCCACATATTCCTGAAACAAAGGGCACAACACACTCAGAACACTGTCAATATGAACAAAATGTCACTTTGTTTAAAGATCTAAAATATAGAACATTTAGCATTATTTACACTTTTGCTGTAAAAGTGTGCTAGTGCCCCTGGGTGTTTGAAGGGGAGGCTGTGTGTGTGAGCTGTGGGAGTGATTGTGCACACTTTCACAAGGCTTTCCTGTTCGGAGGTAATGTTGGTTTATTAATTAATATTGTAAGTATATTTGCCTTAGGTAAAGGAGCAGATCTGGGGGACTCATGGAGTCTGATGGTGAACTGGTATGTTTAGATGCTGTCTTCCCCACTCTCACTGATCACTCAGGTTTGTTGACAGTGAGGTGATTGGTTGCTCAGGGAGCCCTCATGTCTGTGTTTCCTTCTGGCTCTCCCTTTTAGTTATGCTGTTACAGTTAGTCCTGCCAGAGTCTCTGCTTGTGCTCCCATTTGTCTCTTTGGGATGCGTCTGATGTCTGGGGATGGTTGCACTCTATTAGGAAGACGGTTCTGGCCTCGGCTGATGTTGACAAACCGTGAGAAACCGTTGCTTTAGAGTCTTGTGTAGGGGCCAAAGACGCACAACCTCCAGCTTCTGTAGGTCCATGGCCACACCCTGGGGTGAGATGACAAATCCCAGAAACGTGGTGGAGCGCTCGTGAAAAGCACACTTCTCCAACTTACAGTACAGTTGATGGGAGAGCAATCTCTTAAGGACTGCACTGACGTGTTGGATGTGTTCGTCAACTGTACATGAGTAGATGAGGATATCGTTGAGATAGACGAATACCCACTGGCCTAACATGTCTCTGAGAACGTCATTAATGAATAGTTGAAAAGCTGTGTTGGCATTACAGAGTCCGAATGGGATGACATAACTTTCGTAGTGTCCAGTGGGGGTGATGAAGGCCATCTCCCACTCATCACCCTCTCTGATACGTCCAGGGCAGAGTTGGTAAGAGGCAATGGGTGTTGGTTCTTGATAGTGATGTTGAGCCCCCAATAGTTGACACATGGGCCTAGGCTGCCATTCATTTTCTTCACAAAGAAGAACCCTCTGGTGGCAGGTGAGGAGGAGGGCCAGATGGTCCCTTGGCAGAGAGCGAAGGACACATACTCCTCCATCGCCTGCGTCTCAGTGGTGGATAGTGAGTAGGTAGTAGGGGTGATGAGGAGGAAGGTGGGTGGCGCATCTTTTACAGAATACTTCAGCCAAGTCCCGATAAGTGGCGGAGATGGCGTTGGTGTTGACCTAGGGGTCCTCGGACTCCCTAGAACATGTCACAGCCGTAGCCCGCAGGCAGAGTTCGGTCCAGGTCTGGCCCCACTGCAGGATCC
The DNA here is from genome assembly GCA_013621035.1 of Clarias magur. NCBI lineage: Eukaryota > Metazoa > Chordata > Actinopteri > Siluriformes > Clariidae > Clarias > Clarias magur. The sequence continues at coordinate 3,179,278 of QNUK01000013.1, read as the reverse complement.
GATTTTGTGTCCATGAGGTAAGAGGGTCATGTCAAAACAGCCAAGGTTGTCTGAGGATGATGGGGGGGATGAGGTGGATTTGGATCTGTTCTTGGTGCCGGTCGATGATGTCTGGGTGGTGATGGGATTGGAGAAGAGGGGCTGGCCGTAGACAGATGTAATTCAAACAAGCTGGGATCATGCCTCCCCCCGCCTCCCCCACACAGTTTTTTGGCGTAAGAAGAGTCAATGATTCTGCGGCACCGGAATCGATGAATCAGTGCTTCAGACCTATTATTGGCCAAACTGGAGGTGTACTTGAACTGTGAGGCGGGAAACATCGGTCATGGTGATGGAGAGATGGATGGGAGCGTCACACCGGGTCTGCGCATTTCCTGGACGGAGAGGGCAGATAGCTCGGTGGTGCGCCGCCGATCCACAATATGCGCAGAGCCCCTCTCTGAAGTGGTTAAGAAGGCACATTCTGGTTGCATGGGTTATCAGCGCGGTTAGAAAAACACTACACTTGCCATCCGTGCTATCCCATTTATCCGGTAAAGCCAAATAAACATCAGATGAGGGGGGGTTGGGGTGGCAGTGCAGCAGCCACTGCGACGGGTGACAGGCTAGCCAGCTGCGAAGCCACCTCGCGGAGCATGTCTTGAACGCCACTACGGAGAGTCGCGACTTCACCGAGCATTTGCTCAATCAGCTCTGCATGCCTATTTACTACATCGCAGAGGTGCGCATAATCCGCTAGATTTACTGCTGATGGCTCAGTCATTCTGTCATGGGCAACTGGAGACAGACCAGAAGACTTGTAGCCTATATGGTAAACCCAAACGCGGAAGTAGCGCAAACAGGCAGGATAACCACACAAGTTATTTTTAGAACTCTCTCACGCGGAAAGCAAGAGTTTACACAAATAAGCCCGCATTCTAGCAACACACACTCTTTCAGGAAGAAGCCTCAAGTAGGTGAGTACTCGCGTAAACGAAGATGAAGCATTGGTAGCGGCATGGGCAGACTCAATGACTGAGCTACGTGAATCGTGACCATACTACTTCCGGCTCCTAATGCCGGCCGCGGTGAGAGTGCGCATGACAATTTCTGGGCTATTCCAGCTGTAGTCAAATAATGGATGAAATAATTATTCAATTCTGGAGACAAACAGCAAAAACACATGATGATTATTATTGTAAAAAGCCTGAAGCATTTTGTGTGCATATAAGAATATTTTCTTTAAAATATTGTTTTTTTTTTTCATCCATGCCTTCTGATGGTGCTCAATGTCGAGTCATTATGTTTTAAAGAAGAAATGTTGACATATTCACAAATCAGGACTTTCGCATAGTTAACACTATCAGTTAGCCTACTATCAGGAAATTAATTAATTTTGAGAAAATTCGAACCGGCGCATTCTTTCATTTACTCAAATTATAAGTTCCACAGTCCAAAAAAATAAATACATAAAAATAATTAATACAAAATATAAAGTAAAAATAAAACAAATTAACCTGCACTTTACCTTTAAAAAAAATAAAAATAAATCCCAACAGATAAGCAATTCTGCTTTTTTGAGTTTCACAACACACACAGTAGGGGGAGTGTGTATGTGAAGGCGAAAGGGGGTGGGGGGCATGAAAGCGCATGGTGTCAAATGACGCGTGCGAACCCAACCTGCAGGCTGATACATAGAGAGAGAAAATGGATCTTTACCCGCTCTAATGAGACTTTCTTTTGCTTTCCACGCACACGCGTGTTATAATAAACAGTACACGCGCGCTGTACACACACATACAAACACAAAATAAAAGATGTTTTACGCGCACACGCGTGGTCACAGTGTTATAGTAAACAGTACATGCATGCACTGATGTTGATTATACCAGTAAGAGACGAGCACTAAGACCCAGTAGGGGAGACAATTACCCACAATTCTGCAGCGCAAGAGAGAGAAAAACCATTGGCTCCCTTATCTTAATATGGCACACCTGAGAGGTGCAATCTTGGCAAAGGAGAAGTGCTCACTATCACAAATTGACAGATTTGTGAACAATATTTGAGAGATGTGGTTATTTTGTGTATGTAGAAACTGTTTCAGATCTTTGAGTTCATCTCATAAAATTTTTTTTATGCAATTTAAAAAAATAAATAAATAAAACTAGTTATTGCATTATGTTTCAAGACATCCTTAATTTACCTTAGTTTACCGGGGGATAATTGATCATCAATGTTAATATTTTGACTCACCTCAAATATGGATAATCATCTGAAACATGCAACTTTACATGGCCACTTGCTCTAACGTTAACCTAGAACAATGCTTATGTTTAAGTGTTTATGCTGAATAGTAGTGTGCGCTCACTGGATTACATGTGATTTTGTGAACTTGAAAAAATGAATCAAAACTCTGCATATACTGTACTTGCCTCACATGTGAAAAATATATACTTTTAGAACGCGAAATATCTACTTTTATTTAAACTAATTGGTAAACAAATTTCATATGTTGTAATTCGCATGAAACAGGAATATCCGTTGCTGTTGTCGTGTCATGGCAGTGAGTGTCACTTCAAGGCACATACTGGTCTTCTACCTACTATACATTTTTTCTGTACCGACAAAAAGTGATTTTAAAATGACGCTACTGATGATTACCTACGGAGGTATTACCAATATGATAATGACCTCATATATTCCTTGTTTTTTTTTGTATATTATGACTGGAATAAAGCTGCTCAAATCGGCACACACTTTCACTTCGCAAAAGACAGCATTTTTTGTTAGAGACTATATATGGTAATCGTGTTTTGTTTTGTTTTCCCAGGTACTATTATTGATTTTACATTTTGTCTTCTTTGCAAAAGGTGCCACTCTTTATGACTGAAATAAAGCTTTTCATATTGTCGCTTGCTTTCATCTGTCGTTTGATCAAAGCGCTGCCTTTTGCAATGTTAAAAGTGCATACAGATGTGTATGGAATGATATCCCAGACATTTTTAAAAAGGAATTGCGAATTGCATTTGCAATTGCGTTTTCCATATGTGGACTGTCATGGGTCTAGCTGGTTGTAGTGCTAGACCGGCTGATGGTGTTGCCGTGGGCATGAAGGTAGGCATGAAGGCAGAGGGGTTGTAACAGAAAGAGTCTTTTATTTAAACAAACAACTCAAAAACAGAACAAAGGAACTAAAACAACAAACTCAAACTAAAACTAGGGCTCAGGAAAAACACAGGAACAGGAAGGGATCTGGACACAGGGAACCAGGAGCTGACACAGGGACTAGGGATGAGGAAACATGGAGCTGGAGCTAACTAAGACACAGGAGAACTAAAGACAGGGACTGGAGAGACAGGACTGGAGGCACAGAGACAGGGCTAGACAGGAGACAGGGCTAGACAGGAGACAGGGCTAGACAGGAGACAGGGCTAGGGGCACAGAGACTGACAGGAACTAGACTAGCTGGGTTAGTGAGGTTAGTAGCTACATGTTGCACTGGGGACACTGGAGGCTGACCTAACCGGGTTAGTGGCTAATGGTGTTAGTACTGACCTAGGGGACCGGAAGACAAAAGGCAGGGCACACATGAGGCTATACCAAACTAGCGGCTAACCTACTAGTGACCAGAACCACTAGCAGTCACTCCCACTAGAGATTAGCCTACTGGAGGCTAACCCTACTAGGGGCTGACCCTACTAGCCATCCAGGCCTACTAGCGGCTAACCCTGCTAATGGCTAAGCACTCATGTGGCTACACATACAAGGGAAAAGACCAGAAGGCAAAACAGTACTTACACAGGACACAGGAGGAGACACAGCCTAACTACACAGTGAACAAAGCAGCTCCATGAATCCACAGACACAAGGAACATCAAGAAAACAAAACTAGAGCCCTCTGAAAACTAAGGTTAGAAAACATAAACCAAATATAAACTCAAAGTAACAAAAAGGAATGCCCACATGATGGTAATCCAAACAGACAATCACCAACAGACAATCAGACAATGCTCGACCCAGTTTCCCAGAACAAACTGCTATTTATAGAAAGTTTTAATGAGCCACCTCAGTTCAGGTGAGCCTCATCACCTGACTGAGGTGCCTTCTGGGAAACTGAGTCAACCAACAGGAACTACACAGAAAGACAGACAGACATGAACAGTGACCTCTAGTGGAGGTTCCTAACATGGACGCTTAAAGTGTGACATAATTCAAATGCAATTGCAAACTTTGCATTAGACAGTCCCTTAGTGAGCATTTCTGACAGAAGTAGCTCCAGCAGGCTGTAATAGGAGAAGATCTAAAAATATATTTATTTGCAACAGCTTCTCTGTCCACTCCATAGTAAGAAAATATGCATTTTGCCATTTTTGTGTGTTTATTTCTTGACAAAAGAGATGAGATAATCTCGGTTCACCTCCATTGCTCAAATTTCCCCCTCTTGGTCGGCTACCTCAAGTGACGTCACTCCCCATACAATCACGCCCCACAGTATAGACCCACCCCTGACGTTGATTGACAGGTTTCCTTGTAACGTGTTGGAAATGCAATTGCAAATGGATTAACGGTTGCGTTTGAACTTTGGCAGGCTACATGCACGATGCAGAGAAAGTGAAAAAGCAGTTGTGGTAATTGATTTTGCTATTTAAATATGACAGTCTCATGACTTGTAAGACATGGGAAATGCAAATGCAAATGGACTTTGCTTTCTCGTTTGAAAATTTGGCAGGCAGTGTGCATTCTTGAAAGCGAAAAAGCAAACGGTAATGCAAAGTTTGCATTTGCATTTGAATTATGTCACACTTTACATATGGAAATCAAATGGATTTCACAAATGGAAAATGCAATTTCAAATGCAAGTAATTTGAAAAATGTCTGGGATATCATTCCATAGATGTGGGCAGCTTTATTTCAGTTACGTATAAAATGCTGAGATCACAAAGAGTGTCAACTTTTGCAGACAATTTAACATCAATAATTGAAAACAGAAAGCACAGCACAAATATATGCAGTATATATACTCTGTAAACAAACGCTGCAACATGCATGCTGATGTGAGCAACTTTATTTCAGGCATAAATTCACAACCACATTCCTGCCACAAGTTGCCAGCAATGCCACACATATTTTCGGTATGAAAAATATGATAAATTTTTTTCATCAGACTTTGTTAATAAATTAACAGAACTGATAAAACCACAGACATTTTAGAATAAATTTTTTTATTGGGCATTGGACTTTAACATGTGACATATCTTTATTATGTTTAATCATAACTGTTTTCTTAAAAAAAAAACATTTTGTTAATATTGTCATTACTTTCATTTACATTTATAGTAACAGGAGAAGTTTTGGCTGCCGAATGCTGCCAAACAGGTAAGGAAGCGATAAAAACTGATAACTTCACAAATACGATTAAAATCAATAACGACTCAATTAACGGGTGTTATGAATTGATACCAAGGTATTAATGAGGTGTTAATGTCGGAGTGGGGCTGCCAAAATTTTGTCATAGCTGTAATACAACTGTTCTTCTATGAAACTGTTTGTTGTATGTTTACATTTCAACAGGTTTGTCATATGTATTTTTCGTGAGAGTCAGTATATGACAATATGTAGCACTACTCAGCATATAAAAGCAACACACATTATTCAAAAGCAAATTATTTGTATTTTTCATTTTGTAACACATTTCTTTGGATATTGTTGTTTATTGATAATCACTTCTAAACAAACCTCATTTTTAATGATTGTACAGTAAATATCTACTGTGGGTCTTTGAACTTTCCCAGAAAGAGTATGCTTTTAGTAGTGTTGTGTCTAATAAAGAATATGAAGGGGTGGTCGGCCATGAATTGCATCTTCCGTCTCACTATCAAGCATTGCTGAATAGCTACCATTGTAGTAGCTGCTGCTGCCTCTGTGCCTTCCTCATCGACCTTGACAAAAGATTTGTGGGTGACAGATGACACAAAAAGTTCTTCTTGACGGCTCATACCGGTCAGATTTGCAGCACCGGCCTGGAACAAAGAGCTCATGCCCATCTTACTCAGGATACCGTTTAAAGAGTACTGCTCTTCCAGCTTAAATTTTGGCAGATGGACAACAATATCAAATGATCTGTCCATCTTCTCTGGATTTGTCCACTCTGTCAGCTTGTCCACTGTTAGTTCAGTCTCCAGCTGTTACACAACAAACACACAGACACCGTCAGGTACTAGTAAGACTACAGTTTTTAATTGTTTGAGAGAGAGGGCTTATGGAATATCAAATTTTATGTGCGTATTTAAAAAATTATATTCAGGTTGGCAGTTTTTCCAAAATTTTCTGAAAATAGCCAAAAGCTTTAACAGGGCAGCCTGCAATAGATTTTTTCATGTGCAGACTATATAATTTAGGAGGACACAGAATAAAAATAAAAAAAAGATTCAAAATTTAAAATTAAAAAATTAAAAAGAGGTGTTTGCTGGTGGTGACCTTCTGAAGTGGGTCTGAGCCATCCACAGACTCCTCAGGCAAAAGCACCACCATGCTGAGTTCATTGTCCACATACGGCAAATCCAGCACCTGCAGCTTGTACTCCTTAATGTAATTGTAGAGGAAGTTTGTCTCCTGGTACATCATCTGCACTGGTTTTGACTCATTCTAATAATCACACACAAACAGTATTGAGCAATACAAGATAAACAGTATTCAAATAAAAATGTTATTTGTCACACACACAAACACAGTATGATATGCAGTTAAATGCTTATATGACTGTTTGTGACCTAACAAGAGGGGTTTCTCTTATTATTAAAATTGAAGTATTATAATGTTAATGTGTATTGTGTGTCTTTAACCTGGTTTATTCTGAAGGGCATCTCTTTAGTGTCCCAAGGAGGAAACACGCACATCCATTTCGCCATGAAATAAATTGCGTTCACCAGAGCAAGTCGAGTCATTGCTGTGATCGTCCCTGGCTGCAAAATATCTTTGATTTTACCTGAAACCAAAAGCAAGAAAACATGAAAGACCTGACCATTGCCTTGTAAAGCACCTCAATTGCGTCCTGTATGTTGCAGCTTTTGAGACAATATTTGCATGTCTAAAAACATTTTGTTCTTACCCTCAGTCTTTTCTTCTACCCACTGGTTGATGAGCATACGTGACTCTTCTGATGATTTAATAAAGTCTACTGCCTGCATGTCAGCTTGGTACAACTTCTGAGTGGAGTCCATATATTCCTGAAACAAAAGGCACAACACACTTAGGACACTGTCATCCAAGCAAAAGAATGCTATGTTGTAGAAGCTAAAATATGAAACACTTAATATAAGTATTGGGGTTAGAGTCAAGAACGTCTAAGAGCTGATTTATCCTTTATTGCCAGATCAAAGATCCTAATCATATTTTGAAACAAAACAAAAACAGTAAATGGGCATTTGTGGAAGGCTTACAGATAAGAAATTGAAAGTCTTCTCTCCATAAAGCCTGTTGGCCAGTCGGAGGATGTAGGAGGCTTTGGGGCTGTTAATAGCAGAGTTGAGGGTCTTGAAGTGGGTGTGAACATCAGAGACTGAACTGAAGGATAGAACCTGCAATCAGCAACAAAATCATAAAAGAAATATTTTAATTGTATGCATTTCTTACAATTGTTTATTGCTTCTAAGTATACATACATAAATAAAAAGGTCAGAAATTACAATGCAATGATAATGAAACAGGCTCAAAAACTGAAATGTTTGGCGTCCATGAAGAAAATTCAATACTACTGTAAATGAAAAACCCAGACTGACAAGCATGTCGCCTGAACAGGTCTGGTCTCATTATTCTACTGGGGAAATGTTCTAGATCTGACAACGCAAACACTGCCAAAATCTGAAGCAATATGTGCGTTTGAACCGTTTTATCTGTGACCGTCTATTAAATTTATAAGTCATTATCGCAATAATGAACATATTGAATATTGAACAAGTAAAAGTCTTCCAGTGTCCCATGAAAGGTTCAGGATTATGACTTATTACAAACCAGTTAGAATTAGCATTATGTAGCAATATATGTAGACATGCAATAAGTAAATAAACACTCAAAGTTTTATGATAAAATGTATGCATTGAAATGTTTTCACATTATTATGTCTATTGTTTGTTTCTTTTTTTTTTTTTTTTAAGGGAGCATCACTGGTCCTTTATAGTATTAATAATGTATTAATAGCCCTTAATGTATTAATGTATTAATACATTAAGGTCTAATACATTATGTATTAATTTATTTATGTATTAATAAACCTTACCGTTCCTTGCTTAAAACATTAAACAAATTCTGGCGCATGCATTTTTTTTCATAAACTTATGACTGCTAGTTTATTTCTTGCATGTCTGTAGTCACAATTTAAAAATTTAACATATCCAGACATTCTAATTCTGGTTTTATATATTTAGGTTAAACTCTCATACCTTAGCCATTTCCTCAGCAGTCCCTCCTCTGGCTCCTAAGTAGACCATACTGAGTGCGGCGCTGATGCTCAGCGGGGAAATGAACAGGTTTCCATTCGGGTTCTCAGCACTTATGGTCCGATACAGATCCAGGGCGAAGGCGCTATTAGCATGGCTCAAACTCTCCATCTTTGATTAGTCTAATTCATAACACATACAGATATTTGAATTGTGAAATGTGTGGCACAGAATACAGAAATCCTTGTGTATTTTGGTAATATATATATATATATATATATATATATATATATATATATATATATATATATATAAGAAAAAAAAAGCCAAATCAGCTATCACCCTGCGTAAATTTAATGTCACTTAAAAATCTGAAGAGACCTAGATTTCAATATACTCACATACTGTACGAAAGCTGTCGGTTAAAATGCAGCACTGACACCACTCACTGTTTTAAAGCAGTGTGGTAAACGCCCAAATAGTGTTTCGGGATGTGAGACAGTAGGAGGCTCCACATTATTTAACCCTTTCATTGATTTGTTGTTGATACAAATTTCAAAATGTCTCCCATTCCACAAAAAAAGGGATATGTGTGTTTCCCATGTTACATAACATCAAATAGCAAGAGGATGGCTTTTTTTAAATCCCTTCTAGGGACTTTTGTCAAACAAAATTAATAACTGAGTAGCAACAGTACTGGGTTAATTCAATAAAGATTAAAAATTGTACAGTAGCATTGTCACGGGCGTGCGTGGGGGTGAAGGATCCAAGCGCAGAGTGAGCTTTTACTGTTTCTCTGCACGAGCTTTGCAGCGCGAATGCAGAGTAGAGCCGGTGTATGTAGAGAGCGAGTGCAGCTCTTAGAGTCAATGAGCTCAGTGGCTGGAATGCGGAAGTGCCGAGAGCGCGCTCACTGCTTTTCTGAATGGGCTCCGTGGCAGGAATGCGGAAGTGCCGAGCCGGCGCGTGTAGAAAGAGCATACGCTGTTTGCCGGTGATGACAATCCCGCGAAGCGAGGCAGACGAATCGCGCAGGCTGCTAGATCCGAAACAATAGCTCATGGTCGATGAACAGGCAGAGGTCAGAAACGTGAAACCAAGAAAGTCCGTGATCAGAGCTCGTGGTCGATAAACAAATCCAAGGGTCAACAACAGTAAATCCGTATAGACGAAAGATCCATAGCGTAAGACAAAGACGAGGTCGTGAAAACAGAGCGTGGTCGAGATCCGGGAGTTCAAAGCAATGAGAAACGCTGGAATACTGGGCATGGATAGCACACAATAATCTGGCAGAGAGCTGTTGTCTGAAGGTGTGTTAAATAGAGAGCTGTGATGATCAGAAATTGAGAACAGGTGTGTTTGGAGCGGTGAATGAGGTGGTGAAAAGCAAGGAACGGGATGGATCGTGGAGCAGGAGTGTGCAGGTGATCATGATCTTGACTGAGATATGGGCATGACCTAGCATGCTGTGACAGTACCCCCCCCTCTACGAACGACACCTGGCGTTCTTGAGGGTGCCTCGGGGTGGAGATTGTGAAACTCTGTGATCAGAGAGCGGTCCAAGAAGAACCTGGCTGGTACCCAACTTCTTTCCTCGGGTCCATAGCCCTCCCAATCCATCAGGTACTGGAGGCTTCGCCCATGGCGGCGGGACTTAAGGAGTCTGCGGACGGTAAAGGAGGAGGGCGTGGGGTTGGTGACAAAGGACACGGGACCAAACGGCGGACATGGGAGACGTGGAACGTGGGGTTAATTTGCCGCATGGATAATGGCAGGGCCAGTCTGATGGAGCATGGATTAATGACACGAGAGATTGTGAATGGGCCAATGAACTTAGGCGAGAGTTTCTGGGATGTAGTCTTGAGTGGTAGGTTACGTGTGGAGAGCATAACTCTTTGTCCAACTTTGTAAACTGGAGCAGCTGAGCGGTGGAGATTGGCCTTGCGCTGAAAAATGGCCACGGAACGTTGTAATTGAGCACGAGCTCGTTGCCATGTCCTTTTACAACGACGGATGAAGGCTTGAGCTGAAGGGACAGCAGTTTCTTCCTCCTGGGTTGGAAACAGTGGTGGTTGATAGCCGAGGCAACACTGAAAAGGTGACATGCCTGTGGAGGAGGTGGGGAGCGAGTTATGCGCATACTCAATCCAAGGGAGGAAACGACTCCAAGAAGCTGCATCCTGTGAGGTCATGCATCTCAGAGATTTCTCCAATTCTTGATTCATGCGCTCGGTTTGACCATTGGTCTGAGGGTGAAATCCTGATGGGAGGCTGGGGGTGGCGCCAATAAGGCCACAGAAGGCTTTCCAAAATTGTGCAGAGAACTGCGGGCCCCTATCCGAGACTATATCCGATGGGAGGCCGTGGATTCTGAAAACGTGGGAGATAAGGAGTTCAGCCGTTTCCTTGGCAGACGGAAGCTTTGGTAGAGGAATGAAGTGGGCTGACTTGGAAAACCGGTCAACAACTGTTAAAATGCAGGTATTATTGTTGGAAGGTGGCAATCCGGTTATGAAGTCCAGTGAAATGTGAGACCAAGGGCGATGGGGAATGGGAAGGGGTCTTAGGAGTCCCTCAGGCGGACAATTTGTTGTCTTATTCCTGGTGAAGATATCACAAGACGCCACAAAGCTTTTGACATCCTCCTTGATAGTCGGCCACCAGAAGCGTTGATGGAGCATTAAGAAGGTGCGAGTCGCCCCTGGGTGACAGGCTAGCCTGGAGCTGTGGCCCCATTCCAAGACTTGGGAGCGAACAGACAGCGGGACGAAAAGTAGACCAGGAGGGACATTACTGGGGCCTGGCTCCTGTTCAAGAGATTGCAGGACCAGGTTTTCCACATCTAACCGGGTTACAGCTATAAGGCACTGGGGGGGAAGAATAGTTTCCCTTGTGGATATGTCCTGGGGGGCGGGAAACTGTTGTGAGAGGGCATCGGGCTTAGTATTCTTGGTTCCTGGGCGATATGACAGCATGAAGTTAAACCGTGAAAAGAACAGTGACCAGCGTGCCTGACGTGAATTGAGTCTCTTGGCTGACTTGAGGTATTCTAGGTTCTTGTGATCAGTCCAAACAAGAAATGGGTGTTCAGCTCCTTCCAACCAATGTCTCCATTCTTCGAGGGCAACCTTGACTGCTAGCAACTCACGATCCCCAATGTCATAGTTCCGTTCAGGGGGCGTGAGCCGACGAGAAAAGAAAGAGCATGGATGAAGTTTGTTGTCCTTTGGTGTTTTCTGAGAAAGCACGGCTCCCACTCCTGTCTCGGAAGCATCAACTTCGACAATGAACTGGAGAGATGGATCAGGAAAGGTGAGGATGGGTGCTGTGGTAAAGCGCTGCTTGAGCTCATTGAAGGCCTTCTCTGCTAGGGGGTTCCATCGAAAGGGGATCTTGGTGGATGTGAGAGATGTGAGTGGGGTTGCCACCGTGCTGTAGTCACGGATAAAACGCCGATAGAAATTGGCGAAGCCCAAAAAGCGTTGAAGCTCCCGCCTTGACGATGGTGTTGGCCAATCCGTGACGGCCTTTACCTTGACTGGGTCCATCTGCATATCTGATGGTGAAATGGCATACCCCAGGAAGGAGGTGGACTCACAGTGAAACTCACACTTCTCAGCCTTGACATAGAGTTTATTTTCCAGCAGACGTTGAAGGACCTGATGCACGTGGAGCTTATGTTCCTCTAAGGAGTGAGAGAAGATTAGAATGTCGTCAAGGTAAGCGAACACAAAAACGTTGAGAAAGTCTCTAAGGACATCATTAATGAGTGCCTGAAAAACTGCCGGTGCATTGGTCAGACCAAATGGAACAACCAGGTACTCATAATGACCCGTAGGGGTGTTGAATGCAGTCTTCCACTCATCACCCTCTCTTATCCTGACCAGGTGGTAAGCATTTCTTAGGTCTAACTTGGAAAACAGGCGGGCATCCTGGAGTAATTCAAACGCGGTAGACATGAGGGGAATCGGGTAGCGGTTCTTGACTGTAATCTCATTAAGGCCTCTATAATCGATGCAGGGTCTGAGGGACTTGTCCTTTTTTTCCACAAAGAAAAAGCCCGCCCCTGCAGGGGAGGAGGAAGGGCGTATGATTCCAGCTGAAAGTGACTCAGAGATGTATTTTTCCATGGCTTCTCTCTCGGGACGTGAGAGAGAGTAGAGTCGCCCTTTAGGTGGAGTGGTGCCTGGAAGTAGGTCAATGGCACAGTCATATGGATGGTGAGGAGGTAATGAGATGGCATGTGACTTACTGAACACCTGGCGAAGGTCGTGGTACTCGGCAGGGACCTTGGAAATGTTAGGGATCTCCTCCAGAGAGGTGGGCAAGACGCTTCTGGTGGCAGCGGAACGGAGGCATGAGGAGTGGCAAGTAGGGCTCCAATCCAGGATGCTTCTCCTTGCCCAGTCGATGTGAGGGTTATGTAGTTTTAACCATGGAAGACCCAGAACTATAGGTGCATGAGCACTCTTAATGATGAGGAACGTGGTGGTCTCAACATGATTACCAGAAAACTACAATGTGACTGGAGCAGTGCAGTGGGTGATTGAGGAGAGCTTGCTGCCATCAAGGGCCTGTACGCTAAATGGTTGGTTAAGTGGGGTGTGTGGAATCTTGAGTTGAGAAACCATAGCTGAGGAGATTAAATTCTGGTCTGCTCCAGAGTCTACTAGGGCGTGTGTGACGTGAGGCCGGTTGTCATAAATCAGGGTCACTGGGAAGCGAGAGCGAAGGTTAGGAGATGGGTGTTGTGTAGAACTGCCCCGTACCCCCAGAACTACTGGGGTGTCCCGGCTTTTTAATGGACAGGTTCGTACGACGTGGCCAACCTGACCACAGTAGAAGCAAGTACCATCATCCTTCCGACGTTGACGTTCCTTGGACGAGATGTGCGCGCAGTCGACCTGCATAGGTTCTGGGGGGGCTTAGGTGTGTCTGTGTTAGGAGCGGGTATGTTGAGGAACTGACGAGACTCCCTTTGTCGTGTTCGTTTGCGGGCATCAATACTTGTAGCCAGGTCAATGAGCCACTGAAGGTTGGAAGGGAGCTCTCAGGCTGCTAACTCATCCTTGACTGGGTCAGAGAGTCCGTGAAGGAATGTGTCGAAGAGTGCCTGATTCTTCCAACCACAAGAGGGAGCCAGAGTCCGAAAATCAATAGCATAATCAGGGACAGATCGAGATCCCTGACGTAGTTCAAGTAACTGAGCTGCTGCCTGACGCCCCGTGAATGAACGATCGAAAACCTGTCTCATTTCATCCGTGAAAGTCTTGTACGTGTAGCAGCAGGGCATCTGGGCATCCCATAAGGCTGTCCCCCATTCTCTTGCTTTACCAGAAAGGAGAGTGATGATGTAGGCAACCTTGGAGCGTTCAGTGGGAAAAGATGATGCCTGCAGCTCAAGCACAGGGGAGCACTGAGATAAAAATGAGCGGCAGGTGGACAGATTTCCGTCGTAAGTGGGCGGTGCAGGGAGGCATGGTTCATGATTGATAGAGTGCCCAGGAAGAGGAGACTGGAGAATGGGAGCTGGATGTGCTTGTGTTTGCTTTATTTGCAAGATGAGAGCAGCTAAAGCCTCTGTAACGTTATGGAGGGAGCAAGTTATCTGCTGGATATTCTGCTGGTGAGTGTCCAAGAGCGCCCCCTGTTTCTCTAGTGCCCCTCTTAATTGTACAGCCTCTGCTGGATCCATTAATGGCCAGATTATACTGTCACGGGCGTGCGTGGGGGTGAAGGATCCAAGCGCAGAGTGAGCTTTTACTGTTTCTCTGCACGAGCTCTGCAGCGCGAATGCAGAGTAGAGCCGGTGTATGTAGAGAGCGAGTGCAGCTCTTAGAGTCAATGAGCTCAGTGGCTGGAATGCGGAAGTGCCAAGAGCGCGCTCACTGCTTTTCTGAATGGGCTCCGTGGCAGGAATGCGGAAGTGCCGAGCCGGCGCGTGTAGAAAGAGCATACGCTGTTTGCCGGTGATGACAATCCCGTGAAGCGAGGCAGACGAATCGCGCAGGCTGCTAGATCCGAAACAATAGCTCGTGGTCGATGAACAGGCAGAGGTCAGAAACGTGAAACCGAGAAAGTCCGTGATCAGAATGCTGAGTTTGGGCTAAAGAACACAATAAAGAACACAATAAAGAAAAGTGTCAAAACTTTTGGTCTGTACTGTATATCCTAGGTTTTCTTATTTTCTACTCAAAAATTGATTACTAAATTTAAAGTTATATCAGAAAAATAAAGACCAGGCAAAAGGGGAACATTTTTGTTTTTGTCTTTTAGGATTCAAATGCACAGTTTGGGTGAACGTGTACCCACTGTAGCCTCTCAAATCCATCCATCCATCCATTTACAGTATCTATTAATTAGTAGGTTGGCAGTTCAAGCCCTAGCTCCTTAACCTTGTCTGCTCCATATGTATAATATTATGACTGACCACAACTTTCTAACAACCTGGAATCAGTGAAGAAAGAATTTCGATGTGCTGTAATGTTTATGTGACATTGTGAAATGCTTCTTCTTCTACCCCTTCCTTTTCTTCTAAAAAGGTTTGAAATCTTTGTCTATTGATCTGACATCTAACATTCATCCTTATCTGGATCTTGAACTATTCGTGTGAGTTTCCTTATACTTTCAGTCTGCCTATTTCCTGCATTTCCATGTGGTACTTTATGTATGAGCCTTGTTATGCCATATTATGTTTTAAATGTTTTTTATGTTTTCTTTTATAAAAGTAAATTAAATAACTTTTTTTCTGTTACCAATTTTTTTAATTATAACAGAAAAATAAGGACAAAGTAGCAAAGTGGGAACCTTTTTGTTTTGTCTTTTAGTATTCAAATGCACTGTTTGGGTGAATCTTAGCTCACTGTAGCCGCTCATTCCTGTTTAATGTGTAATGCTTTTCTGCTCATCACAAGGATGCTTTTCTGCTCATCATTCAACACTGTGCTCTGACCCCAACTTTCTAACAATCTGGAATCTGTGCTGTAATGTTTAAATGACAAATAAAGGATTCTTCTTCTTCTTCTTCTAAAAAGGTTTGAAATCTTGGTCTTATGATCTCGCACTTGAAGTGATAGTCTGCTGGTTATTGATGTGTCTTAATGTGTATTCAGTTCTTTATTGCTGGGCTGATGTACTGAACAGTCTAATGGTCCACAAGTGGCAGGTGAAGGTGAGTGTGTGTGAAACAGTCCGATGCTGCACCAATGACAGCTACAGGTAAGTGTAAGGGGAAAGGGGAGGGGTGGGGGGGGGGGGGGGTGAGTTCAAGAATGACATGTGTGTTCAGTTCTGTATTGATCGCTGAGGAAGTGGGCAGTCCAATGCTGCACAAAGTAACATGTGTGTTCAGTTTTTCTTCTTCTAAAAAGGTTTGAAATATTTGTCAATTGATCTGGCATTTAAAGACGTTATAGTATGCTGCACATTGATTAGTGTTTCATTAGTAATCTTATCACTTTATATCTGGATAGTTCTTGTTTATGAGCGTTCCCTGTTTCACTTAAGAAACACACTCTGGACTTCTATGGAACTATCTGGGTGTGTTTGCTTTGGCTTTCAGTGTGCCTATTATCTGCATTTCCCGTGAATATCCTGTGTACTCTTTTGCACATTTATTCTTGTTTTTACATGTGTTATTGTAACAGGTTTGGCACACAGGTGGCACCACAGACACAGACAAAAGGAAAATATTATTTTGAAAAAGGGCAAGGAAAAGGTTTAAAGGAGGGAGGAAGGGAAAAATAGCAGCTCCTGTACAGTTTACTCGTGACAGCTCTCTTTGGGCGCAGCCTGAGACGGGAGTCCTCTGTGACATCCGGCAGCTGGGCAGATTTCCCCAGCTGGTAACATGGGTCTCATCGTGTATCTCCTAGCAGCCTTTTACACCTCGATGGCAGGATCACGAAATCCGTCTCCATTTGATAGTTAAAGAGCCGTGGGAGCTCAAAGAGTAAGCTCACTGTCCTTGTGACGGCGATCCAAGGTGCATTCTACTCACCTCTTTGAAGTCTCTGAGGCACGTTACATTGCCTCGCTCACATGCTGCTCTTCCGTGTTTTATCACATGTCCGCTGCACAACCTAGCTCAGTATATTTACATTGGCAGCCAAACAGACACCAAGCTGCACTTTCCGTTCTGTTTTATAGTGCTGGGAGAAGCCGGGAATCCATTATACTTTGCTCACCAGCTGGTGCCTATTCCCATGGCCCCGCTCCTTTGCAAAACTGTAGAATAGGAGGCCGACTACCTTGTGAGCTTTGGAGTGAATGAGGAGTGATATGAGATTTAGGCGCACACCCATCTCAGATGCAATCTGTGACAGTGCCCCTTCCTCAGCTCAGAGTTCATGGTCACCACTGGCACTGCCAAGTTAGACCATGGCCTCATTAGGGACTCTGTTCCAGGTGCCCCCGTGCCACATTCTCCACCAGTCTAAGGGGTTTGGCACGCAGGCGGCACCACAAACATGGACATGAGGCAAGGTCTTACAAAAAAGGGAAAATTTTATTTGGAAAAATGGGGAACAAAAAAGTTTAAAGGAGGGAGGAAGGAACACGGTCAGGAAAAGTGTGCACATGCTAGTCTGTGAGCAGTGCTACGCTGGCATGCAAGCATAGGCTGGTGAGAGGTGGCGGCAGACAGATTATAAGAGTGGGGCCGCATGGGCAGCAGCTCCGGTGCAGTTTACTCCTGACAACTCTCCTCTCGTGAGATGGCCGGACGGGCCCATCCCAGCTCTGTCGTGTGTGCGGCCTCAGACAGGAGTCCCCTGTTATGTCTGGCAGCTGGGTGGCTTTCCCCTAGCTGGGAACGGGGGCCTCAAAATGTATCTCCAAATTACCTTTTCAAAGTAATCTGAGTTAAAAAAAAAAAATCCTAAAAAGTTTTGAAATATTTGTGTATTGATCTAGCACTTGAAGATATAGTTTGCTGTATATTGATCAGTGTTTCATTAGTAGTCTACATAATCTTATCACTGTATATATGGATATTTTTTTCTGTGTGAGCGTTCTCTGTTTCACTTAAGAAACTCACCTATGAATGATCTATGAATCATTCAACCAAAAAAAAAAAAAAAGGTGCAGATGATGACAGATTTTATGTAATTTAATATGAAGAAATGAGAGGTGGCTGAATATTTTTGCACTGTGTTACGTGGTGTGTTATGCACCACAAGATGTTTAATGATAAGAGCCCTTACGCAGGTCTTTAGAGGGAGTCAACGATATAGGAGTTAGTGAGAGTGCTTATGACAGGCACGGGAAGATCTTCCCGTTTGGAGATGGCATAGAATTATTAATTAGGAACTTGAATGAAACCAAAGAAAACCAAAAATACAATATAACGGAGCTCCTCCGTCTACATGAGAACAGGCAGGGCTCTGGAAAATAAAACAAAACTTTTATCCTCTTGAGGCATTTGCCCTTACCGAGGATTTATAGAGAGAGGGAGAGGTTGTGCTTTGTGTATTTTTAAGTGAAACTGAGCGTGCACACTGAACTGCTTCGTGCCGCTCACTCTTTCTCTCTCTCCCGCCGGCATCTTAGGCAGACAGAAGCTAGGGCTTTGCCACTGTCTCTGAACATCCTGTCTTTCTATTCTTTCTGTCTGCCTTTTATTTTCTATTTTTTTCTCAAATGATCGCACAAAGTGCCAAGGTATCAGGACCCTTAAATAAACTGTTTGCCTGATGGCGGCGTTGCCTGGCAACCTCATTTATAAATAGTCACATCTTTGCTTGTTCAGAACTCCGCGTGTTCAGCTTGTGAATCTGCCTGTTCTGAACAGTTTAAGCGCGGCTCTGCCCCTCGCACGACCCACGTCATTACACAATGTACTGTATTCTGGTGGAAATGCTATTTATTAAAAAAGTTCAGGCATCAGAGAGCTCTTTGAGTAAGAAAAAAGGTTTCATTCAAAGTCGCAAACTGTTGCAACAAGTCATTCTGAAAGTCAGAATCAGAAAAGCATCATCTCTTTCTTTACAGCATCATTTTATATAGCAAAGCATTCTTTGTGCTGTCTCGTTTTCGCTTCCCAAGCTCGTGATCTTTAAACCTTTCTTTCTTTTGAATGAACACACACTCCGTAGGTCAATCCTAAAACTAGTCCCACTTTTTCAGGAAACAGGTTTACAGCAAAGTAACCTGAGGCGTTCCCTTTCAAAAGCTACACTAGATGCTGTGCGAAAATGCTATGGGAATGTGAATACCAACACCACCGCATTGCAAGTGTCTGGACCCTTAGGTTGTGTAGCGTGTGCGCACAATAGCCAAAAAGGTCTCAGACATCACTTTGGGATGCTGATTAGAGGACCCACGAGCCCGGAGTAGCATGGATATCCAAACTTTAAAATTTTACAAATGTGTGCTGATTGGACCAACCTGCCGCATCACACACTTGCTGCAAGGGGACACCTCTTGCCAGAGCAATTGATGAGACAATCCCCCTGGTCGAATGGGTCCTGATTCTCAGAGGCGAAGTGTGACCACGTGCCTCATAGGCTAGGGCAATAGCATCTCTCACCCAATGTGACAGCGTTTGTCTAGTGGAGGGACCCCTAGCACTTAAAATAGTCTTAATTATGCTGGCTGGAAGACCAATCAATAAGAGGCGCAAACCCTGTTGATGGACACTAGTCTGTACGAACCGTAGTCCAATGCCTTAACCACTGAGCTACCCCTGACCTAAGGTAGCCATCTAAGACCGCACCCCAGCCCATGAGGGAAGTGTCTGTCGTTAGCATCTTGCGACGACAAGATGGACCTAGAGTGGGACCCAAAGTCAGAAACCGGGGTCTGAACCATATAGAAAGGGTACAAAGCCCCCGGCCACAACTGAAACACTCATGTGCAGAAGGCCCAAACGTATCACCGTGGACACAGCTGCCATGAGACCTAAAGATTTCTGAAAGTGATGAACAGTCACTTTCTGGCCTAGTTTGATTCCCTTCAGAGTGTTGAGGATGGATTCGACACGAGCAGGAGACAGCTGTGCCCGCATTGTGATGGACACCCAAATATGTTGTCCTCTGAACAGGAAAGAGAACGCTTTTCATGTCATTGAGTCTCAATCCTAAAGAATGGAGATGAGCTAGGACAATATCCCAATGTCAAAGCGCTAGCTCCTGAGACTGAGCTAGAATCAGCCAGTCGTCTATATAATTCAAAATACGAATGCCCTGGAGTCATAAAGGAGCCAGAACTGCATCCATGCAGTTTGTATATGTGCGGGGTGACAGAGCTGGGCCAAATGGATGGACCGATACTGGTAAGCTTTGTCCCCGAAAGTGAACCTTAGGAACTTCCTGTGTTGTGGAAATATTTCTATATGGAAATATGTGTCCTTCAGGTTGATTATGACAAACCAATCTTCTGGTTGGATTTGAGAAACAATCATTTTGACAGTCAACATTTTGAATCTGAATTTCCTGAGATAGCGGTTCAAGCCACGAAGATCTAAAATTGGACGCAGCCCCCTGTCTTTCTTGGGAACCAAGAAGTACAGACTGTAATAGCTTGACTCTCTGTCTGGGAGGAACATGTTTTATGGCAAAGTCTGTAATTCCTGAACCAACAGATGTGCTCATTCCGGTTTCACGGAAGTGGAGACTACACCATTGAAACGCGGAGGACAATGTGCAAACTGAATCCTCTAGCCTCTCTCTACAGTCCTTCGTACCCCAGAAGATACACCTGGCAGTAGTTTCCATGCTGCTAGCTTCTCCGAAAGGGGCACAAGTTTTGACACTTCGGCTGGATGGGGGGGGGGTGTTAGATGTTCTAAAGAGTTAACTCGTCATGAATTTCACCAGAGAAAGGGAGAGAGTCATTAAGGCCCCTCCCCCGGCCACCCGACAGAAACCTGTCATCTAATTTTGAGTGCTTGGGGGAATCTCACTTCTGCGGCCAGTCGATATGCAACCGCTCGACCGCACATTATTACTTCAAGTAATTCCTCATACGCTCTATTATCTTTAGATGAGCGTTGTGAGGAGGCTACTTCCATGGAACACACAAACACAAAAATCAGTCCTTGAAGACAAAAAGACCTGAGGATGTTTCCGGTTCACTCCTATTTATAACCTGCAGGTGCACCTCATCAGATGACGTCACCTGACCAAGGTTATATAAGCCAAAATTTGGCATGTTTGATACACACATGCTTCACGACCGGCTGAACAAAGACATGTTCCCATAGCATTTTCACGCAGCTTGTGTAACTTTTGAAAGGGAATTCCTTTACTTATAACACACACTGGAAGCACATTTAAAATTTTCCATCACACTATATAACTTTGTTTTTCATACTATAATCCTATGTATAACTACTATGGGGCTTTCTCACATTCAAAAACTTCTTATTAGAGAACACATTTTCCTGAATTAAAATACAAACCAAAAAGTTGGGACACTGTACAAATTTTGAATAAAAACAGAAAGCAATGAAGGGGGAGTTTCAAATTTCAACATTTTATTCAGAATATAGATAACATCAAATGTTAAAAGGGGGACATTTTGAAATGTCATGCCAAATATTGGCTCAATTTGGATTTCATGAGAGCTATATATTCCAAAAAAGTTGGGACAGGTAGCAATAAGAGGCCGAAAAAGTTAAATGTACATATAAGAAACAGCTGGAGGACCAACCTGTAACTTTAATAGGTAATTTGGCAACATGATAGGGTATAAAAAGCGCCTCTCAGAGTGGCAGTGTTTCTTTTAGAAGTGGATATGGGCAGAGGATCACCAATTCCCCCTATGCTGCGGCGAAAAATATTGGCGCAATATCAGAAAGGAGTTTCTCAGAGAAAAATTACAAAGAGTTTGAAGTACAAGAAGCATTTACAGTGCATAAGATCGTCCAGATTCAGAGAATCTGGAACAATCTCTGTGCGTAACGGTCAAGGCCGGAAGACCATACTGGATGCCCATGATCTTTGGGCTTTTCAGGAATACTCCCAGAAAACATTGTCCGTGCCATTCGCCGTTGCCAGCTAAAAGTCTATAGGTCAAAAAAGAAGACATATCTAAACATGATCCAGAAGCGCAGGCATTTTCTCTGGGCCAAGGCTCATTTAAAAAAGACTGTGGCAAAGTGGAAAACTGTTCTGTGGTCAGACGAATCTTTAAGTTCTTTTTGCGAAATTTTAAGTTCTTTTTGGGAAACTGGGACGCCATGTCATCCGGACTAAAGAGGACAAGGGCAACCCAAGTTGTTATCAGTGCTCAGTTCAGAAGCCTGCATCTCTTTGGGCATGGGGCTGCATGTGTGTGTGTGGCATGTGCAACTTACACATCTGGAAAGGCAGCATCAATGCTAAAAGGTATATCCAAGTTTTAGGATAAATGTCGTTTCTTTCAAGGAAGACCTTGCATTTTCCAGGATTTTCCACATACTGCATCAATTACAACATCATGGCTGTGTAGGAGAAGGATCTAGGTACTGAAATAGCCAGCCTGCAGCCCAGATCTTTCACCCATAGAAAACATTTGGTGCATCATAAAGAGGAAGACCTAAGAGAGTTGAACAACTAGAAGCCTGACAAGAATGGACAACATTCCTATTTCTAATCTTCAGCAACTTGTTTCCTCAGTCCCCAGACGTTTGCAGACTGTTATCAAAAGAAGACAGGATTTCACACAGTGGATAAACATTGCCTTTTCCCAACTTGTTTGAGATATCTTGCTGCCATGAAATTTTAAATCAACTTATTTTTTCTTTATTATAATTATAATTATATATTTTCTCAGTTTAAACATTTGATGTCATTTATGTTGTATTCTGAATAAAATATTGAAATGTCAAACTTCCACATCATTGCATTCTGTTTTATTCACAATTTGTACAGTGTCCCAACTTTTTTTGAATCGGGTTTGTATTTTCCTAAGTCCTTCATTAAAACATTATGTCTTTATCTCCTATGATTTAGTTACAACTTTGTCATGAAACATTACAGTGAAACGTCACAAATGACTTATGATTTTCATGAGCCAGCGATCAACCTAGCACTCCACTGGATTTTCTCTCAGCACATTGAGATAATCTCCACCTCACACCTGAGCTCAATTAGGCATCAATCACCATCTCGGCCTTGATAGAATGCTGAGACATTCAGTCCATGCTGTCTGTCGATTGTGTGCCTCACGGTTCTGTTCTGTGTTTATTACCAGTGATCTTTGATGGTAAACAATACTACCCATTGCTTGAATCACATTTCTGGTTTTCCTCTTTGGAATGTCATCGCTCTTTCAGACCTTGTTGTGTGTGTAACCCTGTCTGCTCTATGGACTGTGAGTTTTGGATTGTGTTTTGGATTTGTGCTTTTCTCAGATCTACCCAATAATGAATCCTGCCTGCAATGCTGCCTTTCAGATCTGAATCCACTTTGAATTTGGATTCAAAGTGGCACATTTCACAGAGACTATGAATGTTTAGTTAGTCACTGTTAGTCACTGAAAAGCTCCATGCTGCTACATCAACTAAACTATCATCTGTCCTCATTCTCCTGGACCTGCCAGCTGCATTTGACATAGTGAACCACAAGATTCTATTATCTATTCTTACAAGCCTTGAAATCTGTGGAACAGTGTGGCAATGGTTTCCTTCTTACCTAGAAGGTGGATCATATGAAGTGACATGGAGGGGATCCACATCTGCCCCATGCAGCCTGTCTACAGGTGTGTCACTCAGGGCTCAGTACTTAGTCCACTTCTGTACTGGTGACTTGGTTAAGTTATATATTCACATGGATTTTCATACCATTGGTTTACAGAAAACACACACAATACATCAGCTGAAGCTCAATTTGAATAAATCCGAACTGCTGTTCATCCCTGGTGAGTCATCCCCAGGTCAAGATTTTGTGATATCCCTGGACAACAATCAGATCACTCCTTCAGACACTACCTGCAGTCTTGGCATAACTGTGGACAATCATCTGTCATTTTCGCTACACCTCGCTAACCTTGCTTGCTCTTGTCGATTTCTTCTTCATACCATCATTTATTTCTTCACAGGCTAGTAAGGTGCTTCTTCAGTCCCGTCTTATTTCAAGACTGGACTACTGCAAATCTGCCTCTGTCCACCATTCGTCCTCGGCAGCTGATCCAGAATGCAGCAAGTCATCTCGTTTTCAACTTTCCTAAGTTCTCCCACACCACCCCACTTCTCTGGTCCCTGCACTGGCTTCCTGTAGCTGTCCCTATCAAATTCAAAACCCTGATGATCGCCTACAAAGCTAAAAAATGGCCCAGCAACCCCTAACTCTCTGCTCAAAATCACACCACGCACTGCACCACGTTTCATCTAAACCTTCTGCACTGCTCGCCTTGTTCCACCATCTCTCAGGGATCCAGGAAAACATTCGTCCAGACTCTTTTCTGTTCTGGCGCCTAGGTGGTGGAATGAACTTCTTCTGTTGCTCCAAGAGCTATCACCCAGTGGCCGTCCACTTCTTCCTATTGTGATTGTCCTTGGTAATAATTCCTTTCTTGTTCACAGCCTCATTGATTCTGGATCAGACCAGAATATCATCAGCGTCACAAGAGTCAGGGTCCATTCAGTGTCTGAATAGCTCGTGATCATTTCAGGCCTTGATGGCACTATTCCACCACTAATTACCCATTGAACTGTTCCTTTCACCTTAAGAACATCAGGCAATTATTCAGAGGAGATCTCCTTCTTTGTCAAGCACAAGTCACAGTCACAAGTTGTTCTCAGATGACTCTCACATGTCATAATCAAAAAATTGACTAGAATAACAACACAGTCCTCTGATTGAGCTCCCTCAGTCTAGCGTGGTTATTATTTGATGTGTGATGCTTATCTGCACAACAGCATTGTAAAGGTGGTTTTCCTTCCTGTTGCTGACATAGCTTCCTGTTTTTGTATCGTAGCCGCGAAAGTTTTGCATTTGTATTTGTGTTTAAATTATACAGCTTTTTCTGTTTTTTTTTTACAATAATAATATTAATAGTAACTAGTTTTTTATGTTTTAATACTATTGGGCTTTGCCTTTTATCCATTTTTGGCACTTTTTGGAGAACACGCAAATTTCTTTGTGTTAGAACAAGAAACGAAATTCAGTTCCAAACAACAGAACTCCGACTCATGTACGCTAAAATGGTTAGTATTCAGCTTGTTCAGTGTGTGGTGTGCAGGATGTTTAGACATGGTTCCTCTGTCGTTAGTGATAATTTTATTTGTGATAGGTGTGTGTTAGTGAGCACTCTGACAGAGAAGATATGAGCATTAGTGGAGCGCATACTGATTTTAAAGAGGGTTAGAGAGTGCGAGACCAGCGTTAGTCCTGTAGCGGAAAGTCTGGGTGCTGCAGGCTGAGATAACCAGCCCCCAACTCCAGCATTAGAGCCCTCCCAGCAGGACGAGTGGGTGACGACTCGGCTACATCCTAGTGAAGCTAAAGCCAAGGCTAGCCCACCGGATCACACCTCCTCCGTGCTCCACGTGTCCAACATGTTCTCCTCAGTGATGCACCTTCTGAGAAACGTGAAAGAGCTCTGGTTATAGGAGACTCTATATTGAGGCATGTGAAATTAGCTAGACCTTGAGGGGTGCCAGCAGCAGTGGTTAGGTGTATCCACAGGACGTTGAAGATAATCTCAGGGCTTTAGGACAGCATGATTTTTCAAAGATAGTGGTACATGCTGGAGCTAATGATGTACGCCTTCATCAGTCAGAGGTTAGTAAGCATAACTTTACAGAGGTGTTTAAACTAGCAAAGGCAATGTTTGAAGAAGTAGTATGCTCTGGCCCCATCCCAATGAGACGTGGCGGCAAAGCTTACAGCAGGTTATGGTCGCTAAACCACTGGATGTCCAGGTGGTGCTCCAAAAATAATGTGGGCTTTATAGACAACTGGAGTACCTTTTGAGGGCAAAGCTGGCCTGTTAGGGAGGGATGGTGTCCATCCCACTTGGAAAGATGCTGCTCTCATTTTGTATAGTATAGAGCATGGTCTCAGAAGAGGTCGAGTTAATCGGTGACTACCCAGAGCCCAGGCCAGGTAGCAGACAAACAGGCTAATCCAACCTTCTGCTAGCTGCACAGAGTTGTCACTCAGGGTTCATAATATTGAGACTGTGTCTGTTCCCCAAGCTAAACAAAAAATTAGAAAGAATCAGAAAGTCTGTTTTAGCAACTTAATTAACATAGAGACCACAAATTCAGAGAACACTGAATGTGAAGCCAGTACCTCTGATCTGAAGCTAGGACAGTTAAATATTAGATCTCTTGCATCTAAAGCAGTTATTATTAATGACATTATCATGAATCAGGAGTTTGATATATTATGTTTAACAGAAACCTTTCTAATGTAAAAAGTACATTTTACTTAAAAATGTAAAAAAAATTGTGTTGTAAATTTATGTTGTTGCCTGTATGTAGCACCCTGGTCCTGGAGGAACGTTGTTTCGTTTCACTGTGTACTAACTGTATATGGTTGGAATGACAATAAAAGCCTACTTGACTTGACTTGACTTAAAGAAAATGAATACATCACTCTTAATGAAGCTAGTCTTCCTGGATACAACTACATACATCAGCCTTGGCTAACTGGTAAAGGACGAGGCATTGCGGTTATTTACAATGATAATCTGAATATCGTACAAAAACACATACACAAATTTTATGCATTTGAAGTTCTCCATAGTAACATAACCAGTGTAGCTACAAATATTAAGTCTGCTCAGTCAATCCCGCTAATTATCATTTACAGACCCCCAGAACCATACTCTGTATTTCTTTGTGAATATGCAGATTTCCTCTCAAACCTAGTCATTTCTATAAACAAAGTGTTAATTGCTGTAGATTTTAATATTCATTCTGAGAATTCAGAAGACCCTCTGAAAACAGCAATTATGTCTATACTGGACTCAGTACGAGTAAATCAATGTGTAGTAAGACCCACTCATAAAGCAGGTCACACTTTAGATTTAATAATATTCTTCAGATTAAATATAAGAACTTTATTCACAATTCCACAGTCTGAAGTAATCTCAGAATCTTTTCTCAGTTAAAGTTTGTCATAGTAATAATTTACGCACAACGCCAAGCTACCACATTAAACATACATTCACATCAACTAAGACCACTGCAGAAATCTCCATAACAGCATTCTGCAGTAGTGAGAACTTCATGAACTTTTTCAATAACAAAACTGTAAATATTAGGCATAACATTTCGGCTTTGAAACCAGATAATTTAATTGATGCAGATGTTAAACTAACCATGTCAGATCAAAACCTAGAATACTTTTATTTTAATTGAATATTTAATTTTGCTCATCTCTTCTGCAAAATCATCAACCTGTATAGTAGATCCTATACCAACACACTGTCTCAAACAGATATAGAAATAAAAAGAACCCCTGTTGAAAATAATAAATTCTTCACTCAGCAGTGGATATGTTCCGAAATCTTTTAAATTAGCAGTTATTAAACCAATTGAAGGCCGATATCAAACCTCCCCTTTATCTCTAAGAATCTGGAAAAGATAGTAGCAGAGCAGATATGCTCATATCTACATAGAAATAGCATACACGAACTGTATCAAACAGGATTTGGGCCTCATCACAGCACAGAGACAGCACTCGTTAAAGTAGTAAATGACCTCCTATTGGCCTCTGATCAGGGTTGCGTCACTATACTCAACCTCAGTGCAGTTTTTGACACCATTGATCATAGTATTCTCCTTCACAGAAGAGAAAATGTAGTAGCAATTAATGGAACAGCCCTCTCCTGGCTCAGATCCTATTTGACTGATCGTTATCAGTATGTAGATTTAAATGGTGATTATTCTGCATGTTCTCTAGTGGAGTTTGGTGTTCCACAGGGTTCAGTTTTAGGCCTTTTCCCTTTACATGCTTCATTTGGGCAACATAATCCGTAAGCATGGTATTAGTTTTCATTGTTATGCTGACAGGTAGGTAGGTCAGTTATACAGTAGGTAGGAGACCAGAATGTGCTTTACCGTCTCATTCACCGCTGCAGCAGCACGACAGCGGGAGATTTAAATCAGTTGCCTTTTAAAGTAATCCCTGAAATGACGACAGGTGGCTCACAGGGACATTTTGCAAAAAGATGAAAATCTCCGCTTCCTAAGTTTGCGCCTAAAGTATATTCACCTTTGATGCGAATTAAATCAAAATTTTCCATGATTTTATATAAAAACAGACATTTCACGTTCTATAATATATAGAGAGGTATATATGTTTCACACCTGTGAGACTGGATGTTAAGTAACTTCCTACTGCTTAATCCTGATAAGACAGAAGTTCTAGTCCTAGGACCGCATGCAGCTAGAAGCAAGATTTTCGATTCTTATATTATAGATTCCCGTCTTTCATTTGAAGCTCATGTAGATAATATTACCAGAATAGCATTCTTTCACCTCAGAACCATTGACAAGATAAGGAATATTTTGTCATTAAAGCGATGCAGAAAAATTAGTTAATGCTTTTATCACCTCTAGGTTGGACTATTGTAACGCCTTACTGTCTGGTTGTTCAACTAGGTGCATGAACAAGCTTCAGTTAGCTCAGAATGCAGCAGAGTCCTCACTAGAACCAGAAGATACAAGCACATATTTTATCTAGACTTCATTGGCTCCCTGTGAAATTTCGCATTAATTTTTAAGCATATTAATTTAAATAAGCATTTAATGGTCTCGCGCTGCAGTATCTGAGTGAACTGAATAGTGTTTGGGATTCAGACACAGTCTCAGTGTTTAAGTCAAAGCTAAAAACCTATTTATTTAGCCAATCATTTTTATAAATAGATTTGCCTTAGGTTAAGGATCAGATCTGGGGGATTCATGGACGTAGAGTATTATGGTGAAGTGGTATGTTTAGATGCTGTTTTCCCCACTGTCATTGATCACTCAGGTTTTTTGACGGTGAGGTGATTGGATGCTTTACATCTCAGGGAGCCCTCATGTCTGTGTTTTCTTCTGGCTCTACCTTTAAGTTATGCTGTTATAGTTAGTCCTGCCGGAGTTCCTGCTCTATACATCTATACATTCACCTTATACATTATGTGACTGTGACCATACCTAACTGTTATCTCTCCTCGTCTGATCTCTCCTCTCCTCTTCTCTCTCTTTCTCTCTCCCTCTCTCTCTTTTTCCCCCTCCCTCTATCTGTTGAGCTACACATGTCGTTCCTGAGCTGGCAGTGATCCGGACCCCCTCTGCATTCTGGACCTGTCTGACTCGTCCTGGTGCCCCGCTTCTGGTTGGAGATCTCGTCACATGGATGCAAGTGTGGTCTCTTTGGGATGTGTGTGGTGTCTGGGGATGGTTTCAATCTACCATGAGGACGGTTCTGGCTTGGGCAGATTTTGACAGTTGTTTCTCTGAGGACTTGGCTGCAGTCGCTCGATAGTTAAGGACTGGAATTTCTTGAAGTCTACCTGAGCCTCCAGTAACTAAGAGGACTCTATTAACTTCAATTAACATCACCTGTTATACAGAACTACCTGCCACCTAACACACAGTATGAACACAGACCAATTCCTGCTTTCTGTTTCACCCAAATGAGGATGGGGGTCCCTGTTGAGTCTGGTTCCTCTCAAGGTTTCTTCCTGTTGCCATCTTAGGGAGTTTTTCCTTGCCACTGTCGCCCTTGGCTTGCTCCTCAAGGTCTAAGGGACTATCTGACCATTTTTATTCATACAGTACATTCACATTTCATACAAACTTAAATAATTCTTTTGATTGTGCAAAGCTGCTTTGCGACAATGGCAATTGTTAAAAGTGCTATATAATGTATATATACACACATATATACAATGGACAAAATTTTTGGTACCCTTCAGTCAATGAAAGAAAAACTCACAATGGTCACAGAACTAACTTGAATATGACAAAAGTAATAATTTTTTAAAATTCTATGAATGTTAACCAATGAAAGTCAGACATTGCTTTTCAACCATGCTTCAACAGAATTATTTAAAAAAAAAATAAACTCATGGAACAGGCCTGGACAAAAATGATGGTACCCCTAACTTAATAGTTTGTTGCACAACCTTTTGAGGCAATAACTGCAATCAAACGATTCCTGTAACTGTCAATGAGACTTCTGCACCTCTATATATATATATATGTATATATATATATATATATACACACACACACACACACGTGGATATTAAAATACCTGCGTCCTTCCTATCAGATGGAATCATTCTGGCTGCTTTCCTCTAACCTGGCCAAAAATTATGTCCAGTAAAAAAGAACCATGGCATGGTCAAAATCACTGAGCTTACATATTTACCTCATTTTTGAGGTGAATAGTAATCTATCTGCATTTCACCGTGTAATGTTTGTACAAACAAAGGCTTCTCTTTGCCTATTGATCTGACACTTGAAGTGATAGTCTGTTTTTTATTTATCAGTGTTTCACATAATTTGTAGTCTACATAAGTCTTATCACTATATATGTGAATAGAACTTTTAGTCTACAAAGCTTGCATAATAGATCTCTGTTTCACTCAAGAAACACCAATTGGACTTCTGTGGAGCTATCTGTGTGTGGTGACTTTTACTTTTCATTTCTTGTGCATAATAAACTCTATGTCCCATGATTATATTGTGTACTCTGTTCAAATTTTACTCTTGTCTTTACTTGTGTTATTATGTGTCAGCCTTGACAGTATTCTGGATCCTTTTTACATAAAGTGCTTTTATCATAGCTTATTATAATATTTCTGCTACTATATCCAGACCAACACAAGTAGTGAATAAAAGTGTAAAATTAAATGAATAAATAGTGGATTAATTTTTCCTGCGTTCCAGTTTTTGGATGAAGTTGTTACTGAGATAAACGATTGATTGATTATTGGAGAAAAAAACAGCAGCAATACTTTAAACTGAATTTGCTTTCATTCATTAATTACAGATGAAGCACATAAAGATTCATGATCAGCTATTTTTGTTATACTGCAAAGTTCTCAACTTGTTGAAAGAGGTGTTAAACTATCAGAATTTATTCAAACTGTTTCAATAGGATTACCTTAACCTCCAAGGTAAACAAAGTTCATGAAGTTGACCAAGATTTTAGGCAGTTTTTATGAAAACACACTTTGTACAATTACTTGTGGTTTTAGACATAAACATTTTAAATTAAAGTGTTTTTTTTCGTCCTTGTATAGTAATAGATCCTATTTTTAATTAAAGTGTTTTTTTTTTCGTCCTTGTATAGTAATAGATCCTTCAGCACAGCTTAGCAACAAATTGTACCATACTACAGTACCGACATGATTTAAGCAGGGACATGAGCAGAACATACACAGATTAAACCATCAATCATACAGTATACAAACTCACAGCGGGCAGACCTAGTGACTCATAAATTTATCATGATTGTGTAAATTCATATCTGTATATGCTTATAATATCATAGTACAGTGCTTGCCATCTCCATACACAACACTGGATTTTCCCTAAATATGCTGTTTAGCATTCTTGAAAAACGGTGAGTGAGAAAAGAAGCATGTGCCTTTCTTTAATTTTTTTTTATTCACTGTGTTTAAAAATACATACAACCTCTAACTGCTCACAGGAAATAAAAAAGAGGACTGAGTGTCAGGGATCCATACAACAAAAAACAGTTGACTTAATAAACATGTAATTAAACATTTAGACACACAATGTTTTACTGTTAGGGACCTCCACTAGAGGTCACTGTTCATGTCTGTCTCTGTAGTTTTTGTTGGTTGACTCAGTTTCCCAGAAGGCACCTCAGTCAGGTGATGAGTGCTCACCTGAACTGAGGTGGCTCATTAAAGCTTCTATAAATAGCAGTTTGTTCTGGGAAACTGGGTTGAGCATTGTTTATTTGTTGGTATATTTGCTTGTTTGGTATGTTTGTTTTTGTACATACTGTCATGTGGGCATTCCTTTTTGTTTGTTTCTTTGAGTTTATATTTTAGTTATATTGTTTTACCTTTGTTTTTCTAGAGGGCTCTATTGTTTGTTTTCTTGATGTTCCTTGTGTCTGTGGATTCATGGAGCTGCTCTGTTCAGTGTGTAGTTAGGCTGTGTCTCCTCCTGTGTACTGTGTAAGTACTGTTCTGTCTTCTGGTTTATTCCCTTGTATGTGTAGCCACATGAGGGCTTAGCCATTAGCAGGGTTAGCCGCTAGTAGGCATTGACGGCTAGTAGTGTTAGCCCCTAGGAGGGTTAGCCTCCAGTAGGCTAGCCTCTAGTGGGATTGACAGCTAGTGGTTCTGGTCACTAGTAGGTTAGCCGCTAGTTTGGTATAGCCCCATGTTTGCCCTGCCTTTTGTCTTCCGGTCCCCTAGGTCAGTACTGACCCGGTTAGCCACTAACCCCATTAGCCACTAACTCGGTTAGGTCAGCATCCAGTGTCTCAGTATTCCATGTAGCTACTAACCTCACTAACCACTAACCCAGCCAGTCTAGTCCCTGAGAGCCCTGTCTCCTGTCTAGCCCTGTCTCCTGTCTAGCCCTGTCTCCTGTCTAGCCCTGTCTCCTGTCTAGCCCTGTCTCCTGTCTAGCCCGTCTAGCCCTGTCTCCTGTCTAGCCCGTCTAGCCCTGTCTCCTGTCTAGCCCGTCTAGCCCTGTCGTCTGTCTAGTCCTCGCCCCATCTCTAGTTCCAGCCACGTCCTGTCCAGTCTTGTCTCCAGTTCCCCTATGTGTCTTTAGTTAGCTCCAGCTCCATGTTTCCTCATCCCTAGTTCTCTGTCTTCCCTGTGTCAGCTCGTGGTTCCCTGTGTTTTTCCTGAGCCCTAGCTTTAGTTTGAGTTTGTGCTTTTGGTTTATTTGTTTACTCTGTTTGAGTTGTTTAAAATAAAAGACTCTTTCTGTTTGCACACCCCTCTGCGTCCATGCCTACCATATATGCCCACGGCAACTACATCAGCCGGTCTAGCTAGACCATGACATTTACACTCTTATAAAATCTCTTGTCAGGTACAGTACCACTGTCAATTATCTGTGTTTCTTGAAACAATATTCCTATTCTATTACTCTGTATGATATACCATATTATCGTATTATCTATTTAAATTTATATACTTATAATTTCAGCTGTTTTAAAGGCATTGGTAGTGTAGTCGAGAGCTGTGTTTTTGTTTCTTTGTGAGTATCCTTTGTTTTCTTCATTACAACAACTGAGTGAATTAAATTCTCCAAATGTATAATATACGATAACCATGTGTAATATTTAAAAAAAAAAATTTGAAAAACCCTCAGCAGCAACCTCATTTGTCCTCTCATCTGTTCCAACTTCTCAGCATCAGCAGTATACTCTCTGTTCCACTCAAGAAACACATACAGTAACTTCTGTACATACGTGTAAATGTTTGAATGTGTTGACTTTTGCTTTGAATGTGATTAATAACCTACATTGCTCACGACTACTGTGTTAACCAGCAACCATGATTTTAACTGCAGTTAACATGTTCCTTCATTTCTTGCAACTAAAATTTTAGTTCTTTCTTGGAACTAAAATTAATGATTCATGATCGGCTGTTACACTGGAGAGGTTTTAACCTATGAGTATGTTTCAGTAGGATTACATTTACCTTGGTGAAAAGCTTTAACCATGATGAAGAAAAGTTCAACAGAAGCATTACAGCATCAGCACGGCAAGATTTTAGTCAGTTTGAAAACCACACTTTGTACAAGTAGGTGTTGTTTTAGACATAGGTATTTTAATTAAATGCTTTTTTTCCTCATAGGTATAGTATGCATCCCTTAGCACAGCTCAGCAACAAATTGTACCACACTGTACATACTGACATGATTTATAAAAAAGAATATACACAGGTTAAACAATATTAGAAACACTGCTCAATTTGCTCCAAAAGTAAAAAAATCTAAAAGCGTCCTCAGTGCCTTCCAAATTATTTGATCATAGTGTTCATTTTTATCGATGAACACATCCAAGCATTATGGTTATTGTTCGCACAGGAGATTCCTACTGAGGGCCTCTAAACTTCCCAAGAAAGAGAATGCTTTTAGTTGGGTTGTGTCTGATGAAGAATATGAAGGGGCGGTCTGCCAGGAAGTGCTTCACTGGTCTCCAGCACTTTAGAACCACTACACATGTGGTTGCTGCTGCTGCCTCTGTGCCTTCCTCATTAACCTTGAAAAAAGCTTTGTGGATCACAAATGACACAAAAAGGTCTTTTTGGCTGCTCATGCCTGTCAGATCTGCAGCACCGGCCTGGAACAAATAGCTCATGTCCATCTTACTCAGGATATCTGTTAAAGAGTACTGCTCTTCCAGCTTAAATTTAGGCAGATGGAGAACGATATCGGATGATCTGTCCATCCTCTCGGGATTTGTCCACTCTGTCAGCTTGTCCACTGTTAGTTCACTCTCCAGCTGTTACACAACAAAGGCACAGACACTGTCAGGTGTTAGGGAGACAATGATGGTACAGTTTAAGTACCCTAGAATTCCTGGAGAAATTGTGAGAACGAGGTGCAATGGCACACCACTTTTCCTGGACAAGACAGTTACAGTGATGAGTCTGTATACCACCTGTGATTTCAGGGAGTGTCTGTGTATATGCATGTGTTTGTGTGTGCCAAGGCGGCATGGTTTAGACCACTAGCTGTACCTACTCCTTCCTGCACACAATAAAGAAATTTTAACCACCTCTCACCTTAAAAGCAATGGCACACGTGCTTCTTTCAATCATATTTTTTTTACCTGTTTCTGCTAGAAGTTTGTTTATTGAATTGTTTGAGAGATAATTTAAAATAGACCATACTGAGTGCGGCGCTGATGCTCATTGGGGAAATGAACAGGTTTACATTCGCGTTCTCTGTGCTTATGGCCCGGTACAGGTCCAGGGCGAAGACGCTATTAGCACGGCTCAAACTGTCCATCTTTGATGAATCTAATTCATAACACATACAGTACAGATATTTGAATTGTGCAGTGTGTGACTATATTTAATTTAAATTCTAAATTTATACTGTAATTTCAGTACTGTGACTATGCGTTGGTTTAATTACAATGTTTGGCCTGAATTTATATGCTACAGTGTCATGTGCAGCTGTCGATGAGCTGCAGCTCATTAATGCTGGAGAGAATGAACTGAGGCCTCAGTCTACAGTTATAGCGCCACTTAGTGGCGTAAAGCCGGCAAACGCAAAACCCTAATATCACCGCCGGGTGCCACAAAAGTAGCAGTCCCATTCTGGTTGAGTAACATCTGTATACATGTATCAGTATGTGTGTGTGTCAGCTCGTTCCCACGAACCCTGGTGTGTTGTGTGTGCGTCTAAAGTTGTTTTGACTGTTACTAGACGGAATTAAGCAGAATGGCTTGAAGCCTAGGACATTGTGTTCTAACAGATACAGGGTGTTGTACAGCAACAAGGCAGTTGTACAGAACAGAGGAGTTATAGCAAACCCATAGTTATACGGAAGTCAATTACAATTACACAGAAGAGATTACATGCCTAAATGCACGTAGCCCAGACAGTCTGCTGTTTATTGACAAGCCTTTCAACTGATTAGTAGTTTAAATAATCTTGTCATTGTAAATGTGGATAGCGCTTTAGTGTGTTATAGTGTGTTTACTTATGTTTACAGTGTGCCTAATAACACACATTTCCTATGATTATGTTGTGTATTCTCTTGCAATTTTACTCTTGTCTTGCCATGTTATTATGTAGTATGTATCAGCCTTGACAATATTGTGGATACTTGGTGCATGCTTTGCTTTTATCATGATCTATTATAAAAGTAAAATAAACTATATATTTTTTCTGCTCTTATATCCAGAGCAACACAAATAGTGGAAGATTTGAGATGAAGTGGTTACTGAAGATAAATGGCTGATTGTTGAAAAGCCAGTTTAAAATCAAACTGCAGTTAAAATGCTCATTCGTTTCTTGCAAACTCAGCACATAAATTAATGATTCATGCTCAGCTCTTTTTATTATACTGTCATTATCATCTTGTTGAAAGAGGTGTCCGACCATGAGCTCTCATTGCAGCTGCTTCATTTGCTTATACTTAAGTCTTGCAAAATCACATAAAAACTATAGTATTCATGGAGAATTTGATGCATTTAACTGTCCTACAGTACTGTGCAAAAAATCTTGAGCCACATAACATCTCTTAAAATGGAGATAAAACTAAATTGATAATCAGAATGAAAAAAAAAATGCCTTAAGCTGTGACTTGTACCCAAAATCAAAGGGTGTAGAAGCTGTAATATGGCCATTCATCTATGAAACCGTCTGTAGTACATTTACATTTCAACAGTTTGTTTTGTCATTTTTGTGCTATAGTCAATATGTAGCATAATATATAGCACTAGTGGGTATATAAAAGGAATGCACATTATCCAAAAGAAAACTAATCGCATTTCAAATACATTTAACACATTTTTGTCCATACCGTTAACTTTTATTGATGAGCACTTTGAAACAACAATTTTTCTCATGGTTTGTACATTTCTATTGTGGGCCTCTGAACTTTCCAAAACAGAGAATGTATTTAGTAGGGTCTTATGAAGAATAGGAAAGGGTGGTCTGCCATGAAGTGCTTCTGTTGTGTCTTGCACCACACAACAACTATAGCTGCAGCTGCCTCTGTGCCTTCCTTATTAACCTCGACAAAGGCTTTGTGGGTCACCGACAAAACAAAAATGAGCCGTTCTTCTTGGCGGCTCATGCCTGTCAGATCTGTAGCACCGGCCTGAAACAAAGAGCTCGTGCCCATCTTACTCAGGATACCCGTTAAAGAGTACTGCTCTTCCAGCATAAATATGGGCAGATAGGCAATGATATCAGTTAATCTGTCCATCCTCTCTGGAGTTCTCCCTGGAGAACACTTCATCAGCTTGCCCACTGTTAGGTTCCAGCTGTTAAAGAGACTGCTAAAGAGACTCAGACTTTGTCAGGTGCTAGTGATGATGATACAATTTTAGTATTATATAATTCAGCCGCTCCCATCTGCACAACAAATTTACAGACATTTTAACCAGTTTTTACTTTTAAGGCAATGGAAAGCCTGTTTTTTGTATATATTTTGTGAATTGTATGTGCTAGAGATTTGGCTTTCAGGTTGTTTGAGAGTGGAAGCGTATTGGATAATAAGTTTCATGTGTGGATTTAAAAAATTGTGCTCAGGATGGTAGTTGTTCTGTTTTTTTGCTTGTAGTCACTGCCATTATATTTGCAATGATTTCAGGGCCATTTAAAGTGATTCATTATTTTTTAGCGACATGATTCGACCAAAGTTTTACAAAGAGCTTTAGAAGCTCTCCATCACAAAGAATAAGGGGAGCGAAGTGGTTTGGCTTGACCACCAAACATAATTCTCATAACTCAAAATTGAAGAGTGATCGTTTAATTGCACTCTAGAGTGCTCGCTGAATGTTTTGATATAAGTTTTAGTACACTCTCTATCAATGATACCTTTATGTTTTTTAAATTGGAATTTATGTCTGTTTTTCTGTCTGCTTGTACAGTATGTATTTCTAGCTGATTTATCACAGCATCGCACAAAACTGGCTGGACACAATTTAATGACACTTTGGCTGTCCTTCAGTATTTCCCTTAAATTACTTCTGCGGCATAAATGAAATAAATGAGTAGCCTGACTCATACTATTTAATAGCTATTATCATTTGCTATTAACCCTAATGCTCAAAGTAAGTAAACATATATAATTACAATTAGTTCAAATTAATAGACCTTGATGAGTATTTAGAACCTTTTGGTATTTATGAGTTTGTACAAATGACACTTTTCAAGTTAGCTGAACAAATAAGTAAGTAAATGTAAGTACTTAAGTAACAGTAACTGTCACCTGAAACTTCCACGAACTTAAAAGCTTTCAGCCTAGCGATTTTGTGTCTGACGTCCCTGTGTCTGCTGTGGTGACCCATTGCCGGGAGCAGCTGAAAGACCAACAACAATTTATTTGATTTGCAACAACTAAAAAAAAAAACTATAATTGCTATTAAATCGTATGAGTTAGGTTACTCAATACTGCAAGTAAAGAACGATTAATATGAATGACTACAACAAACTCAAAGGCTGATAGTTCTGTTTACATCATTGTAACTGGAAACATCATTACTTAAAAAAATGTATATGTAACTGATTACCTCAAATTTTTTGGGTTTTGCCAACTTATTCAGGCTTACAGTGCAGGTTCTCTTATATCCCTTTATATCTTATGTCATTTTTCTTATATTGTATATTTTGTATTCTATAGATATATTAATCTGTCTTAGCTAAATTTACTTTCTATTTTATTATTATTATTATTATTATTATTTTTATCTTTTCTTTATTAAATTTTTTTCCTCCATATTTATTTTCTATTAATAGTCTTTTACTTTAAGGTTAAGATACTCAGTTGTGCCTTACAGAAAGACAGGCAGACATGTATATGGGCTTCAACCTGTCATGATTCATGAACTTTTTCCCAGGACTTTCCCAGGACTTCACTGTTCATGATGGAGGGATCACATGCCACTGTTGTCCTAGGTCTGCCCTGGCTAACCCGTCACAACCCACAAATCGATTGGATCAGGAACACAATCGTAGCTTGGAACCCATCATGTGCTAAGACCTGCTTGCGAGCAGCAGCCACGTCTTGTCTCAGTTCTGCATCTGTGAAGGAACCACCAGATCTTGCCAATGTCCCTTCAGATTACCATGATCTCAAGGGGTAGGAGGTGTACTTTCCCAGAGAGCTGCGCATGACAACAAGCTACACCCCTGCTCTTTCTTCTCTCATCGCCTAACCCCTGCTGAGGCGAACTATGGCATCGGCGATCGAGAACTACTGGCCATCAAGCTGGCCCTCGAAGAATGGAGACACTGGTTAGAGGGGACGGAGATCCCATTTCTGGTCTGGACCGACCACAAAAACCTGGAGTACCTACAGAACGCCAAGAGGCTAAACTCTCGCCAGGCTCGGTGGTCACTGTTTTTCGCCAGGTTCAACTTCGTCCTCTCCTATCGCCCTGGGTCCAAGAACTCCAAGCCAGATGCGCTCTCCAGGCAGTTTTTCCCTACTCACGACTCTGCTGCCAATGAGACCATCATTCCCCCGTCATGCTTGCTTGCAGCAGCCGAGCTTGATATCGAAACTAAGGTCCAGCAAGCCCTGTCTCATGAACCCGGGCCAAGTAACGTGCCACCTAACCGCCTATTTGTGCCGCTTTCTCTACGCTCTCAGGTCCTGGAATGGGCACACAGCTCCAAGCTCTCCTGCCATCCTGGTTCAGCTCGAACACTGGCTCAAGTCCAGCAGCGCTTCTGGTGGCCCATGATAAAAGAGGACACGTCCAGCTTCGTGGCAGCATGTGACATCTGTGCTAGGTGCAAACACACTAACACCGCACCAGCAGGTCTTCTCAGGCCACTACCAATCCCATCCCGTCCATGGTCAAACATTGCCCTGGATTTTGTCACAGGGCTACCCTCCTCTGACGGCCACTCGTGCATCATGACCGTGGTGGATCGGTTCTCTAAGGCCGCACACTTCGTTCCACTACCCAAACTCCCAACTGCTAAGGAAACTGCTGACCTCTTGATTATGCATGTTTTCAGGCTGCACGGGCTCCCCAAAGACATCGTTTCTGACCGCGGGCCACAGTTCACCTCTCAATTTTGGAAAGCATTTTGCAGACTCATTGGAGCCACGCCCAGTCTGTCCTCAGGTTTTCAACCCCAGTCCAATGGTCAGACTGAAAGAAAGAACCAGTCCCTCGAGGTAGCCCTAAGGTGCATGGCTTCCAGAGATGTCACCTCTTGGAGCAAGTTTTTACCTTGGGTGGAGTACGCCCACAACTCCCAGGTATCGTCATCTACTGGTTTGTCCCCCTTCCAGTGCTGCCTGGGCTATCAACCACCATTGTTCCCATCGCAGGAGGAGGAGGTCAGTGTCCCATCTGCCCAGGCTTTTATCCGACGCTGCAGAAGGACCTGGCTACAAGCAAGGAGAATGCTGTTACGGGTCGGCAGAAGATACAAGAGACAGGCCGACCGCAAACGCTCCCATGCTCGCCGCCAGAGACATCCCCCTAAAGACCACCTGCCGCAAACTCTCCCCTCGGTACCTCGGTCCCTTCACTATCACTAAAATAGTCAATCCCTGCGCGGTTAAACTCTTGCTCCCCTCAACTATGCGGCGGATCAACCCTACGTTCCACGTGTCCCAGTTACGCCGTCTCACCGCATGCCCACGCTCTGAATGCTGCTTAAATCGCTGGATTATCTTGTGTGTCACGTACCTTGATTTTCTCGCGTTTTCTTTTTTCTCGTATTCACGTTGCCAAGTCGCTTTGTTTTTCGATTCTCGATTTTTGTCTCTCGCCTCGGATTTGTTCGCCTCATTCTTTTGATCTCCCGGTTTTGATCTCTCGCTTCCTTTCTTTTGACCACGGCTTTAGTCTACGTGTGTTGGATTGTCGCTCCGCTGCTTGATTCTCCGGTTACCGATTTAAAGCTTCCTTTTTCGACTACGGCGCTTGCTTTACGATTTGGCTTCGATGCTACGTTGATTGATCTCCCGGTATTTGACCTCCGCTTCCGCATTCCGAACGCTCTCCTGGTTAACGCTGCTGTCACTCATCTGCGCTTGGATTCACCTCGTTCCGCCCCGCCCCCGTGACACAACCTGAAAAAATAATATCACATTACTAAGCTGATCAGATTATTTTAACCATTTCTACAAACTCTTTTCCCATACGGGAAAACACAGGTTCATGACACTATTACTGAATAAACTAATAGTTTC
The DNA here is from genome assembly GCA_013621035.1 of Clarias magur. Taxonomy (NCBI): domain Eukaryota; kingdom Metazoa; phylum Chordata; class Actinopteri; order Siluriformes; family Clariidae; genus Clarias; species Clarias magur. The sequence goes on along the minus strand of QNUK01000013.1, from coordinate 3,139,092 downwards.
AAATTGAGCCAGCAATTTACCATCACTGAGATGCATCACATGATTTTATAAGAATCCCACCCCCGCCTCCCCTGCAAGACTGATGCTATCAAACTGCACTAAGGAGGAGACCGATTTGGGATAATTTACTCTCTTTATTATCACAAACATCAGAGATTTGGAGTCATATCTAACATCACTACTGGGTACTGTAAGTAACGTTATTTTGTTTGTTTGTTTTTTTTTTTTCGGTTATCTTACACAGTTACCGCTATATACAGTAGGTGAGGTTGGTGTTTCCTCTTATCATCATACTGAGGCTCCTTAATATTACTGAGCCTTCATGTTACTGTACTGTGGTCCTATCCTGTAGCTCTGCTTCTAATGAATGTGTATTACTTTTTAATTAATGATTTAACTATTGTAACTGTCCGGATGAAAATAATTTGTCTATGGCACAGTTTTAATGAGTCTCACAGTTGTTTTTGAAAATCAGTGGCAGCACCAGCAGTGATCAGCTATGACTTAATAATTTAATAAACTGTTTACACAGTCTGGAGATAATGTCACAAGCTCACTCTTCTTTCCCTCAAAAATATGCTAAAGCTTCATTAATATTAAAGTCACATTTACAAAAGCTGCACTACCCGGGAAACTGATTAAATACAGCTTCTGGAGGAGCATGAGCAACCTGTTGAAGTTACTGTGGTGTTGGAGGGGACAGTAGTCCTTGATGGCCTACTGTAGGTGAACATGCAGCAGCTTTAGGAGTGGTATTTGGTCAGGTCTCTGCAATTGTATATTGAATTCCAAAAGGACTGAATGTACACCTATGGAGCCATCCAAATGATTTTTATTGGACATGGAGAGACATGCGCCCCTCAGATTCACATGTTGAGAAACAAACTCTTGTTGCCATGGACTCTTTTGCGCATTTGTCTGACACCTTGGGGAAAAAAGACGAAAAGCGGTTCATCCTTGGTATTTAACAAAGAAATGGTTATTATACATATAATAAAACTATAAAGTTGGTGGGTCTGTACACTGAAAATTTATATTTGCGAAAAGAAAAAACTTGGCAGGGGGACAAACTCATCAAGATAGATTTTGGAATTTTATCTGTCTGTCTGTTTGCCTGTTTGTTTGTGCATACATCACATACATCATGCATAAAAGCTACTAAACAAATTTTAATGGGGTTTTCACAGTCAAGCTTTTTGGCCAAGCTTAAGGTAATACAGTATATAGGCTTTGTGTCATTGCAATGGGCCCACGGGAAGAGAAGATATGCTCATTTGAATTTTAAATGGCAACCACCCTAATATCATAAAATATTACATCCATGTTACATCAAATCATCTAGCACTTTTTTATTTATTTTTTTACTCATTTATCACTTTTGCCTTGAGGTTGGCGTGGCTACATGCATCACTCAACGGAGCCAATCCATGCGATAATTTAAAGTGTATACACTGAATATGAGGAAGACACAGAAATGACTATAATGCATCTACAGGATAAGCTGGCACAATCCTCAATACACACACAACAAATAAAAACGGTCTTCTCCTGTTTTATGTAAAATCACTGTTTCAACTTTGCCTAGTTTTGGAAGAATAAACTTTTTTTCAAGTAATGTTTGTGTGTTTTAATTATTGGGCTATTGTTAGGCCAACTTGTTTTTATAGAAAACCAGTTACTTGAACCAACTATATCAATGGGCTATAATAGGAGACAACTTACTATTTTAAATAGTTGTCTAATACAAGTCAACCCTAGAAAAATATAATATATCGGGCCCACAATACTACATGAGCTGAATTTGAGTCATCTTAAGATTTTAAACTGTGTACATGTTGTGTCAATTAAACGGCAATATTTTGTTTGGCCATCCATATTCTCTAAAAGTTGAGTAAACCTAAAAAAGCTGTTCAACTTGTAACTATTTTTTTATAGTGTAGCTATAATACTGTCATTGTTCTAAACACTTCCAAACAAGTTGTTCATGGTTGTACAATACTGTAGATCTCTACTGTGGGCCTCTGAACTTCCCAAAAAACAGAATACTTTTAGTAGGGTTGTGTTTGATGAAGAACAGGAAGGGATGGTCTGCCATAAAGTGCTCCTCTGATCTCAAGCACATTTCAGTCACTAAAACTGTTGTGGCTGCTGCTGCCTCTGTGCCTTCCTCATTAACCTCGACAAAAGCTTTGTGGGCCACCGACGACACAAAAAGGTCTCCATGGCAGCTCATGCCTGTGAGATCTGCAGCACCGGCCTGGAACAAAGAGCTCATGCCCATCTTACTCAGGATATCCTTTAAAGAGTACTGCTCTTCCAGCTTTATCTTTGGCAAATGGACAACAATATCAGTCCATCTGTCCATCTTCTCTGGATTTGTCCATTCTGTCAGCTTGTTGATTGTTAGTTTACTCTCCAGCTGTTAAGCAACAAACACACAGACACTGTCAGGTTCTAGTGAGACAAGGATGACACAATTTTAGTATTGTACAATCCTTGGAGAAATTGTGAGGTACAATGGCAGAAGTCCAGGCTCTCATTTATGTACAAGGCAGGAGAACTGGTTCTTCGTTTTGATTTAGTTTTTATAGTTTTGTTTGGGGGGGGGGGGTGTTTTATAAACAATTTTACAAAGAGTTTTACAAATAGTTTTTCAAGGTCTTTAGAATAACATATCTAATTTTCCAATTGGACCAAACAAAGTTTGCCTGTCCAAAACAGTAATCGTAGGGGTACCCTCGGGCAGGAGTGTCATGCAAAAAATAAATAATTAATTGGAATGGCATAAAGTTTGAACAGATCAGCCTTTTGTTCATCTGTAATTCATTATAAATTAGAAGGACACAAAATAATTGTGGTGTGTGCTGACCTTCTGAAGTGGGTCTGAGCCATCCACAGACTCCTCAGGCAAAAGCACCAGCATGCTGAGTTCCTCACCCACATACGGCATTTCCAGTACCTGCAGCTTGTACTCATCAATGTAGTTGTAGAGGAATTTCTCTGTCCGGTACATCATCTGCACTGTTTTTTTCTCATTCTAATAATAATATACAAACAGTATAGAGCAATAAAAATACTATACTGCATTATAGTATAGCCTCACATACTGTATTATAGTACAGCCTCACATAATACTGAAGTAGTATTATGTGGATGTGTATTGTGCGGTTTCAACCTGGTTTATCTTGAAGGGCATCTTTTTAGTGTCTTCAGTATTAAACACATGCTTCCATTTTCCCTTGAAATAAATTGCGTTCACCAGGGCGAGTCGAGTCATTGTTGTGATCGTCCCTGGCTGCAAAATATCTTTGATTTTACCTGAAACCAAAAGCAAGACAATATTTAAGACCTGAACAAGACCTGACCATTTGTCTTGTGAGTTTTATAAAACAATATTGACGTGTCTAAAAATATTTCATTCTCACCCTCAGTCTTCTCTTGTACCCAGTGGTTCATGAGCTTTCGTGACTTTTCTGATGATTTAATAAAGTCTACTGCCTGCATGTCAGCTTGGTACAACTTCTGAGTGGAGTCCAGATATTCCTGAAACAAGGCCACAACACACTCAGGTCACTGTCATCCAAGCCAAAGCTCACTTTGTTGAAGAACATTTTGCTTTGTTTACACTTTTACTTAATATATATATATATATATATATATATATATATATATATATATATATATATATATATATAAATATATATATATATATATATCCGTGCGATATTTCATAGTATTGATCCATTCAGTGTTGTCACCTTTAAATGTGTCCAACAGTGGCGGCTGGTGCAAAACTTTTTTGGGGGTGCACAGACAAAATTCAAATGAAACTTTTAATACTCGCCTGTAAATAGCCATTTATCAGGTGATTAAGCATCATTACTACTACAGGGTGGGCCATTTATATGGATACACCTTAATAAAATGGGAATAGTTGATGATATTAATGTCCTGTTTGCGGCACATTAATATATGTGAGGGGGCAAACTTTTCAAGATGGGTGGTGACCATGGTGGCCATTTGGAAGTCGGCCATCTTGGATCCAACTTTTGCTTTTTCAATAGGAAGAGGGTCATGTGACACATCAAACTTATTGGGAATTTCACAAGAGAAACAATGGTGTGCTTGGTTTTAATGTAACTTTATTCTTTCATGAGTTATTTACAAGTTTCTGACCACTTATAAAATGTGTTCAATGTGCTGCCCATTGTGATGGATTGTCAATGCAACCCTCTTCTCCCACTCTTCACACACTGATGGCAAGACCACAGGAGAAATGTCAGCACAGGCTTCCTGTATCCTTAGTTTCAGGTGCTGCACATCTCGTATCTTCAAACCATAGACAATTGCCTTCAGATGACCCCAAAGATAAAAGTCTAAGGGGGTCAGACCTTGGGGGCCATTCAACTGGTCTGACACTAACGCACATTGGATAGATTCCCCCAGACTGTTGGAACAAAAAAAGTGATGGTATGGTGTGGTATATGGGGTACAAAGATAGTGGGGCCATTCTTCATCAATGGAAACCTCAAGGCCACTGGATATTTGAAATTGCTACATGATGATGTGTTTCCCTCTTTATGCACTGAAGCTGGCACGTTCCCCGAGTTTTTCCAGCAAGATGGGGCACCACCACATTATGGGTGTCAGGTCCGAGCATTCCTAGATGAACAGTTTCCTGAAAAGTGGATTGGTCGTCGTGGGCCAGTTGAATGACCCCCAAGGTCTCCCGATCTGACCCCCTTAGACTTTTATCTTTGGGGTCATCTGAAGGCAATTGTCTATGGTGTGAAGATACGAGATGTGCAACACCTGAAACTACGGATACTGGAAGCCTGTGCTGGCATTTCTCCTGCGGCGTTGCTATCAGTGTGTGAAGAGTGGGAGAAGAGGGTTGCATTGACAATCCATCACAATGGGCAGCACATTGAACACATTTTATAAGTGGTCAGAAACTTGTAAATAACTCATGAAAGAATAAAGTTACGTTAAAACCAAGCACACCGTTGTTTTTCTTGTGAAATTCCCAATAAGTTTGATGTGTCACATGACCCTCTTCCTATTGAAAAACAAAAGTTGGATCCAAGATGGCCGACTTCCAAATGGCCACCATGGTCACCACCCATCTTGAAAAGTTTGCCCCCTCACATATACTAATGTGCCACAAACAGGACGTTAATATCACCAACCATTCCCATTTTATTAAGGTGTATCCATATAAACCCACTACCCACCCTGTAGTATAAAATAAAGGCATGACTCACATGCTGGAAAAGACTCGTTGAGAATGTTCCAATCACATGAGCCCAAATATTTAAAAACAATATTGATTTGCTAACAACAAAAGTGGGAAGGTTCGGGGCGCACAGTGCGACCCAAGGATGATTTGGAAAAGATGCAATTAGAACTCAGCCTCAAACCACATGCTTTTCAAAAATTTACGTGCCTACATAGACACTCGTTTGTCCAGCGCCCCACTTACACGAACACAAATTAACGTAATACAGTTTAGATTTTGTTTAGTATTTAGAACTTTTTGGTATTTATGAGTTTGTAGAAATGAAACTTTTCAAGTTAGATGAAAAAATTATATATTTTAAGTAATTTAAGTAACAGTCACTGTCATCTTAAACTTCCACCAACTTAAAATCTTTCAGCCTAGCGATTTTATGTCTGACATCATCAGGGCCATAGGGCACTGGTGGCTGAGTGGTAGGTGTTTTGCCTGCTATGCGAAAGGCCTGGGTTCGATTCCCAACAACTGGATGAAGTGCCTGTCCCAAGCCCAGATCAAATGGGAGGGTTGCATCAGGAAGGGCATCTGGTGTAAAACCTGTGCCAAGCTTGTGTATGGACCGGATTGTCTGCTGTGGCGACCAATTATTGGGAGCAGCCGGAAGACCAACAACAATTTATTTGATTTGCAACAACTAAAAAAAAACTTTTTAATTGCTTTTAATTGCTATTAAATAGTATGAGTTAGGTTACTCAATAATGCAAGTAAAGAACGATTAATATGAATGAGTACAACAAACTCAAAAGCTGATAGTTGTTAGGAACCTCCACTAGAGGTCACTGTTCATGTCTGTCTGTCTTTGTGTGTAGTTCCTGTTGGTTGACTCAGTTTCCCAGAAGGCACCTCAGTCAGGTGATGAGGCTCACCTGAACTGAGGTGGCTCATTAAAACCTTCTATAAATAGCAGTTTGTTCTGGGAAACTTGGTCGAGCATTGTTTGTGATTGTGATTGTCTGATTGTCTGTTGGTGATTGTTTGTTTGTCTGTTTGGATTACCATCATGTGGGCATTCCTTTTTGTTACTTTGAGTTTATATTTGGTTTATGTTTTCTAACCTTAGTTTTCAGAGGGCTCTAGTTTTGTTTTCTTGATGTTCCTTGTGTCTGTGGATTCATGGAGCTGCTTTGTTCACTGTGTAGTTAGGCTGTGTCTCCTCCTGTGTCCTGTGTAAGTACTGTTTTGCCTTCTGGTCTTTTCCCTTGTATGTGTAGCCACAGAAGTGCTTAGCCATTAGCAGGGTTAGCCGCTAGTAGGCCTGGATGGCTAGTAGGGTCAGCCCCTAGTAGGGTTAGCCTCCAGTAGGCTAATCTCTAGTGGGAGTGACTGCTAGTGGTTCTGGTCACTAGTAGGTTAGCCGCTAGTTTGGAATAGCCTCATGTGTGCCCTGCCTTTTGTCTTCCTAGGTCAGTACTAACACTATTAGCCACTAACCCGGTTAGGTCAGCCTCCAGTGTCCCCAGTACAACATGTAGCGTACTAACCTCACTAACCCAGCTAGTCTAGTTCCTGTCAGTCTCTGTGCCCCTAGCCCTGTCTCCTGTCTAGCCCTGTCTAGCCCTGTCTCCTCTCCAGTCCTGTCTCTCCAGTCGCCAGTCCCAGTCTTTAGTTCCCCTCTGTGTCTTAGTTAGCTCCAGCTCCATGTTTCCTCATCCCTGGTTCCTTCTGTCAGCCCCCTGTCTCAGCTCCTAGTTCCCATGTCAGCTCCTGGTTCCCTGTGTCAGCTCCTGGTCCCCTGAGTTCAGATCCCTTCCTGTTCCTGTGTTTTTCCTGAGCCCTAGTTTTAGTTTGAGTTTGTTGTTTTAGTTCCTTTGTTCTGTTTTTGAGTTGTGTGTTTGTTTAAATAAAAGACTCTTTCTGTTGAACCCCTCTGCCTTCATGCCCACGGCAACACAATCAGCCGGTCTAGCACTACAACCAGCTAGACCCATGACAATAGTTCTGTTTACTTAAAATTGGAAACATCATTACATAAAAAAAATTGATGTAACTGATTACCTCAATTTCTTTTAGTTTTGCCACCTTATTCAGGTTTACAGTGTACTTTTTTGTCACTTCACAGTAAGTTATGTATTGGGGTTACAGTTATTAACCTCTAGGACCTGATTTATCTTTTAGTGCCAGGTCAAAGATCCTAATCATATTTTGTAACAAAACAAAACCAAAGAAAAGGGACATTTGTGGAAGGCTTACAGATAAGAAATTGAAAGTCTTCTCTCCATAAAGCCTGTTGGCCAGTCGGAGGATGTAGGAAGCTTTGGGGCTGTTAATGGTGGAGTTGAGGGTCTTGAAGTTGGTGTGAACATCAGGGACTGAACTGAAGGATAGAACCTGCAATGAGCAATAAAATCATAAAGGAGAGAGTTTATCTACTGTACAGTATGTGCATTTCTCACAATTTCTTCATTCCTCGTAACTACACAGCAGACATTAATAAAAAGGTCAGAAATTACAATGTAATGATAATGAAACAGGCTCAAAGACTGAAATGTTTGACATCCATGAAGAAAACTGCAGAAATCTTTGTTTTCAGGTTAAATGTTGTTTTCAAGTAAAATGTTGGTTTGCACAGTTTTATCTGTGACCGTCTATTCAATCCGACAGTCATTATTACAATAATGAACATATTGAACAAGTAAAAATCTTCCAGTGTCCCATGAAAGGTTCAGGATTATGACTTATTACAATGCATTTAGAATTAGCATTACTGTATGTAGCAATATATGTAGTCATGCAATAAGTAAATAAACCATAGATTTGTGATCAAATGTTTGCACAAAAATGTTTTGACATTATGTCTATTGTTTGTTTCTTTTTTTTTTCTGACTGGAAAATACTGGACCAGTGATGTACCCATCACTGTACCAATCACTGGGCCTTTATAGTATTAATAATGTATTAATAGCTATACTTTACTTGCTTGAAACATTAAACAAATTCTAATGCATACAATTATTTTATAAAATTTTGACTGCTAGTTTATTTCTTGCATGTCTGTAGTCACAATTTTAACATTTAACATATCCAGACTTTCTAGTTCTGGTTTTATGTATTTAGGTTAAACTCTCATACCTTAGCCATTTCCTCAGCAGTTCCTCCTCTGGCTCCTAAGTAGACCATACAGAGTGCAGCACTGATGCTCAGCGGGGAAATCAGCAGGTTTCCATTCGGGTTCTCAGCACTTATGGCCCGGTACAGGTCCAGGGCGAAGGTGCTATTAGCATGGCTCAAACTTTCCATTTTTCATCAATCTAATTCATAACACACAGATATATAAATTGTTCAGTGTGACACAGAATGGAGAAATCCTTTTGTTTTATGGCTTAAAATAGAATTTTAAAAAATTATGTAAGAAAGGGATTTTCAGAAGGGGGAAAAAACAGATGTCTAAGCTGCTATTACTCTGCAGTGCTTTCCTGGTTTATCAGGCCTTCTGACTTTTCCTTTTTAATGCTAACATATGGCTATTTTTATTTTTTTGTCTCAAAACAGCTTCCATATTTTAACTCCTGCCAATATCGGTTCTGCACTAATTTCATGTGACCTACAAATCTCAAGAGATTTGGATTTCATTATACTCACATATGGAAGCTCTCAGTGAACTGTAAAAAATACAGCAGTGACACTACCGAATGTTTTGCAGCACTATCTGAAATGTCCTAGTTTCGTTTTGCTTCAGGAAGTGATACAGGAGGAGGTTCCAGATGATTTAACCCTTTCATTGATTTGTTGCTGTTATATGTACTTTTCCAAAATGTGTCCCATCATCAAAAATTAAGTCATAAGTGTGTTTCTTATGTTATGCAACATGGGAAACACACTTGACTTAATTTTTGATAGATATTTTGTGTATAATTTGTGTAGATAAAAACAAAAAACAGAATACACTTTCCTAGGACTATAACATGTCACGAGGCGCCGACTATGTCACGCAGGCTTGGGGAACCCAAAAGCAGACACAACAGATAGGACTTAGTTTAACTGATTTTAATGACAAAATGAGAAGGATAGAAAAGAGGGAGAGGCAAAAGCAGAGAAGCAATACTTGGGGTGCTGTCTGAGGTGGGCAGTGGCGTAACTTGGGAGTGGCCGTAGAGTAGGTTAAGGGATGGGCGATGCAGAGTGAGCGCGGCTGTGCGGGGAGATCAGACCTGCAGCGCGCATGCAATGTATAACGCACAGAAGGAGCGTGGTAGTGTGATGGATCCGGCGCGCAGATTGAGAGAGAGAGCAGCTGTGTCAGGAGATCGGGGTTGTGAATTGAGGCGCTGGTCTGAAATCGTGCACTTGTCATCAGCGTTGCAGGAATTCTGGGAGGATAAGGCAGAGTCAAAGTCAGAAATACAAACAAAGGGTCAAAACCAGGTTATCAGTCAACGTAGCAGACAACTCCAAATCGTAAGGCAAAGAGACGTAATAGGTGAGCAAAAAATGGGTCAAAAAGTATTCTAAGCAAGCAACATATACTAGGCGAGAAAAACACAGAGCTTGGGGCACGCAATAATTCGGCAATGAGTGGTTGCTTGAACAAGACTTATATAGAGCAAGGTGATGAAATGAAAATATGGAGCAGGTGTGCTTGAGCTGATGAATGAGGAGGCAAAACCAAAGCTGCGGGACGGAATGTGGAGAGGAGTCACAGGTGATCAAAGTTTGGCTCGAGTCGTGGGCGTGACCTGGCGTACCGTGACATAACATGCTACAGTTAAACATTTTAACTGTTTTTTTTTTTTTTCATTTTGATTGAATTACCGCAGTACTGTTCTTTTTCCCTTATTATCTCTGTTTTTTGTTTTTATCTACACAATAGTTGAATACCAAATGTAGTGTTGTAACTGTTACTAGTTGTGGTTTAGAGAGCCACTCCACAGGATGTAATCATGCTTATAAGAACCCTTATGCAGAGCTTCTAAAGGGGGTTAACAAAATAGGAGGACATGAGAGTGCTTATGAAACACACGGGAAGACCTTCCCGTTCTGAGATAGCGTGGGTTTATTAATTGGGGAACTGAAAAATAAGTAAAGAAAACTGAAAACCAATAAAACAATCAGAGCTGTGTCATATCCTCAAGACCAAATAAAGCTCTGAAAAGTTAAAATAAACTCTTACCCTCTCTGGACCTGTCAGCTGGAGTCACTTACAGTACGCCATGGACTGGTCCGGTTTACTGCTGGCAAAAGAGTGCTGTTTGCACAGAAAGTGTGCTGCCCCCAGATCACAGTGGCTAAGAGCGGTGTCTATACAACCATTGTGGCTGGTGCAGACCCACAACAAAAACATCAACGCTGGGGTTATGGAGTGATACTTCTAATCCCTTTACATTCCTGTTTCAGCAGAGAAAATGTGATGGAAAATTTGCCCAGTAACAAAAAGACAATCCTTGTCTCAAATGCTGCTGGGAACAGGTACTAGCATTCAAGACTGAACCCAATGTGACCCCGCAACCCCGGCCAGTCTTATCTTTCCTTGTACATCATACATTATCCATATCCAGTATCCAGAGTACTCTCCCCAAAGTCCTATGTCTGGTTTCTGACACAGCGGCTGCCGATTGTGTCCTTTGGGCAGGCCAACGGGTGGCGGAGCTGGCGCAGCGTCCTTGAAGCCTAGTGAAGGAGCTGGCACAGTGTTCTTGAAGGATCCAGCTTTGGCTCGGGCGGTGCAGGGCTCTCTGGACAGTGCATAAAAATTTTATTTTGTAATTTGTTGCATATATAAAACCTCAGCAGCAACCACATTTGTTGCTAGGATTGTTGTTTTGCTTGTACACACTTCATGGAAAATAAATCACAAATCACATTATAGCAAAATGACATTGCATGGACTAGTATTACATTCAGAATCTGTTCCTGCCCTGTGTTCCTGTTCCCTGTGTTCCTGCCCCATGTCCTGTGTTCCTGATTTTGGATGAAGATAAATGAATAGTTTATTGGTGAATAACCAGAAGCAACGCTTTGAAAGCAAACTGCAGTTAAAATGTTCACTCATTTCTTGCAGACTGAGCACATACAGTAAAATGAATGATGCTATTTGTCTACAATGTGTCATCCTCAACTTGTTGAAAGAGGTGTTGAACCATCAGTATCGATTTAATCTGTTTCAATGAAACTACCTTTACCTTCACAGCGAACAAAGTCCAGCAGACGCATGATGGCATCAGCATGAACTTGATGAGCAAGACTTTAGTCCGTTTTTGGTAAAAACATCACTTGTTGTTTTAGACATAATTATTTTAAATGAAACTGTTTTTTTTCCCTCCTAGGAATAGTAATGTATCCTTCAGCACAACTCAGCAACAAATTGTACCACACAGACTACAGTACTGTCATGATTTATGATTTATGAGCAGAACATACACAGATTAAACCCTAAATATTACACATGTAATTAGTTTACTTGTCATGCATGCCCTAAGAGTGTAGTGCAGAGCTGCTAATGCTTACTCATTCAGACTCACACAAGCACTCATCTTCAAACACTTTTATGCCACATTTCCAATTTTCATGTTTTAATAATCAAAAAAATTTCTGTGGAAAACGCAATTAAAATCAGTGAACTCCAGCCTGTTTGTGATGAGTCAGCTATAAATGTCTTTTATTTTGAAGGCTAAATCGCTACATTAGTCCCGCGTACCCTGTAGACACAGGGGTATTGCAGCAGAGCAAACCGCAACTGAGCTCCGCTACTTTGTTGTCTCCAAGTGATGAGAGATACTATTTGCATAATCCAGTTAAAATTTACTTTAATTTATGGCATCAATCAAATGCAAATAAAGAGAGAATAATTGCAACAGTCATAACAGTGCTAATAAACAGTCTAATAAAATAAATCAACATTGAAATGCATTTATAGACCGAAGCAAAGTTACACACCGGTTGGAGGAGAAGAACAGTGAATGATTCACAATCAGTACCGGACTGACCAACAGGCAATACAGGCGGTCGCCTCACCACAATATACTGTAACATCAATACATAAACATGTTATACTCGCAACACATGGACCCATTAAACATGATACAATTAACATCATAAAAAATATGTAAACAATATCCACCATAATATATAAAAAAGATAGCTCTGTATAATTAACACATGACAAATTACTGAAAACAATAATAAATACAAAACAACAGTATTAATAAATGCATAAAAATTTTTAAACACACAGAAGCACCACACTAACTGGAGTGGCGTAATGATCATAGAATTCGTGCACATAGATTCCACTACTGTACTCTCTTCGAATTGCTCACGTTTGATAGAAAGTCAAAAATGTCCCATTTTAGATCTGCCCTTAGCATTTATTAATAATTCATTGCTAATTAGGCAGTTGCATGTGTGATGCTTTTCCGCTCACCATAGCTGTTGAGTGGTTATATGAACTGTTTCTATGTCTGTCTATCTATCTATCTAACTATCTGTTTATTTAGGGGTGTAAAGTATTAATGGGAAATTTGAATCATTTTTGTGACTTGATTCTTTGAAACTCGTTCATCAAAATTAACGAATCTTTTTTTTTTTTTGAGTCATTTAGTTCATTTTGTTCTTTTGACCAGAAATAAAATAAAATGTTACATTTTCAATAAACAGACCCCCAACACGTCTACATACACAATGTTTGGCTATAGTTCCAGTAATGAAAATATTACAATGCAGGTAAGGACATATTATGATAAACAGGATGAGCAGCTCACCATCATATCTAGTCCGGCGTTGTTCGATCTTTTGAATCTATTGCACTTGATAGCGTCTATGGGAGTCACGTGACAAAAGAACGAACGACTCGGAACTAGAAGACTCATTGAGGAGCATCGTTCAATTCTGTTTCCTGTCTACTGCACGCCATAGCGCCTGCGGGAGTCACGTGACAAAAGGACGAACTCGGATCAAAGACTCGAAGGAAACTACTCATTTGTGTTTCCTGTACATAAACTATGGAGGTTTTGTGATGCTTTGCGTATGCACACCCAGTAGAACGTGTGTGTGTGTGTGTGTGTGTGTGTTTTTTTGCTTTCAGTGAGCCTATTAAGCAGCATATGTTAAGCAGCAACTATGTTGTTTACTCTATTGAAGTTTTTTTTTCTCTTGAGTGGTGATTATGTGGTGTGTACTATATGACAATTTAGTGGAAACTTGGTACATATTGTGTTTTTATTAAGGCTTAGTGTAATAGTAAAATAGATTATATATCATCTCATTTACTCATCAACTGGAGCAAATAGTGAAAATAGTGAGTAAGGGCACTGGCATAGTATTATCCGAAGATGGACTGTGTGTGAATATTTACAGTGACAATATTTTTAACTGAGTTTAAAAATGTACACTTATATTCATAAGAACAGACAAAGGCAAAAAAAAATATTTTGATTAATTGTGAATAATCATGGTCTATAACTGATTAACTGTGTAAATGTTTTTATTCAATTTACAGCACTAAATGCAATGCAAATATTGTCATTATATCTGTCCTGTCTGTAAATTATTTTACTCCCCTTTGGGATGTCATAGTGTGGGGTGCGTGGTGTGAGACTGATTACCCAGGGTAGGTCTGGAATGAAAATCTAAACATAGGGAAGGTGCCCCAGTGAGAATGCATATGTATAGGGCTCAGAGAGCATGTAGGTCATTTGGCTGGTGGATGAATAATTCAAATGCAAGTTGTACCACCTGGAATAAATAAAGTCACATGCATCTGTTAAAATGTACAGAATCTGAGCCATGCAATGTAAAGGGTATGGCTAGTGGTAGTCTAATGGCTGGGCATACACCCTGGGGGCATTGTGTGTAGTTTCAAGGTCAGCTCTCCCTCGCTCTGTGACATGCAACTAATTCCATCTTGGCTTATTGTGTATGGCCAGTTTAATATTCTGAGACTGCTTAGACAGAGGACAAAACCTATTTTATACTGTAAATGTACCAGTGGGAAACAATCAAAGAGTTTCATATTCCGTGTAAAACATTAACAACAGTCTATAGTAATATGTATTCATATTTTGAGTTGATGTAATATTTCTATATTTTGTTTCTTCAATAGCTGTTTTATTAGAATGGACCTGGAAGTTAATTTATGCCTGGGAGCCCCGAGGCTATATATAGAGCGCATGCTCTGAAGGAGTCTCCAAAGTGCAAAACCTTACCCACACACATGCTACAGTATAAACTGTCAGTCAGAATTTATGAAGAGGAAATGGTGCTCTAATTTACTGAATATTTTGACTGCACATTAAGGTTTTTCTGAGTCACTTGTTCATTCACTTGATTATTTTTTTAATGACAGGAAGAAATTAATTTGTAATTAAATCTGCAATTCCGACCCTTTAAACACTACTGTGTAATACTTGAAATATCTATCCATCTATCTATCGTTGCTGGCTAGACCGGCTGATGTAGTGGCAAATATGGCAGGCATGCACGCAGAGGGGTCTGTCAACAGAAATAGTCTTTTATTTTAAACACATCTCAAACAGACAAACAAACCAAAACAACTAACTCAAACTAGGGCTCAGGAAAAACACCGGAACAAGAACTGAAAAACAGGGAACCAGGAGCTGACACAGGGAACTGACAGAAGGAAACATGGAGCTGGAGCTAACTAAAGACACATAGGGGAACTAGAGACAAGACTGAACAGGACGTGGCTGGAACTAGAGATGGGGTGAGGACTGGAGAGACAGGGCTAGACAGGAGTCTAGAGACCAGATGGGTTAGTGGTTAGTAGCTACATGGAATACTGGGGACACTGGATGCTGACCTAACCAGGTTAGTGGCTAACCGGGTTAGTACTGACCTAGCGGACCGGAACACAAAAGGAAAGGCACACATGAGGCTATACCAAACTAGCAGCTAACGTACTAGCAGTCAATCACACTAGAGGCTAGCCTACTGGAGGCTAACCCTACTAGTGGCTAACCCTGCTAGCAGCTAAGCCCTCATGTGGCTACACATACAAGGGAAGCTTTAAACACAGAACTATACAAGAAGACTGACACTGGGAAGACAGAACAGTACTTACACTGTACACAGGAGGAGACACAGCCTAGCTAAGCACTGAACAAGACAGCTCCATGAATCCACACACACAGAATATAAAGTAAACCAAAAACAGAGCGCTAATAAAACCAAAGTTACAAAACATAAACCAAAATATAAACTTAAAGAAACCAAACAAAACATAATGACCACATGACTGATACATACAAAAACTACCTACCTCCCTAACAAACAAACAAACAATGCTCGACCCAGTTTACCAGAACAAACTGCTATTTATAGAAGCTTTAATGAGCCACCTCACTTCAGGTGAGCACTCATCACCTGACTGAGGTGCCTTCTGGGAAACTGAGTCAACCAACAAGAACTACACAGACATGAACAGTGACCTCTGGTGGAGGTTCCTAACAATAAATAGATAGATATACAGCATATATCTCTTCATTTTCTTCTCATCATTGATTTATACTGTGCTGCTGGCACATATTGTATCTGTGCCACTTGGATTTTAAGGACGTTAAACAGTGGCAGTGTGTTGATGCTTTGATTGTAACCTTTTGATCAAAGGTTTAAAGTCCTAACCACTAATAAATCACTGCCCTGCAAGAATACCTGAATAAATAACTTAGGGGAGCGCAGTATGCACACAGAAAAGTGATGTGCAAAAGACGTCAGGGACATTCAGAGATCACAGCCAGAGCTGCTGGCACCCACTCAAACAAACCCCTAATTTGACCACCACACTGGTGTGAGACATGCTTTGAATGAGATTCAAATAACAGAAGACAGTTGACTTAATAAAGACGTAATTAATTAGTTAGGCAACTTTAGCTTCCTTTCAGAGACATCATGTTTTATGCTTTTATAACATTATAAAGCTTGACAGGCACTTTCAGTTCTCAGTATCTCTTAAAACATTGGCATGTTAATTGAACAATAAATGTGATTATTTTAAAACAATGTGTTTTTACATATGGAATTGACCAGACAATGCATACAGGATATAATTATTTTTATTTCTAGATAACTTGATATATTTTATATGCTTTAGTTTCCTTATAAAGGCATTAGAAGTGTAGTTGAGAACTTTGCTGTAATAACAAAATGACAAATTGTTGTGGATAAATGCCACAAGAGAAAAAGTTATAGTAAATAAGCAAGAAAAATAATCTGATCCCTTAAGCAAAGCAAAATCAGAGCTATTCTACAATAGCAGCCAGAGAGCTCTTTAAATAAGAACCCCAAAAGTAAGACAGCCAGCTAGCTACAGAGACATGACTAAAGACACATGCTTGTATTACGCACAGACAGCACCATTTAGAAATCACATTAAGCCTAAAATAAACTCATATTAGCAGGGTTTTACAGTTTCATCACCTCTCACACTGCATGTCACCTGTTGAATCTGTGTGTGTTTGCTGGCAAGCAATGAAAGTCATGTAATTTTCACATGTTTGCATGCTTTCTATCTGCTATAGAAATGGCACAATAATGGAAAGAGGTTTCATACAATATTAAATCAGGCAATGTTTATAGTTAGAAGTACAGTGTAATCTATTTCCCCTTTAAGCAAGTAGATTTGCTTTTTATTATTATTATTATTATTATTATTATTATTATTATTATTATTATTATTATTAACAAGGTAATAAAGAATTCATGTGTTTTGTAATATAACTTAATTATCTCTCTGTAGTATATTAGGTCATGCTTTTGGAAACATATTTTCAAAATCTAAAAAGTAAGAAAAAAAAGTGTGGGATTTGAACAAAAAAAAAAAACCTGAGTGGTTACCAAATTGTAAGACATATTACTTACATATTTCTTTGATATTAAGACTTTAATACTAAATTTCTGTAAAGAAAAATTTACAAAGAGGTGGGATAGTAGTTTTTGAAAAACAACCAGCTTGGCTAAAATAACATTTCTATATAATGTTATATAAGGGCTCTACATGGATTGGTTTCTTGCAGGGTTCTACATAGAATATTTAACGACTTTCCCTTTTGTAAGAATGTACTGTCAACCAGCCCCCCCCCCAACCCGTCTCTCTCTCTCTCTCTCTCTCTCTCTCTCTCTCTCTCTCTCTCTCTCTGTCAAACACACACACACATAGACCAGAACACATGGTGCTGTAAATTCCAAATGCCCAACAATAACAAAGTACACTCCTCCCTTCTTCCCACCTCCCTCCCTGACACACAACAAATTCCATCTTGTCTTATTGACTGTGTATCTAGTCGAATGCTCTGAGACTGCTCAGACAGAGAACAACACACACTTTGACTCAGCATCCCGTTCTGAGAGAAGAACAAGAAAGGGAAAGAAAGGTGTAATTAAAAAGGTGTTGATGGAGATGGGAGGAAAAGAGAAGATTCTAAACATTGCTAAATATCAAGTGTAAGTATAAACTGATTGAGTGTGGTGAGTCAGGCGAGTCTGGGATTACATTTTGCTCCATCAGTGCACATTGCAGAGCTTTGCCCTAATTAAGCTTAAAATAACAGCTGATATAATACACGTTACAAAAATACATTCATTACCATTAGCTTGATGTTTTCCCGTGAATAAATGGTTTAGAAGTTATTAGCTTTCTTCTTGCATATGTGTGAGCATATCTGTTTATGTACCATGTCTATCCATTCCAGGGGAAAAGTGGGTCTGTGTAGGTTTACACTTTGGCATTTGCATTCAATAGCTGTGAGAGTGATGATAAGGAAAGCAGTGCACTACAGAATTTATGTTCATGACATTCTTTTTCTCATATATTCTTTATGCTGCTATCAGCTGCTGTATTTTCTCACACCTGATTCAGCTTATCATTAGGTATAGAACTGAATCAAGTGTATTGTTGAAAATAATAAATGTACCAAGTTAAATGATTGCATGTTATTTTATTAGAATGCGCCTGGCAGGATTCTGTTTGGTTTATGTCTGGGAGCCCCGAGGCTATAGATAGAGCGCATGCTTTGAAGGAGTCTCCGAAGTGCAAAAGCTTACCCACGCACATGCTCTCAAGTATAAACTGTCAGTCAGAATTTATGGAGAGGAAATGGTGCTCTAATTTAATGAATGTTTTGACTGCATGTTGAATCCCTTGTTCAGTGGATAGGACGCAATTTAATTTTTTACTTTTAACTCCATGTGATGAGGCATCTTATATCATTTTATTGATTCTGTATAACATACTAGCTAACATTTTCTTATTTAAAATACCATCTGAGCAGAAATGTATTATGTTACTCACACTTTTGAGGCTGCATGTCGACATTTAATCTCCAGCGCATATAATGTTTGTGTTGAATGTTGAAAATTAATAGCAGAAAGAGCATAATTCTGATTCTGAAATTCTGATTTTTTTTTTTAGAACAGGAAGAAAATAATAAAAATGTTTAATAAACTAGGTCATCCTGTGGTTGTTGTAATAACCTGAGTTGGACACGTGATTTTTGAGGCTGATAACTCTAAATGAATTTCTCCTCTGCAGCAGAGATAAGTTTTGGTCTTGCTTTCCTGGGATGGTCTTCATGAGAGCCAGTTTCATCCAGGAGCTCGATCAGTTTAGGACATGCACTTGTTGTTGCTGCTGCTGTTGTTAATACTTATTTGCCTAAAACCATATGTATTGTTTCATAGTTATGAAAAAATCTAGTATTGTTCTAATATGTATAAAAATTGCAAACTTTATATATAAATTATACACACAGACCGCAACCCCCAACCCCCGCCTCTCCCAGACACAACACACACACACACACACACACACACACACACACACACACACACACACACACACACACACACACACACACACACACACACACACACACACACACACACACACACACACACACACACACACACACACACACACACACACACACACACACACACACACACACAGAGACAGACAGACAGACACGCACACTCATACACACACATATATGTGCTGTGTGTACATATTAACCAAATTATTTGGGAGGCTAGTACCAATATTTACATACATATAAATACATGAGAGACTGAGTTAGAGGGAGAGAGAGAGAGAGAACATGTTGACTGACAGACATTTTATCTTTGATCACAGTGGTAAAGGCAATCCAAAGCCTTTAAATACTGCCTCAAAGAAAATTAAATGACAGACATTAACATACCACACGTTCCCATGGCTTGGCCAAGAAGTGTTCAGGGGTTATACACATCCTGGCGAAAACAAAAGTCGCACATTCTAATATTTTGTTGGACCACCTTTAGCCTTGATTACTGTACATTGTGCATCCAACATGGCATTGTTTGGGCAACCATTTGCAACATCACAGAATTTATTTCAATCCATACATGCATTAACTTTAGCTGAGATCCTATCTTAATAAGGGAAGAGATTCACTAGGACATCACAAACACTTTTAATAAGATTAATTAAAAAAAAAAACTCTATACATACGGTAGATGTGATAATCTGGTCATTCAGTACATTAAGGTCGTCAGATTTCATTTTATGGCCATAAAGCGAGCCCAGACCTGACCAACCAACTGAAGCAACCCTAGATGATAAGACTGCCTCCAGAGGCTTGTACTATGCAAGATACGTGCATCACTTCATGTTCTTTCCTTACAGTACTCTGACGTGCTCATCACTCTGGAACAGTGTCGATCTGGGTACACGAGGCCAATCATGCTCCAAAGTCCAATCACTATGCTCCCTAGCAAAGCTAAAACCCTTTATTCTCAATTTCAAGTGGTTTTCTTACAGCCACACAGCTGTTAATATATTAACATAGATATTTTTTATATTATTTATGTTTTGTATTATTAGGTTTTATATGATTTCTGCTGCCAGTTCCATACAATGCAACTTCCAATGTCTAACTAATCTCTGATCAAGTTAATATATATACAGTATATAAAGTATTTTAAATATTTTTAACATTTTTGTCTTAAGTGGTTTTCAATTACATTAAATTGAATGTCATTAGCAATTATATTTTAAAAATTTTAACAACGATGTAGTGCTAATATACCACACTTGTCAGCATAGCTATCTTGACTTTTAGTAACAACTGCATAGGGAACAGAACAGTACCACTTAACATCTTTGTCATTACTGTGGATCACACTCAGGCGCCAGAGCTGATTCGGGATCATATGAGTTGAAAATAGAATATCATTCATTAACTACATTGCTGGGGAAGCCTCCCAGTACATTCAGACAAGTCCATACTTGGAGGTTGAACATTGTGTTACTCACATACTGCACCCTCCATCCCTTGATATGTGGCATTGTAACAAAATAATCAGTGTTATTTCCTTCATGCGTGAGTGGTTCCAGTGTTATGGCCAATAGATGAATACTTACTCTATGGTAAGAAATGCATTTAACCTTCAACATATAATCTGTTTAAAAGACATTGATTTTAGATGTGAATATGATCTATATTACATATCTTGTACACAAAGTTATGGAATTGAGTTTTTTGGTCTTGAAGTTTGCTCTCTCCTGATCCATTAATGTGCTAAATCTGACCTCATGTCCTGCAGGTTGCTACTGTATTCCGTCTCCTACACCACCGATGTCTCACACTTACCCTGGTACACCAATCTGATTCTTAAATATGTATTGGGCTGTGAGACGGCTAAAACTATTCAGTCTGATCCAATCCAGTGCCTTAAGTCCATTTCTTTCTCTGTACCACTTGCTATTTTTTCACTCTTCTTTGAATCTCTTCTCCCGGTATAGGTATTGCACATTAAGGACAGCAGGAGTTGACTAGGCTAGATGTTCCTGTGTGCCTGAATTGTTGGCAATTCAGAACTGTGAATGCTTGCCACAGTTGGCAAGCACACCTGGCTTATCGGTGCCAACAAGTCAACGAGATTCTAGTGTGCCTTGCTTTTAAATCACCTTTAAAAAATCTTTAGTAATTGGCAAAAATGAAACGTATCAGATTGTTTCATCCCTTTCCAACACTAAAGGTCAGCATCACTCAAACTCTGGCTTAATGCTTAAGGCCTCCTGGACGTTAATCCTAAGGGTCATTTACAGCTCAGCTGGTGGAAGTTTTTCCTATATCACTCTCGAATCACATCCAAGTAACATTAGTAACACTATCTCTATGGGTGTTTTCTAATAATAACAATCATCTATTTATATTCTGTTAATGATTCTTGTTTGGTTCTATAATACACATAGGCAGGGTTTGTGGGGGGCCAGGAGAGGCATTGCCCCCTAGCTGCTGACATATCTCACTACTTTAGGTCTAAAATTGCTCCTATTGCGCCTATTAGAACATTTGTTTATTTTTCTTAACAGGTGACACATTTGCTGAGCATTTTCTAATTGTGTGCATGCACTATATCTTAGATATACAGTAAGTGACTATGCGTATTTGATGGTTTTAAGTTCAAGAAATTATTTAATGTATACACTAAATGTTTTAAAATAATACATTGAAAATGAGAGGATACAAAATAATATAAACTAATTAATATTCCACTTGTAACAGGCAATTACATGTGATAAAAGTGATCAGAAAATAATTTGATGCCTTGTTTTGATTGTCTTCAAGCTTGTCCTTATTGTCTTCTGTTATTGTATGTGCAGTACAGTATATGCACTCTTATGCATGGGCTACTGAATTCTAAAATAAAACAATGAAATTTAAAAAAGTAATAAAAAATATGACAATTATAAAATTATAAATAATGTTAGTTGTTGTTATTGTAGTATTTCATTATCAGAATCATGAAAATCTCTTTTCATTTTTTCCTTGCAGCTCGGACATGTCTTCTGCAGAAACAAAGCAAAGCAAATGCGGTCACTCTGATGCAGGGAGCACACGTCTTAAACACCATGCATATCTGAGCAACCGTGTCGCTGTGGTTGAAGAAGGTGGAAGGCCAGCCACTGGTCGCACGGATTTCTTCCATCATCTGGAAAGAGTGGAGATGCTCCGCTGCTACTGGGAGCTCAAACATGTTCAGCGGGAAGGTCTGGGACAGGTATGACATCCCCAATATTATAGTATTGCATTACATTTGCCTGTTGATAAGTCATATATATTAATATGGCACCAATAACATTCACCTCACACCTCCAGGGTTGGGGGTTTGAAAACCGGCGCAGGTCTGTGTGCATTGTGCTTGTACAACGGTCCAAAGACATGTTGTAGGCTGATTTCGTGCCTCCAAATTGCCCATATTGTATGATTGTGTGTGTGTGTCCAGTGATATGCTGGCACTCCTTCCAGGGAGTCCCACACTTCATACACTGAGTTCCCTAGGATTGGTTCCAGGCCGTCCTGAGATCCTACACAAAATGGATGGATGGGTCCATTTGTCATTTAGAAAGTGGCCATTAATTTCTTGCTTGAAAAAAATAGCTTTACTGTACTTACCCCATGACAGTTACTGAAAATATACTTAAATATAAGTAACAATAAGGAATTACAGAGGAATTGCAAGTGATCTGTAGTTGTAGGTTTGTAGTGTTTGTGTTTCTCCACTGAACATTATTAAGATGCACCACTAGAGGGCGATGTTAAACTTTTGTAAATCTGGGCATCATGGTGGACCTTCAATATAATCAAAACCTCAGTGCTTCAGGCTACATGTAAGGATGTGTGAGTGGTACTGCAAATAATGCAAACCCCCAAATACCTTTTAAGAGACTCTTTAGAGTCAGAATCAGGTTTACTGGCAAGTACATTTTCACATACAATATTTTTTTTCTTGGCAAAGTAATGCATTACTGATTTGTTAGAATAAATAGAAATAAAAGCAAGGGAAATAGAGGAAGTCATTTTTTTTTAAATAATTCTGTTCATGTGTATATACTGTATGTGTGCACATATACAGTATATATAAACAAAAAATATATACAGTGCACACTTCAGGAAAAGAAAGAATTGTGTAAATATTTTGATATTAAATGTACTGCAACTATATATATGTTATGTATTGATATTTATACTGTATGATAATATTATGAATAATATATTAATATAATATACATCATACCATTTTTATTTTCCTGAGGTGTGTGTATAAATTATTTTGCCTGTAAAAGATGGACCGCAGCTTCCTATGAGAGAGTAGTATTACACAAGTTTGTGTCAGAGATGGGTGGAGTCGACCACAATCTTCCTGGCTCATATAGTCCTGGAGTCATGTAGTGAATGATACAATTCAGACTGCCCTTGTTCTTAACAGTGGATATAGCATGCCATATGGTAAAGAAGCAGGATGGCCTCAGTGATGAAACGTGTAGAAATGTACCGTCATTGTCCGTGGCAGGACAAACTTCTTGACCTGGCACATCAAATAGATCTGCTGCTGTGGCTTGTTGGTTAGGGAGCTGATGCTAAGTTCATACTTGAGGGTCTGGCTGATGACGGTGCCCAGGAAGCAAAAGGACTCCCCAAAGGGCGGGTACAGGGGTCGTGGTGAGTTATTCCTAAAATCCACTAGCATCTCCACTGTTTTTAGGATTTTGAGCTCCAAGTTGTTTCTCTGCACCACGCATATGTCAAATGTGATACATACAGCCTCTGCTGCCCTCCAATAGTTTTATATATATATATATATATATATATATATATATATATATATATATATATATATATATATATATACACTTTGTTTAAAATACTGTATGTACGGTACCAATCAAAAGTTGGACACACATTCAAATTCAAGTATTTTCTAGAAAATATCTTTTTAACAGTCATTTGTTAGTGTATACATATACAGTAAGATTCAGCGGTCAGCTGTTCTGGAACAGTTCTTGCAAGAACAGTATTGTC
Organism: Clarias magur; assembly: GCA_013621035.1. NCBI lineage: Eukaryota > Metazoa > Chordata > Actinopteri > Siluriformes > Clariidae > Clarias > Clarias magur. Next base: position 3,115,005 of record QNUK01000013.1, on the reverse strand, counting down.
AAGTGCATTTGCAAAAACCCATCAGGCATCATAATGAAACTGACCATCCCAGGAAAACAAGACCAAAACCTACTGTACCTCTGCTGCAGAAGAGACTATTGCATATTTTGGACGCGGTCATCATTGTTTTAGAAATGTTTTTTTTTTTTTTTTTTAATGAAAAGATCATGGAATAAGAAAGTGTTTCCAAACTTTTGACTGGTGGTGTATAATGCAATTACAGGTATATTCTCAGAATGGAGACGCTTAGACTAGTTCCATAATATATCTTGGTAATCAGATTTAAAAAAAGATGGTGTATGTATTTGCAGCCTGCGTTTATGGTGCTATTCTAATTATGGTGTTATTCTAACTGCATTTACGTTGTTATTCTAATTAGTACACATAGTGCAGCACTCTTAATATGAAGGATTCTGCATAGACTAGCTCCATAATATATCTTGGCAATCACCTTTAAAAAGATGGTGTATGTATTTGCAGCCTGCATTTATGGTGCTATTCTAATTAGTACACATACTGCAGCTCTCTTGACATGAGTGATTATTAGTGGAATAGCAGCTCTAGATGCGCTGGCCAAGCGTCATTCTAAGACTTGGCGTCAGTCAAATAGATGAAGTGCCATGCATACCAAGCAGTGTGCCAGTGTGTGTGAGTTTAGATTTGAAACTGCTGAATCGAGAGTGCTCAAGATCTCAGTTGTATTAGCGTGTCTCCTGATAACATATGATACCTGAAGCTGGTACAAAGGCAGTTCTATATAATTAAGTAACAGATGAAAGAAAATAAAAATAAATTGGCTTTCAGCAGCTCCAGGACAACTTACTATATGTCTTCTCTAAATGTATGTAATCAGTGTAAGTGAATAAGAAGTTAGAAATTGATAGCATAGACAATGTGTGTGTGTGTGTGTGTGTGTGTGTGTGTGTGTGTGTGTGTGTGTGTGTGTGTGTGTGTGTGTGTGTGTGTGTGTGTGTGTGTGTGTGTGTATGTGTGTGTGTGTGTGTGTGTGTGTGTGTGTACGTGCATTTGCATGTGCGAATGTAAGTGCAAATTTGTGCAAGTGAGAGGAATGACCGAGCACATTAAGTGCTGCGTCTAAGGTTAAAGGATACACTGGGTACTTCTCACCACCTTGCGTTCCCTCAGCACTAGAGTTCCACCTGTCTGACACTTGTCTATGTGACTGACACATTCTCTGCTCCTTATAGAGAGAAGGAGTGAGGGGAGTTCACTTCTGTGTCCCTTTCAGAATCTGTGACTTGGCCGCACTGTTGATATCAACAAGCAGACAGCTGTTGACGTAGAGCCGAAAAAGTGTGAGATAGGGATACATAGGGGATTAAAAGTGTTTTTTTTTTTTTTTTACGATAGAGTTTGAACTCAGACGGAGGCTCGGATTTGGGCCCCATGTTTGTGGCCTTGGTTACCATGGAGTATTTCTTATGTGATAAGGAGGTTTGGATTGTGGGTAGTGTGTGTTTAGTTGTGTCTATTTTATGGAGAAAGTTTTGGAGTTTGTTCACGCACAAGAGGAAACAAGATACATCGGCAGGAAGCACATTATTTTCCTCACAGGTACAGTAACACACATGCTCTCATTTTTTCCCATACGTTTCTGAGTTTTTATACAACTTACATGTGGCAACTTGTGCTGAATGAAACTGTATTTATTGAAGCCATCTTCAATTTATGAATGATGAAATGCATAATGATTATAACTTGTTTACAAAAGTTTAAATAAATGACAAAGATTTGATTGTCTAACAGCAAGTAGCATGTGAGCTGTCAGCTGTGGAACTCCTTGCCTGCCTTGGTTACTCAGTGACACGAGTCAAACAATTTCACACATTTATATGCATGTTCATCATGTGATATGGGTCAGCAGGTTTATTGGTAAGGCTTTGCTATGATGTACAGATTTAGCTACTTTACCCGAGTTAACATTTTACTATAAAAGAGCATTAAGCAGCCCAAAATAACATAATTTGAAATGCACTGCAGTCTTGGGTATTATGTGCTTTATTTCATACTTTTTTGTCCATACTTTAACTAGGTGTGATTAAAAAACCTGCTAATAACTAACAATCTTTGGGATTTTTTTATTTCTTCTTGTCCTGGAAGAAACCCTCAAGCAAAGGCACAGAACATTGTGCCCCAAAAGTACAGCTGAGTAATACAATTATTTAGTTGGTTATAATTATTTAGTTTGTATAAGGAGCTGTAAAAGCGAGGCTGTTGTGGTTTTAAAAAGAGGTGGGTAAACTATGAATTACAGGTAGTCCTCAACTTATAAACAAGTTCCATTACAGGAGCACGTTCAAATCCAATTTGTCCTTAAAGCAAACAAAGTGAGTCTTATACGCCTTTGATACAAATCTACAATGTTAAGCAGATCAATCCGCTTTACTAAATCTGTCCCCTTTCCCCACACTGCCATCATGTGGCCAAGAACCATAATAGTGCCTAAGGAAATGAATCTCGCACATGTCAGATGTAACAGCGTTGTCTCTGCCCATTAAATCACAAGCGGAATCCCAAACACCATTTTGTCTCAGAGTTGTTTTTCCACTGTGTTGGACTGGGAACTCTGTTTTGTTGAGTTGATTTTTCTAAAATTAGAATTATTCATCATCAGGCAAGATTTACAGGACAGCTATTTTCTAACATTGTATGATTAATTGAAACCGATGAGGCCGACACATTTCTCCCGCACCCCTACATGCTCACTTACAATATTTAAATATATGTAATTAAAATTATTTAAAAATATATAAAACATTATATATATATATATATATATTATATATATATATATATATATATATATATATATATTTATTAAATATTGATATGTATTATAAATATTTAAAGTTTTTTATATATATAATGTTCTATAATGTTTTTAATGTTTATATATATATATATATATTATATATATATATATTAAATAATGTTTAATATTTAAATTTATATATATATAAATAAACATTATATATTATATAAAATATATATTATATATATATATATATAAATAAACATTATATATATTATATAAACATTATATATATATTATTATTATATATATAATAAATAAACATTATATATATATATATTATAATATAAAAATATATTATATATATATATTATATATTTTATATATATATATATATATAATATATATATATATATATATATATTATATATATATTTATTATTTTTATATATTTTTATATTATATATTTTTTATATATATTATATTTTATATATATATATATATATATATATATATATATATATATATATATATATATATAATTATATATATATATAAAAACTTTAAATATTTTAAACATTCACTTACTCAATGAAAATATTATATATATTTGTAAATATTGGTATCGGTTGCACTGCAGTGTCTATTTTTTGTAGAATACACGTGAGCTACTTCGGTGATTGAACCGGAAGTAGAACCTTGGTCTGTTTGTATTTGCGGAAATTTGTAACTCAAATGTTCGTAAGTCGGGGACTACGTGAACAAGGTAAGGCAGACCATGTAAAAAATATATATTAAGAACTAGATGTGACCGCGATTTTGTTCGCATGGAATTTTATTGCACATGCACAAGAAATGTATAACGCCATCTGTTGAATTTTGGAATGAACAAAATGTTTTCATGTTACTGTGAAGTGCATGGAATGGAGGTGTGAGATCGCATTTACTGTAGTAACTACATTTCAATTGCACACTCATAATCGCGTATTAAAAAATGCACAGTGCCATCTGTTGAATTTTGAGTTTTCAAGGGCGTTTTTTTTTTATGATATAAGGGTGTTTTCCATTTAAATTTCAAATTAGTATATTTTCTCTTCCAGTGGACCGATTGCAATGAAACAAAGCTTATATTTTACTGTAAGCCTATACTGTACACGTGATGCATGCACAAACAGACAGACAAAAGCCATCTTGATGTGTTCTATTACTCTTTACAGTTTTATTATATGTATAGATTTTTTTTAGAAAAAAACATGATTTGAAGCTGAACTTCATTGTTAAACGACAGCATGAAAGAAATAAACATATACAGGAATAAAGCTGGTGTCCATGAGATCTATTAATCAGTGTTAAGAGTCTAAAACAATGAAAGAAAGTACAGATTTTTTTTTATTATTATATTTCACACTTACTGTACAGCCACCATTCAAAGAAATGAACAACCCATCATTATTTATCTTATTTCAATGAGAAAAAGATTGTCATTGTATCTCTGCCTTGCCTCTGGATTTTGGGTACCTAAACGGCTTTTTTGATTGTAAATTGTCCTTTTTTGCCTAACATTAGCGATGTTGGTACTGTACCTTGTCAAGTCTGTTAGCCCGCCAAAAATGACTCCAAACTATTACATAGTAGCAACAACCAATTAGACTACCAAAAAAGACCATAATAATATCTGGAAATAGACTACTTTTGAAATATTTTAAGAATAATAATCAGTATTTCCATGTTGTCAAACTTTAACTGCTAAACTCGCTGACACAAGACACTATGTTATGGGTTACAGTAGAAAGCTAGTTTCTTTTTTCATTTCATTAAACATACATTAGATATTTAAATGCATGTTTTACAATGGATATGGAGACATTTGGTTATTCATAGCTCTTGGGATATTTGATGAAAAGTTTTAAATCAGTCTATGCTGCGAATATATAAAGTGAGGTTAATTAAAAAGAAGCCATGGTTGGTTTAGGGTCTGTCATGCCCTGTAATTTATGAGCTCGATGTATATGGAGAACATCATGCGCAGGTGGAATAGGATCATCAGAAATGCTGAGCACATGTCTCTTACTGTTGACTGTCAGAAGCAGGTGGCCCTGTGTTATACCTTCCAGTTATTTGAACGTAGTTGAATCCTGTTGGTTGAATCCTCCAGAAAGCCTCAGGCAGATGCATTGCTACCAGGTTCAGTGCAAGCATGTACTGTATGATATACTGCAAATATAGCTTAATGGTTGTTAAATAGTTTGTTAGTACTAAAAAGAATGATAGCTAATAATAAAGATGATAAGTTATCATATATTATAATTATAATAATTACATTACCATCATAAAAATTTATTGTTGATTTTTAAATCAACAGAAGAGCTTTTTCACATTTATCTTTGCATTTATTCAAACATTAAAAGCACAGATAAATGCGAAAAGCTGTTCTGTAAATAAAATAAGTAAATGAAATAAAACTTAAAGTACACATTATTCACTCTGACAGTTGCACATGTTACACATACTATATATATATATATATATATATATATATATATATATATATATATATAAATTATATTTTTATAATTTACTGAATGAGATTCAAGATTATTATCATTATAGTTTTTTTTAATATTAGTAGTATTATTATTTTTACAAGAGGAAGAAGGAGAAGAAGAAAATTATTTTAAAAATAAATAAAATGCAATTAAAATTGTCCATTCATTCATCTTCTATACCGCTTACTCGGTACAGGGTCACGGAAGGCCTGAAGCTTATCCCAGGAGGCTTTGGGCACGAGGCGGGATACACCCTGGACAATCCATCCCAGGGCGCACGCGCACACACATACACATACACTATGAGCAATTTGAGAACCAATTAGCCTAATCTGCATGTCTTTGGACTGTGGGAGGAAACCAGAGGACCCCTAGGAAACCCACAGAGCATGGGGAGAACATGAAAACTCCATGCACACAGACCCGAGACAGGAATCAATCCCTCAACCTTGGAGGTGTGAAGCCACAGTGCTAACCACTACACCACAATGCCACCCAAATGAAATAAATTGATTTAGTGTCATTCTGTGATGCTTTATAGAAGAATCACGCCACTGGGCATCAAACAAAGCTGTCAATTACACTCCAAACTGAACTCACCATTATCACAGTCAATGATGTATGTTTTATTGAGCAGGTCAAAATTTTTCATTAAACTAAAACAAACTGTTCAGCTCTTGAAGACGCTTAACAATCTGCAATCCAATAAAATCACATTCACATGATTTCTGGGGAAAATATTAGCAGGAGTGGTCACACAGTGGTGATTTGATAACCACTTGTGTGCCAGGTGCTTTCATCACTAGACAAGTGTTTGCCAGAGTTTCCCTGGGACCCCCCGACGTCAGCTCGTAGGTTTCCACTGCAGCTCCAAACATGACCACTGTGTGTTTAGCACAGAAGCGGTAGGGCCTGTCAGTGCCGTATCAATTACGCAAAATAAATTGAGACCAGTAAGATGTGTTGAGAGAGAAAAGAAAGGAGGGTTGGGCATGGAAAGAGATTTAGTTACCTTCTTCTACCCTCTCAAACATTAAAATAGCTCTTGGACTCTCTGGAGACTCATTTGGGTCTTAGGCCACCCTACACAAACATTCACATTCTTTAAATCTACCACCTTCACTCTCTCTCTTTCTCTCTCTCTCTCTCTATCTCTCTACTGTGTATAGAGACACACACACACACACACACACACACACACACACACACACACACACACACACACACACACACACATAAATGCTAACAATCCTAAACCTGCATGAGGAGCAGTGAATGAGTGCCTGAGTGACACTGAGTCATTACAAGTAGTTAAAGAGTTATTAAGTTCCACACCAAGTTTATAGGGTGTCATGGTGTGTGTGTGTGTGTGTGTGTGTGTGTGTGTGTGTGTGTGTGTGTGTGTGTGTGTGTGTGTGTGTGCGTGCGTGCGTGCGTGCGTGCGTGCATGTGTGTGTACCAATAGTTAATCAGTGCTTGGTCAATTAAAATTATAATTCATTTCTAATATTTTTGTCTAGATAAATGTTTTCTGAGCCATGGTTGTAAACAGCTTTTTATGGATTACTTTAGACATCTTGTGATCTTGAACCAGTCTGGCTTGAACTTACAGTAGTCGCCTCTACTTTAAGTACAAACAGGACCCAACTTTGTCTCATGGATGTCCCACAACATTAAATGTATCTAGAAACATTTAAATACCAGAGCATACACATTGATAAATGAATGAATGAATGAATGAATGAATGAATGGTGCATTATGTAAGCAATAAAATATCATGGCATTTTGTTGAAGGCAAATAATGCACTTTTTTCATACATATAGCATCACGTTCAGAGTGCAGGCACTAAATGGTACATGATGTCCATTCTATTATAAGATCACTGTGTGGTCTTTTTGGTACTTTACTAATTCAGGCTATTAAGTTACATTATAGCATGAGGGGTGTTTATTGTCTGGTCTGTTTCTAAATCTGGGAAGATCAAAGTAAAGCCCCTTGTACAGCTGTGGAAATGACAGACAAACACCGTGTGCATCTTCACACTATGTATTATATTCAAAGCATGAATATAGTAATACCATGTAAACCTGATCTCATAAAAACACACACACACACACACACACACACACACACACATGGTTTCTGACTATAAATGACCAAGGGCATTTTGGTTAGCAGAAAAGTCGCCAGTACTAACCCCACCCGAGTCACTCCCGAGTCATGCAAACAGTTATGAAAGTTATGAATATATACTGTATTAGGTCCTATGATAAAGTAAAACACAAGGTCTTTTATTCTAGAAGGATCAGAAGGTTCAATAGATGAATGTCATACATGCTCATGTAAGTAAACATCCTGAATTCCATCCAAGTTGTCTACGTCAAAGGTTTGTTTACTTGGCTCTGTCACACACCTGATCAAGTTCTCTGATGTTCACTTGTGTGTGCTTAGCAGCAGGACTTGGGTCCTGTCCTGAGTAAGAAATACATCCTAGTGTAGCACACACACACACACACACACACACACACACACACACACACACACACACACACACACACACACACACACACACACACACACACACACACACACCAAAGCATACACATAGACCCATAGACAACACATGCATGCACATGTGCATAGATTTTAACCAAATATTTAAGGAATTACTGAAGACTAGTGAATTGGTGTGGATGAGTTGGTGAGCATCTGAGTAAGATATATGTTCTTATGGAGAATTTCTTTTTTCCTCTGACTTCTCTTCATGGTACAGTAGGTATGGCTCAGGAGCCTCGCATGGTCTGCTTCAATAGAGACCAGTCAGCAGCAGACAGAAGACAACTATATAGATGTTAGGGCTGTAACAGGGAATGAATCAACATTCTGTAGTTCAGGACAGTCAAAGACACTGATCAGCTATAACATTAGACCAACAACTATATGGTTGAGTACCATCTCTACCAGCAAGCCTGACCCATGCCTCTGGGGACAAGCCCATCTGGTCCAAACCCACAAATAGTCCGATGCAACACAAATAACCAAAAAAAAAGTCTTTGTTGACCATGGTAGAAATGCACCAGAACACCACCCCAGTCCACTGTGCATGGGGCCCAGGAGGCAAACCTTAATGTCTGACTCCAAACCCCCCAGATCGAGCACCGATGGGATGCACTAGACAAACAATTGCAATCTAAGGAGGCCCCAAAGCGAATTCAAACCAGGGAGGTTTAAATTTTATGTTTTTAACGTTTAAAACAGCTTTATTCATCATGGGTATTTCTCACTATTATATGTGTGTCTAGTTCTAGAGCTTTCAATCTGGAATCCAAATAGAGATACATTTTAAAGACCTTTTTTTTTTTAAATATAATTTATAATTTATACTGCAAACATTCTACATTACAAATGCCTTGTATGCTATATATTGGTGGAAACATTATAGCTTTTAAAGTTTCCATATTAAAGTTAGTTGGTTCCTCTCTCTTTTCTTTACCCATATGCAGCTGAGAGAAAAGGAATGCAAGGAGAAGCCAAATGTTTGTTTAAAGGTGTTGAAAGCACAAAAGACAAAATCTCCAGATGTAACAGGTAACTGCAAACCCTAATGCTATGTGTCATTTTATGTGTCCAAAATGCTTGCATGTTGTTTGCAAATTTCTTATTTAATTGTTGCAAAAAGGCACTGACTATAACACGTCTGGCATCACTATTACTTTAAAGCACAAAAGTACTATCTGATAACTGGATTCTAAAACAACAGCAAATAAACTTTGTGTTTTTATTTATTGTAAGGTGGAGACCAGGACGACTTGGAAAAGGTACAAATTTTTTATCAACAGAACGACAGACATTCCCATAGCAATTCTGAAGCCGATGCTAGTGATACAGGACTTCTGGACTTTATCCAAGATGAAAAAAATGCACAAACTGAGAAAAAGAGTGATAAAGAAAAGCTGCAAACACAGAAAGAAAAAGAGGTCAGTAAGGAGGAAAAGGATACTGTCATAGACTCCAGACTGAATGAGAATGTGGAGACAAACAAAGACGAAGGAAATCAGAGAACAGAAACAGATAATGACTTGTGTGTTCCCAAGGTGCCATCAGACCACGAAGTCAGTCAGGAGAGGTACTGAAACATTCCTAATTAAATATTATACTTAAGAGAACTGATGATGCTATGTGATGGGCTTCACTGTAAAATGCAGTAAACATCATTTTCTATATACTATATACTATATATAATAACATAACCTTTTTTAAACAAGTTTTGGCTAAATGCGCAAGTGAACAATATATATAACTTTTTGCGAAAATAATAATAATAAAAATAGAACAGAAAAATTATATTGATGTGACCAAAACAATTTGATTGTATGTTACTTTGAAATACTCTTTGCCTCAAGGCGTTTTCCCCCTAAACTGCCAAAATGGATTTATCTCATTTTGCAGCGAAACCCAGAATTTGGAAAAAAGTACTGTTTCCAGTCAAATTATGAAATGTAAATCCATTAACATGGTTTTAATGCATGTGTGTTGCGTATTTGTCTAGCAATAATGAACACATGGAGTTAATCCTGAGCGCTAAGAGACGAGTTGAGGATCTGGAAAAAGATGATCTCAAAAAAAGCAGAGTGGAGGAAAGAACAGAGGAGGTGGAAAAAAGTGAGGAAGAAAAGAAGCATGAGGGAGCATCAGAAGTGGAACCAGAGAAACCTGAAGACTCGCGGCAAAAAGTAGATTCAGGGCCTGAAGAGTACATGATAGGTACAACATGCTACTATACAGTACAATGACCTAGAACTGTTTATTTGGACAGTTCTCTTATTTCTCCTTTTTGCTGTCTTTCAGATTGCTCACCACCTCCTCCAGCACCTTTTGAACACCGGGTGGTGACAACTAAAACTCAGCAGATAGCGATCTATTACACCATCAATAGACAGGAAGTGCTTGGAGGGTGAGAATATCAAAGAGACATACATTATAAACTGATAGCTATATGTATAGAGGCATTTATACAGTATGTGATACATCACATAAAGTTGGGTATTAGTGTTACGTGGTGCGGTATGGAGAGCCGCACCACGCGATGTTTTTAATGATAAGAGCCCTTATGCTGGGCGTTAGAGTGGGTCAGTGAAATAGGAGTTAGTGAGAGTGCTTGTGATACACACGGGAAGACCTTCCCGTTTGGAGATAGCGTGGGATTATTAATTAAGGAACTTAAAAGGAAACCAATGAAAACTGTAAACACAAAATAAACTACGCGAGAACGGACGGGGCTCTGGAAAATAAAACAAAACTTGTCCTCTCGGGGCGTTCACCTTTACCGAGGACTTTTGGGAGAGAGAGAGTTTGTGCTTTGTGCACTGACAAACTGTACTGAGCGCGCACGCTGAACTGCTGCGTGCCGCTCTCTCTATCTTTCTCTCGCCGGTGTCTTAAATAGACAGAGGCTGGGGCTTTGCCTCTGTCCCTAAACAGCTGTCTGTCTGTCTTTTATTTTATGTTATGTTATTTTATTTTATTTTATTTCTTTATTTCTTTTCCTTTTCTTTTCTTTGGCCCTGATACCTTCACCGGTGCTACCTAAATGACCGCACGAAGTGCGCCGGTATCAGGATCCTTAAATAAACACGCCGTCAGGTGCGGCTCATTCAGGCTGATTGGCTGACGGCGGCGTTGCCTAGCAACCGTGTGTATAAATGGCCGTGCTTTTGCTTCTTCAGAACTCCTCGTGGTAACAGCGGGCGGATCTGTCTGCTCTGAAGAGCCCAAGCACGGCTCTGCCCCTCGCGCCGTTACAATTAGTCGCATTTTAGGATATTTAAGTTAGGCATGTTTTCAGATTCCTAGTTCAATAAGTTTCATTTTGATACAACATTAATTACTGTGTCTACTGTTTGTCTATGTCTGGTTGCTGAGATATGGTCAGTGCAAATTTGTTTATGAGAAGCACTGCTGTTGAAATTCTTTTTTTTTTTTTTTTTTTAAGAAAAATGAGGATTCAGTGACATAGTAAGAAAGAGGAAAACATCAGCCTTGTCGTATCACCAGGAATTCCCTGCCAACCCATTAATAACTTCACCAGCAGCAAGGTTTTGTCGGTTTTAACTAGAATTAAAGTAATAAATAGTATTTAGGATTAAAACCCTCTTAAACTATTGGCTATCGCACAAAATTAAACATGCGACTTGAAATGATGGGTCACATACTGGATATGGTGAACAATGTTTTTTTTGTTTTGTTTTATCTTTGTAATAATTTACGAATTTACGAATTTTTGCTTCTGTACCTTAGGCTACAGCCTTGGTACTGTAGGATATGTCGGGTGGAGTCCTATCACAGGATGTAGCCAGCATTGAAAGCACTTATAAATAATTTCTCTCTGACTCTGCTCCTGAAAAAATAAGGTGCCATGTTATTCTTAGCGCTGGGCTGGATTTGCCTTTGCGTCTGCATTTTTCTTAATTATGCCCTGGTATTAAGTCTTAGTGTGAGCTGTTACTTTCTTTCTTCTTTTTCATTCATCTACCTGTTTTCCTTTATTTTTCTTTCTTTAACACCCTTCCTAATATAGCTCTGGATAGATGGCAGTGTTGTCTATATTAGACAGTGTAAGCAGCAGGCCAAAAAATCCTTGGCTACAAAAGTGCATTTAGAGAATCCTGGAGCAGCAAACACTCTTGGATACTAAAGAAATTGCACCACAGAAATTATAGTTATAATTCTCTTCCAAAGTATCTTTGCTGATGCAGAATTCTGTGATGCTTTTCTGTAGCCAAGAATTTCTTAACTTTGCTTCTGTTACCATTTTCAGCATTCAGGGTTTGTTTTGATTTTGCCAGAAAGCACAGAAGTTCTTACTTAGGAAATTCCCAGATGGGATTTGTGCGATGCTTTTGTATGACTTTCTGTATTGCTTCTTTACTGGAAACCAAGACGTAGGTTTTATGAATATTCTTACGGAGATATTTTCCATTATGTTCATAGCACACAACTAGAAACAGATATAATCATCAACTCCCTTGAACACCATGCATAAAATTTTATTAATTATCTTGTTCAAGCTGGTGAAAACATTTTTAATTGTCCATGTGTTTGCCATGTAATGCACAGTGCTGTACACTGCTGGCCTTTGTGTAAGAATGATCCTGCTGTTACAAGAATAGAATTGTCTTGAGCTTATAGCAGGCGTTCAGGTGTAGAACCAATGGCATACAAAACCCAGGTGCAAATAACATAGAAGTGAAATCAGGAGACAGAGTATAAGTGTGTGAGAGAGTGAGAGCAAGAAAGAGACCCTTATGGAAAAAATATATAATGCAATATATGAAATAATAAATTTCCATATATAGGAAACTAGTATTTATATTTATTAATATACTGCAATATCTGAAAGGACCATGTGTGTGTGTATATTACAATGAAGACAAGAAAAACATTATATTTATACTTATAATTGTTTATTGAAATACTATTGAACTTAAACTATTGAACTATTGAAATCTGAACTTGCATGTTTAAGAATTATACACACACTTTTACGTTGGTGTGCTCTGATTAATGCCTATAAAGTCTATTTTGTACAAACTACATAAACAAGCATATTGTAAAAAAAAAAAGAAAAAAAAGAAAGATATATATCAATCAAATTCAATATACTGTATTATGAAGTATATTGTTGAATATAAAATCACATAAATTAAGATATACATTTGAATATATTTTAATATACTGTATTTCACAATATATGAATAGAGGCAATTCCTTATGTATTTTCCAATATATTGTAATATATGAATACAATATATTACTCTCTACGGTATATTCTGAATATATTTTTAAATATGGATTTTTTTTCCTGTTAATTATGAGCTAGTATCAGTTAGTGTAGCAACGATGAATATTAACATTATAAAATCTTTTCAATTTACCAGTAGATCAGAACACTAAATTAATTAATATATTGACCGTCAATATACAGAGAAATATATTTTCTTTGTAGAAAGGGAGAAAGACATCTTACACACTTATAGATCTCTTGTATCACACAGTAATAGTTTATTTTTACTGTGATGAAATTAAAGACCAGGAGTCTATATAGGACTTCATCTTTCACACCTAGCTTTAACTCCCTAGCCTGCTTTATTTTACAGTGCCATGATGTATCAAGCGTGATATTTAATTGGGAATGGCATAACTGAAAAAAAAAAGACATAATAGTTTGAAATAAAAGTCCTTGGTTAAATATTTGTCTTTGGCAAAATCTGTTTAATTTGTTGTAGTGGGCGCTTTGGAATGGTCCATAAGTGTGTGGAGAATTCTTCTGGCCTCACACTGGCAGCAAAGATCATCAAAACCAGGACCCAGAAGGAGAAGGTAAATCACTTTCAACAATCACTTTTTTAGTTCATAAATAAATAAATAAATAAATAAATAAATAAATGAAATTAGAGCCCTCTATACACTTTTCTATATATTCTGAATGATGTATTTACTATGATGTATGTATTTATTGCCTTGTCAGGAGGGGGTAAACAGTGAGATTGAGGTTATGAACCAGCTGAACCATTCTAGCCTCATCCAACTCTATGCTGCTTATGAGTCTCGCAACGATATCACTCTCGTCATGGAGTAGTAAGTAAATAAACTCACATGATATGTTTAGATTTCTATGCTCACGTTTACTGGTGTGCATTCATGTACTGTACTTTATGTGTGTGTGTGTGTGTGTGTGTGTGTGTGTGTGTGTGTGTGTGTGTGTGTGTGTGTGTGTGATCTCAGTGTCGAGGGAGGAGAATTATTTGACCGGATCATCGATGAGAATTACAATTTGACTGAACTGGACACCGTGCTGCTAATCAGACAGATCACAGAGGGCCTCCAATACATGCACAAGATGTACATATTACACCTTGACTTAAAGGTAGCACTTGATTGCCTTCCAGCTTTAATACACAAGTTATAAATAAGCAGATTCAAATATATAATTGGATTATATAAATGATTTTTTTTTTACAGCCGGAAAATATACTGTGTGTGAGTCGAGAAACTAATAAAATCAAGATAATTGACTTTGGTCTGGCCAGAAGGTTGGTACATGATGGAATTATTGGTTAGTGGATCAACCTTTTCATATCTATCTTTCTCTCTTATCTTTTATGTTCTAATTCTTTTCCATCACCAGATATAAACCAAGAGAGAAACTCAAAGTGAATTTTGGCACCCCTGAGTTCCTTGCACCTGAGGTGATCAACTATGAGTTTGTCTCCTTCCCAACTGACATGTGGAGCTTAGGAGTCATTACCTACATGCTGTGAGTTTCAGCTCTCAATATTTTCACCTTCTGTTTTTATTTCTAGTGGTTAAAGCTATAGTGCAGTAGTTAAAGCTACCAAATGTAATATGTATACATCTTCCACCAGCACAAAATTATAAAATGTCATCAACAAGACAGGAAAAAAGGAAGACATGAATGAAACAAGAGGAAATATATTCAGACATAAAGCCCTTATCTGATCTGGTAGTTATCTGATTTATCCTTTTTTTTAAATGTATAGTTCCACAGTTTATTATTTATGGCCTCTAGCAAATTGAAGCCTTTTTTTCTTTACCAATTAGGCTCACTGATAAGTGTTTTTTATAAGGCGACACATCTGTTTAGTCCCAATCCCTTGAGCTATCTTTGCATTCAGTGTGTGTGGAAATGCTTTTACTTTCATTATTTAGCATTTTTCTTTAATGTTTAAATGATCTCTGATCACAATCATACTGTATTTCTTTCTCAAAGATAACGGTTTACCACTATCCATTTAGGATTTATTAATGTGTTGGACAGTTTTTAGCCCCATTAAGAACCAAATATGTCTTCTAACACTTCTACATTTTAAGAAATTAGAAGCTTACAGCATCAGTTAGGATTAAATAACTTGTTGCCACCTGAACCATATGAATCACTGCAGTTATTATCCATTGGGAGGCTCTCTCTGCACTGAGGAGCTGACATTCATGTGAGAGCATTTCCCAATGTAGTATGCATGGTGGTAATCTCTTGTTGTTACTTACCCTTTAACCTGTCCTGGGCTGCAACCTCCAGACATGGGTTGAAAGCTTTAGCTTTAAATTGTGCAGTGTCCTTTGAAGAAGTATAAACACAAGACCTTTGGAGTTCTGACATTTGGGGTCTATGATACCCTTCATTTCTAAATGTTGATTATGTGGCCAGCTTTAAAAAGTCTTTCAGTGGTTTGAAAAAGAATGATAAGAAAATCTTCAAAGGTACATACACATTTGACAGTAACTCGGTACTTATTTGTTGGTATGATACATTCACCACATTATGGTATATGGTGCTACCATGGTGCATATTGGTACAACGGTACTGTACATGTACTAGACTGGTACTCTATAACGTCCAATGGTGCCTACCATAGTAATGTCTGAAGTACCACGGACATGCTATGGTACTGTATATTATGTTTACCATAGTAAATTTCTTATGGGGTCTTCTTATAAGGCTTATAAGAACATTTCATGTATATTAATATTAATTTTATTAATTAAACCTACGGTATTAAGCATATGACATCTTTACAAAAGCTCACAAATGCCATGCTGGTGTGTACTTGTCTAAAATTGGGAGTACTTTATTTAAAATTTGACATGAGTCAAAAGATTGACCTTATGCTTAAATAGGTTGCAATGGATATTTTTCTTAAATCTATGTTTATTGCTTACACCTATAGGCTAAGTGGTCTCTCTCCTTTTCTGGGGGAGGATGACAATGAGACACTGAATAACATCCTGGAATGTAAGTGGAACTTTGAAGAGATTGAATTTGCAGATATCTCTGATGAAGCCAAAGATTTCATAGCACGCCTACTTGTAAAGAGCAAAAGGTAAAGTGGTTTGTGTAGCCATCCATGTGTTCACTTTAACCATGAGAATTACTTACAGATGAACATTTGTGTTACATGCAGTTGGCGGATGAGTGCATCTCAGTCACTGAAACATCCCTGGCTGTCTGACCGATCACTTCACTATCGCCTACATCAGAAAGTAAGCATTTCAGCCATTATTTGTTTAGCTTTTTATGTATATATTAAAAACTGGGTCACAAAGGCAAAGAAATAGCAAAAATAGACACAATCACATGTTTCTGTAGTTGTCTTCAGTTGTTTTTATGACCAAAAAATTATAATACTATGCAAATTTTATAACTTCATTCTCATATTCTGGTTGTGGTAAAATTTACCCTTCATAAAAGTAATGATGACTACCTGATATACAGTATCCAAAAACCCAAATACACAGTATTTGAAGTCTCAGGGAAGCCTCCCTGTTAACACACACCAGACAGGCTTCTATGTCAGCACATATATATTTTCTTAATCATCATTAACCAATGCTTAGCTGCCAGCACGTATCTGTGCCGCTGGGGTTTTAAGGGTTTAAGGGCCTTGCTAAAGGGCTCAACAGTGGCAGCTTAGCAATGCTGGGGCTTGAACCCCTGACCACCACCAAGACCACCCATGCTTCCCTTTGCATGCCATCCTTGCCATGTACTCAATTCAATACAATACAAGTCATTTTGCTTTGAAGCACATATTTGTGCTAATACTTGTGATTTTGTTTTGCTTGCAGAGGAACAAGTGCCACTCAACACACGCTCCTCCACCAGAAAGCTAATATAGGTAATTTACTGTTCTTCAGTTAACTAACACATGGTCTTTATGAAGTCTAAAGTCTTCAAACTAAATCAAACTAAAGTCTTTGAT
This sequence comes from Clarias magur, assembly GCA_013621035.1. Taxonomy (NCBI): domain Eukaryota; kingdom Metazoa; phylum Chordata; class Actinopteri; order Siluriformes; family Clariidae; genus Clarias; species Clarias magur. The sequence goes on along the minus strand of QNUK01000013.1, from coordinate 3,097,907 downwards.
TGAAATAAATGGATAGGTGAAATGTTTGAACATTTCTCTTCAATTATTGTAATATCAATGTGACAACCAGTCAAAACTAATTGGTCTACAATGCTGAAGGCAACCAAAATATGCAATAAACTCATTTGAGGTGCTGTTAATTGGTGATTCATGGGGTTGGTAACTGTTAATGAACTTTGGTCTTGCTTTCCTGGGATGGTCCTTATGAGAGACAGTTTTAACCTGGTGCTTGATGGGTCTTGCAAATTCACGTGACAATACTGTTCTTGCATGAACTGATCCAGAACAGCTGACCTTCATGTCTCAAAATAGCAACTGACTGTTTTTGTTGTTGTTTCATAGTTTTAAAATCTTTAGCATTGTTCTAGAATGTAGAGAATAAATCACAAAATTGAAAAACATTTAAAGAAAGGTGTATCCAAACTTTGGCTGGTACTGTATTTACTTCCTTCTTCCAATTTAAAAACTACAGTACTCACTATATGTAACAGACACACACACACACACACACACAATCTTATTCTGTTGTTCTCTAGCCTAAGGATTTGCTATAAGGTATAAAGTTACTTTTATTTTTATTTTTACAGAAAACAGCATTACTCATGTGAAGAACTGGACCAACAACTCTGTACCCCGAATGGCCACTAGCTGCTATCCAACAATGAATATCCATTTCACAACCACTATAAGTAGGCTACAACACAATGCTAACTCTTTTGTAACAGTACAGTACCTGAACAACAGGTGCTAGCTTTACACTCCTAAACTTGCTTCATACCACATATGCACAACTCTGCTGTTCTACATGACCCAGCTTTTTACTAATAAAGTCTTATTTATGTGATACTCTTTTTTAATATATTTATACTGAAATATTTTTTTTTGCTTGTTTTAAATACCAATTATATACCAATGTACTGTAGACTTGGGATGCTTGAATACATGACTATTTTCATTCTGTCACAAATCCTTTTGAAGTTGGTGTTTTGCTTTGTTGGATTATGTTGTTAGCAGTCACAAAATTTATGACATAAAACATATCATCAAGAACAACCAACTGCAGGCCAAGACATGTTTTGGGTGTAAAATGAATGTCTTTCATTTTGTGCTGAAGACTGGTGCACTGTAGTTACATAAAGCTGTAATAATGCAAATCCTCAAGTGAAGTGAAATGTTACTTATTATGTCAAGTTTAAAATTATTTAGTTAAATTTGCATTGACAGATTAAGTCTAACTGAAACGTTAGCTTTTCAATGCTATTATTTATTAGCTAAATTTTCCTCCAGTGTAAAACAAAGAAAAGCTATAGCTTTAAACCCCAATTTTTTTTTTATAGTTTAGAATGATCATTTTCTAAAACACATCGAGAAGTCTCATTACTTACAGTAATAAATAGATGCAGCCTAAAGAAGATGCTTACGTGGCAGATGTGTGAAACAGATTTTCATTTCTTGCTAAGCTACAGTAATTAATTATTGTACATTCAGTACAAAACTAAACAAGCAAACGTAATGGCTGATCAAATACACACTTTAATTGGAAATTGTTTAAAGTGCAAATGTTTGTAAAGCGTAAACATTTCTGTGATAACTATCTGAGATCAAGATCCCAAAAGATTGGGAAAATACATTTTCGCAGTCCCTCTCTGTTGGGTGGTTAACTTACCTTCCACGAAGGCAAACCCAACCAGTCTTTTCATCCATTATTTATGATTTGTATCTGAAAATTACTTGAAGTTCAACATTTTAACATTATTGTGTATTAATAATATTGTTTATGAATCTGAATCAGGTGGGAATATGACAGTCCACAAACATATCATGCACATATTACCCTTGAATGAGATTTATGGAACAGAAGTGTTACAATGCATGTTGCGTGAGTTTAAAAGTAATATATTGTTTTTGTAGATAAAAAAATGTTAATTAAATATTTCATGCTACTGATTGTTTCCCTGCACCTTCAGTCAAAGTCCTTTTCTGCCTAGATTGTCATGCATTTGAAATGATTTGCTAATATTATAATATTTAATGAGAAAACTCAATTATTGTTTAGATTAGTTTTAGTTTTTAATAATTACAATTACAAGTTGTCCTTCTTGGTCTCTTGAGCATGGCCCTTAACCCTCAACCGCTCAGATGTATAATGGGATAAAAATGTAAGTCGCTCTGGATAAGGGCATAAGTGTAAATGTTGTTACTAGTAGAGATTGATATCAATTGTCTAATAAACATTAGTAGGTAGATTATTGCAGGTTAAACAAATCCCATAACTGTTGTATTTAACATTGTTCTATATTTCCCTGATTTATTTCATGCAAACAAAAACATTTTAAGGCAAATTTTGTATAGAAATCAAGGTGGGACTTTTGATTGTGTAAAATAACAGAACACAGTTCTAAGAATAAAAACTATATTTATTTTTCTACATAATCCCCTACTACACTAACGCACTTATGTGAGCATTTCGCTAGTGATTGGATACCATCAAGGTAAAAAAAGTTTTTCATGATCAGACTGCCCGCTTCACATCTGAAATACTGGCCTTCAAGGAACATAATGACCCAAACATGTGGAGATGTGTGGCTTGGAGGAAGGTCAGGACTGTACAAAGGATCAGGCAATAGCTCTCAGCTGAGTACAGTACCTCTAATTTGCAAGTTATGTTCAGTAATGATGTGTAGAGTTCGGACAGACAGATGAATCTCTTCTGCAAATTGGAAAATATGTAATTCATCATTCGTCATTCACGGATGTGTGTTCATCTTTAAAACATTTGCACCATTTAAATGTTTGATTGCAGCTAAGAGTTTCACCAACATGCTCTAAGTTTTCTGTAAATTGTTTTTTTACGCCTGCATTTACAATAAATTTTATCACAAGTCATTGCAAAGTTTAGCTTCAACGCTCAGAGTGTGCTTAATATTCCAGTATTTCAGACAACTGTTAAGGCCAGTGGCAGCTCAGACATAGGAGTGTATATCAATAATATATTCAATATACATTCAACAAATATTTATAAAGATAAATACTAATAAATACTAACTGCCTCATTTGAGGGATAAAAGAATTTGACTATTTGACTGATTTCACTTTCATAGACATTGTGCAATTGTTAGCTAGCCTGCCCAGTGCTCCCTAATGTCCCTAATGTACAGAAATGGAAAGTGCAACAACCCTAAGGACAGGACAGCTAGCTGCAGAGCTTCCTGATTGGCCTAGTTTAAAATTATAGCCATCACGATCCTATTTTATAGCCAACTATCTGAATATAAACAAAAGAAATCTAATAAAATAAATACCGCATGTCTATGTTTACATTTTTCTTTTGTAATATAAATTGCAAAGAATTTGAGAGGAAAGGAATAATTATTATGGAGTGGATAAAGTCTACATTTAGGCATTTGACAGCGCTCTTATCCAGAGCAACTTACATTTTTATCTCATTATACATCTGAGCAGTTGAGGGTTAAGGGCCTTGGTCAAGGGCCCAACAGGGAACCTGGGACCTTCCGAAATGTAGTCCAATGCCTTAATCACTGAGCTGCTCATGACCCTCAGGCTCTATGTTAGAAATGGACGATCAAGATGATCTTGTGTCTATCTTTTTCAATGTTGACTTTTTGGGCTAGGTCTAACTCCTTTGTGTATATTTCAAGATGTGGTTGGACCTGAAATGTTGCTGAAACCTGACAACCCAGGTCATTGTCACACAAATGAGAAACACAAACCCTATCAAACAGAGTTGAACAAAGGAACAGTATCAGTCAAAAGTTAGGGCACACCTACTCATTCAGGTGGTTTTCTTGATTTTTATTGTAGAATGATACTGAATGCAACTGTAACAGAACATGTGGAATTGTGTGGTAAACTAAAGGTGGTAAAAAAGGTTTCATATTTTAGATTATTTAAACCAGCCACTGTTTACTCTATTGGAAGCAAGTGCTCAGTGTATCTGAGAACTCCTTTAAGATGACAGTTTCATGAAGAAAAAATATTTTTGTTTCTTTCTTTACCATTTTTGCTTGCCACCAAACTTCCATGTTTTATTTAATAGTTTTGATTGCAGTATTATTCTACAGTACATTGTATAAAACAATACAAATGAAAAAAAAAAAACAAGCATCAAATGAATAGGTACTGTACACTGTCACTGTATTATGAATTATGTCACAAGCAAACAAAAAAAGACTGACTGTTTCTCACTGGAAGCCTTACCACTGGATTGTACAAGAATCTAGCAAATACTTGGAGTTGGAGGTGTAACCCAGGTTGAACTTTGTGTACTTTAATACATCAAAATATACTGCTAATTCAATGAACTTTGAATATACTACTGGAAGCTGGTGACAATCCATCGCAGGGCACACACACACACACACACACACACACACACACACACAGGCATATACACACATACACACACAAACTCACACATACTCTGTGGGCAATTTGGAAATGACAATTAGGCTAATCTGCATTTCTTTGGGCAATGGGAGGAAACTGGAGCACCCACACCCACAAAACTCACCAAGCACAGGGAGAACATGCGAACTTCATCCAGTTCACCCTGGAAGTGCAAGGTGACATGCTAACCACTAAGCCACTGACTAATAATTTATATATATATATATATATATATGTGTGTGTGTGACAATACAGGATGACTCTCCTCCTTTTGTGACTCAGTATACAATAAGTAGCAATAGATTTTTTTTTTGTGCATGATACTCTTGTATTGTAATGGAGATGCAGAAACAGTATAGCTAATCTAACACACGTCACTCATCCAAGACAGACCTGTTCATCCAGAGAAATACTTGCAATATTACCAGTTAAAGATGTTTATCTTACACCTATAGTTCTTAACCCTGGAATCATGTTCTGCAGCTCAATTGTGTTGTTAAATCCAGTTTAGCATGTAAAACTTGTAAGAGTTTGCTAGCTCATTTTTAGTGTTATCATTACTTAAACCTAAAAAAAAACAAATGTGTCATTATATTTAATCAACTCAATAATAATTGTAGATGCGTTTTTTTTGCAGGTATAAATTGTGGCAACGAATCTAAAGTTTAATACAAAACCAGGGAAACCCTAACCCTAACCCTGTTTTTAATATCATAAAAATGTTTTGTTGCTATATTTAAACAGCATGTAAGTGACAGTCGCAGAGACGCACTTAGACAGATCAGGCCTAAAATGCCATTCTACAGTCAGACAGGAAAGTGTGAAAATAAAATTCGACCTTACAATAAACATAATTTCAAGTTTGTTGGACTTTTGGCTGCTCTCATCAAGGGGTTGCCTCAGCAGACCATCTGATCCTTACAACAAATTGTCACAGGTTTTATGTCGGATGCAAGCCTCACATTCTATCCAGGCTTTGGGCCAGCACTGCATCCAGTGGCTGGGGTTTGGGCATTGGCTGGGAATCGAAGGCTATCTGCATGGCAGGCAAGAAACTATAGAGTACTTATTTCAATGATGTATTTCCAGTAGATAAGGAATCAGTGGGCTTGCTTTTAAGTCTAAGTGGTTTAATTTCTCATACAATCATAATCATCATAAATACAGTAGCTGTCCAGTATCATCTGCTACAGAAGCATCAACATGTTTCCTCAGAAAGTTATTACACCCGTCTTTGCTGTATTGCCCAAATACTTATGCATCACAATTTTATTTCCATACAATAAGTGCACATTATTGTTGTTTTCACAGCAGACACTTCACGTATAATGTAGTCTTTCATACCGTATAATCTGTATATTCCTTATATATTGTGTACTGTCTGAAGAAAATGTATTGTCTATAAATTATTGTTATCAAAGGCAGCACAGTGGCTTTGTGGTTAACACTGTCGCCTTGCACCTCGAGGGTCCGGGTTCGATTCCCGCCTTTGGTCAGTGTACATGGAGTTTGTGTGGCTCAATGGGTTTCCCCCCCCCACAGTCACATATTGCTCGTGGTGTATGCATGTGTGCCCTGAGATGGATTGGCACCCTGACTAGGCTATACCCTGCCTTGAACCTTCTGGGAAAGGATCTAGTATAAAGCGGTATAGATAATGGGTGAGTAATTGTTATCCATGAATATATTCATTCAGCATTGCCACTGAATGAAAGCGATAAGCGGGTGCTTTTTTTTTTTTTTTTTTGAACTTCTGGGGTTTCCTCTTTGGCTCCTGAGATCCCTGTACATCCGGATTTGTGTAAAACCGTGTCCGTGTCAATAATTGCTAAACCAACAAAACGGAAAGGAACTGCCTAAAATAGTTCGGCTCATGCCCTATAGAGGGCGCTCTGCAGTTCAGGTGAACGTAGAGCGCGAGCGCCGTCGTCTTACGTCATCGTAGCGCGTCATCGCCGGCGTGCTCTGTGATTGGTTGTCTCGCGTCGCGTCGGTGGTGTGTTTAGTGTGAATCTGCCGCTCCGGGAAGAAACAAACTCTCCGGAACTGTGTGCGAGGAATCACTTCGACGGAAGCCCATTTATCCTCGGACAGACGATGGCTCAGTGCACGGCGCCGAAATCCTGTTCTAAGGACGGCGGTGACAAGCCGAGAAAAGTCGCCATTATCACCGGCATTACCGGGCAGGTAAGAGTTATCTATCTCACCGGGAAGGAAGCAGAAACACAGGGCGACATCTGCACAAAAGCGGTTAGCCATGTTCAGAGAGGGGTTAGATCACGGAAGTAGTGAATATTCTTTATCTGGTTTATAAGCTCAAATAGTGATTTGCAAGCCTGTAACGAAGCATCTCCGAGTCCCGATGGACTGAACGTGCTGTCACAGGATGGCCGTCATACAGGTGTGCATGAAGTAGAAACCAGGAAGAAGCCACCTGAATGAATCATCACTGTCCAAGATTCTGGATCCGTAGCCAGGGCACTTATTCCCACGGAGTCATGTTTAGTTACATTCATCTATGTGTAGCTGAAGTTTTCACGTTAAGTGATGCACACTGAATCTACTGCTGTCACAATACTGCTAGACTGTTGATTAAAAACCAGTCAGCTTGCTGTTACTGTGGGACAGAAACTGCACGTTGCCTTTGCACTGTATTTCACTTCGCCACCATGTTGTGCTTGTGCCACACTGAAAGGCAATCACTGTCTAGTCACGGCTGTAGGTTGAACTTGTGGTTGTAATGAGACAAGGACCCAGAAATGTACTTTTCATATGAAGGAAGGTGTTTTCAGGGCGTCCGGCGTAAAACCTGATCCGATCTTTATGTGGATCAAACCGTACAGCACAGTGAAATCATTTTTTTCCGTCTGCATATCCCAGTTACTGTAGGAAATGGCTTCAGAGCCAAGGTGCAGCCAGGATACAGCGGCACTGGAAAGGAATGATCGAGGTCGATCAAGGGCTCAATAGTGGAAGCCTGGCTGTGCTGGGATTCGAATCCCCACCCTTCTGATCAGTATACCAGCGCCTTAACAATTTGAGCCATCCTTGCCCCTTTGTTTTAATTGATATTAGTGATTGAATGGGTGATTTAAACCAGGATGATTGACTGTTTTTAGATATGGATCATCCAGTGGATTTTTTTCTTTTAAGGCTGGTTTTAGTGATTTAAGGAACATTACTGATCTGAAGGAGCAAAGAAACTATTGTACTTGCCGCAGATCATCTCTGACAGGGTTAAATATATTTTTTGGAAGTTTTAAGTACATCTAGGCGGCATGATGATGTTGGAGCTGAGGCCTCGCACCCAGTGGTACAGAAGATGAATGAATGAGCGAAAATGAATGAATAATGAATGAAGTATATCAAATATCTAGAAGTTATTGACCAGATATGTTTATTTGGTTTTATTTAAAAAAGTTCGCAAATTTGCCTCCTTTTTATTTGTTGAGGATTTCTGAGGTTCTCTCTTTTTGTTAGGTTTGTTATCCCATGAACAGTGACCATCGGTATGTTTTGTAATCTTTGAGAGCTGGAACTGTCTAAACCTGCTTAACCTGAGGTTAAAAGTCAGAAGCGTTGTTGATGGATGTCATGGTAGATTTAAAGTTTAGTGCTTTTCCTCCCTTACATTCAGCTTTCCTGCTCTGTCTTCTGGAAACCGTCTTAATCTTCACCAGTACAACAACATTCATCCATGAAGCAAAACAGCCGTCAATGTTTTGTCCTCTGCTGCTGTGTAGCAGTAACTCTCATTAATCATGCTGTGCGGTGTTACTTTGAGAGTAATGAAGGACAAGGTTCCTGCTGATGAGGATGAAGCAGTTGAAGTGTTCTTTGAGTTTAAGATAACAGGGATTGGAAGGATGGGGGGATCTTGTGACGCGCTGTTCTTTTTGGGCTTGAGTAAAAAAAAAATGTTTGTAACCTTGACATCATTCAAGATGGCTGAGGGACAGGAAAAGCAAAAAAAAAAAAAGAAAGAAAAAGAAGCAGTGTTAGAACCACTAACATGTACCATAATGTGCTAGCTGCACTGCACACTGCTGCACAACTGTGAAAATGTGTGTCTTATTTAACAATGCACACAACAGTAGCATTTGAGATTTCACAATGACTGTTTTTTTGGGTCTTTCTGAGGAAATTTGCCTCAGATGTTTTTTTTTTTTTTCTTGATGTACAGTGCTGTGCAAAAGTCTCCTCATTTCTTTATATTAAATGAAATGAAACAATGTAGACTAAATTAAAGAAAAGAGAATAAATGCCTTACCATGACAAGCTGCAAAGTGCCTAAAGATAAAATGTCAATATAAACAATAAGAAATATAATAATAATAATAATAATAATAAACAAACAATATAGTTGTAAGCAATGATGAGCGAACCCAAGCACCTTGCGCATTGCCACCAGGGCACACCACACAACCACACATAACATGCTTTTTTAAGCATATTAAGATCTCTGAATGACCTGAATGCTGAATAGAAAGCATCACACTCTGATGTCCCTCAATGTGATGTACTTCACATTGAGCTTGTTAAGGTTGCGATTATGACATTATAGTGGTTGTTTATTTAAAAACTTCAGCAGCAACCTTATTTCCCCTCTCGTTTGCTCTAATCCTTCAGCATTCTGCATCGCCAGTGCACACTAGTCACCGGCCTGATCATCTGTCATCAGAATGGTTTTTAATGCTTGAATGATTCACAGGTCACTGTATTGTTTAACAAACAAAAAACGCATTCCTCTGAAACTGCTCAGGTACAGGAAGTGGAGTGAAAATAAGAATAAAAAAAGTCCCTCAGGAAGCCTGGAGAAATATCTCCCAGTAGAACAAATGTTTCTAACAAGAAAAATGATAAACAGGCTCAGTCAACTTAGTCCTCATTCTAATAATCTTTAGTCATTTAATTTTTTTTGTTCTCAAACAAAAGCTTTCTTTCAGGTTCATGAAAAGGCTTTATTATGCATAAATTATATATATTAAAATACCCGATGGGAAGGCTATTGAAAAGTCAAACAGCCTTAAATGATAAATGCATTCTGCACTATTGCATCTTAGCCCTTTTCACTTGCTAAGTCTAGTTTATTATCCAGTGATGAGGGAGCATGTGGGTGTAATGTTGACTCAGCTCTCCTCTGGGCATGTATAAAGACATTAAATCTGTAAATCATTTGCTTTTTTATACTAGATCTTCACCTTGACTTGATTAATATGATATTATTTATACACGTTATCCTTTACAGGCCAAAGCGGACACCTAGGTGTCTGAAGAGACTTGATTGTCTGTACTTAATTTTTAATCTAACGAGGCTAATAGTGTTATCTTACATGTTGTAGTAATGTGTGTAGGGTTTGGTTTCATTCATATCTATCCAATATTTTGACTTCAGCTCCTAAACAATATATTTACTTTCAAGGAATTTTTGTAAGATCCACAAAACATTTACAATTACATTATATGCCCATATATAACATCAAGATTCAAGATTTGTATTTTTTCTTAAGTTTTTTTACATTACAATTTTTTACATTACAAGAAGTTGTACAGCAACATAGTAGTAATTTTTTACTTTTTTTTTTTTTTTGAGCTAGTTCAGCAGTTCACACACATTTAAACAAACCAATCCCTTTTTTTTTATTGTTTAACTAAAGAGAGATGGATAATCTGGTGGGTATGGGTAAGAGTGATATAATAACCATACTTGCCCATATATAACTTGAAGATTCAAAGAACTTTATTAATCCCAGAGGGAATTTGCTTATTCTTGGTTACAGTTGCACACAGTTGTTATCGAGTAGAAAGGAAAAAGTAATAAATAAGGGGGGAAAATAAGATAAAATAAAAAGTCTTAAAACAGTAATTAACATAGTGCACACTAAACTTTTTGAATAGCTTATTGTGCACTAAATATGACCTAAGAGCACTGATGAATATTGCACAATTAATACAGTAATCTAATATTTGTATATAATATTGTATTATTATATGTAATGTTGTATTACATATGGTATTGATATGTAATATTTTGATTATTACAATATTATTACAGGTATTAAATATTGTCTTATTGTGTTATTGTTACTGACAACATATCCATATACTTCCTTAGTTGATGTTTGTTTGATGTGCATGTTTAGTGATGGCATTTTTGCAGCTCATAGGCAAGTCATGCCGGAGCCACGTACTGTATATAAGCTATAGGTTGGCATGCTGGGAGTGTAGAAGGCAGGGACTAGTCATGCAGGAGGTGCATGCAAAAGGTATGACTACCAAAAGCTTTTGATCGTTTTGCATTAACATTCACTGTTTAGAGTTGTTGTAGTGCAGTATTACAAATTAATTATAGTGTTAGGAAGATTTATTGTTCACAAGGATTGTTTCAAAAGAAACCAAATGTAATTCTTTACTGACTTGGGAGAATAAACAATAATAATGGAAGCTGCGTTTTCTGAGTCGGAAACATGTCTAAACTGAGTCATGTCTTTCTGAGACATGTAAAAACTTGTGGACTCTTTTAAGAAGAATCACATGTCCAATACAGGAGATCTTTTCAGTTTGCTAAAAAAAAACTGTTTGTGTGTTCATGCAAACTAGGGATGTGCATTTCAAGTTCAGATTCTATTTATGCAAAAAAAAATAAAAAATCCTTCCTCCCAACAAACAGAGGTGGGTAGAGTAGCCAAAAATTTTACTCACGTAAGAGTTGTTGTACAGCGGAACCTCGGATTGCGAGTAATGCAGTTTACGAGTGTTCCGCAAGACGAGCAAAGTTTTTTAATAAATTTTTCATTGGAAACCGAGCAAAAGTATTGGTTTACGAGTGCCGAGTATCATGTATCACGCACGTGCCTCTTATTTTGACACAGAGCGGCAAGTGATCACAACTGAACCAATGATTTTTTTCTCTCTTTTGCGCTGTGTAATTTTGGGTAATTGTCTCCCCTGCTCCCCTGGGTCTTAATGCTTGTCTCTTACTGGTATAATCAATGTCTCTCTCTCGTGTCTCATATGTGTGTGCGCAGGCATAATTTTACACAGACACACACACACACACACTCTCTCGCCTCTCTCACGCAGACACTCTGTGCTTTAAACAGAAAACTCAGCTCTGTCGCGATAAATTTCAAACGTAAGGTGCTGGTTCATTTTTTTTTTTTTTTACTTTACAGCAGTGATGTGGTTAGTATGTGCTCATGCGAGTGTCGTTATACAGATTACTTTTTTCCCCATTAAAACAGTGTTTCCGTTCTGTGTGTGTGTTTGTTGTGAAACTTAAAAAGCCAGGTGGGGGGAGGGAGGAGAAGTCAATTTATAGACTGTTAAAGTCTAAATGAAAAAAAGCATTCTATACTCTCCGCAAGATTGTACGCTAACAATGCACAAGATTCCAAGATCCCACTAGTAGCAGCATGGATTTATGGGTGTTCCGCAAAATTAGAGAACGCTGCAGAAACATGCGTACTGTATGCGCAGTGAGTGTATTCTTTTCCCCCATGTGGTTGTTATTGCGCCTTATTGAGCAAATGGAGTCCTGTGATTATTTTTGCTGCGTCTGATTGGTGAAACAGACATGCAGTAGATCTATCGGCTGCACGTGTAGAATAAATGGTTAGAAATGTGATGAGTCGAGTGTAGCCGAATGTAGAGGAGTAAGTGTAGCGTTTCTTCTTCACAAATCTACAAGCAAGTAAACGTAAAAAGTATGGTACAGTAAAACTACTCATAGAAGTACTTTTTTTTGTTTTTAAAGTTACTCAAGTATATATATCGAAGTAAATGTAACTCGTTACTACCCACCTTTGGCAAAAAACACACATACTGTATGACTCTTCAGGATTAACATAAGCTAGAAAAAAAAATCAGGTGTACCAACACAAGCTAATATGGCGCAATGAAATCCTTAGCTCAACAAGTGCTTATGTGAGTTTATTGTCAAAACTTGTTTCAGCTCCTTCCAAAGATGCTCAATAGGATTGAGGTCAGGGCTCATAGAAGGCCACTTTAGAATAGTCCAATGTTTTCCTCTTAGCCATTCTTGGGTGTTTTTAGCTGTGTGTTTTGGGTCATTGTCCTGTTGCAAGACCCATGACCTGCGACTGAGACCCAGCTTTCTGACACTGGCCAGCACATTTCTCTCTAGAATCCCTTGATAGTCTTGAGATTTCATTGTACCCTGCACAGATTCAAGACACCCTGTGCCAGATGCAGCAAAGCAGCCCCAGAACATAACAGAGCCTCCTCCATGTTTCACAGTAGGGACAGTGTTCTTTTCTTGATATGCTTCATTTTTCCGTCTGTGAACATAGAGCTGATGTGCCTTGGCAAAAAGTTCCATTTTTGTCTCATCTGTCCATAGGACATTCTCCCAGAAGCTTTGTGGCTTGTCAACATGTAGTTTGGCATATTCCAGTCTGGCTTTTTTCTGATTTGTTTTCAACAATGGTGTCCTCCTTGGTCGTCTCCCATGTAGTCCACTTTGGGTCAAACAATGACGGATGGTGCGATCTGACACTGATGTTCCTTGAGCATGAAGTTCACCTTGGATCTCTTTAGAAGTCTTTCTGGGCTCTTTTGTTACCATTGGGATTATCCGTCTCTTTGATTTGCCATCAATTTTCCTCGTGCGGCCACGTCCAGGGAGGTTGGCTACAGTCCCATGGATCTTAAATTTCTGAATAATATGTACAACTGTAGTCACAGGAACATCTAGCTGCTTGGAAATGGTCTTATGGCCTTTACCTTTAACATGCTTGTCTATAATTTTCGAATCTCCTGAGACAACTCTTTCCTTCGCTTTCTCTGGTCCATGTTGAGTGTGGTACATACCATGTCACCAAACAACACAGTGACTACCTGGAGCCCTATATATAGGCCCACTGACTGATTACAAGATTGTAGACACCTGTGATGCTAATTAGTGGACACACCTTGAATTAACATGTCCCTTTGGTCACATTATTTTCAGTATTTTCTAGGGGTACCATCATTATTGTCCAGGCCTGTTCCATGAGTTTATTATTATTTTTTATAATTCTGTTGAAGCATGGTTGAAAAGCAATGTCTGACTTTCATTGGTTAACATTCATAGAATTTCTTTTAATTATTACTTTTGTCAGATTAAAGTTATTTCTGTGACCATTATAAGTTTTTCTTTCATTGACCGAAGGGTACCAACAATTTTGTCCACGTGTGTGTAAGTGGCAGTAAACCTGACATGGATACAAGTTGTAGTTTTTTGATGGGATCCTTTGCGATCATCTTTGCATAGAGGGCCGATGATCATTAAACTTACTTCTTCAGGTGAGAAAGCTAGCCACTGTCTATTGATCTGCAGAGCCGCACCCCACTTTCTGCTGGTTGCCTAGTCTTTAAATGGCTGTGTGTAGTTGTTGTCGATTTATAATATTCTAATCTAACATGACTGATTTATTCACCGCATCTCATTTTCATTCATTTTCCCGAAGAAGTTTTACACTGAACTTTTTTCATGGCTGCGCTGTGCGTGTTTCTGCCGTAGTAAAATTATATAACCTGGAAATAACGTTATTGCACATGGAAATAACGTGATTGCCATCACGTTATTTCCAGGTGCAAAAAAGCAAGTAAAATCAGGGGCACTTTGTTTTTTAAGACAAATCACATAAAATATTGGATTTATTGATAATCATTGCCCATCCCAATGCAGAACCATGTGCAAGTTGTTGTTTAGTTTGCTACAAGTTACTTGCTGAGCTCACAGACACAGCGCCGTTTTAAGAGGGAATCTGGCGGTAGAGAAGTTTTCTAATGTTAGTTGAACTTGAATGATGTGAGTAAGGTAGCTGCTGTCTGATCTTCTTTTAGTCATACACAGAGGATTGGCACTTGTATGGTGAGCTGTTCTGCTGGTTAAATGCAATAATACAGAGTAACAGGAATGAGCAAGTATGCAAACTTCTAGTCTATGACTTCCTGTGATTGTGCTTTTCCCTTCCTTATAATTTTTTTTCTGAGTAAGCAAGTCATTGGGAAATCTTTGGTCCGCAGGTGTGAGGCGTCGCTTCCTTTTTTTTTTTTTATTTTTTATTTATTTATTTATTTTTTATTTTTTTAGATCTGTTACATAAGGTGACCACATAGTACGATTGAACCTTCTACCTTTTCGCACTTGAGTTCTTGGCTGGTATGTGTAGTGCAAAAAGAACATCCCCAGGTTGTTATTTTTGTTTCTCTGGTTGGTGAACCGACCTGTTCATCCTGCCAGTCCGGATATGAAATGTGCTAGTCCGGGATGCTTGGGTTTCTGATTTGTCCAGTCTTGACGTTTAACAGAGAAGAAATATATCTGTATATGCTGTGCGTAGAGCCCACATTGTGTTTGTGTGCCAGAGAGAAATGGAAATGTAGGGAAATGTACACGTGACTTTGACGTCAGGATGGTAATATTTCCAGGTGGTAAAATGTAAACTGTACAAAGTACAAAAGCAGTTCGTTTTTTTCGAAGCAGTAATCCTTGTTTTTTTTGGGGGGGGGGCGTGGATGAATCAGTGCCTAGCCATCCCTAAAGTGCTTTTAGGCCATGCATATATTGAGGTATAGGATTGTATAGGATCAAAAATTGTGCTCGACCACGGGTCAATAGTCAATAAACATAGCAGATGGAGGATCATGGGTAGGCTGGAGGGAACAGAAATATTAAAACTAAATATACTGATGAGTTAGTTAAATATTGCTGAAATTTATATTAATCACTCACTCGTTCTCTATACTGCTTATCCTCAACAGGCTCACAGGAAGCCTGTAGTCTATCTAAAGGCACTAGGCAGGGTGCAGCCTGGACGGGGTGCCAGTGCATTGTAGCCCACACAAGCACTTAAACACCTCTCGGGCAATTTGAAAAATGCTAATTATGTTAGATCTGAATGTCCTTGAGTACCGGGAGGATTATTATTGTTATTATTATTATTATTATTATTATTAATATTTTTTACCAAATCGACTTTACCAAGTGCATTACACAACCCTCCTACTTTATGTATTTGAAATTACTATGAGTTGACTGATGACTATCAGTTACTGTGCTGATGTCTTATAATTTAATTTAAGAGGCAGTGGTAGCTCAGAGGCCTAAGGCACTGGGTTATTGATCAGAAGGTTGGCATTTCAAGCCCCAGCTCTGCCAGGTTGCTGCTGTTGGACCCTTAAGCAAAGCCCTTTAGCCCATCTGCTCAACGGACGCTGTGTGATGGCTGAGCCTGCGCTCTGACCTCAGTTACGCTGTGATATGCAAAGAAAGAATTTCACTGTGCTATAATGTAAATGTGACAAATAAAGGCTTAACTTAACTTAAAATACCTATTTGCGGTTTTGTTTCCATCAAGTAAACCAAGTGTAAAAAAAATTACCTACTCTTGACTTTCTCTTCTTTCCTCCCTTAACAATGCTGATGAATCTGCTAAAAGCCTTTAAAAAAAAAGCCCATTCAGGTTCTAACTTCTTAACAGTGTGTGTGTTTGTTTTGTAATTACTCAACTGCTCTCAGGAGGTAATTGGACAAATAAAATGAGTAAAATCCTTTGGAATCCATTGTTTGTGCTGCCAGAATAGTTGGGCAGGTCGCATAATAATAGCTGGCATTAAAAAGCATTGCATCAATAAATATTGAGGTTAAAATAGAATTAAAGTAATTATCACATATAGCCAATAATGACCTATTGTATTCTATAACTGAGAAGCTAGTCTGGATTCTATTTATATCACCATCAGACCTAATACTTGTATGTGTGTAATTGTGCTAAAGATTCTGTTCTGTCAATACCAAAGAAGTCTTTGACAGGTTAAACTTGTATTTGTTAACTTTTCACATTACATAAAAAAAATTTAGCTAATGAAGCTAATTGTTTTATCCTCTTGTTGGCAAAGAAGAAGTTTAATGCTGTATGTTCATATGTACTGTATGTTATAAGCTGTAGTGTTCAGTTTTTGCTCTCAACCAGCAGAGGGCGCCATTACCCTGCATGATCAACCATTAAGACAGACAAGTTCATTCTGTTATACTGTACTTTTTTTTTTTTTTTTTTTTCCTTTCCATTTTGCTGGCATGGTTTGTCTCAATTTGACCCATGACATATGAAATTCGTTCATAAAATTAAAATTTGAATAAACTTAGCAGACCAGGGAAAACGTTCGTTTAAATGCTTAGCATTGTGTAGTTAATAAACCATCAAATATATCATTTTAAACAAGTGATGAAAGAGAGTGCAAATCGATATCAAGTTATTTTGATTGATCAAAGTTGATCAGCGTGACTCCGCCCCTTCCACAGGTAGTGGGAGTGGTTTGATGGGTGTGAAAATTTGAGAAAAAGTCAGCAGATCTGAACCCAGAGAAATAACTGTTAGAGATATTTGAGCAATGCATTCACCATCACCACCTCTATGCAAAACACCCAGTATTTTACTAAAGTCACAAACATGATTTGACATAGGCTCTGATTATTATTTTTTGATTATTCTTATTTAATCTTTTTTTATTAATTTGCCATATTTGCTGTTTTTGGAGAAAAACATGCTGTCTCACACTTGCACTTCTTATTAACAGAGTGGCTTAGCTGAAAGAATGATTTAATCATAGACTAGATGAGAACCAGTGTCAGAGAGAGAGAAGTGTGTGTGCCGTGATTGGAATGCTGTGAGTGTATTGGTTTCCTGTCTGAGTCTCTAATCGGCGGGAAACAGACCACATTTCCAAAAAGTCCCAGCAGACTGATAAACTTCATTTATCACAGAAAATCATGGGTCTGTAGTGTAACTGTAGTTCGCTAGTAACGCTCACGCACGCATGGATGTGGAAGAAGTCTGTACTGATATTGCATATCACCTCGGTCATCCAAATCCTCCTACAAGTTTACGTGACCTCTACTTAGTAAGCACAGGGGGCTCTGAAAGACAATTCTGGTGCCTTGAAGATACAGAAAAAGTTGCGTCTAAACCCGTTCAGTCTCACCATGTCTTATTTACTGTATGTCTTTAAGGCAACACTCTCCAGGCTGTCTGTGGCTATTTTTATTATTTTATTTATCACCAAGGAGAAGCTCAGTTCTTCTGTCCAATGTCTATTTAAGGAAGATTCCACCGAAGGTCTCATTCCTCAACATTTATTCACAGTATACTGTATATCCTCATACACTTGCACACACTCGGACGCCAAATAACTTTCGTTTTTTCCCAGAGGCCACTGGGTCCGTTTCTATATCACCCCAGCAGGAAGCAAGGGTGGAAAGTCATGGCCAGAGCAGAATGTTCCACACTTCCAGAAAGTACAGTTATGTGTCTAAGAAGGAAAAACAACGGAATGAACGAGAAAGAACAAGAGATTGAGTAGGGGAGGGTAGGAAAGTGAGAGGAGTGGGTGACTAAAGACAAACTGACCATAACATTGTTTGCATTTTGGAAGGTTTTAGAAGAACACATTCAAAATGCAAACAAGGATTCAGGCAGATCAAGTCCAGTTGGTCAACATTTTCAGAGACGGGATGATAAAATTTAGGCTGTATTTAACCAGTTTTAATACACAATGTGTAAAATGCCATTGTTTAGACTTGGTGTGCAAGACGTAAATAACAATTTTGTTTAGATGCTTTGAACTTCCTCTTTTTTGGCACACCATGACACAGAGCGGCAGAATTTCCGGGTAAAAGTCCGTTCTTCCTGAAAGGTTTCATCGCTTTTTGTTCTGTCAAGTGATCAGTCAAGCAATATTAACTGATTCACAATATAGTGGCTGCTATGACTGAATTAAATGTGTTGAGTGGGTTTTTGGTTAATGTTAAAGCCAAGAAAATGCCATTTACACTGTTATTGCCATTGCAGTTTCCCCAGCATTAATGGAGTACAGGAATGCATCTCTTAATGTGCACGATGTATTCTGTCACATACTGTTGTACATAATGAGATTTTGATGTTGTCCAAACAAATGTACATGGGCTACTGTAGTGTACCCTTCTATTTAACTTCCAGATCTCCAGATTTTTTTCTTTTGCTCCTGTTATTCCTAGTACTGGGTTTGCTGCATTTGAAAGGCATGATGCACTTACAGTAATATTTTTGAATATATGTTCTCCTATGGGATTTTTGAGCTATAATACTGTGCAAGTCTCGAACCACACCTCATTTATTCACTCGCTCACTCATCGTCTATACCGCTTTATCCTGTATACAGGGTCGCAAGGGGCCTGGAGCCTATTAGCCCAATTAGCCTAATCTGCGTATTTTTGGACTGTGGGAGGAAACCGGAGTACCCGGAGGAAACCCACCAAGCACATGGGAGAACATGCAAACGGAAATCGAAGCGCTACCGTGGAGGGGCAAAGGAACAGTGCTAAGCACTAAGCCACCATGCACCAAGTAAATTCAATTCAATTGTAGAGATTAAATAAAAATAACAGTAACAACCTCAGCAGCAACCTCATTTCCTCTCTCATCTGTTCTAAGCACTCAGCATTCCGCATCACCAGTGTACTAATCTTTGCTTTGATCATCTCTCATCATCTGAACTTGATTCATAGGTCACTCTGTGGCTTAGCAAACATTAAACACTTCTTTAAAGCTGGTCAGTTTGTACTATAATAAGGTTTTGTTGTCATCTATCAAAGTGAAACTGGTAGAGGAGGCAGCTGAAGTTTTTGTATTGCTTTTAGTGTTTCTCATGATCTCCAGGAACCTTGGTGATGATTGTGGAAATACTGATGGTGACTGAGTAAAAAAAATACAAGGCCTTTTATATATTTATAAGACATTTTATATATTTTATTAAACATAGTTTTTTTTGTTTAAGTCTCAGAGTGACCTATGAATCAGGTTCAGATGATGAGGGATGATCAGGACGGTGATTATTATACTTGTGATGCCGAATGCTGACATGAGGGGGAAATGTGGTTGCTGCTGAGGTTGTTACTGTACATAAACAATATTAATGCAAGTTAATATTAATAAAATGTTAAATATTATGAATTTATATTAATATTCAAACAACATTTTATTAATACTGTGGAACCTTGGCTTGTAAGCAACATTGTGAGCGTTTTGCAAGATGAGCAAAATTTTAAGGTAATTGTTAGCTTGTTAAACGAGCAACGTTTTAATATACGAGTACTGTAGTACGTATGCGCTTTGTCTGCTGAGCATCACGTGATCGCAACTGAGCCAGTGGTGGTTTTCTCTCTCGCGCACTGTGGGATTGTGGGTAATCATCTCCCAAGCTCAGTCTCAGTGTGTGTGTGTGTGTGTGTGTGTGTGTGTGTGTGTGTGTGTGTGTGTGTGTGTGTCACTCTTATATTCAACATCTGTGTGCGTGTACATTGTGACCATGTGTGTGTGCATGCGCAGTTTTCTTTTTTACTGTGTCCAAGATTAGTGTCTGTTTAGAGGAGTGATTCTGTTAGTGCGTGTGTGTGAAAGCCCTTTGATATACAAGTGTTTTGATATACAAGAATGCTTCCAGAATGAATTATGCAATCCAAAATTTAACTGTATTAACTTGCATACTTGAATAACCACAAGCATAACTGTGGGCCGATTTATTTATCCATTGTGACCAAACTAGAAAATGGAGTTGTAGTGTTTTGCAAAATATTACAACATTCACACTTGTAGGACCAAAACAGTTTTGAGATAATAGTTTGCCTTTTGTGCTTTTCAGCACCATTTTGACTCATTGAATATATGTGTAAAGTATTTTCTGTCAGTTTGCAATACTTCTTGTTTTATTTGTGAAGAATTTTTAAAAGTGCAAATATTGAAGTATCCTGTTTTATCAAAGTATACCTTTTGTACTGTTCATTCATTCATACATCTTTTCATTTAAAAGTAAGTAAGACATCCTGGTCAGTGTTTAAGGAGACCGGTGGAGGTGTGAGTTTTTAAAGCATGAGACCTAACAGCAATTTCTGTGTCATGCTTTTATAAATAGATGCTTACATGGTTGTTGAGCAACATATTTAATATAAAATTTAGTTTTTTATGAACACTGTTGGTATTGTTTGTAAAGTGCTAGAGCTGACCCTACTGTATATTGCTGGTCTGTATAATATTTGGAGGGACAAAATCTTCAGCTTTAAAAGAGATGTTTTTCATAATTTTTTTATTTGTGATGATTAATAAATATAGCAGAACAATGTTAAACATGCTGTACAAAGGTTTAATGTTGGGTAGGTCAAAATTCACATTACATCATCATCCAGATTCTTTGACTGACCGGTTTTATTTATTTTTTTCATCTGGAAGAAATAGCCCTTCTTGTGGTTTTTTTCCCCCTTAAAACAGCTTGCAACCAGAACAGATTAAAAGCACCCTGTAAAAATCTCTGTTTAAACCTACTCTGGGAGTTTCTCAGATTTGTGTCATTTGCTGGAAATTTCATCCTGCAAATAATGAAATATTTGATATCATCAAGCCTTAATGCTTAGTAAAAGTGAGAGTTGACCCAGCGTGCTTGACCATAAAATGACCTCAGAGAGGCTGGATTCCCAAAAACAATCTGTGTGTGTGAGCATGAGTGTGTTGCTCCAGGTGCTTGTGTTTTACAATTTAATTCAACAAGGAGCATCCATTGTTGTTTTTATACGCAACTGAGTTCTGATAAATCTGTCTCATACTCTGTGTGTGTGTGTGTGTGTTTCAGGATGGCTCATACTTGGCAGAGTTCCTTCTGGAGAAAGGATATGAGGTACTGTTGCATTATGAGCTAAAGCGCTAAAGGCCCTCTGTGCCTACATTTTATTCACACACACCCTCATATGGCCATCTTCGGTCACTGCAGTTTCTTTCAGAGTTTACATCAAACCAAAATATGACTAGTTACAGTGGGGGTGCAATATTTCTACTACTTTTAGCTTAGGATTTTAGTGTAATATAGCATTAATGTACAAGTAGTAATTCTGTGAATAGAAGGTTTTAGTAAGGTGTGTATGCGTGTGCTTTTGCGTGTTTGTATATGTGCAGGTTCACGGGATCCTGCGCAGGTCCAGCTCCTTTAACACTGGCCGCATTGAGCACCTTTATCATAACCCTCAGACACACACGGAAGGAAGTAAGTCATGCACATACGAGCAAACGTTTCTATAACATGTACACGTAATATTAAACTCACTTTTACTTCTGGGTTTTTAAGTGCACTTTGGTTGTTTTTTAATTAGATTGTATATTGTACTGTATATGTTTTTTCGCAGTAAAAACTAATTTTCTCTAAATATTTAAAAAAAACATGCACATCTTCCTGTGAATTGAATGTGTTTGAGCAAGTTTTGCTTGTTCATATATTTAGCCGCGAATATACAGTGTTTCTGTCATCCTTCTACCATGCGAATGCAAGAACCTAGTGGTAGAAAAATGTGACAGCGGGTCAGCTAACTGGTCCGAACTTCCATATCCTACAGTAGACTTTCTAGAAAAACTGGAGTACTCCTTATCATAATGAAGACAGATGTCACAGGTGGAAAGTGAAGTAAAATCTTATAATATAAGGGCTCCAGTTGGTGAGTGAAATGGTCAACAATGCACCCAATCATTTCATTCTGTAAATAGTTTTAATTCAGACAGTGGTTAATGGTGGGAAAAAAGCAAAAAAAAAACAAAATGACATGCATCGATATTCAGTCTGGTGATGGACACAGCCCGAGTGTACAGGAGAGCATGTGATGGTACAGCAGGGCTGCGTTCAATAACGGTAATGCTCGTGAACACACGACCGCTAAACGTTTCACCAGCGCTCAAGTTATTGAATGCATTACTTCTGTACTATCCTGCTGTACTAGTACTGTAGTCATGTGCTCTGTCCTTGGTACATGTATATGGACGCACATGTTTACCAGCAGATGGTCAAGTAAAATGCAAAACAACAGAAGAGATTCATTTATCAATTTTAATTATTATTAGTATTATATTTGCGTAATATCTCATTTACTTAATATAGTCTGAAAGTTTAATAACCATAAAATGTCTAAAAAAAAAACTTTTCATTTCTCAAAGCATGCATAAAACAAGTGCAAATTTTCTGCCCAAGTGTCACACACAAATTGGTATTCATAACATATCCCATATTGAAAAATCACACATTTTAATTTATGTGCTTATGTTTCTACATTATGCTACACAATAGGGGTGCAGTGATTTAATCGGCGATATCGACTAAAATTGGTAATCAAACTAGTTGACGACAAATGTAAAGTTAAATACATGCACACACTCGAACACACACAAAATGTTCATATTTATTATCTGAATTTTATGTTACTTCATGCACGAATCAACCTTAAGCTAAATTTCAAAGCCGATACCTAAATAAGAGCTATTGAGTAATTGTGACAGTAATAATCCGATTAATCGTTTCAATAATGAATAGATTAGATGAGTGGAGTATCAAAATAATTGTTAGTTGCAGCCCTACTACACAACCGTTCAAAAAGCACTGTAGCCTGCGCAAGGTGATGCTAGTTTCGGGCAACATGGAGCACATCTAATGAAGATGGTTAGTACAGGGAATGTAAGTGATAATCTGCCAAATGCCTAAATGTAATTAAGAAACTGAGAACTGAGTCTTTTCTATCTGGTTTTGGAAATGAAATGTTTTATCTGAATGAAGGTAAGAAGTGTTTTTGTCGAAGTATAGTTGGTTGGGTTGCTAAATATTTTCTTAGACATTTTATAGGTATCAGTGTTTCAGAACCGTTATTTCCTGTATTAGTAAATGGGATGTTAATCCGATATAATACTACTACAACTAATGATAATAATAGTTAATAAACTCAAATGATATTTAAAAGTGTCCATGTATAACAAAAACAGCTCTTGTTTTAAATTTACATGAAGTAATTACAGTTTTTTTTTTTTAAACCCAGAAGTGAACAATAAGGTGCAATATATCTTCAATGTAACTTTACTGTCAGATGATATGAGAAACACTTATCAGGCACTAACATGATACCACATATCAACAGGATCAGACCGTTCAGCAGGGTGTAAGTTAATTGTTTAATATATTCTTCAAGAAGTCTTTTTTTTTCTTAATTGCATAAGAAAATTGCTTTTCTGAGTGGTTTTCATGACTATATTATTATACAACAAATTCATTGGCTTTGTAATCTTCTGAAATTAAAGTATAGCATGAAAACTGGACATTATGCTATTCCACTTTGCAGAAGGGTACCTGGGATTTTATTTTCTGGCTATGAATGAAATGACCTCTATTGTGGATCTTTGTGCCATTCTTCATAGAAGTTGCATGATTTCTATCTTTTTGTCTTGGTAGTAAATGAGCCTGTGGTGGAGGAGGGTGTGTGTAAATGCATTTAGACGATAACTGTGGGTTTTACACAAGAAAACAGTACAATACAGTACTTTTACAGTAGTACAAGTTTTTTCCCCCCAACATTCTCATGAAGTGTGTGTGGCGTGTCTTTAGTGTGTGTGGCGTGTCTTTAGTGTGTGTGGCGTGTCTTTAGTGTGTGTGGCGTGTCTTTAGTGTGTGTGGCGTGTCTTTAGTGTGTGTGGCGTGTCTTTAGTGTGTGTGGCGTGTCTTTAGTGTGTGTGGCGTGTCTTTAGTGTGTGTGGCGGTGTCTTTAGTGTGTGTGGCGGTGTCTTTAGTGTGTGTGGCGGTGTCTTTAGTGTGTGTGGCGGTGTCTTTAGTGTGTGTGGCGGTGTGTTGTGCGTGTATGGGTGTGTTGTGCGTGTATGGGTGTGTTGTGCGTGTATGGGTGTGTTGTGCGTGTATGGGTGTGTTGTGCGTGTATGGGTGTGTTGTGCGTGTATGGGTGTGTTGTGCGTGTATGGGTGTGTTGTGCGTGTATGGGTGTGTTGTGCGTGTATGCGTGTGTTGTGCGTGTATGCGTGTGTTGTGCGTGTGTCTTTAGTGTGTGTCTAGTGTGTTTGGTGCGTGTGTCTTTAGTGTGTTTGGTGCGTGTGAGTCTTTAGTGTGTTTGGTACGTGTGTGTGTGTGTCTCTTCACTTTATTGAAGATCTCCAATAACACAGCTGACTGTGTAGTTAATTTAGAGAGATAGAATGTGTGATGAGTTACAGTACAGTTTCTATTGTGCACCTCTACATGAAGCTGTCGTCTTCTAGGTTTCTTTTCTAAATAGAACCAGATTTAATCACGGACTCCTCAACTTCTTTAAGCTTCTGTTCTCTTGAAATTGTCTATGATTTATTGCTTTTTTTTCGTGGTGAATACCTCTTCCCCCCAATCTTTTCACACCACTTAAATTAAAATTCTAATAGAAAATGTTTTCTTTCATGATGAGCTCGATTTGTATATTGTGTGTGTGTGTGTGTGTGTGTGTGTGTGTGTGTGTGTGTGTGTGTGTGTGTGTGTGTGTGTGCTTTAGATATGAAGCTGCACTATGGGGACCTAACCGACAGCACTTGCCTGGTGAAGATCATCAATGAAGTCAAACCCACAGAAATCTACAACCTGGGAGCACAAAGCCATGTTAAGGTACAACCACATGCTAGCAATTGTTCTTTTTTTAAATCTTAATTTAATTTTAATTTAGTCAGCATGTGCTCAAAAGTGAAATACAGATCCTCTTTGTCTACTGACCTACATCAGCTATGACACACAGAAGTTTCTTTTTTAATAACTGTGATGTTTGGGTGAGTGCATTGACTAAGTGACCCGCTCCGGTAATAGTTATGCAGAGGTGTGTCTTTCTCTCTCTCTCTCTCTCTCTCTCTCTCTCTCTCTCTCTCTCTCTCTCCATTTCACTTTTCTAATTTCCAGAGTTTTGGGATGTTATCAGGAGTTTACAGTATTAGTCAGTGGGTTGGTCAAAAGATGAATGTTGTGTTTGTGTGCATGTGAGAACAAGACAGAGAACCTGTGTTGGTGCTTTTTTAAGGCAATAAGTCTATTCAGTGTCTTAGAGGAAGATGAGATGTCGAGGTCAGACAGGATGTGGCGAGTTATGACTGAAGCAGTGATATTTCCCAGTAAGCCCTTTACTGACCAGCGACTGCAGATGAGCTCTTTCTCGATGGGCTCTTTGTTTTCCAAAGACATGGTTACATCACAGCAACGACCGGTTTAACAAAGATGAGCACAAAGTGTAGTCAGTTGAAATGAAGTTTAAAAGAAGAACATAATAGAGATACTAACCTCATAGTTCGTCATAACATTTAACATGTAAGTAAAGAATAAAACACAAGGTGCTTGCTGTTACAGGAACTGAATAAATGACGGAGTTGTTGTAGGCGGCATGGTTAGCACCGTCGTCCTGCACCTCCAGGATCCGGGTTCGAGTCCTGCCTCGGGTCTATGTGCATAGAGTTTGCATGTTCTCCCCGTGCTTGGTGGGTTTCCTTCAGGTACTTTCCCACAGTCCAAAGACATGCACATTAGGCATATTGGTGTTCCCCAATCGCCCATAATGTGTGTGTGTGTATGTGTGTGCCCTGCCTCATGCCATAAGTCTTACTGCACTTTGAGACTTATTCTACTTTAGGATATTAGTTACGTTAACTTCTGGGTTGAGGGGTTAAATCCAAATGACGTTAAATGAAAAGCTAGTGTGCTAGGGTGTACAACCACTTTTCACTGTGCACTTTTCAAGTGGTGCTTTTGATTAGAGGTTGAGAGCAATTTGGAATTCATCCTTATGTTAGAACCTAGTTAGCTTTGTAGTCTTTAATAAAAGGACACTGATGATTCAGATACAATTCAGAATGGTTTCTAAGCAATTACTATGGACCTGTCTTTCACTCATCCTGGCGACAGACAGTTGGTGTAATTACCGGTTACTAGAACAGCTGGAACATGTAGGGATACATATAGTTAAATGTCTTAGTTGAGGTATCGCCCATTATCACCACTTGTCGAATGCCTCTCGTGCAATCAGACTGAACTAACGGTTGTATAATAAACAATAAACGTGGTCTAATTAACAACATTTCTCTTCCCACTCCTGTATTACTTTTCATTATTTCATGTGGGATAATCCCCTTCAGTCAGTGAAAATTTCTCCTACATGTACTCCAAATTTGATCAATATTTGTATTAAATTAAAAAAAATTATTTATTATCCTGTATACATTGGCGTTGAGTGGACTGGATTCTATCCCAGCAGATTTATGGCATGAGGTGGGGGCATCCTGGACAGGGTGCTAATCCATTGCAGGGCACACGCACATACACATACTTGCGCTTATTCGCAAGCTATGGGCAATTTGGGAACGGCAATTAGCCTCAGCTGCATGTCTTTGGATTGTGGGAGGAAACCGGAGAACCCGGAGGAAAGCCACAAAGCAAGGAGAAAACATGCACACACACACACCAAAAGTGGAAATCAACCCGGATCCTGTAGGTACAAGGCGACAGTGCTAACCCATACGGCCATGCCGCCTAAGCCGAAATATAATCGCTTTAAACCGTTTAGCATTTCATTACGTTATTGTAGCGCATAAATGTGGTAAATGTAAGTCACTCTGGATAAGGGCATCCGACAAACGTTGTCAGATTAAGTGCAGTGCAGCTCGAGTTTTGAAGCGAGGATCATCTGTGCTCATAATTCACATGATGTGTGCTTAAAAACATTTAAGGCAGTCCCATGATACTTTGCTGCATGACCCAATACTCTGTAAGGAGGGAGAGAGATAACTGACGGCGCTAAAAAGAGATTTATTACATTACATTTCTAAATAGTAATAATAAAGTAATAATGTGTGTGGTATTACTCTGAACGTTATTCATTTAGGATATCAGCTTTCAAGCTCTATCAATTGTAGTCCCTAAGCATTTACGTATTGTGTATCTATCTTTCATAAGAGTTTATCCGATGTAATCACGTCATAATAGTAGACCTGGAACTACATTTATCTCAGACGTGTATGAATGCAACTGGGAACGCGTTTTTTTTATTTTATTTTTTTTTTATCCTAGCTGTGACAGCATGACAACTGCTTACCGGCTTAACGGCTCAAAGGCTGAGTTGTGTTAAAAGATGAATAATTAATCTCCCGCTGCCTGTAACATCTGTATGTGAATAAAGTGAGCAGTGTGAGGCAGCAGATGTACAGCACCTAAAGCATGAACCCACTGGAAAGCCGTCACAGTCCAGAGTAGCTGAATGGGGTAAAAGAGAAGAGACTTGAATAATTCAAGTGAGGTAGAACTGCTTTATAGTGAGGTGCGATGAAATAATGGTAATAATTTATGCTGTGGACGAATAAGTGCTTTTAATATCCTGTCTTATGTGCAGCCTGTTGTGTGATGATGGTGATGGAAGCGAGAGGTCTGTTCATGCCATGTTTCAGTAGACGGTTCGGGTAACTCGCGGGTCAAGCCTGGAGTTTACTTGAAAAGGGTTTTTTCGTAGTCAAGTTTAGTTTTAACTAAAGCTGCATGGCATACCAGTACAAAAAAAAAGTATGTTTTCATAAAGTATACAAGCATTTTAAAATAATTAATACTTTTTAACGAAAACATTTAATTCGTCTGGGTAATGGGAGTCTGTCTCTTAAAGCACAGCGCTGACAGCAGTGATGTCGTCTGTGACACAGAGCGAATAACATCTGGCCGAGTTTGTAATATGAGCTGTGGCAGTGTTAAATGAACAGTAGAAAAAGCTGAGCGTTTTTCTGTTTTATTCAGAGACTAAAGTTCAAGAGACGGCCTCAGCAAAGAGGTGGCCCAGAGTGAAATACGGAGAGAAACGAATCGAGCGCCTAAACACAGTGCTGTGCATGCACTGTTTTAACGTGCGGTAAAGTTGGTTTTATATTGGGACGTTTGACATTCTCTCATCTGTTTCTTAAGAAATAAACACAAAATGGGCAAAATGTGTAACTGCTTACTCTGGAGTGGATAAAACTCTATACATTTTTGTATTTTCATCCAGTTAAAGTCTGCTGAATGAAAACGCTCAGAAACACAGGTCACTGGCGAAAATAAGGGAGCGTCTAAGAAAAAGTGCATGACCTTTTAAAGTGCGTGATTAAAGTCGTCTCTGTCACAGCAAACCTAATGTTTTGCAACTTTAGTATACAGCATGGATATACTGTAGGATGTATTACGTATGTACATTTTATTGTGGCTGATAAACCTCAAGAGTATAAAAAAAAAATAATAATCTACAGCCGATTAAGCAGTATTACACAAGATGGAGTGCTTTTGTGATCGGATATCAGCATGGCCGTGATGCGGGCGTAGGCACAAGGGCGCAGCCAAGTGAAGATTTCACAATGCGATATTGCTTTACTACAACGGTTCTATAAACACCATTTATTTTCAACAGATTGTGATTTATTTGTGTATTTAGCCGGTTACTTTTCTATGCCAACACATTCCGCGTTTGCGATGAGCTGAATGCCGATATTTAGTCTAATTAACAGGGGTAAATGTAGTTGTAAGCTCTTACCAGAACTATACTGTCAAAAGGTGAGGAGAATTAACCATGCAGGGGGTGAACAAAACAAAAGCTCTTTATGTCTCCACTACAGATTAACAGTTCAAAATAACGTAAAATGGAAAGTCAGTTCACCATGTAAGGTGTACAATCTACTGTTCCACACACTAAGTAGTGCCCTTGTTCTCAGGGGTTAACGATTATTAGAACCCCTTTGAAGCAAAGTTAAGCGTCCCAGTGATAATATGCTCTATATCGGCACTCATGGAGTGCCAATATAGAGTGTCCAAACGGATTACTTGGTCAGAACTAACTGTACAAATAGAAATAAAACTCAACTAATTTCATGATTCACACTATATTAGTATCATTTTTTTTAAATAATCTGACAATATTACATCCTAGTCATAAAGTATTATTGGACTCATCAGAACGTTTTCTAGATACGGTATCTCCCAAACTAATTAGACTTTCCTCTATGACAAATGTATCACCGTAATGAATTCACCCATTAAAAGCTGGAGGAGCCTAAAGGAGATCTAAAGCCTCAGAGAGATAGCTATCGAAAAGTATTGAAATTCAGGACAGTATCAGTATCCTGAATCCTGACAGCACAAGTTCTAACACTAATTGGTAAGGATTGGAATCATTAGCGTTCCCAAATTGCCCATAGTGTGTGAATGAGTGTGTGTGTTTGTGTGTGTGTGCGCGCCTTGCGATGGATTGGTGTACCCTGCCTTGTGCCTTAAGTCACCTGGGATAGGCTCCAGGCCCCCAGCGACCCTGAATACAGGATTAAACGTTACAGACGATGAGTGACATGATCAATCTAAAGATGATAGATTAATTGTTTAAAAATAAATTAATTAATAAATCATTTATTTCCTGGTTAGTTGATTAATTATTTGCTTAACTTCTCAATAAATAATAACCATAATTTCTAACATAATTTCTCATTTCTAATAAAAAAAAAAATTTTTTTATTGTTTGTTCAAGCATTATTTTGTAAACAAATTTATTTTAAAAATAAAACAAACTTTGTACAAGTTTATTGTAGAGGTAAAAAAAAAATAATAATCCTTTATTTTAGAAATAAAAAAAATCTGCACATAGTTTACCGCCTTGTCTCTAGCCTTCTCAGGCGTTTGCTCTTGTTCTGAGTTATACAGTGACGTCGTAGGTTGAGATGGTAGGTGATGTAGGGAGCTGAAATATGTTTGCAGAAAGAGTATTTTGCAGTTTCCTTCGCCTTTATCGCTTTCCCTAATCGTGTAATAAGTCCATATTGCTGTCATTGTGGCATCCGTTCACCATCACAGCATGCTGCACTAGGATTACACCACATGGTATGAGACGGTATCGCATTTAGGCATCAGTGCACTTTGTACCTGAGCATGTCGGTGAGCAGGACTGATACCAGCATCAGGAATAATGCAGCCCTGCTTAGAAAATAATCTCTAATCATTTTTACAGTGTGTGTCCTGCCTACAGACTTCCTGTTCTGGCCCATAAGGGGCAGCAGAGTGTCGCGCGCTCTCTCTCTCACTCTCTGTCTCTCTCTGAGTGTGTTCTCTACTTCTCTGTAGATATATATAAAAAAAAAAAGCAAATAAGATTATTTCTCTCTGTTACAAAACTAACCTGTTTTTCCCACTATGTTCACTCCATGTTTCTTTTCCCCTCCTCTTTTTTTTTTTTTTTTTTTTTTTAAAGAAAAACCTTAAGTGTGTGTAGAGTGTACAGATGATTTGTACAAAGAGGCCGCTGGCTGTGCTAAATCCCAGGATAAAGTGTACTGTGGTGTATCTTGGTGGTAGGCAGAGACTCAACAGTGTGTGCACAAATCCCCCCCTTGCGCTGAGTGGCGTCTGTTTGTTCGACTCAGATGGATCTATTTTTTTTTTTTTTTCCTAACAGCATTTGAAAGTCTGTTTGCACCAGGATTAGAAGTCTAAGGGCTAGGAGATTGTCGAAACAGCGCTGGTGGTTTGAACTCTTTTGGTGTGTGTGTGTGAAGTGAAATTCTGAAGGAAATTTACATTTGCGTCATTTGGCAGACGCACTTATCCAGGGCGACTTGCGTTTATCTCTTTACACATCTGAGCAGTTGAGGGTTAAGGGCCTTGCTGAAGGGCCTCACAGCGGCAGCTTTGTGGTGTCAGGGTTTGAACCTGGGACCTTCCGTTTTGCAGTCCAATGTGCGTTTTAATATAAACTGTCAGTTCTACTCGGGTATTGTGATGAGTAACAGGTAGGTTCTGTAATATGGATCAACTCAGGACAAGAACATAAAATTGGTTGACTAATCAGGCATAGCATTAAAGTCATGAACATTAATAAAACGCTCCGGTGCTGTCTGGCACCAGGATGTTGGCAGCGCATCCTTCAGATGCGCGCTGAGGCGTCCATGCACCGGACTTGTTTGTCTCATGTTCCCGCAATCAGATTTGGATCTGGGACGTTTGGAGGCTTTTGCTTTTCGGCTCTTTATGTAGAGCTCTGGTGCACTGGGCGTACTGGTGCCTTTCCTTTATGGCTAGCATTCACTTGACTTTTTTTCTGTGATTTTTCTGTCAAGTCTAATCATATTGGCTGGCCCTTGGTTCCTGAGGGCATGGGGGTAAACACTGGGTGCCAATGATCCCGTCACCAGTTTGCTGCTGTATAGTTGGTGATCATTGTTGCTCAGGTCACCTGCCGGTGGTGTTGATGTTCTGTCTTTTTCTCATTGTATATTTTCGTACAATTTTTTTTTTTTCACGTAGCTCATTTTAGCTGTAACCCGTTAAATGTGATTCAAATTGAAACAAATTTATGGATATTCTGATGCATGTTGTGTGCAAACGTCATGTGTCATGAAGTGATGGACGATCGTGTCGCGCAGCTCGGTTTAAAAATGTATTCCTAAATTAGTTAAGAGAGTGCATATAATATGGTGGTCATGGGCAACCTGTACAACTAGACACCAGGTTATTACGAGTGATTCATTTTATAATTAAAACGTGAAATGAAAACACACGCGCAGACTTATTGCATTAACTTGCGTTTGTGTAAATCAATGGCTGATGTCACGCCTAACAAATGAGTCCTTATTCAGAAGAATGACATCACGTCACCACAAACAGATTAAAAACATGATTTATCGCGGCCCTGCGAAAACCCACAAGCGCTGATTTATTCCGTTGTGAAAGACATGAATCACGTAGGCCAGTTCATGTTCCATGGGGGCCTGACAGAGTTGCTGTGATTTATTCTCAGGCAGCGCGTTCGCTCTTTTATCACACTAAATTCACCTTAAATGTGCCATCAGCCTGACGTCCACGTACCTTGCTGGGACTTTTTCACTCCAGCTTGTTCCTGCATGCACCCCCCATGAACCCCCACAACCCCCCCCCCCTTCTCCAACCCTACTCGAGGAATGCCTCCTCCAGCTGCAAATAATGCACTCGCGCCATATGTTATGCACCATCCCAACAACTCTACTGGTTTTACGTTACGTCCGATGTATTATTTATTGAAATGCAATACGGCACTTTTACGCTGCAAAAAAGTCACGTCTTGGTAAGCGCAGCGCGTCGAGAGCATTTCAGAGATAGCGACGGGACGGGGATCCGCCAGCGGTGGTGATGGTGGCGCTGGAATGCGGCAAAATGGAGGATAGGTGTTCTCAAAAGACAAGCACACCTTTAAGATTTTATCGCTCCTGACAGATTTATGTGCAAGCGTCGATCTTGTTCTTTGCACGCTGCACCGTGTGTCACAATAACTAAATATGTCTAATAGTCCATCAGTGTCAGGCTTTTGGGAAAGTACGCGGAGCAATTGATTTACAGCATACAGGCTTTTAGGGCTGCCACGTTCTTTACAGAAATGTGTGCACACATTCTCTCGTATACACACACACACACACACACACACACACACACACACATGCAGTTTTGATTGAGTATGTCTGAAAAGTTATTCTGTAGTGGGGGTATATCTGGGAGTAAACCGACACATTCCTGTCACGAATCCATCCCCTCAAGCAGCTCACGCTTTTTGGAGAAAAATCTCGCGGTTATTTCTATAATCGCTCTTTGAGTGTTTATAAAACCACACAGACACACACACACACACACACACACAGACACACACGCAGATGGTGTGCTGGAGAAGGTGACTTAGATTATAATAATATGCAACAATTCCGAATGTTATTGTATCCTTGCTTAATTATATATCATAAGCTAATTATCTGGCAACTTGTTGTCTTATTCTTTAACGCCTCTCACAAAAGCATGAAGCTCAAACACAAGATGGTCTTTTTTTTTTATCCCTTCAGGCTGTTCATTTTACTAAAGGTTATAAATCTGCATAAATAACCATTAAATCTTTTAATTTGCTGTTCTTATTCAGAATTACCATCGTTACAATTCTAAGCTCAGAAAGGAACATTAATTCTGATGGTGTTTTTAAAAATAATAATCATTTATACTTCCAGAGTTATGGACACACAAGAAGGTTAGCAAATGAAAATGCATTGATTTTTACATAGAGATATGAGATTATGATTAAAAAGAATGAAGGTAAGATTCTCAAGCTTGTAGATTGTTATTAATATTTGAAAGTTTGATTATTTCATAACAAGAATGATGCGCTATTAATCATCATTTCAGTCTATTATTTCTCTAAGAATTCCTTTCAGCTTTGACTACTCTGCCAGACTAACCACATTTCATTTGCTTGGACTCTGACTGACCTTGCAGGGGTTTTTGTTTCCTTTTCCTCTCTACCATGGTGGTGTATGCATCCTTTATATATTTATTTATTTATTTATTTATATTTTTTAATGCAAAAATTTGAATTCCTGGGCAGTGTGTGCGTGTGTATAAATATGTATGCGTGTATTTATATATATTCAAAGTTTTGCATAAGAAATTATTTACTTACACACACACACACACACACACACACACACACACACACACACACACACACACACACATATAGCCGCCTAGCCTTTTAGCCCGCATAATGCATGTGAACTATTTGAGCGTTGTGCTTTTAATAAGGTTTTCATTCAGAGCCTCGCTTTCCTTGTAACATTTGCAGACTCCAACCGTCCCAGCGAATCCCGCTGAAGTTCACGGTTTGTAATTTTGAATTCCATCAGGCCTCTCTCTCTCTCTCTCTCACCCTGCTATAGAGACAGCTTACACACTAATATTTATAATAATTTTCTTATTTAAAGGCAAATCACTCCTAATTCAAGTATCAATAATGCAAACAATATTACAAATGAAGAATAATAACAATAAGGAGGAAAAAAACACATCTGTAGTGTTTTTGTCAAGTATACATCACTCCACCATTACAGTCTGTAGTCAACAGGAAGCAGCAGGTTTGGCGATATTCGTGATATTCGAATCTCCATAAAATTAAAAATACACCTTTTTTTGAAGGAGCAAAAAAAAAAAAAAAGCGTTTTCAGCAGAACAGCAATCCGTACAAATAAACTCCAAGCACGTCTCTAATGCTGTATAGATTTTTTCTGATGTGAACTCCGTTATTAAGTTGTCACAGCGCAATATGGACTGGACCCACCGGGTTTGCGCAGGAGTGTCCGTATCGCTCTGCGTAACGGATAGTTGTATTTGGGGCACTGCAACGGCGGCATAGTGGAATTCCAGCGCCGCAATGCTGTGGGGGATTTCAGCACGAATGCCGCTTAGGCTGTCAGTGTGCTATCGCCATTCGGTGTGCACATAACTATTCTGACACACAGTTAACCACACAATAGCTCCTCTCATTCTTCCCAACTTCGAACTGACAGCACCTGTCAGCTGAGATGACACAACATGCCCTGTGTGTGTGTATGTCAGAGCCAGAGGTGCGCTGGTTAAAGGGGTAGTAGGGGGGGTCTGCTCACATGTGGAAGCTGTTAGCTTCTGTCAGCACTAAGTTAACCTGCAGCAAGAGTGAACACACACATACACACACACACACACACACACACACACACACACACACACACACACGTGTGAGACAAAGAGCGAGTGGGGGTGCATACACCTCAGACAGTGATCAATATTGAGAGAACTGGATGGTGCACAAGTTCTTTAAAGAGGTACTCCAGGACTTTGCAACATAATCTCTGTCTACTGCAGCTGTAGCGCGTTATGAAGAATCTACACAATCTACACATTTCTCAGCACTGACAAAAAAGGAATGGAAACACACTTGTTCACTTATAATGTAAGTCAAGGGGCAGATGTTGAATTCCATCAATAAACATTAATATGCTGTAGGGCAAAACACAGTATTGGTGCTGATTTAATTTTTCTTATATATTATATATATAATACAGAAAATGTGTGTGCCAAAGAAGTTCCTTCTAAAGTTTATGCAACAAGGAAGTGACCAATCTAGCTTCCCTAAAAAATTTAGGTTGCTAACTAGAAAGATTGATTTTATATGTGCTGAAAAAATGGCTATTTTTCAACATTATACTGTCTCACTTCAAACAATAAATTTTAAATGCAAATTATTCATATTTCTTTGAGTATGGATACTAAAATTGTTGTAAACTTCTAGAAGCATATGACCTGTAAAAAGTGTTGCTTAAATCAAAGCATTTCATGCACAATTAAGGATTTTTTCCACAAAAAAAAAAAATCTGTAGTGTCAATTTCTTAAAAAATTCAAAAAAATGGTAGTAAAATACACTTTTTTCATGTGAAGTCTAAATTGGTTAAGACTATAAAAAGATTCGTATTCTAAAAGTTAGAGACACCACATGTACATGAATGTGTTTTTTTTTTCTGTCTGATAAAAATATAAATGTATACGCATATTTACAAAAAAATGAAGCATGGATTGGGATATAAGAAGCCTTAAGTATTATGAAAAATGTTGTTATACAGTATGATCCTATTTGAAAATAGACTTTTTCACCTAGGTGAGACACTTTAGAGCACCAATACTATGTTTAAAACACGTTCCGAACTACTACACATTAGCATTAAAGATTTTATTTACTTCTAATGTTTTTTTTTTTTACTGTAGTAGATTCCCAATAGATTATCAGCTTTCAAGGCACGACTTTTTTCCCCCCTTTCAAATACTATTATTAAAAGCTTGACTATCTGCTGATATCTGATATTATTCATGCTTAAACTACTAAGATAAAATTTTTTAAATTATTTTTAGCATGGCGCACTACACAGTTCAACTCCTTCACACACAAATCATACCACTGTATGACTCGCTGTATAGACTGAATATGAATTATTCCTAAGTACTAAATGTCTAAGTGTTGAGTTTCAAGTCAAAGCCACATGTGCGATTTCACAAACACTTTTATTAGAACCGACTGTGATCAAAATAAAATGAAAAGACAGGGTTTCATTCCATTCCAAAACGGAAAGCTAGAAAATATGGAAATGAAAAACGATGTAAAATAAATAGGCTAAATTAAATAAAAATAGGTCTGCTTCTTCAGTTGTTCTCAACAACCGTGATCTACGGAGTAGGTTGATTAAACGGAGTCAGATCCCATGAAATTAAGAGCAGGCCTACTTGCGCTGACGAAGTAATAAAGTTCATATCGAGTGCATGTTGAATACACTTTCTTTCGAGTTAGATGACTGTTCGGTGTGTGAGAGATTCACAGCACAAAGTATACCACACCCTTTTGTACTGCACTTTCCCGCGCTGATATGGCCGTGCTTCTGAATATTTTACACTTAATTTACACTATAATTACACTATAATTCCATTGAGACTTTCTGACTGTTTAATATGACTTTTTTTCCGTTCATGCTTGCACAGTAGCTTATTTCAGCAAGGCAGCACGAATCGTAAACACCTCATGCACGGATAAACCGGGTCATGTGACGCAACATCAAACCACACCGAAATAAATTCTGATGTATCTGGTTTCATAGGCTACGTTCACAAATTTACATAAAATTACAATTTTGACAATTTGACACATACATGACCATACATGGTATGATATGCAGTGAAATGCCCACATTTTTTGCTGATGATTTTGCTATAATAAAAGGAAAATTTGCACTAGAAGAATTCAATTAAACTAAAGATATAATTTCCAATTAAAATAATAATAATAAAATTAAAAAGATTGTA
Source organism: Clarias magur (assembly GCA_013621035.1). Taxonomy (NCBI): domain Eukaryota; kingdom Metazoa; phylum Chordata; class Actinopteri; order Siluriformes; family Clariidae; genus Clarias; species Clarias magur. Next base: position 3,060,985 of record QNUK01000013.1, on the reverse strand, counting down.
ATGGAACATACACGTATACACATTTACAAAAACAATTTACCAGCCTGTCGTGGCTCAATTCTGACTTTTACCCTGATGTCACACAGATCAGATTTTTTTTTTTTTTTTTTTTAGGGCTGTGTGAACTCACAAATCTGATGTTTTTCATCAGTCAGCACCATCAGCGCAGGGATTTCATAGCAATGCTTAGCAATAGCTGCTAAAACAGCTAAAGCGAGGCATCTGGAGTTCTTCCTTCTTCTGGACTTCAACAACCACAGCCGTCTAACTGCGTGCCATCCTCCAGAGCAAAAATCCCAAGCATATTTTCCCGAAATCGCATTCCATTGTTTGAAATGAATGAGCAGTTGAACAAACTCATGATGCGTTTTAACCCAGATGGCGCGAGCAAAAATGCATCGTTGCATGCATGCGTGCCGTTTCAGAGGACAGACGCGTCCATGTTGGAGTCAGATTAAAATCACTTGAGCAATGTGGTATATAATATGAATGTAGCCAAAATACTGTATATCGATATACCGTAAGGCGATATACAGCCCAGTTCCAGGAATTCATTTCTTTTTTCAAATCCAATTGTCCAAAACAGTGGTGTTGGTGCTGATTTATTTATTTATATTTTACTTCTATAATACATAAAATGTTTGTGCCAAAGAAGCTACTTTGGGGACGCTACTAATCTTGCTTCCCCAAAAATTGTAAGTTGCTAACTTTAGCCGTTTTGGAGAGATGATTTTATATGTGCAACAAAAATGGCACATATAAATTTCAGTGTTATATTGTCTCGCTTCAAACAATGATAATCATACATAAAAATAAAATGCAAATGATTCATATTTATCGTATTTCTTTATTGGTATTGAAATTCGTGTAAGCTTCTTGAAGCATAGGACCTGTAAAAAGTGTTGCTTAAATTAAAGCATTCCGTGGAAAATGTAAGATTTTTTTCCCCAAAAAAAACATCTGTAGTGTCCGTAACCATGTCAAATTTATGTTGTACGCATATGTTGTACACTTTTTCAGATGCATTTCTTTTCATGTGAAATCTAAATTCGCCAAGTTTCATCTAAATGACACTTATAATTGAATGATTTGAATTCAAAAAGTTTACGGACACTACATCTAGGTGGGACACTTTTTAGCATCAATACCATGTTTTGGCCGAATATTTGCCATTTGTTGCAGGATAGAATGTCCAATCAAGATATTAGCTTGGTGCCTTCTTTAACTACTGTATAACTTCTTCTGGAAAAAAAGAAAAAATAAATAATAATAAAAAAAAAACAATCCCAATTCAAAAAGGGCAATGTGGAGTCCCTCACAAATTGAGTACAAATTGTGCAGAGATTTATTCCTGCACTACAGATGCGGCAGAAAAGATGTAAAAAGAAAATGGTAGACCGCATTTTTATCTAGTTCGCATCACAAGAGTCATAAAAGCTCTGGTCAAATGGATTATTTTAAGCCTAAACTGACTTTGTGCATAAACACGCTCGACTCTAGCATGAATAGCGCAGCGCAGAGTAACATCAGTCTCTTACTGCAGCCCGTGACGATCAGGCTTGTTGCCGTGTTTGTATGTTTATATTGGAGAGAGCCAGTGAATGATGAGGTGGGGTGTCTGGCCTGTCAAGGGGAAAGGAAACGTGAGTAGAAAAGGGGAAAAAGGAGATGTTAGTATCAAATGAAGCATGAATTTAATTGGCTGATGAATTTCTTTGCTGACATGTGGAAGGCTCGAAGTGTAGCGGAGGAGTCCTGATGGAAAGGGAGAGATGGAGAGAAGAAGAAGAGTAATGTGTGTGTGTGTGTGTGTGTGTGTGTTCGTTCACCATGGGACACAAGTCTTTACCCCATGTTCAGTATAAACCGCATCACTGACAGCTCTAATTGAATAGCAGCATGCTCAACAGAACGCAGTATAGTTGTTTACTTTCCAAATAAGTCCTTAATCATTAACAACAACAAACACATTCCTCATTCCTGTGAACCCCTGCAATGGTCATGGCTCGTTGTGGTTGAACATCAGAGCCAGGGATCAGGTGAAGGCAGCGTGCAAAATAACAATTTAGCAATAGTTTGGAGACAAATTCCTGGAAAATACAGCCCTTTAATTTTGCATTGGCTAATATTTACCCGACACTTCTGGAGACCTTCTATTTAACCCCTGTTTGATTGCTAACCACCTTAAAATTTCGCACCTACAGGAGTCTCGGCTCGGCCGCGTCGACCATGGGCGCATGTCCTGCTGAAAAAAGGAAATCGGTTTTCTCCTGATCTTTGGCGCGTTTTCATTTTCAGTCTCGAGTAGACATCACATAGAAAGTAACAACTTTGCCCTTTTAAAGGGTTTTTTTTTTCTTTGTTCAGCAGAATCCGGTCTTTGAGTCATCGCATTTGAATAACGCACTTCATTTGCTCTGCCTCACTCTGAGAATATAATTTGCATCTAACAGAAACCGAGCTTGCTCCGATTGCCTCACACTCTCTCGGGTGTTGTGAAACACAGGCCAGATTTTCGAGCTGATATCTAGACTTTTCATAGAAATTAAATTTCTATGGGGAAACAAAAGAAAAAAGAAAAAATCGTTAGACTCTGAAGCAGTTTAAATGTTGCCTGTTTTTTCATTATCTTCATTCTGTTCCATCAGTCTAATTGATATTAATGGTACTAGTCTAAGCATGTACACGGCTGATATCAGCGCCAGAATTCGGCGCCAGTTCTCCAGACTGTCTCGTCGTAATTTTCCCACAGTCACCATCGCCGCGTAGCTGCATCGACCACTCCAGGCCACTGATCGCCAGGCAACACGGCCGGGCGCGTCTGTAAACAGGTCGACCCAGAGTCAGCGAGATGATGTCAGCTTTCTGCGGCTGCACCGTTTCTTCATACTCGCCCTTTTCTGGATCGTCTCTGCTGTTTCAGCTCTCGCTCTCACCCACACACCCCTAAAAAAAAAAAATTTTCTACAAAGTACACCAAAGTATTTGACTCTAGTTTCCATCTCGCGCTAATCAGCTGTCAGGGCTTTGCGGCTTTCTCATGGTGGTGTGCTAGAAACACACGCTCTCAGGCTCCGGGTTCTGATCATCCTCCCACTACTGCCGTGTTCTTGTCTCGATGGAACGCCATGCAGAGGCGTGGAAACGAAAGGAGTATGCCGATGTTGAGAAGAAAAGCCATATTTAGCCGCTATTAGCTCACGACAGTTTTTCTCTCACTTAGTCATCATTCTCATCTGGCAGTGGCTTTTGGGATCCCCCATCACGTGTGGGGACGATCCGGTCTGAGCTCGTTTTGCGAGCTTGCCGGAACAGCTGTCCTCTCACCGATTACAGCATTGCAAACTGTCGCGTCATAAGCGTTAAGTTCGATGGATGGAAATGTTAACGCTGAGACGCGTCTTCAAGGAAAAGGCCGGCATGTTTAAACCCATCGTTTTATGCTCTTTTTTCATGTTTACTTCGAAATGAGTCGTTGGTCAGTCAGCAAAAGATGAGGGCCTTTCAAGTCAAACCTGGACTTTTGGTGCGGAAAAAAACTTCCTTTATTTATCTATATTATCCCCTGCTATACTAACACACTTATCCCAGTTTTCACTAGTGCTTGGATACAATCAAAGACTGCCTGCTTCATATCTGAAACACTGGCCTCCCAAGAACTCCTTTTATGGCCCAAACAATGGGAAAAGGATTGGAGCAAGGTCAGGTATGTCGGTTTATGTGGAAGTATGGCAATGACGCCCAGTCGGGTTTCTGTAACGCGCAAGTGTTGTTGGTGAACGATTGGGCGTCTAGTTCCCACAGACTGAAGCATCTCTTCACAAGTTTTACGTCAATTTTCAAGGAACAGAAATTCCACTCGCTGAATGTTCACGGGAACGACTGCAGTAAGCTTTATATAAAGAAGAAAACCTGACGCAACCCTCCCATTCTATCAAGGCTTGTGACAGCTTGATGTGGCTGGGGTTTGGGCATTGGCTGGGAATCGAACCCAGGCCATCCACATGGCAGGCAAGAAACCTACCACTAAGCCACCAGTGCCCGTTTTAAGAAAGGAAAAAAGAAAGACGTGGTCAGGAGTCTATTTTTTATGGCCTCTATAACGTCTGTTGTATAAGCTTCTGCTTATCCTCCAGAGCAAAATCATTTTATCATCAAGGCAAAACATTTTAATGGCAGATATGAAATCTAACACACATAAAATCTAAAATAATCTATTTAGTCTATAAGTCTTTTGTTTGCTTGCTTGCTAATAAACGTAATCTAATGCTTTAGTGTACTATGGTCTGAGTTTGTTAGTCTTTCACGTATGATTAAATGTCATGTTTGACGCCTTTATGCAGCTGCGCATGTCCTATGCAGGGGTTTGGGGCAGAATGTGGAAGTGAATGTCTGAACTAAGAAGATCGCTCTGCTCTAGTGGGCGTTCCGCGTCATTACATAAAACTATAATTGCATTGTATAATGTAATTAAAAGTTGCATTAAATGAATGATTTTAAATGAATAACACTCTCAGTGTGATGCAGTTATTGGAAAATAACTGAATATTTCACATCTGCTTTACGACACCACCGCGTTTTGGATTCTTTTCCAATAACCGCACACCCATTCACATTTCAGATGAAAATATAATTGGTCAGGGGCACAAGTGGAAGATTTTGGTCTCCTGTCAGGTTATTGAACTGGACCCATGCCCTGAACATTTTCTTGTGCAGCTTTTATTCCTTAGTGTAGTGTCTTTGGGTTCACCGTCTGCTCAGAGAATAAGACTTATAACTATTGAACAGCTTTGCTACTCTGACACTTACGTCTGTTTCATTATATGGCCAGGCTTTTAGTTTCCCATTATCAGGAAACTGGGCCTGTTTTTAATCACACATACATTAAATCAAGTGGATAAAGTCTAGATATGTTCTTTTGTGTTTAACAAGATTGAATGATATTTGTAAGAAAGGAGTTTTGTGTGTGTTTGTGTGTTTCTATCAGATTTCCTTTGACCTGGCAGAGTACACTGCAGACGTCGACGGCGTTGGGACACTGCGTCTGTTGGACGCAATAAAGACATGCGGTCTGACCGACAACGTGCGTTTCTATCAGGCCTCCACCAGCGAGCTGTACGGGAAAGTGCAGGAGATCCCACAGAAAGAGACCACGCCGTTCTACCCTCGCTCACCTTATGGTACTCGCACGCACACACTCCTCCATAGCCACATGCAAGCTCCATCACGGGTGCGACGATCGACAAGCATCTTCCTTAATCCAAATCCATGTCTTCATTTGAAGACACATTTGTATAAGGTGCTTTTTAATGAGGGGGGGGAGAGAATAGGAGTGTTAGGAACAAAGCTACACTTCTGTGATTTGCTTGAGGATGGAGATGATTTCCAGGCCAGAAAAATGTAAACATGAAAAAGAAGCAACTACACAGATGTGTTGCATGCCTTGTTGCAGCTCGCAGTTTTCTCTTTTGAGATTACTGGGTGGTCAGAAACTTGTAAATAACTCATGAAAGAATAAAGTTACGTTAAAACCATTGTTTTTCTTGTGAAATTCCCAATAAGTTTGATGTCTCACATGACCCTCTTCCTATTGAAAAAACAAAAGTTGGGTCCAAGATGGCCGACTTCCAAATGGCCACCATGGTCACCACCCATCTTGAAAAGTTTGCCCCCTCACATATACTAATGTGCCACAAACAGGACGTTAATATCACCAACCATTCCCATTTTATTAAGGTGTATCCATATAAATGGCCCACCCTGTATATGAGAGCGACAGGGCTTCCTAGCAAATGATTCAAAAGTATAATTTTAAAGCTCATGTCTGGTGTCTGAGATTTGCTGCTTTAAAGCAAAATTTATGCAAATGTAAAAACGAGTAAAATAATTAGCCTATACGCCTTATGTCGTGCTAAAGAATATTTTGCACATCTTTTAAACTAAACGCCATGGTTTCGCACAAAGAGGGTGATGTATTTCAACAAGGCAACCTATATGTTATTTTAAATTCTATCAATGTCCGATAGAAAGTCATACAGCATGTCTAAACGGTTTCAATTTCTGTTAAAATTTCACATTGTGACTTGTCATTGCATTGTCTATACTTTAACTTAGATTGTGTGTGTGTGTGTGTCAGGTGCTGCAAAGCTATACGCATACTGGATAGTAGTGAACTTCAGGGAGGCGTATAATCTCTTCGCTGTGAATGGAATTCTCTTCAATCACGAGAGCCCTCGAAGAGGTGAGATCACAGGACACATACAGGCAGTAATTGCTTTAAGAGGGTGTGTGATGAATGGTGATGTACGGTTTGCTGTAAAGATTGCTGTAAAGGATTGAGAGAGAGAGAGAGAGAGAGAGAGAGAGAGAGCAAAGGGGTAGATATATACATAAAGGCATAGAGAAGGAGACAGTGAGAGATGGACGGGCAGACACAGCGAGAGACGGACAGTGAGAGAGATTAGGGGTAGATATGTACATAAAGGGAGGGAAGGAGGGAGAAAGAGAGGGGAAAGTGTATGTGTAGGCCAGAGGGAGGGGACGGATCTGGGTTAATTTCCTGTCCAGCGTGAGGCAGACATTCATTCCAGCAGCAGATCTGAGACTGGGGTCTGTTTGGAACTCTGTCTGCATTTTAAATCCTTCAAGTTAAACACTCTTCTGTTGGCCATAATGAGCACAATCATTCCCTCTGAATCAGGTTCAAGGTGGCATTTACAAAGAACACAAGACAACACACAGGTGAAATGTCATGACGAGTAAAAGAACAAAAACACTACTCTACAGCGATATGCGTACTGTGTGTGTTTATACTGTGTGTGTGTGTGTGTATGAGTGTCAGCAAGGCTTTATATACTAGGGAACAAGAGGTTAATAATATGAGAGCTGTTAGACATTTCCTAAAATATGAAACCAAATACTCCTGTCCAATCACTTACCTGTCATGAAAAAATGCATGTAAAACTTTTTCAATCATGGAATATAAAGATACTGATATGAGAAATGCAAATAGCTTGCTAAGGCAAAATTAAAGGAAACAATATTAAAAGAAGCAGTATAGAAATGCATCAGGCAGCTGATAGTGACAAATGAAAAAATATTTTAAATTTGAATGAAGCGATAGACACAATATAAAATAATACATAGTCCTTGATGGCACGGCCATAATGTAGGACTCTGATTGCGAAATAAAAAAGTGGTTCTAGGAGCAGGAGGAATATATCTGACAAATATGCAAACAAAATGAAATATTCAACTCAAATGATTCAGATCATCAAGCTAATTTTAATATTAATCAAAGATAACCTGAAGGTTTTGGAGTGACATGGTCAAAGTCCAGACATAAATCACATTGGGATGCTGTAGCATGACCTTAAACAGGCCATTCGTGCACGAAAATGAATTAAAATCCTTCTGCAAAGTAGAGTGGGCCAAAATTCCTCCACAGCGACGTGAGAGACTCATTGCCAGTTATTCCACATGCTTAATTGCGGTTGTTTTTAGGTTTGGGGAGCAATTACTTTTTCACAGAGGGCCAGGCAGGATTGGATTGCTTTTGTCCCCCGAAATAAATATCATCATTTAAAAACTGCAATTTGGATTTACTCAGGTTATTTTTGTGTAATATTAAAATTTGATGGATGATCTCAATCCTTTAAGTGTTAAATATGAATTTTTAAAAATCAGGAAGGGGCAAATACTTTTTCACAGCACTGTATAACGAAAAGGTTAGTAAAACTAAAGTTAGTGAGTACTGATATGGGTTACTGATACAGTGAGAACAGTTGTACTGTGTGTGTGTGTGTGTGTGTGTGTGTGTGTGTGTGTGTGTGTGTGTGTGTGTGTGTATGCATCATGTTGACAACTATTGTCACTGAAGCTTTGTTTTCTGGTGAAAACTTGCTTTTGATGAAAGAGGAAGACTTTAAAGAGCTGGAGCTCTTCAGCTGAGGGACCAGCAGCTGTATGAATGTCTTTAAGTTCTCAGCTGTCCAGCATGCACAAAGCCGAACACGTTTTCTACACTCTGTCTCACACACCTGTGTTTGTGTTAACCTTGTTGGCACAGTAACCAAGGAGGCGAATGACAGAGATGCTGCTTTAGTGTTCAAAATGAAGCGTCACTCGTCACATTCTTACACATGCGCGCACGCGCGCGCACACACACACACAGACTCGATCTTTGGCTGCAAAAGTAGACCGAATGTTGCTAGTTAACACCTTCCATATTTGTTTGACAGGACTCTAATAGCAGCTGAAAAAGTATTACAAAGCCTGTGTTCAGACAGAGAGAGACACAAAGATTTCAAAACAGCTTTCTTTTCCTACGGGTTGCTCTCTTGCATGCACACACCTGCAGACAGGCTTTTTTTTTTTTTTTGGTGGCCCTGAGCAGGGAGGCTTTACCCAGGCAGATCCCGGGCTGCGGTCAGCTCTCTGCGTCTCTGCTCCTCTTCACGACTCCCCTCACACACATAATTACGCTCCAGCTGGAAACGTGAGCCAGCGCGTGGAGACGACCAGTCGTAGCCTTTCGAAAGCATGCAAACACGCACACAGCAAATCCATTATAGCGTCGATCGGCAAGCATGGGAGATGTAATCAGATCTCCAGGCACTGTGTTTAGATTGCTGAGCTTTGAGCTGCCCGGCCCATTCATGCCAACCTCCGACACCTGACCGTGTGCGTAGCGGTGCGTGCTGAAGGAGCTCTTTGTAATGGAACACAGTGCCTCTAGGGGGACACTATTAAACTTCCCTCAATGTATTCCTCTGTGTGCGTACATAAATGTTTCAACGTACTCTAACATGCTATAGCCTACTGTGGCACAGACATGGAACAAAGCGACATTTGAGTTTAGATTCGCCATGGCTCGAATGCTTCCAGCGGACCAATCCTATGGCACATGTGGTCTGATATTTCTTCATAGTGGCACTATGGTAGGGTTTTTGCCTGGCATGTGGAAGGCCTGGGTTCGAATACCAGCCCGTGCTCACACCCCAGCCGCTGGATCCAGTGCCAGTCCCAAAATGGATCAAATGGTGGGAGGCTTGCGTCAGGAAGGGCATCTGGCATGAAACCTGTGCTGAAAGAACAACATTAAAAATTTATATACAGCAATAGAAAAGAATCGTAACTGTGGGTGAATTTGGATGCATGACATTTTATTAAATGTGTTTAGACATCATAAATAAAGTTTTTGTTCCTCGTATGTAGTTAGTACAATACGATTGCATATATTGTGCTACAGAATAAATGTATGTATTGTATATATGCATGCATGTGTGTGAGTGTGTCTATATACACTCGCATGCATATCTACAATACATATACATATAGCATAATAAACAAATAACTAACTTTGATGTCTAACACACAACATACATGTGTGTATACATGTATGTAGTGTAAATATGCATGTATATATATACAACATACATGTATATCTATACAACATACATGTATACACACATATATATATATATATAAGAATTCTATGAATGTTAACCAATGAAAGTCAGACATTGCTTTTCAACCATGCCTCAACAGGATTATTAAAAAAAAATAAACTCATGGAACAGGCCTGGACAAAAATGATGGCACCCCTAATTTAATAGTTTGTTGCACAACCTTTTGAGGCAATCACTGCAATCAAACGATTCTTGTAACTGTCAATGAGACTCTCTGCAGGTATTTTGGCCCACTCCTCATGAGCAAGCTGCTCCAGTTGTTTCCGGTTTGAAGGGTGCCTTTTCCAGACAGCATGTTTCAGCTCCTTCCAAAGATGCTCAAAAGGCCACTTTAGAATAGTCCAATGTTTTCCTCTTAGCCATTCTTGGGTGTTTTTAGCTGTGTGTTTTGGGTCATTGTCCTATTGCAAGACCCATGACCTGCGACTGAGACCCAGCTTTCTGACACTGGCCAGCACATTTCTCTCTAGAATCCCTTGATAGTCTTGAGATTTCATTGTACCCTGCACAGATTCAAGACACCCTGTGCCAGATGCAGCAAAGCAGCCCCAGAACATAACAGAGCCTCCTCCATGTTTCACAGTAGGGACAGTGTTCTTTTCTTGATATGCTTCATTTTTCCGTCTGTGAACGTAGAGCTGATGTGCCTTGGCAAAAAGTTCCATTTTTGTCTCATCTGTCCATAGGACATTCTCCCAGAAGCTTTGTGGCTTGTCAACATGTAGTTTGGCATATTCCAGTCTGGCTTTTTTATGATTTGTTTTCAACAATGGTGTCCTCCTTGGTCGTCTCCCATGTAGTCGACTTTGGCTCAAACAACGACGGATGGTGCGATCTGACACTGATGTTCCTTGAGCATGAAGTTCACCTTGGATCTCTTTAGAAGTCTTTCTGGGCTCTTTTGTTACCATTGGGATTATCCGTCTCTTTGATTTGTCATGAATTTCCCTGCGGCCACGTCCAGGGAGGTTGGCTACAGTCCCATGGATCTTAAATTTCTGAATAATATGTGCAACTGTAGTCACAGGAACATCTAGCTGCTTGGAAATGGTCTTATAGCCTTTACCTTTAACATGCTTGTCTATAATTTTCTTTCGAATCTCCTGAGACAACTCTTTCCTTCGCTTCCTCTGGTCCATGTTGAGTGTGGTACATACCATGTCACCAAACAACACAGTGACTACCTGGAGCCCTATATATAGGCCCACTGACTGATTACAAGATTGTAGACACCTGTGATGCTAATTAGTGGACACACCTTGAATTAACATGTCCCTTTGGTCACATTATTTTCAGTATTTTCTAGGGGTACCATCATTTTTGTCCAGGTCTGTTCCATGAGTTTATTTTTTTTAATAATTCTGTTGAAGCATGGTTGAAAAGCAATGTCTGACTTTCATTGGTTAACATTCATAGAATTTTTTTAAATGATCACTTTTGTCAGATTAAAGTTATTTCTGTGACCATTGTGAGTTTTTCTTTCATTGACCAAAGGGTACCAACAATTTTGTCCGTGTGTGTGTGTGTGTATATGTATATATAGATATATATATATATATATATATAATATCTATTTTCATATATCTATAATGACATATGGTGTATATTGTGCTTTTTGACCTGCTCCTGGCCCTGTTAGTGAAAATTCATGTTTTCTATGCTGAAAAATGATGTTTATTAAGTAAGGAAATTAATGTTTTCACATGCACCTCCATTCGCACTCTTACGTGCTCAAAACATTCTCCTGCTTGTCTACTTTCACACTCTTCAATTTGGTCTGTATATGAAGCTGTATTATACCAGAGCGTTTAAATGCCGTAGCACGGGACTTTTCGCTTCTCGTGCTTTCCATGTATGAATTGGGGTTGTGTACCCAGCTCAACAGGAGATGGATGCACCAAAATCGACTCGCACGAACACGTTTCCACGTGCACACGCATGTCCACGCGCACACGCATAATGAAGAGCGTTTAAAGGAAGTCCCGTGGTTATAGTAGCTTGCTTATTTGAACGTGCATGCTATTGGACTTGTTTACTGCGAGCGTAACCCGAGCCCGAGCCCCCATGTTCATTCTCCTGCAGCTGTGGTGGAGTGGAGTTACTGACTGCATTACAGCTCCAACCTCTGTCTGCTTTTAAACGCAGCCCAGCCCAGCAGGTCCTTCGAGCGTCCAAGGTTTCCCACAGATCTGAGCACGTATATATGTGTGTGTGTGTGTGTGTGTGTGTGTGTGTGTGTGTGTGTGTGTGTGTGTGTGTGTGTGTGTGTGTGTGGTTTTCTCTGGCAGCTTTGCAGGACGCTGGAGCGGCTCTCTCTGCCTCCGGGGTGGTCCACTGACTAGACAAGACTCTCATTTTATGCCCGTGTGCGTCTGTGTTTGTGTGCGCGACTAAATGACTGACTGACTGACTGACTGACTGACTGACACACTGTGGGATTTATTTTGGCCCAGCAACTGAGATTTATCCTGACATTTTGTATTGGGGGTGGAAGAAAGGACAGGAGAGTGAAACGGAGAAGGAAAGAAGGAGAAAATAAGTTAAAGATACGCAAAATAGGGGGAAAAGGATGTCGGATATGATGTTTATTGAAACTGAATTGCGACTGTATAAATAGTAGCGTGTGTGTATGTGTGGTGTTTTGCAGGCTCTAACTTTGTGACACGGAAAATTAGCCGCTCAGTGGCAAAGATCCACCTCGGCCAATTAGAGTGCTTCAGTCTGGGTAATCTGGACTCTAAGAGAGACTGGGGCCACGCCAGAGACTATGTGGAGGTACACACACACACACACACACACACACACACACACACACACACACACACACACACACACACACACACACACACGCGCGCGCGCACACTTACTGTTTAGCTTTCTGTCTGTCTTACAACTCTGTTAAATGGTCGAATACTCATACATACAAATCTAATCTTTAAAAAAAAAAAGTCAAATTTTTTTCTGTTTAATGAGTAATAATATTAATTTTATATCAGTTATGTAGACAGCAAACATTTGAACATACAGCAATATATAATTTAAAACCAGTTCCAACACCTCAAAAGCGTTTAATCTCTTTCAGTTATATATAAATCTTCTATCAATAGACATGATCACAAAGCTTGTTCACAGATGATTATTTTTGAATGTAGCTTTAGTTCCTTAATGAGGAGGCCAAAGACTAAAAATGCAACAGTCTTCACAGGGTTCTGTATCATTACAGAAACGTAAAGGCAACGATTTATACCGTTAGTCTCAGCAAAGCCGCGTTTGGTTTCCAAATTTGCTCCTGTAACTTTACCCCGGAGCTACGACGATCATGTGGCCAACATCAAAGCTCATACCCAGCAGATTAACACTGTGCAAACAAGCTCTACAAATCATTACACACTCACTTTCAGCTGTCTCCAACACATTTATCCGTGACACACTGCTTTTTCTCGACAAGGACAAACTACATACAAAGTGCATTAAACAGCGAAGCCTGAATGGTGCTCCTCCTCAAGCACATAATACGCAGTAGAAGATCTCAATTTTACTTAAATATACAGTACAAGTCCAAACTTTGGGCACACCTTGTAATTCAGTGTTTTTTTTTTATTTATTTATTTTCTACATTCTAGAAGAATACTGGATTTTTCTTTTTCAACTATGAAATAATGCATTAGATTATTAAGTAATAACACCGGTGAGTTGTTATTTTAAGACATGAAGAACAGTATTGTCAAGTGCATTTGCAAAACCCATCAAGCACCATGATGAAACTGTCACTCATGAAGACCTTCACAGGAAAGCCAGACCAAAACGTCCCTCTGCTGCAGATCATAAGTGGCAGACATCTCTCAATATCATCTGTTCAAAAGAGATTACTGCATAAGTGCAATTCAGGAAAGACCGTAGAATTCAAACATGCGTCCAAACTTTTGACTGGTAGTCTGAAATTGTGTCTTGTTTCCATCCAGCAATTCAGTCTTACAGTAAAATGTTGATATGTAGCATATAATGGACACCATTTCAGGCAACAAAAAGTCCCCGGAATGATCTTTTTAGCTCATTTCTACACTAAACTGAAGCTGAGACTACTGATGATATTTTTTAAAAATAAAAAGGTCATTCTAAATACTCATTTTTCTTAGTTTGTTACTGTTCACTATTTCTTATAGAGGTTTTAAATAGTGTCTTGAGCCCATAATTTTTTCAAAATAGAATTTATTTCCATGTCTCTATGAACAAAGATAGAAACGTACCAAGGAATTAGGTAAACCTTTGCTTTCAGTTTTGTCTTTTGAATCTTATTAAATGAAACAACATTGTAGCATTCACTAGAATTATCATTATTATTACTATGAATACAAGTCTTATTGAACCACGCCTTATTTCTTCATCTTTTTCTTCCAAAGAGCCAGACATTCTTGTATTTATGTTTTTTTTTTTTTTAATGTGGTCTTAAGAATCATTCTCCAGACTTTTTCATTTTTCTGGTCTAGTTCCTGTACCTGACCAGTTTCCGAGGATTGTTTTTTTTTTTTTCTTTTTTTTTTCATTCTTATTTATTTGTTAAGCCGCACGGTGACCTATGAATCATTCAATCATAAAAGAAAAAAAAAAACATCTAACATAAGGCATGAACCAGTGGGAAACCAGTGCAGATGATCAGGCCAGTGATATTAGTATTAGGTTGCTACATAAACAACCAGTTTTTCAATTATATATTTAGACCCAGTGCAGCCTGTTACAATAAAACCTTTGTTCTCATTTCTTTACTTTGATCTACGTCATTGAAATTTACTTTATGAGTAAAAAAATAATAACAATATTGTTTCCTGTTTTCTTATCATGCCTTATAGCTAAAGAACATGTACATGTTAGTGTACATGTTATCTGGATAAACAGTCTATCGCTCCGTATTTCATTCATACATCTTCAGTAAGCGCTTTATCCTGATAAAGGTTGCAGCGGATACGGAGTCGATCCCAGTAACATCGAGTTCAGTATGTAGCCCTCTGGATAGGGAGCACGAGAGCACCATGCACACATAAACAAACATGCATATACTCCGTCACATCAGTATCGGTTTTCTGGCAGTTTTTCAAGGAAGTGGAAGGAAACCAGATGACCCAAAGGAAACCCACACAGACACAAGGAGAACATGTGGAGCAGGCTGGAATCCAGTCGGCTCTGGAGCTGTGAGGTTCACATTAATAAACCGAGAGCATGGTTGTCTGTTCGCGGCGATTCGGATGATCTCGTGCTAATTTTGTTTATAGCTTTCATTTACTGATGAAATGGCCGTGATGTCAAACACAGGCTCACTGCGGCATTCTCCACGCTTGATATAATGTTAAACCATGCTCATTTTCTCATCTGGGTTTTGCTACATTTTGTTTTTTCTTTTCTTTTCGTGCAGAGTGGTTTCACTCCGTGTCAAATTGAATGTGAGAGCTCTGGGCTTCAGCAGCGCGCGTGTGTGTGTGTGTGTATGTGTGTGTGTGTAGGGGAGACTTTTAAGAAAGTGGAGGTGTTTTGTACTAGTGACTCTGTGTGAGATCTGTGAAGTCCTCTGAGTCACACAGTTCTAAAATAGCAGCTGTGGAAAGTGCAGCTTTATTGTCAAAGTAACAATAATTGTGTGTGTGTGTAAGTGGGAGTGAAGAGTGTGTCGACATTTTGAAAATGAAAGAAAGCAGAGTGTTTTGGGAGAAAGGTGTGTGTGGGTATTAGAGATAGAGCAGTTTGTGCACAAGTGTATCTAAACTCTTATGAATAATTTTGATGTGTGTGTGTATGTATGTGTGTGTGTATGTGTGTGTGTGTGTGTATGTGTGTGTGTGTATGTGTGTGTGTGTATGTGTATGTGTGTGTGTATATATATAATTTCTGTAAAATATCGAGCACTTTGGAGAGACACCTGACTCAGAATAAAGTTAAGAGACCGATTTTCTGTGCGGTCGCATGAGTCTTTTAGCATCTTTTCTCAGGGTTAAATAGTGCTGCAGAGAAACTTGAATGATGATGCCACATTGAAACGTATATATATTTTTTTCAAGCCGAGGTCTATAAGTGAAGGAAAACTGACGAAAACAGAAACTGACAAAACCGGATAAAAATCCATTAAACCATGAACAGGGATCTCTAAAGTGTCATTCAACTATTGACTGTAGGAGGCTCAAATACAAATGGCTGCTAAAATAAAAAAGTCATATTTGTCTGTCTATCCATCCATCTATCCATATATCTCTTAGACACTCAGAATCATTTGCTTTGTGTGCATGCGTTGTGGTTGCATGGAACTTCGATGGAGTTTGATGTTTTTAAAGGGTGGAGAGGTTAGCGTAGAGGGTTTGGGGGGTTTAGAATCCAGTGGCCAACATCCAGCAGGGGAAATAAACACAGCTGCAAGCTGAGACCACCTTATGCTATGTGTGTGTGTGTGTGTGTGAGCAAAAGGAAGGCAGAGAAAAAGAGCAGGTTTTTGCCACCGTAAGAAGACAAAGCATCCAATTTACGATAAGAACTAAAGATGTCAGTGGTGATTTTCTGGGAACATCTGGCAGGTTTTTGTTCTGAAAAGTGCTGCAACTTTTGTGTGTGTGTGTTTTTTTTCCCCTTGACGAGCGAAAAAGAGCCAAAAACTTATTTTCTGATGCCATGGTTTAGGTGTGGCCATGGTGATTCGGCTGCAGTAATATAAAAACGAGTGGGAGCGTCCTAAAAAAAGATAGCACTCCACATCTGTGTGTCCTGTCCTCTTGTTTTTCGAGTGCTTTTAGAACACTTCAGCCTTACTAAGGAGAAACACGTGTATATACACTGCTTTGTTGTTCCATGGGGGATGATTTATTTGCATGCTTTGTGTCCACTTGTCCCATTAGAGGCGAAAGTCTCTATAAATTAAGACACATTTATTGCGACGGATCAACTTCATTCCTAGATAAAATGTCTAAATAAAATAAAAGGTGGGAGTGGGGGTCTTCCAGGATGCTCCGCCTCATCCACATGGCACAAGTCTTTCCTGAATGCTTTGATGAGGATGAAAATATTTAATTTTATTCATATGCTATGAGTGGTACTGTAGACCTCAACCCAGTTCATCCATGTCATCAAAACACAGACAGAGGGAATACCTTTTGGTGCTCTGCAGATGTTGATGGTAGGACATCTTAATTGTTTACAGTGTTTCCTGTAACCATCTTCACCATTTGCACTTGATCACATTGGGTGCTCCTTATATTTTGAGTAATTTAACAATGCATGCCCGTCGTCTTATTTTAACCGGTCCTTACTTTAAAACAAGGCTCAAACAGGACATTTATTCTTTTGCAATAAAATCCTTTTTTTTTTTTTTTATAAGGAGTGTTTTGCCTGGAAGTTCATACTTAATCCAGTGTTACAGGACCCTGCTTATTCGAATGGAAAGGTGTGTCGAGGTCGCTGCCATGTCTGCATGTTGGAGATTGAGATGGCTGTCCACATCCAGCCTGTCTGGTTGGGTTCGGATATCATGCTCTAAAAACCTCTTGGACTTTCTCCCATCCCAAGGATTTTGGCCTGCGATCCTAACTACATTATTTTTAATTCCCCCCCCGCCAAATACTCTGGTTTTCCTGCCTGCTTTTATTACTTTATGCATATTTTGTACCTGGCACACTGGAGTCACTCGAGTTGTTTGGCGCTGTCTGCTGCTTTACAGCACGTGTGCGAGAGAGTGAGTGCAAGTGAGGTGAAGCAGCCGTGGCGCTCCGGTTCAGGTCGGGATTTCAGACAAAATGTAATCTGATTTGGATTGGAGATTTAGCTCAGTGGTTCTAGTCCGACTAGTCCGGACTGAATGTTCTTGCGGCTGTAGTCGGGTTACGGTTAATGTTTCAAGCTTGATTGACACTTGAAGGTACAGTATAAGGCTTCATGTTGAATTTTTTTATTGAAATGGTTTTCACATTGTGCAGGATAAATGTACAGTACATTACTTCAAGCCTTTGCATCGGGAGTTTTTAAACTATTCCGTGGCCAAGGACTCCTTTAACTGTGAAATAAATTCCATACAGCGCAGATTCTATTAAAATCTTTTGCTGTACAATTATATTTGGGCTAGTTATTAGATTTATAGATGTATTAGACTATGCTATACTGACAGCACTTAATGTCAAAGAGGGACATGCATCAGTCAAACAAGTTAAGATCTGCTTCACTGAATCCTGGGGTCTCTGGATCCCACTTCTCAGTAAAAAAAAAAATAAAAAAAAACAGTTTATAAAACACTCTGTACCGCTTTTCCCATTCAGTGTTGGGGGGGGTAGGAGTGGGGGACTCAAGGCATAAGGCGGGGTACACCCTGTGCCAATCCACACATACTCAGTCACACAATACACACCAATTAGATTATTTGTCGTGTCTTTCGGACGAAACCAGAGTTCCCAGAGGAAACCCACTAGACACATGGAGAGGTGGGAATCGAACCCTCGACCCTGCAGGTTCTAACCACTACACCAGCCTGCCGACTTGTTCACTTTTTAGTCACATTAACTGACCAATTAATATCCAACATAAGCAAAATTTCACTTCTGCTTGTATCAGATATAAAAGCAGAGTATATGTTTAAAAAAAATTTTTTTTTAAACGTGTGTGGTTAAGACGTACACTATGTAGTTGGGAGTGTTGTGAGCTGAGTGTGTAGCTCACAACACAGATCAGATGGTCTCCGACTATCAAGGTTACATCTCGAGAAATCCATCATATGATGAAAATGTCATATGGAAAATATATTTAAAGCTGAGCACGTAACCTACTGAAGCACACAGCTACCTTAAACATGCTTAGAACACTCGCATTAGCTTTGCAAGTTCAAAATCACCTAAAACAAATTAAAATATTTCAAATCTCTGGCGACACATTAATCTGTACAGTATGGCTTGATTACCCTCGCGATTGCTTGGTTGACTCGTAGATGCGACTGGTGCCACCCAGAATCACAATACGGTAGGAAAAAGATCAAACTTGGAAGTACAGTTTCTGCTGACCATGTATCGCTTTTACAACATCGTAAAGTCAAAAATCTGTAGTTTAGGTCACCAATAAAAAAATGATAGATTTGGCCAGTTACCTAACTTTACTTTAGTGCTCCAGTATAGGGATTATATCTGCTTAGTTGAGGAGAAAACCAGAAAGTTTTGAACCTATCGGGATGCATGTTTTGTGCATTTACATATTTTTACAAAATTACTGATTTTTCTTAAAAACGTAGAGCCATATGCTTTCTCTTTGGCTAAGAAACCGAACGGTAGTTGTAGTCCTCACAAAGATAGTAAGGCAAACACACTGTGTGCGTGCGTGCGTGCGTGTGTGTGTGTGTGTGTGTGTGTGTGTGTGGCAGCTGCTGTCCCTGCGATTGACATGTTCGAGTACTTTCCTGCTGCGCTGAGGATGAAAGCACATGCTCTGATGTCTTGCATTCTGTTTTTCTCTCCTCTCTTCACATGCCCTTTGTAACCAGAATCTCCAACTTTCCGAGTCTCACACTGAGAGGGAGCGGCAGTAGAAAGATCAGAGGAGCAGGGGAAATTTTTTTATTTTATTTTATTTTTTTTAGCAGTGATAGAACCAGTCCAAGATGGAGCAAAAGATAAATGGATTGAAGCTTGGCTCTTTCTTTAATATTCTAAAACTCGTGGAAAGTGCAGAACCTAGTTCACCTCGTTTTACCATTCGGCCGCTGTGTATGCAGGATATTTCTCTATTGTATCTCCACGTTATATTTCTTCTGCTATGTCAGCAAGCGGCGGCTTTTCACTGCAGAGACGGCGTACACTCCCTGTCTCGCTTACACACACGCACACGTTCATCAACTTTCACTTCATCACTCAATGTAGCCGCATAGTTTAAAGACAACCTCTGCGTTCTGCGCTATAGGCTTTGTCTTTTATAAAATTAGGACAGAGTAAACCTGTCTCGTTCTGTATCTGTGTATTGTTTACTGTGGCTGGTACACACTGCATTTTCATTCCAAAATCAATACTAACCATCGTTCCAATTGGAATGAGTACGGAGTACCATCACGGTTTCTTTCTTACTAGTTCTTTCACCAAGTGACTAAGATGATGTTTTTTTTTTTTATTACATCCAGTAAAAATGATCATAAATAAGAATAGCTAGGAGAATGTAACATGCTGACTAATACACCTTATAAATCAAACAGAGAGGAATATGCTGGCTGTGCTTACGATTATTGGGATCATCATCACTGGGTGGAGGTTTGCGTCTAGAAGTCATGCGGCTATACAAGCTGAGAGCTTTTAAATATGTCGCTTTAAAATTTTTGTGATCTTGGGCAAAGTATCAATATAAACTAATCAGAAATAGGGGTCGGCATCAAATAACTTGTCCAGTATTGTGTAGGTCAGTCTTGTGTCATTTAAACCATCTGGAACCAAGGTGTTGGCAGCAGCTTCTTTAAGTTCTGTAAGTTGCAACAGGCTGCATTAATGGATCAGACTTGATAGTCCATCCTACAGATACACATTTGACCAGAACAACTCTTTGTCATGTACCTTAAACCATTCCTAAACCAATTTGCTGTGCGGTAGGGCACTGCCATCAGGCTGTAATGAAATGTGAATTCGTCAAAGAAGCATCCACATGAATGCCAGGGTTCGGGGTTTATCAGCAGATCATTATTCATCACTTCGCTGGCACGCCTTCTTCCTATCCAGCTCAGGTAAATGAGGCGCACACACACCCAGCCATCCACCTGATGTTACAGAAAATGTGATCCAACAAACCATTGCTCCGTGGTCGAGCTCTGACGTTCATGTGCCCATTGTAGGAGCTTTCAGCAGTGGACAGGGGTCGGCATGGGCACTCTGACGAGTCTCTGGCTACGCAGCCCCATACACAGCCATGCCCCGCGATGCACTCTACTGTATATTCTGAGAGCAATCAGAGCCAGAAATAACTGTTTCAGCACATCGTGCTACTGTAGCTCTTCACTAGAATCGGCTCAAACAAGCAAGCCTTTATTTCTCATGCTGATTAATGAACGTTGGAGGACCACTTCACTGGTGGTGAATAGCAGGAACAACCCCAAAAGGCCTGGTGTTTCGGAGATTCTCTAACCCAGCTTTTTAGACATCACAGCGTGGGCCTTGTTGAAGTCTTTCAGATCCTTTTGCTTGCCCATTTTTCCTGTTCCTAGCACATCAACTTCCAACTGTTCTGAACAGTGATTGTTCACTTGCTAACTATAATAACGCACCCCTTTATAAGTGTCAATAGAAGGAGATAATCGATTATATATCAAATTTAAGAAGAAGTTCAGAGTGCTATATAACTGGCTACAAAACATCATTATTGTAGAGTATCCAGAAAACTATACGTGGGAGATCGACATACAGACTGACCGATAGAAAGCTGCCACACTTCTCATCTGATCGGGACCAGTTTGTAAATTTTGGAGCCATCTGCTGCCTGCAGGACAAATTGAAATAATAACTCAAATATTCCCCCTGACTCTAACCTCTTTGTAGAGACTATGTTTGTCTTCTGAGTTCCCTTTTAGGGAAGAGAGAGACAGCACTGGGCAGCTCTGAATCAGTCATGGGCGGAGCAAATTTTCAGGACATAACTGTTTAAACAGAAGCCTGGAGTGGATGGGGAAGGGAAAAAAAATCTCCCAGATGCTTGGCAACACTGCAGATCAGGTTTTTTGTAATAGATCAAAGAATTTAGAGGATGTAATTATTACAGGTTTAGAAACATCTGTATCCTTACAAAGCGCACTGTTAATGTCAGCATGTTTTTTTTTGTTTGTTTGTTTGTTTGTTTTGTTTCTATTTTTCCCACCTCCTGGCTTCAGTTACTACATTCCCTGAGATGAACAGGGTGAACTCTTTCTGGTCTGCCACACACGTTTCCTGCTGTCAATCAAACGCTGTTTACCGCTTGCTCGTTTTCATGTTGTGAACAGATTCACTTGAACATGACTCAGACGGGGTTTGGTTCGAATTAGGCCTGGGAGAAGCGTTAGACCTGCTCAGTGGAGAGCCTGGGTGATGCTTTCCATCCTGACAGTAAATCCTCTGTGGAAGTTGTTTTTGAGTTCTGGAGGGAATATGAGTCCGGTGCGTATTTTCCTCCCAGACGGTGTCCCTGCAAACAGCCAGAAAACAAACCTGAGCACCTCGGGCCAGCAGGACAGGTGTGCGTGTCTGTGGGTGTGTATGCTTTTAAACACATTTCTGTGCGCAGTCGAGTTTTTTTTTTTACTTTTCCTCTGAAAAAGGCCCTGTTTGTCCATTGAAGGCCAAGAGGAAGTCCAGAAGGCTTCTGGCATGTGTGTGTGTACGCTTACGGGAAATGAAATATCCCACATCAATCATGTTTTTCCACTCATAAATAATTTATACTCTTTCTTTTTCTCATGTTAACTCTCTCTCTCTTTCCCCCATCCTGCTGATCCAGGTCCCTACACCAGTTCCACCTGCTTTCATTATTTTATTTTTAATTTAAATAATTTTTTTAATTTATTTATTTATTTTTTACATAATTTCTAAATTACTAATGAGAGGACCCGGACTAGACAACCCAAAACAACTCGAGAGTTTTATGACGTGGTGGTTTTCCAGTTAAAACATCTCATGCCACACAGACACACAGACACACAGACACACAGACACACAGACACACACACACACACACACACACACACACACACACACACACACACACACACACAGAAGGCCACAGAGTTTTGCCAGAGTTCTCAGCCCAGAGCGGAGTGGCCGGGCAAGAGCCCCGTAACACAGTATCGGCGAACGGGAAAGGAAGAAAGGGTCGTGTGGGCGTGTTTCAGAGGGGGAGCGGTCGGTCGTCTGCCAAGCAGCCTCTGTATGAAGGGAACAGTACGGCACTGTAGCCAGATCAGATTGGAAATGCTGAGAATATAGCAGTGTGTGTCAGGGGTGTTGCACTCTTAACCTCAGTGTGAGCTAAAAGGGTGTGCGGCCTCATGTTTTTTTTTTTTTTTTCTTTTTTTCACTCGAGACAGTCGAGCATTGACTATTGTCTTTATGAAGCAGGTCCATGACTGATTGGTTATAACAGGCAATAAAAACAGTTTTCTCTTTGTGTAACAGTGTGTGTGAGTGTGTAAGAGAGAGGGAGAAAGAGATTTTTGAGATGTAATATAGTACTTTGTATCTGAGCCTTTTTTTTTGCTTGTTTGTTTTTATATTTAGGTAAAAAAAAAAGCCATTCAGGTGTATAGTAACTTTTTCAATATATAAAACTATATATATATATATATTTTTTTTTTTGGCCCTGTAGCTGAGTTACAGATATCATTTGATTGAGTAAACTGGTTCACTAAATATTTTCTATAATGTCACTCTGGTTATACGCTACACGGCCATAAGTTTAACACCTGACCATAATCCGAGACGTGTTCAAGTGAAACCGGGACTTTTGATTTTGCCGTGTAACAACATAGTTATACAAGTACAAACTGTGTTTATTTCTTTATATAATCTCTGCTACACTAAGTCACCTAGCCCAACGGTTCACTAGAGCTCGGATACCGTCTCGGCTGAAAGTTTTCTTCATACGCCAGAGCAGCTGACTGGCCCAGAGTGGCAGTAGCTCCCAGTCGGGTTCTGTAATGTACGAGTGGTGCACAGTTCTCACAGAGGGATGGGGAAAGTCCTGGTTAGACTTGAACGCCCTTCATACTTCATACATACCTGATTTAGTCCCCCGTCTTTGCTCTTAGAAGGACCTCGATGCTTTAAGGAAGACTTCCACCTAGATGACCTGGTGGGTCAGAGAGATCTTGAGATGTGTAAAGAGCACATCGTGTTAAACCATCCAGTGCCTCTTGCTTTCTAGTCAATAAGAAAGCATGAGTAACTACGTAGTGAGTGTGTGTGTGTGTGTGTGTGTGTGTGTGTGTGTGTGTGTGTGTGTGTGTGTGTGTGAGACATGATGTGGGCAGTGTCATCTCTGTCTATTTGTCTGTCATTATGCCCTCCTGACCAGCCCAGGATAGTCTCGGTAATGACTACAGGCAAAAGGCCTCTGTGAGAATGTGTGTGAGAGTGTGAGATACAGAGAAGGTGCTAAGTGACTTGATGAGTTTTCTGTCATTCTCTTCCATTGCACATAATAATGCATCACACACAATTACCTGACATGTTTTCACAAAAGGTTCTTGGGACCGTGTCCTCCAGCCTCATCACTCAGCGTCTTGTTGTGCTCTCTCTCTCTCTCGCTCGCTCTTTCTCTCTCTCTGGATGTGTATGTGTACGGGTTTGTGTATCTGTGTATTAAGCTGTCAAATTCTTTTAGTTTCATCTTGGGCTCCAATTTTGTGAAACTGTTGTACAAGCCTAAAAAGCACAACTTTTTACTTTTAGGGTTTTTTTTATTTATTTTTTTATGTGATACAATCAGAGCATTCTACATTCTACATCATTCAAACTTTTTATGCTCCCTAGCAAATTGAAGGCTTTTTTTTCCCCAATCAGTCTCATTAACAAGTTGTTTTTTTATGGTCGCATAGCAGTTTGGTCCCAATCCTGTGAGATCTCATCACACCCTGGGCTTTCACTATTAAACATAGCTATGTTTTTTTTTTTTTACTGTTAATTTGTTTTGTTTTTTTGTTTTTTTACCTTGAAACTTCACAACGTTTAAGTGATCTCTATCTCTATTTTTCCAACCACATTTCTTCCACAGAGTTTGCAGTTCAGCACTATCCTTACAGGCATTGATCATGTGTTGAACCTATTTCCAGTCATTTTGATTTTTGACTTCTAATCTCCTTAGTTGTTTTCTTTGCTTAGTGCAGCCCAATAATTTAGGGCGCTTCCAAACTAGTGAGTTTTTGTTTTTTGGCCAGATAGTGTATACAGTATGTAGTGTCTAGTGTATTTAATGTTTTTTGTTGTTGTTGTTTTTGTTTACATCACCCACTCACATCAGGCCGTACTACAGTGAGTAACTCTATGGCATGAAACATGAACTGATTTTGAAGATTCAGCATCAAAGATGCTCTTGGAATTTTACTTTAAATCCATTCTTTCTGATTTTTTTTTTCTTTTGCAACCACACAGCATTCATGATTTTAAATGACGTTATTCAGTGTTCCACATATTCACTGTAGCTAGATCCTAAAATGAAGTCTATGTGAACGACTCACTTGAAGCCACCCTGATTCCAACGTTCCAAGCTATGCTGTGTGCTGTGTGGTCGCTAGAAAAGGATGTACCTTTTGTGTGTGTATGTGTGTGTGTGTGTGTGTGTGTGTGTGTGTGTGTGTGTGTGTGTGTGTGTGTGTGTGTGTGTGTGTGTGTGTGTGTGTGTGTGTGAGAGAGACAGAGAGTGAGTATGCATGCATGTGGAGACACAAACTGATGCACAAAACCTTGCAGGTCTGGGTTCGATAATGTCTCATTAAATAGGTCTGGAAGGTATCATGATAAAAATGACACACAAACACACACTCTCTTGTACTTTCACACACTCGCACGAGCGCACACACACAAATGCGCGCCATCCTTTCTCGACCCCATCTGACCCGGTGAGCCACTCGTCCTCATCTGGTTCTGCTTTAGTCCTCCCCGAGGGCCAGGAAATAGTTGGAGGAGCCTGTGTTTCCCCAGGGGTGCATTTCACAGGTGCACCACTGCATGTCCTGAGCCTTTTTATATTAGCCTCAAACAGGCGAAATAACAAATAGCGCTCTATTAGACGAGCCGGAGTCCGGACAGAGAGCGCACTGAGTCACGGCTCTGAAGGTCAGTCCAGTTTAACTGCAGCAAAGCTGGAACCTTTTCACCATTAAACATCTTAATGACTCAGCAGTCAGAACTCTACACCCAGACCGTTAAGCATCTCTACACACAAACACACCATCCAGATGTGGGCAGTGGTGCATTGGATTGGATAATAGGTCAAGATTGACTGTTTAATGGCGGGAGTTTCTCTTTTAGAGGCTAGAGGTCAAACTCTGCCCTGCCCATTTCAGAGACCTGCAAATAAGAGTGTGTGTGTGTGTGTGTGTGTGTGTGTGTAGCTGGCTAGATGGGGAGATGTGACCACCCATAGTTGGCCCAGGAGGTGGTAATCCCTGCTGGATTGTAAACAGCCACCTCCATGCTCTCTCTCTTCCATATGGTGGGAGCAATAGGACTTGCGGGAGGCGTCACATCTGCATGCAGTGAGGTCCTGCTTCAGACAGAGCTTAAGCTTTAAGAGCAGCCCCGCTGTGTTTTAGTTACGCATCTCATTTTTAAAGTTTGAGAAAGTATTGCGCACATCTGCTTCCTCTCTTTCTTGAATTTTGTCTCAAATCACACACTTTTGCATACATGTGATGTTTTGGGCGAATTTTATGAGCATTATTTCTGAGTTGGATTACAAATTAGAAATCATCAACAGGAGGTCGTGAGTTTGAATCCCAGCAATGTGACGGGCAGTCTCCCGAGATGCAGGATGAGCAT
The DNA here is from genome assembly GCA_013621035.1 of Clarias magur. Taxonomy (NCBI): domain Eukaryota; kingdom Metazoa; phylum Chordata; class Actinopteri; order Siluriformes; family Clariidae; genus Clarias; species Clarias magur. The sequence goes on along the minus strand of QNUK01000013.1, from coordinate 3,035,025 downwards.
CAGTTTAAAACGAGACGGGCTGGCTTTACATGTCTCGGAGGAAGCATGCTTTAGCCTTTAACCTCCTTAGATGGATATGATCTGCCCTTAGCTGGCTGACTGCTACATAGTGATTTATGATAGGAGCTGACAATTTATCAGAAAACAATTAATTATTAGAACTAAACTTTTACTGTATGTCATAACCTTATGACCCAGTCACATTCCAGTCTGCAAAAATGCGCTGTTCGGAAGCATATGCGAATCCAGAATTATTTAAACCAGTAAAGATTTTCCTTTTCAAATTCAGCCACAATATCAAACAGTCAGTGACTTTTACAAGGGGTGATGAGCAACTGTTTAACAGGCTTGTTTCACTTTATTGATATTGTACTAGAGCAAAATTGAACAAAATCTCAATGGTGTAAACACAAAAATACTAATAACGTATATAAAAAAAAACAGAGCGTTTACTAAATAAAAATAATGAGTAGAAACAACTAAATAAATAATTTTTAAAAAGGTGATGTTACCCAAGATAAAAGTCCTGTACAACTAGTAACATAACTACTCGCACAAAATTAAAGGTATTTTTCACCATGTTTAAAGCTACATGTATTCTATGATCTAAAGAAATAACGTAAATTACAATATGCATAATACAGATTTCTGGGCTATACATAAACTCTCAAGAATCAGCCAGGACATTATGACCACAGACCGGTGAAGTGAACCACATCGACCACAATGTACCTATATACCGGTAACAGGGTCATGGGGCACCCAAGGCTCATTCACGCCTGGAGGGTCCAGAGACCAGCCTGACTAATCCGATCCCACAGAAAAACCAAAAACAAGTCAATGCTGTCTATGATAGAGAGGCAACAGAATACCCAGTGCGCCGCAGCCTGCTACACATGTGGTCCAGCTGGCAAAGAACCCAAGGCCGGCGACACGATCTTCAACCTCCCCAGATCCCAATCCAATCGAGCACCCGCGGGATGCACCGGAGAAACAAGTATGATCCGCGGAGGCCCCATTCTGCAATCCCCCAGAGGCCGCGTGGAGCCGAGCCTAATGCACACTAGAGACTGCGTTTCTACGAAGCAGATGGGAAAGATAAATTTTTTTCTTAAGCAAATGTGTTTATTATTCAACATTTTTGGATTCCAAAGTCAGCAGTTTTTTCAGGGTTTTTTTTTTTTTTTTCCCTGGTCTGGTTTAGTGATGTGAAATGCCTAATTTGTTAGCTCAATTTAAGAAAAGTTTCTAGTGTTTGGTTCTAGCTGTTGCTACCCTACAATAAACAGGTACTACATACACATACGCGGTGCATAATATGATCATAGTGTGCACTGTATTTGAGACCCCGCCCCACATTCCTGAGAAATCCCATTCAATTTCGAGCCCTAAGGGCCCAGACGACAGACAGACAATAGATGGCCAAGGTAGTTAAATGGCTTAAAAGGTTCCTCTGTTGAAATCACAGGAAGCAAGTAAAGCCCAAACGCTCGGCTTGAATGAGTGCTTCCGGCTTCCTGTCTCAACAGGAAGTGCAGGCTTTTAGAAAGACCGGACCGAATGTGTGTCCTAATGCGCATTTCGTGTTCTTGCGCGCATGTGCGCGAGACTTAGCGCTCGCACTGGCGCAGCAGGTTTACGTATCATAGCCTGTCTGTGTTCAAGTGGCACGGGTATGAATGTCAGTGAATTGCATGTGCGGGTTTTAGGCTTACAAATGTGTAAGCAACATGTGTGCGCGAGAGTGAAAAAATGTGCACGCAACTGCAGGATTTTCCTCCTTCTGCTCCTGCAGTGAATTCCCCCCCCCCCCTTGTTTTAATCAAAGAGCCGTTCGGCTCATTTCAGCCGCAGCCAAACGCAATCAGAACCTGACATGAACCAGGGCATGCCAGACACACTTTATAACACGCACACACACACACACACACACACACACACACACACACATACGCACACAGCTGGACCATGTTAGAATTCTCTACAGTAGCTTGCCCTCTCCTGGTTATTAGAAATGTATTGTTCTGCTGCTTTAGCTCAGATTTTATTCAATGCAGGTGTTTCAATCCCTCCAACAAGAAACACACACACACACACACGCAGCAGTCTGTTCGTTCCTGTGTCACAAACACCACCACACAGCTTGAACACATCGTACTCTGTCTCAGCAGCTCGCCAAAATTAGAACACGTGATTCTGATTTCTGAGGCTTTTCCTGCAATATGACAAAAATGTATTTCATTATAACTTCAGATCTCACTAACTCGGAATCGTCTGTATCTGTCAGTTTTGCTCCACTGTCGCTGTGTTCGATTATCTTCTAATTGTGTATCTGTGCATGCCAGAATCAGGAACATGACTGTTTAATGTAACACAAATGCTGTTTAGTGTGTATAAAATACTGCAGCGTGAACACGTTCAGCCGGCCCTCTGATCAGATAGACGGCCAAGAAACCGAAGTCGCTCCCCGCAGCCATGTTTACGTGCGGACAAAACAGTGTAATGAAATTCAGGGAACTTCAGTTTTTCTCTTGCCTCTGACCGGGTGCCAGTTATATTCTTTAGCTCAAAGTATTGCCTGCGTTAGGAAATCTGCACTACACAAAAGACTAGAGGAGAGAATTTCGAACCGAGATAAATAATCAAATTCCTCTGATTTACTGATCACTTCATAACAGTTTTCATATTCAATCACTAAATCAATCACATTCAAACTCTAAAAACACTGTGGTATCAACACAATTACATCAACTGCATTAAAACATTATCAAGGACAATAACGCAACTATTGTCGTACTGTAATGTTTAATTTGACCTCCTTTTCGCTTTGATTATGGCATGCAATGTGTTGGAAGAAAAAAATCAGTACAGTCAGGTCGTCATCTGACTTAGTTTTATTGCCACATAATGTTGCTGAGCCTAGACCTAACCAACTGAAGCAACTCCAGAACATAGCACTGCGTCTAGAGACTTGTACAGTGGCCACTATGCATGATGGAAGTGCATGAAGAGATGCACCCCTTACTACGCCGACGCAGGATCAACCTGACCTCATCACACCACATGATCTTTTTCCATTGCTCTATTCTTAATGATCACTCGCAAATGAAAGCCATCCACCCCCCCACACACACGCACACAGACAGAGAGTTCTTTTCACGTTCTGTTTGTGGGCATGCTCTTACTCAAATATAGCTTCATAGTGCTTTATAGTTTCTTTTATCTTTAAGGTTTTGTTTTGTTTCTTGATGCGACTTCACCAATTGTCAACATGTTTGAGCAGTTTCCTCCAGGAGCTCCAGGTTCCCCCACAGTCCAGAGACATTTCTTGAGGGCAGACTGGTGGTTGTAAATTGCCTGTAGTGTATGATTGGGTGTGTGAGGGTGTGTTCCCCTGTAGGTTGCCAGAGACTGGGGTTCTCGGGTGGGCATAACTTGAAATATACATAACTAGCATGAAAGTCATAGGTCATTGTGGCCAACCATGAGTAGGTGACGTAAGTGTAGAAGCCTGGGGATCATGTTGCACTTAAGGACACACCAGTCCTTAACATGTGCTTGTGTGGAAGAGTTGATTGCTTAAATTGCTGGTTGACTGAGAGCAATGGATGGATGGATGGATGTATATAAAATCTATCGCAATGTTTGGGAAGCTTTTATGCCATGCGACTCCAGCCTCGCATTTGATACTGACTCGGCCTCTTGTTTTTCCTTTGTAGAGGAGCATCTAGCCTAGTCTGAAATATTTTATTTTAGACGAGCCATCAAAATGCATTTAGCTGCTTTCTTTACTCGCTGCTTGACTTTGACTAGTCGTTATGCAACCCCTAGACTGCACAAAAGGCATGATGCATAATCTGATGGAATACATGACATCAGTCTTGTAGTTGGTGTAAAGCTGATGCAAATGAATAAAAGCTTTCCCTAAGACCTTTTGGAATGAGCAAGAGTCTAGACTTTCAACAATTATTCAGGGATTTGCTCATGCACGAGAACAACATTTTTAAAGCTATTTAAAAGCAACGAAGCGGATAAGTTCCCTGAATCTGTAAGGTTTAGCTTTTCATAAAAAGAAATAAAAGAAATAAAATCTCTTCAGCCATTGTTGTAAACTGATCTTCTCAACCAAGTATAACTCGTTTGAACCGTACTGCGTGCTGAATGACCGTGCCTCACGACTGCAGTTTCAAGTGGGACAAAAATCAACAAGGGTCTTTGAGGAACGCTTTTAGAAATGCTTTAGTTAAATGTATTTATAAATATAGCTTTTTTTTAATTATTATTATTCAGCGTTGATTAGCAGGGGAGCTTGAGGCTCTGTCTCGACATGGACAGTCGTACTTTAAATGCTTATTGATAGGAATTTAACAGCTGCCCCTAGACTTCCATTAAAAGTACAAGAAGAAGGGAAGGTGTGCTATTGTGCAGGGAAGGATGTGGGTGAGTTTTCAAATGTTGAAATATTTTTTGCAGGCCATATTAACCATGCATGGTGTAGGTCATATACTCAGTGGCCCGGTGGTCACGCTCCTTACTGCTGTATTGTCATTTGGCTTGATGGCTTGAGATGCTGGGAATAAGAACGCTAAAAATATGACAAGGAATCCTGTTTTTATGCGAGGAGGTTTTCCCGGAGGTTTGTTGTAGTGCTTACAAAATGTGTGTGTCTGAGAGAGATATGCACAGAGGCGGAGAGGACTTCTTTGTCCATAAGGTAATGATTTAAGGAGCTAATAAGGTTTTAATTAGATTTTACACGGGGTGTTTAAAATGGTGAAAAGAGGTTAAAGCATTCCAGATTTCTCCTCCTCCTCTTCTTCCTCCCTGCCTCATGTTATCATTTTCCCTCTGTACGTCTCTGCCTTTACTACATCTCAAGTGAGTGCTTTTGTGAAATAACGGCTAAATTAGAAAACCGACATGCAGGTTGTGAACTTTGTTCTCTCAGCCATCTTAACAGTTATCTTATCAAAACAGTGCATTCTTTACATAGCTTCTTTCCGTTTCGCTCCTCCAGCCAATCCAGAGCCACTGACAGCAGCATTCGGGCTTCCATATTCTTCAAATAACACAGCCTCCAGCCTTTGTTTTGTGTGTGTGTGTGTGTGTGTGTGTGTGTGTGTGTGTGTGTGTGTGTGTGTGTGTGTGTGTGTGTGTGTGTGTGTGTGTGTGTGTGTGTGTGTAAAAGGCTGGGCAATGGCCAGTTCTCCCACTTTCATAACAGCACTTTAGGCAGGAGCCGCCCTCACTGTACCTGCATAAACCAACTGTACACACCTGAAACCAACACCCCAATCTACATACACACACAGTGCCAGTGCTGGATACAACGCTGTCTAATATTAGCTATTTTTAATAGTAAATAGTATTTAGAAGGTCTATGTATGCACGTGCGCGCTAAAAACCATATGGTTGGCAAGAACAATGCTGCTTTCATCAAACTTCATTTCCACAGTTAGTCTCTTCATGGAGGAATGGTGATGTATGTGTATGTGCTGTATATATACAAGTGTGCAGATGCAAATGGCGCCTGTGAGTGGAAATGTACCATATATGCATTGCTTGTTTTCCGATTCAGTGCATGAATAACTTGCCATCTTTTACTCTTTTGCATGCACGCAATACATAAAGACATCTGTAGGAAATCATCTGTTTTATGATTTGACCCCAAAACTGACTTTTTTTATTATTATTATTTATATATGTTTGCATTCAATGAGGTAAAAATGTTTCCATTTCCATTCATATTCCTACGTATCATCCTTGGGATGGTTGAAAATTATTTGTTTTTTTTAGTTTTGTGACTATATTTATTTTATTAATGAGCACGCAGCAGTTTTTTTTTTTTTTTTTTTTAAAGGAGCCCCAGCTCTTTTTATTTTATCCAGTGTTGATCAGCAGAGGAGCTTGAGGCTCTGTCTGGACATGGACAGTCATACTTTAAATGCTTATTGATAGGAATTCAACAACTGCCCTTAGACTTCCATTAAAAGTACAAGAAGGGAAGGTTTTTAGATAGATAGATAGATTGATAGATTGATTGATTGATTGATTGATTTATATATACACACCCAAAGGGTTTTTTATTTTTTTATTAAGGAGTCCCAGTCACAGCTTTTTTTTTATTGATCATACAAAACATTAAGATTAGTACAGTATTAAAACACCTATTAAGTTACCCATCAATAAAGATATTAAGCTTTATTATTAGCTTACAGCTTCTGTTGTAAATACTGTACACCGCATATAAACTATAGACTTGAGCTATCTCAGGAAAAAGCTCAGCACCGAATAAAATCATAAGAATGAGTAAAGTACTATGATTAAGATCATTTGTAGATTATCTGATTAAATTGTGTTTCGCTAGTTAACACATCTTATAACACTTTTTACTTTTAAGTGTAGCACAATTAATGGCATAGACATTGAATTCAATATGGACAGGGGCAAATAGTTAAATGCAAAGTGTTGTGATTAATTACAGGTACTGTAAAATATACGCACAGTCAGGAACAATTTAAAGTAATACAAGAAATAATAATTTTGAGTTGATAAATATTGACGTCCTCTCAATAAGATGAGATGTTATTTGCAGTAATACCTTTGCATACGAAATGGAACATTTTATTTGCCAGGGGAAAAAATGTCAAAATAATTGCAATGTGATATTTATTTATTTATTTATCAAATCACGCAACCTTACTTTTTACTTACATGGAAAAAGAATTGAATGTTTGTTGTTGTTGTTGTTGTTAGTTTGTATGTGTAATACAATCTCAATGTTATAGGTGGAGAAAAATAAGATAAAGATGATCAGGTCTTGCTGAGATTCACTACCAGAATCATATCACAATCAGAAATGATTGATAAGCCGATCCACTGTTGCAGTGTAATAGTACCACTTATTTGAATAAATGTTTTAAAGGATACACAATCCACTGCATGCTTATTAATGTTGCATATGAAATACTTCTGAAGGGGAGGGGGGAGGGGGGGGGGGCTACACATATAATCCAATAAAGATTTAATTTAATATCAATTTAATCATAGCAGTCAATATTTACATTTTTCATTTAATTATTCCATAATTAAATTAAATAATTTAATAAGTTCTGGCGAATATGGCGAAACACTGCAGTAGGCTACGGTTCTTAAAGTAGGATCTTGCATTTATTCTCGGTTTTATCATCAAAATCTACACTTTTTGCAATAAATGCCTTCTTCGCACCTGCATTTTTACCTTCCAGGATATTTACATTTGGTAAAATTAAGTGAAATAATTAGGTCGAGTTAGTTCAGAATGCGAAAGTTTATGTTACCAATGAAGGAATGCAAGGCCAGGGGCGATTCACTTGCATAATACGCCTGCCGTGATTGGTTAAAAATGTGTCCCATATACTGTAGTGAGTCTAATCACAAAATTCCTTCTGTGCAGCTACAAATGGCAGACCGTAAGCGACGTTGTCATTTATGTCAGATTAAGATTGTCGTATTCGTGTGAGGGGGAAAAGCACAAAAAAATGTGGTTTGAAAAAAAAAAAAGTTTACAATCAGACATAAGTAGTTTTTATTACACTTCACACCACTTATAGTAAAAACCTATCAACTGTATAATTAAGCAATATCACACGAGAGCGTGTGCCGCATCACAGAGTGCTATATCCAGTACAACAGCACTCCCTCGAGTGTATATTGCTTTTATACATCAGTTCCACAAACACCATTTATTATAAACAGATGATGTATTTGTTTATTTAAACAGTTACTTGGAGAAGCACTGTTTTTACTCATTCCACTTTAGAGTATCAGCACTGTTTCGGGGTTAGATCACAAATAGCATTAAATGGAAAGCTAGCGCGCTGTGTACTGTGTAAGGTTTACCATCCACTTGTCCCACATATCGAGTAGTGCCCTTGATTAGCACTTAAAGAGGGATTTGGGATTCAGCCTTGTGTTAGAATCTAGGTAGCTTTGTAACCGCAGGCCATTCGGAATGGATTAGAAGAAATTATTTAGCGTTTCTGTAAATGTTAAATGTCCCAATGCTGTTACCGTCTGTTATCATCAATAATGGAATGCCTCTCATCCAATCAGATTACTTGGTCAGAATTAACGGTTTTATAATTGTTGTTATAAATCTGACGGTAAATATATTTGTATGCTGGTTTATCTAAAACAAATAATTGTATAAAAGCTTAGCAAGGCTATCAGGTTTGCTGTGAATGCCTTGAAGCAGGAGTTCAGATTTGAAGCGCAAGTTACAATAAAAAAATCGGTTACATAACTCATTTCCCCTCTTGTCTGTTTCATCCATTCGGCATCACCAGTATACTAATCACCGGCCTGATCGTCTGTCGTCATCTGCACCTGTTTCTTTCTTTTGGTTCATGTCTTAATTTAGATGTTTTCAGGCTTGAATGATGCATAGGAACAAATAAATAGCATTCCTCTGTAACCAATTTAGGCACAGGGACTGTACTGAAAATACGAGCTAAAAAAAAAAGTCCTTCAGGAAGCCTATTAAAAGTACAAGAAGGTCTGGCTCTTTGGAGCCAAAATATGAAGGAATGAAGGCGGAGGGGGGTTAAGACTTTTGCACAGTGCTGTGTACACAAACATGAGTAGCACATCGCACAACCCGATGTTATGTTTCACTTCTACATCGCACGGTGTACACTTGTAGGATTTTCCTGAAGGTCCCAGGTTTTGTTTCTCACTCACACTCTGGAGGCGTGTAGTGTTTGCAGTGCATGTGTGTGTGTGTTTGTGTATATAGGGGTGCGTGTCCACACACCTGCTGCTCATTTTCCAATTTGTAACCAATATGCTCAGCAGCAGGCTAAATGACGCAGATAACCATCTCTGTACTTCGGTTTCTCTCCGTGTGTCTCTCACTCACACACACACACACACACACACACACACACACACACACACACACACACACACACACACACACACACACGTGTACATTTATACAATTTGCGTTCACATATCCTAGATATTTAGTAGTGTACACATGAGCTACAATTACGCCGGATATAAGGTTTTTCCCTACATAGAATATATCATTTAATTAATTTAATTTCTCAGATTTGTTCAGGACGTTTTCGGTACCATTTTATTCTTAACAGAGATGTAAAGCTGAGCGCTGTGTGTAGGTCTCGGTGGCAGCAGGAATGCACAGTGAGAGAAAACAGCCTGGGTAGAAGTGTGCTAATAAAGTTCACAGGTGATCTGCAGTCAAAACCAAAGTCTCACTGTGTGTGTGTGTGTGTGTGTGTGTGTGTGTGTGTGTGTGTGTGTGTGTGTGTGTGTGTGTGTCTGACTATGGCCATACGACAGCCTGTCTGTGCCTAACTCAAACCACCTGCCTCAAACAGAGCTCTTCTGTGTTCAGTACAAAAAAAGACTGTGTGTGTGTGTTGGGGCAGTGGGGAGAGTTAAAACTTTCACCGCTTGCAAAATATGTTACCAGAATAACATAACACATATAAATGAGTGGAGTCCCGTAAACTCGAAACTCACCGCTGGCATTGCAGAGCCTGTTTGTGTTTGTGCGTGTGTGCACAAGTGTGTATTTTTTTTTTTCTGTGCAGGTGTGTGTGTGCACATGATCATGCTGCTTTGCTCATGTCGATGAGCTAAACTCTCATCTCGAGTTCATCCACTGCTTTATATGTGGTTTGTGTCAAGAGACTAAAGAGAACACACACACACACACACACACACACACACACACACACAGAATTAGGAGTTGATTCAGATACATGACACAAACAGTAGAGGTGTTGAGGCTGAAATAAGGATCTCACCACTTGTTAAGCTTTTGTTTTTCTTTTCCTTTCACCTTAAACCAAGACTTGACAGATTCTTTAAGCTTTCTCCCACACACACCCTCTCTCTCTCTCTCTCTCTCTCTCTCTCTCTCTCTCTCTCTCTCTTGCTGTATTTTTTTATGCTTTCTTGTCTCTTTTTTACTTTCTTTCGGTCTCTCTTTCTTGCTCTCTCTTTTACCTTTTCTCTCTCTCACACTCTGCCCTCCTCTCATTCGCTCTCACACACTTTCTCTTTCACTCACTCTCTCACGCTCTCCCTCCTTTCTTTATTCCTCTTGTTTGCGCTGTCTCTCGGTCTCACTCTCTCTCTCTCTCTCTCTCTCTCTCTCTCTCTCTGTCTCTCTCTCTCTCTCTCTGTCTCTTTCTCTGTGTCTCTGTCTCTCTCTGTCTCAGTCTCTCTCTCTCTCTGTCTCTCTCTCTGTCTCTGCTTCTCTGTGTCTCTCGGTCTCACTCTCTCTGTGTCTCTTTCTCTCTCTCTCTTTCTCTCTCTCTCTCTCTCTCACACACACACATCACACTGCCTCAGTGAAGTTCAGCAGTACGTTATTGTTAAAAAAAAAAAAAATTACACTGTTGTCAAAACAATTGTAGAAGTTTGATTACATTATACGTAACATCTGTCTGTATTTATAAACATATATAAACATGGTAAACATATTATATAGGAAAGGAAAACATAATAGGTAAACAATAACAACAACAAAAACAGAAACTATCAGAAACTACCTGAACAATAATGAATAATCATAATGAATTATTAGTGGTGAATTATTTATGATGATAGTTATTGTGACTCTCTCTCTTTTGCTTTCTCTCTGGCTCTCTCGCTCGCTCGCTCTCGATCGCTTCTGCTTTTTGTCTCCCGCACCCTCTTGCTTAGCCTCTCACACTCTCTCTCTGTCTCACTTTCTCATGTCACTCATTTGCTTTAGCTTGAGTTTTCTTTTTGCTCTCTCTCTCTTTGCTTGCTCCCTCTTGCTTGCACACACTCCCTCTCTCACTCTTGCTCTCAATCTCTCACTCTTTTCCTTCTCTCGCTTGTATTTGCTTGCTCTCTCTCTCTTTTGCCTTCACTTTTTTGCTTTCTCTTTTACCTTTGCTCTCACTCTCTCCCACTCTCTCTTGCTCTGTCTGTTTTTCTTGCTCTCTCTCTCTCCCCCTCTCTGCTCTCTCCCTTCATTCACTAGTTTTTGCTTGCTCTCTCTCTCTCGCGTTCTTTCACTCTCATTTTCCCCTTTTTCTTGCTCTTTCTCTCTTTTGCTTTTAGTTACTCTCTTGTTTTTTTATTTCTTCTATCTTGCGCCCTCTTTTTTCTGTCACTCTCTCACTCTGTGTCTGTTCGTCCCTTTTCATTCTTTCGCATCAATTTCTAGCAGTGCTAGATTTTCATATCCATAGATGTTTCATGTTCATATTGTAGATGCTGTAGTTTCTGTACACTGCAGTTATGATTAGCGCACACAGTAATATCAGCTCAGGTCTCCATTCCGAGACAGGAAACATAAAACTCATTTGTAGAGGACGAATTATGGGATTGTTTTGTATTGCTTATGAAGTGCAATTTATTTTTTCCACATGATTTTCTCCTGATTTATTCTTGCCTCTTCTCATCTCTCGTCCTGTCAAATGACAGCTTTTTGCTCGCGGACTGCATCTCTCTTGTCCGCTTACACGGATGTTGGTGTGAAATGTACAGTATGAATGTATATAACAAAAACTGAATCTATTACACTCTGACTCTGTCAGTCTGTGAATGTGAATGTGAAAGACATGCTTTGAACACTGGACTTCACTTCCATTCGCTTTGGCATGCACTGATTGTATTAACACATAATGTTCACACCGTCTGGTCTTTTGGCCATGCCCATCCACTCATAGGAACACTGAAGGTTACCACATGTGCCCTTCGAGTATCTGTTCGAACCGCTGCTCATTATCTGCTCTCAGTCCTGATTGACAGGCAGAGACCGACGCAATCTGTCCCTCCGTCCCTCCCTCACACATGAGCCAGGTTTTGTGTCTTGGACTCCCAGCCTTGGATGCAACCTTGCAATCTCATACCACTCGGGAGCAATTTCCTAATACTTCTAACTAATGGATGGCTTCCATGACTCATTCCATGGCTTACGTTGCAATAAGCACTTTATTAATAGTATTATTTTTACTTTCTTTGGAGTTTCTTTGGGTTTTGGACCCGCGCAAACCAAATAATAAATCCAAACCTGAAATTTTCAACTCATCAGGCTTTAAACACCCCGCCCGAGAGGCTGTAGGTGTAAGAGGAGTCTTAATGAGCAACCCGTTCCATACACGGGACCCCCATTTTTCTTCTAATTAAAAAGCAGAAATGTGAGAATGCACGATTAAGCGTTTTCCCGATTTGTCCTCGGGGTACCTGCAGCCGATCAGACGCACTTCCGTTAATTTCCCTGTGAAATCTTAGCTAATCCAGATGCGCAAACCCGGCTGAACCCCGAGACTATCAGGCACAAGACTGCCATGATGGATGGGCAGGAAGGCCAGGCTGATAAGGCAGGGGCTGCACACTACTTCTCGTCTGTGTTCCCCCCCACCCCACTCCCCCTCCCCCTGCGTCTGCGTCCGTGTCCGGGCTCACATGGTAAACGCAATAAGTCACGGTTAGACTGAACCCCGGCAACCCCATGTGAGTTCGCAAAAGAACATCGAGCATGCACAATGACATGGCTTTCACAGCAGAACACTGAACACTCTCTCCAGCCTTCACCACAACGATCTGGAGCGCGGTCGAGCTTTTCTGTGGGTATCTGTGCGTAAGTGTGTGAGTAGTGAACAGGAAGGGGAATTTTGGCCTGGGCCTCTCAGCTGTCCCTCACAGAAGTAATGATCCAGAGCAGGGAAAGAGAAAAAGAACCGAGGGCAAGAAACAGTAAGGCGAGCTAAAAGGAGAAAGGTGAGCGTGAGGGATGCCGGAGGAAACCGTGAAGCAGGGTAGTACTTCTCTACGGATCACCGGAATCCTGGCCTGAGTGGTGTCCGTTAAAGTCCAGATCGTGACCGAAAACCTAAGATTACGGCTTTTGAATTTCTTGTCAAAAGTAATCATGTTAACTGGTCGTTTAATGCAATTCAAATGCATAATTAACTGAAAAAAAAAAGAAAATCTGTAACAAATTTTAATTAAATAATGGTAACATTGTTGATATATTAGCACCGTTGGAAAGAACGAATGTTGGGAGGGAAAAAAAAGGTTATGAACATACAGTAGGTTTCTGTAATTAATTAGTTTTTTCTCACCCAGGGAATTTCCAAGAAAATTGCAACAAACAAAAAGAAAAAAGATTTTTAAATTGTAATATTTTGATGCAGACCTTATCTTAAATATGTACCTTTTCTACATTTTTCATTGCAGTTTCAGTAAGCTTCATAATTATTGCCATTCTCTCACATGTATATACATTTTCACAACCTTTCTAAAACATTTGTACTGAGAGGATCAGTAGTTCTGGAGTTTCCTTTACAGCCTTAGCCCATGTGACATGAATGAGTCATGATCTAACATAGGTGTACCAGATAATGATCGACTGAACGTTCGGCCAGTGACCGGAATCGGCCAGTTTTCAGCATGATTGGCCATGACCAGTACGCAGTGACCGGAACCGATTCCGTGGCGCTCACGCATGCGTCTCCAGGTAGCGCAACAGAAAAGCATTCACAGGTTTGAATCCCGCCGCAGCCATGCGTGGCCGGGATTCTAGGGAGCTTCTTTTTTTTTTTTTCTTAAGTGCTGCACTCTCACGGCACGTGACACTACCCAGTTCATCCAATCACACGTACAGCACTTTCCTCCCGCCCCCTAATGACGCGTGGGCAAGTTGTAAAGCTGTAAGTGCGCGATAGCCGGCGCTCTCCCTGGACGCTAACTGTCGGCTCGTTTTCCGTTCATTTTATTTGCAAATAAAATGAAGTTTTAATGTGTGTCCTTTAACCTGGAACACTTGTTTTATTATTATTATTTTGAAATTGTGCAATTTGGAAGATTTTTTTTTTTTTTAAGTTTTGTTATGAACATACAATTAAATTTTCTAAAAAAAAAATTAAACATTTTTTTTTTTTTTTTAGTGTTGTGTATGCTGTCACTTACAGTTCTCAGAAAGAAAGCAAATTCGAATCAGCCAAGAAAGTTGCAATCGGAAAAGAAAAAACGCCTTTTTTTTTTCCTGAAACTGACCTTTAAACAGTACAGTAGCGAAGTTACAATAAAACTGTTGTAAACTGATTAAAATTTTGCAATCAATAATAATAATCCTAAGAATTGTGAAGAGCGAAGTTAGGCTGATGGTCCGACATCTCCTTTAACAAACCGTTCCGCAGTGCTGTAAATCTGATCGTGAAATTTCCGATTCACTGAATTACCATCTCTCTCTGTTTGCGCAGTTACTCATTACTTTTCTCAGAACTCTTCCTGTAAATGCACGTGTGGCCGAACTTGTTTCTTGTCATATACACACACACACACACACACACACACACACACACACTGTCCATTTGGGATTCTGTTAAAGGAGAATCTTCTGAGCTACGCTAAACCACACAGCGCTTTAAATAGTTCAGCCGTCTCTCGATTGCGGAGTTAGATAAACATTCGACTTGTGTTTTTGGGTATTGCAAGACCTGGCGTCGGCTACGATCCTGACAAAATATTTGTGATGAACGGCGTTTTGAAAAACATGTAAGGAAGGGTTTTTAAATCAAACTTGAACCAGATGTGTGGTTCTGGACAGTCTGAGGTGTGCGCGTCTGTGTGTGTGTGTGTGTGTGTACGTGTGTGTGTACGTGTGTGTGTACGTGTGTGTGTACGTGTGTGTGTACGTGTGTGTGTACGTGTGTGTGTACGTGTGTGTGTACGTGTGTGTGTGTGTACGTGTGTGTACACGTGTGTGTGTACACGTGTGTGTGTGTACACGTGTGTGTGTACGTGTGTGTACGTGTGTGTGTGTGTGTAGGGGATTTTTTTAGTACAGTACCTGTGTGAGGAAAATCTGCAATGTATTTCTCCTAGACTCGTATGAATATAATACGCGTATAAGATTGTTACCTTTTTTGTTTTGAGTTTTGGGACAGCTAACTTAAAACCAGAATTGACCTTTTACTACTCACACACACATACACACATACACACACACACACACACACACACACACACACACACACACACAGAGAAATGTGTGTAGCCGCTTTCTCTTGAAATTTATAGTAATCTTTCTATTTTCAGGTGACCTCTTCTTCCCTCCCTTCTGCTCCTTCTCCATCTCTTTTTCGATTTCCTTCTTTCCCTCCCTCCCTCGCTCCCTCTCTCTCTCCTTCTCTGTCTCATTCTCTCTCGCACATACACACACACACACACACACACACACACTATTCTTTTCTTTCTCTTTCCCCCCATGCGTGTGTCTGGTGCCTCATTTGCGCCTGATGGATGGACCATGTGAGTGGAGCCGGAGTGAAATATGAGTGTGTGTGTGTGTGTGTGTGTGTGTGTGTGTGTGTGTGTGTGTGTGTGTGTGTGTGTGTGTGCGCGAGTGTAGGCGCTGCAGCCAGCTTCCCACTGCAGCAGATAGAACGTGCTGATGGACTCTTTATTCTGCCGTGGAGTCCAGCGGGGGAAGAGACGCATGTTAGACGTGGAGCCAACTGGCTTCAACTATGAGCATTTAATACTCTGCAGAATCGTACATAATAGTGTGTGTGTGTGTGTTTGCTTTTTATAGATGGAGCAAGATCCACTGATGCTGAGCTGCACATATCTTATCTTTCTCCCCCTATTTATCTTGTTCTTTTTTTCCTTTTTCTCCTTTATAATATTTCAACCGACTTCACAGCAGTTGTGTGTGTGTGTGTGTGTGTGTGTATTTATGTGTATGTGTTGGGGGGTTTTAAAAGTGGTGGCGGGGGTAGGGGAAGGGGGTGGGGGGGTGGCTGGACCTGGGAACTCGTTTCTTCATTCCCACAATAATTACTATCCCAGGAGACTTTGTGCTGACGTCAGGACAGAGATGGGTATGTATGTGTTGGAGCGGGTGTAGGATCCTAACCACATGAAAG
The DNA here is from genome assembly GCA_013621035.1 of Clarias magur. Lineage (NCBI taxonomy): Eukaryota > Metazoa > Chordata > Actinopteri > Siluriformes > Clariidae > Clarias > Clarias magur. The sequence continues at coordinate 3,019,102 of QNUK01000013.1, read as the reverse complement.
CACAGAGGATCAGACGAGGGTTTTTTTTTTTTTTTATCTCACTAAGTGCCTCAAATGTGTCATTTTTCAACCTAAAATTGTTTCACTCATCATGCATTATTTATCATTTCAAAAAAACATAAACATACAATATAGTGAGTATAGACATTCGCGTGTTGTTTTCACATGCCAGGATCTAGGACATAGCGCATGTCCATCACAACATACCTGTCAACGAAATAAAGCGGCTCAAGTATACGAGCGTGTCAGTTGCCGTCTGTCAATAAGTCCATCATCACTTCATCATCATCATCAAAACAAAGTTTCCACCAATATGCTAAATATATACGCTAAATCTCATTCAGAGATTATTCCTCCACTGACATCAATGTGAACAGATGATTAAAAAAAAAAAAAAAAGATGAGGTTTAAATCCCGCGTGTGGTTTGGATCTCGGGTAATGAGACAGCAGTGATACGAGTGATGCTGATGATCAAAGTGAAAGCAGGCCGTAAACTTCTGAGAAACGAATCGAGGAGTGATCTCGATCACGGTGTGGGAAAATAAAAAATCACATTTTAGAAGTTCAACTATAATCACCTTGCTCTGTCTATTGTTTCTGTTTCTCTCAATCAGGCCATGTGGCTGATGTTGCAGCAGAAGGAGCCGGAGGATTTAGTCATAGCTACAGGAGAGGTCCACAGCGTGAGAGAGTTTGTGGAAAGAGCCTTCAAACGCATTGGCAAATCCATTGTGTAAGTACACAATACACAAACACACACACACACACACACACACACACACAGTTTGCATACTATTTCGCAATTTATTGTGTGGTAATGTTTTTGGCATTTCCAATGCAAAACCCTTCACCACACACGTAAGCATGCTATCAAACTGCAGATTTTTATTGTTATTATTGTTATTATTATTATTATTATTATTTCTGTGAGCATCCTGACCTCAGAATTAATGCCTACGTTCTGAACTCCATAAATCAAAGCATGTGCGCAATCCAAAACACATTTATCTCTGTCAAATTTTTATGCTTCATATATAATCATGTTAAACTACATCATGTTGAACTAACACCACAGTACAACCCGTAACTATCCCGCTCAGTACAATCAGTTCAGAACCATGCAGGTGGAAAGTTCATGGAACGACAACTAATTATTCCCGGACAAGATTTCATAACACACTCTCAAACTACTGATAAGAAACGTGAGACCAAAGGCTGCGGTCATTCAGAAAGAATTGCCCGAACGAAAGCAGCAGGAGCAGCAGTTACACAAGGAGGTTGTTGCTGATGTCACTGAATGTTGTTCTGAGGTTTTTCCTCACCGCTCACAGTGTTTCTCTCATCAGCTGCTGTCGTTTCTCTTACCCCGCCCGTTCAGCGTCTGGTTGTTGGTACATCAGTGGTTTCTTTCTTTTTCAGGACGTTCCAGATTGGTGTATTAGCTACGTCCAGTGTAGCGGCGCTGATTGATTTCCCCTCCATGTTCAGCTATTAAATGGCTTCCTTTTCTCCCACAAACAGCTCCCTGGTCTTTAAGTTGGTTTACCCCTTTTTAATAACAAATGCAGTCTTTGTAGGTGAAACCCAAGCCTAAATGTCAAGTGTAGACATTTCGAGCTATGAACTTGTATTTCTGTGTCTGTTTAGCTATTTGGCGATGCATCTAGTTGTTTGTCTGTCTATCTTTAATGAGGTATGTAACTATTTTCATACCACACAGGTGGGAGGGGAAGAATGAAAAGGAGGTGGGCAGGTGTCAGGAGACAGGAGTCATCCATGTCAAAGTGGATCCCAAGTACTACCGTCCCACTGAAGTGGTGAGTCACTAGTCGAATATAAATCCAGCTATGTGTAAATGTCTGAACGGCCAAGAGACTGACCGAGTGAGTGATCAAATGACCGAATGACTGACTGACCGAGTGAGTGACCGAATGAATGACTGACCGACTGACTGACGGAGCGAGTGACTGACCGACCAAGTAACTGACTGACTGACCGATTGAACTGAGTGGCCGTACTGTGAGTGACTGGGTAAGTGACTGAGTGTCTGATTCACCCACTGCTTGACTGAGTGAGCAACTGAGTGACTGACCGAGTGACAAACCGAATATCAGACTGAGTGACTGAGTCAGTGATCGAGCACCTGATTGACCCCAGAGTTACAGAGTGACTGACTAATTGACGGACTGAGTGAGTGACCAATTGACTGACCGACTGACGGACCGAGTGACTGACCGAGTGACTGACCGAGTAAGCAAGTGAGCAACCAAATGAATGACCTACTGACCTAATGAGTGACTGATCAAATGTCTGAGTAACTGATTGTGTGAGTGACCGATTGACGAACTGAGTGGCCGTACTATGAGTGACTGAGTAAGTGACCCAGTGCCTAATTGATTGACTGACTGACTGAGCGAGTGACCAACCGAATATCGGACTGAGTGACTGTGTCAGTGATCGAGCACATGTGTGACCAAGTGACTGACCGGGTGCCTGACTAATTGACGGACTGAGTGAGTGACCGATTGACAGACTGAGTGACAGACCAAGTGAGTGACCAGTTGACAGACTGAGTGTCGGACTGAGCGACTGAGTGAATCTGTGTGAGAGAGAGAGAGAATTCTTCACCACAAATCTTTTATTATATCATATATAATGATTACATTGTTTTTATCCTTTTACTGATCATTGCCTAATGTGCATAAGAATACATTATGTTGCTTTAGTGGATAGTGTGTATGTGTGTGTGTGTGTAAAACTGTGTTTAAGTGTGTACAAGATGGGAAGAGAGAGTGGTCATTCAACCAGGAATTCAAAAAGGCACTAACTCGGAAAACAAAACACACCTACTAAATGACTGCTGACAGATGGAAAGCACAACACACTCATATGCTCTCGCACGCACGCACACACACACACACACGCACCACACACTATGTTGCCTGTCAATTTAAATGGTTTCACCTCTTGCATTAATGTACAGGGCTTCGACCCACTGCACATGTTTAAGGCTGTGGATTTCCCGTAAACTGACAGAAGTAGTTGATTATGTCGCCGGTCTAGATGGTGTTTCTTTTTAACCAGGACTCATTTCATAAAGTAAATGTTCCCCTGTATGGTTTTTATGACTTTAATGTGAATAATCAGCAGATGTATTGGTCTGGATATAGTGTTTATTTCTTTCACTTTGCAGTGAGTAAATTAATCAAAATGCCTCCAACTAATAGAGGTTAAAATACAATATCCCTCTGTTTAAAGCCACGAGTGATGCACTTAATGCAGAATTGAGTTTAGCCATCTAACCAAGAGTAAATGTTAGTACTCAGTCATGCAGTACGCTGGTCATTTCTATCTGGCGTAAAATTCAAGACCAGTACAAAAAAATTGTTGTAATTTCTTTTTTTTCTTTTTTTTTAACCAAGACCAGGAGTAAAACATATGCTGACCAGTCAAATGCTGAGCATCAAAAAGCATGCAATATATCAAATGTACAAAAAGAAAGAAAGTAAAAGAATAAAGAGGAACTAATCAGGAAAAATGTAAGCAATAATTGCTGATTTATTATTTTCATGGCAGCACAGTGGTGTAGTGGTCAGCACTGTGGCCTTGCACCTCCAGTATCAAGGGTTCGATTCCCGCGTGGAGTTTGTATATTCTCCCCCTGCTTGGTGGGTTTTCTCCACGCACTCCGGATTCGTCCCACAGACCAAAGACATGCGGAATCAGTGAACTGGCGTTTCCAGTTTGCCCTTAGTGTGTGAACAAGTTTGCATGTGCGCCCTGCAATGGACTGACACCCTGTCCAGGATGTACGTCGCCTCATCCCAAAAATCTCCTGGCATAGGCTCCAGGCACAGGATAGAGAATGAATAAATATTTTCATAGTTATTATTTTTCATAATTACTGTTTCAAATCTTTTGTGTTAAAATTGGCAATTTAAGCATGTTTTTAAAAGGCCGATAGAGCCATGTCATATCCATAACATCTGTAAAGCCTGTTTATCTGAAGATTCATTTGTTCCGACATTTTCAAGTCTACACTTTTTAAGTTCGCGGTCCATGTGGAATGCTTTCTGAAGTTGCCTTTAGAATTTACAAAGTTCACAAACCAGTTCTCAAAGTTTCAAACCTGTCCTCTCTCACGTGAGGTTTTGTTTGTTTTTAGCTGAAAAGAAAAATGATGCCGTTATTAATTTGCTGGTATTAGGCTTGTCACATTGGTAATATTAGCCACATTCACACTGATTCACACTGATAATGCTGGAACCGACGCTCTTTTAAAAGGATTTTTCTCTTTTTTTCCGTTTTATATAGTGACTTCCATTGTTTATCTGAATCTGTTCGTTTATATATTCATTTTAATGTTGTTTTGCATTTTGAATTTTGTAACAGATAAGACAAAAGTTAAATTTAAAAAGCCTGAATGCCTAAATTTGTCAAAAGGACCGTATAATGCTGACTTGGATTGTGGAAGGCCCGAAAACTAGCATACTCTACAATCTGACTGTGCTGATAACAAATGGATGGATAGCACACACTAGTCAAGAGTATTCAACAGTGTTTTAAGGCAATTGCCAATGTGTCATAGATTTAGATAAACATGTAGATCAGATGACGCAGTGGCAGACCTACAGTATACTCATGGTATGGTGTATTAGTTACAGCACGTATTTCCCACTGGGGAGTTATTTGCAGAATCTAGCTACTACCCGTGTCCTAACAATATTTATCAATCATAGTTACATGATCAAGAAGCACCTGAATGAATTCAGTAGTTGTACTAAAAATATAACCTGAGAATATATTTGCATATACAAGTTCACACGAGTCATTAGCGTGAGTCACTCAGTAATGCGGCAATGAAAAGCAATTTGCATAATGTCAGCTCAGCTGGCTTTATGCAGTTGGCACTGCAGGCTCAAATAAAGCTTCTGTAGGTGTGTGAGACCTCTTGACATCTGAGAATACCTGTTCAGCATGTACAACAGGCAACAGCACAATGATTTATAAATCATTACACAATGCAGTTACCCGCAACACACCCAAAGCTCTTCCTTCATTTCCTTACCCATCCTTCCCTAGCTTGACATTTATCGAGGTCACAACAGTCGAAAGACACCTCGATGAACGCACACCCAAATTCCTCTGAGAATATTTTATCCTCCCAGTGAGATCGGCAGATAAATCTCTTAAGCTTGTAGGTATGCTACAGTGTGTGTCTGTGTGACAGTCATGACATTTATTCCTTGAGCCTATTTGGATTCCAAGTTCAAAATCTAATCAGTTATTTAATCTAATCTGATTTGGTTACGATGATGATTGATTAGAAATCCCTCAAACATTTAACCATTAGTTTTCTTATTTAGTGAAGTTGTATACACTGATAACACGCATAACATTAAAACCATTGCTCCGCAGGACCTCTAGGGGTGTGCTGTGAGTTGCAGGATCGGTCCTCCATAGATTGGACTTGACTCGATCGGATTGAGATCTGGAGGCCGGGTCACATTGAACTCTTTACCTGCTGCGCCCCCATACATGGCAGGCTTTGATGCACTGATGGTTTGTTCTGAGGCCTTTTGTGTTGCAGCCAGAATTAACTTTCTTTGGCGATCTATGCCATATAGTCTTTCCTTTGAGATCAGATCAGACAGGCTGACCTTTTGGTCTCCGTCAGCATTGGTAACCCTGTGGAGCCCATGATCCTGTCACCACTTTAACATTGTTTATCAATTATAAACCGGTATTCCGTTCACTTTGATGTTGTGATGTTAGTGTTATGGCTGATCAGTGAATGAGTGTTCAAGATGGACGGTTGCCAACACTGTGAAACCGTTTTTAAAAAATCCAGCATTATTTAACCGTAGCTCCAGTAATTAATAAATAAATACTGAAAAGCCAGTATCACCCACAACACAGGACGTACTGTAAAAGCTACAGGAGATGGATGAGGTCAGAGCCTTTGAACAGAACTTCAGAGTGCATCGGGGTCCTTGAACCCGGTCAGTGTTTCTGGTGGTGTCGAACGTTTCCTGTAGTGGCTCCTTAAGGGTGGAGTTGAAAGCGACTCGGGACCTCTCCGTGAACTGCATGGTGCGTACTCGAGAACATTCAGCGGTTCCATTTAGCCAGTTTGGATTTATACTTCCATTTTATTCATTCAGATGGTGATTTAAAGCAGTTTTATGAGTACTTTGGTGGAGGTGGAGTTCAGGCAGCCAAAGATTTTTATTATTATTATTGTTGTTCATTTTCCAGAAATGTCTTTTTATTTTTTGTTATTGGGTTAAAGCCTATGCACGTAAAAAAAAAAAAAAAAAAAAAAAATTATCTACGTTTGACACGCACAAATATCTTGAAATATTACAGCAATTTGTTATCTTTTATGTTATTGTGACCAAGACTTGGTTTTTCTCCATGTGAGAAATGCAGCAGAGATGTGTCTGCATGTGTGTCAATGTCTTCTCCGTGCCCTATGATTTTGTGCAAGTATTTATCAAAGGGGGCTAGTTTGTACCGAGCTGCTGTTTCCATTAAAATGTGGTATTATATGGATTACCAGGGATTATGGTCATAGCTTGTTGGCATTAAAGAGGGATGGATCAGTGCCATTATTCTAGTCAACATGTTTCCAGGAAGAACCTCAAAGAGGCACAGATGGACATGCGTTACAGCAGTTTCTCCGAATTTCGGTTCGAATTTTTATTTAGGGTATTTTGTCACTACGAATCTGGAGGTTGGGGAGAACGAGAGGTCGACAGTGAAGGAGAATAATGGGCTCATTCAGAAAACAAGACTTTGTGTAGTTCTTGGCATTTTCATTCTTAACATCTATAAAACACTCAGGCCTGCACTTCATATTTTTCATTAAAATGTGAAGTATTTGATAGAATGTGAGGTATTGTTTTGACATTCCTACTAATGATGATATAAGCTCTGTGTTAGAGTGTAATGGACATTTTGAAATCTGTGGTGTAGCCTGATATTGTCTGGGTTTTTGTAGTTACCGTAGGCTGTGTGGATATTGATGTAGGTTCACTCTCAGACTTTATGGTTATTTATGCTTCTCATACTGTATCTGGCTGGCTGTGTGTGACTGTTGTGGAAACCGAAGCGGAATGTCTGGAGACTACGGGCCTATGTGTGGTTTGTAGTTTGTTTTATATATAGATAGATATATATATATAAAATGTATAATGTAGCCGCATTACTTCGGGAGACTCTGGGCCTGGCGGCTCGTGACAGATTTATGATGATACGCAGTGTAATAGGTCAGAGCCGTTAAATCCGAGTGCGAATGATGTCGTAAAGCTTTTGGCCGAGTGCCAGGCCGAGCTCAAATCTGTAGTAAAGTTGCTCTCCGATGCCCAACTTTTCCTCTAGGTGACCGTATATATCAACTCGACTTTTATTGAGCACACTTTAGAGCCGCGAGTCTGACGTTCACAGGCGGATCCTGTGTTCATACAGATACATACAGCTACCGTTTTTTCTCCACGTCTCATTTTCCCCCCCTTCTCGCTTAAGGCTTTTTTTTTAAACGTCTGTCCATGTCACTCTGCCTTAGAGACGAAGCTATTCACACGAGACATGCCCCGGCTTACAGAGCAGTAGTTCCGAAGCTGGAGGGATAGAGACGAGTCTGAGAGCGAGATTGAGGGAGAGGAACGATGACAGATGAATAGTGAAGGGGGCTAAGAGAGAGAGAGAGCTATGCAGCGAGGGAGGCTGAGGCAGGGAAATAAATGGAGAGAGGGAAAGAGGGTGTAAGTTCTCCCCTGGCCTTCTCTCTGGTATTTCCTGAAGGACTTTTGACTGAGCGGAACCACCCTGGGCCCCACAGAGGGGAGAGAGGGAAAAGGAGAAGAGTGTTTTGTGGAAGAATGAAAGAGTTCATAGGAACTCTAACTCGAAGGAACAGAGCAGTGGAAAAAAATGTGGCGCAGAAACCAGGTGAATTTTTTTTTTTTTTTTTTTTGCTTTTGTTTGGATGTTTTTCAATCACTCCTGTGTAGAAAAGACGTGAGGGTAATTTTGTGGCCATGAAATCAGTGTCTTGTTCATGCGAATATGGATAAAGTTTTCCCGTTCTTTCTGTGGTTTTGTGTGGGTTTTCTTTTTTTGTTTTGTTTTGTTTTGTTTTTTCTCTTCCCTCCAAAAAAAAAAAAAAAATCCCATCCTCACTGAAATGCACGGATAGGAAAATGCCTGTACTTAGCAAGCGCATGCTACCTGAGCCAAATGGTTTGTCATTTACACCGCGTGGTTTAGCGAAAGTCCTAGCAGTGATTACAGAGCGTTCATTCTTTCTACTACTATGATCATCTGTGAAACACCGACCAAAATAGATGGCACCAGACAGCAACGTTCAAGTTAACGCGTCCTCTGTTTTAGATGTGTTGGAGTCAGGATCACATGACAAGCGAGGACCTATCACGGTTTCCCAGGCGTCAGCATTTTCCAAAACTCTTCACTTCCCTCCATCTATAGTTCCAGTTGGATAATATTTTCAAAAAGGATCGTGGTTTTGTGTGTGTGTGTGTGTGTGTGTGTGTGTGTGTGTGTGTGTGTGTGTGTGTGTGTGTGTGTGTGTGTGTGTGTGTGTGTGTGTGTGTGTGTGTGTGTGTGTGTGTGTGTGTGTGTGTGTGTGTGTGTGTGTCTGTGTGTGTGTGTGTGAATGCTAACCAAAGAAAAAAAAACAAAAAGACAAAAGCAGCTATGCTTCTAAAAATTATCTGTATTAGTATGGACAAGACCTGAGCGGTTGTGTGGGAGCGCTGTGAGAAAGGAGGTTAATTGCAGGCTGCCCTTTGTAAATAGCTTGTCTCTGGGCTCGTTATCTTGATTGACTAATTAACTCTGGCTCTCTCACTCGCACTCTGTCAGTCGCTGAACTCCTGACACTTCACATTCCTCACTTTCTCACTCTCGCTCACTCAAGACTGGACGATTTTTCATCGCAGAAACGAACGGCGGGGTGAAAATATATGGGGATCTAATCTCGCCAACATCGCCTTCTGAATGACCGCGTTCCCATATTAGCACGTGTGTGGAAGAAACTCGCTTTCCTGGTGCTGGCTTTAAAAATAGTGAGCATGCAATATCATCAGCGTTACTTTAGTCCGTGTGCCCTAGAGCTGTCAGATTCCCTTAATAGGTTCTGTCAAAGTTTCATTATTTTAAGGTTTGGTATTTGAGTGCGTTTAAATTCGAATGTCATACAGCTGCAGAGTGAATAAAGCGGTAGCAGTACTGCTCTGTATGCTTACTACACACGATATAACATGATGCCGTTGAATAGTTTGTGAGATTTTTTTGGTCTGAGGTTGCAATATTCCCCAGAGGCAACAGTGACTTTAGATCAAAACAAACATGATGAATGACTGTCATTGGTTATTGGTTTTTCATGCATGATGTCAGGATACACACACTACAATATATTTTGTAGTAACTCCTGAACTTGTTTGATATTTATGAGGTATTACAGTAAAGGAGAGCATGACTAGACTGTGGGCAGATTAAAGGGATTAAGATATGATTCAAGTCAGGATGGCTTTAGGAAGCAGTTTTAAGACGAATCTAAACCCTGGAAACCTGAATCAGCCTGATTAGAGCATACGGAATTTTTCCACTGTTTTTATTTATTTTTTTACTTTGAATAGAGGCAAGCAGAAAAAAAAAATTTTATATATATATATATATATTATATATATATATACACACACACAAGGTTGAAAACTTGATGCATACTTATTTTGGTACACGATCATTTTAGGGATGTTGAGTCTTGTGTGTATGACATCAGCGAGTTTCGGGTAAGGTTGCCGAGTCTTTCCCACACGCCCACATGACGGGCCCTCTCCTGTATGTGTGCAGGCTGAGGTCAAACCCACGAAACACTGGACGGCTTGATTTCCCAAGCCCTCGAGAGGTGGGCGGCAAACTTCCTGGCCCTCACACACACTCGCACATACACACCCCGGACATTTGTGCATATGCGCGCATATTTTCAGTGTGACTGTTTGAAATGGCTTTATTCTTGTTCTTTACCAAAAATGTATTTGTGACTTCCTGTTTTTGTTCTTGGAAGCAACAAACTGCAGACCAGTGTATGGAAATATGTATGAAAATAGTCACTAATTGCTTCTGTTGTAAAGAATAGTATTCACTTGTATAAGGCTTCACACCTGTAAAATGTAATAAGCATTAACCCGTGAACAAGGGGAAGACTTCTACAACCTACTGTACATAGCACACTATCTTTCCATATAATGCTAATAGGGATTCAACCCTGGAACCGTGAGTTAGCTAAGGCTAAAAGGTAAAGCGGATGACATGGAGACATAAATGGAGACAAATGGAGAGAAACTGCTGAGATTTGCCTGAGATTTGCAGAACCGTCCAGCACCTTCATGGTTTATTCTCCTCATCCTGTGGGTACTTAATCCTACTTTCACCCCTGTTAATTACACTAATTATTGGCCATTGTCAGTTTCCAGCTTAACACTAATCCCGGTTGCAGAAGGATATATGTCAAAATAGCTGGGTAAACACACGAACAAAACAAGTTCATGTATATCCAGCAAATGAAAGTTATCACCCAAGTACAGTATTTAACAAAATACAGGGATATACTGTAAATGAAGCACAACCTCAGGCCTTCTAGAAAATCATTAGCAGCATGAATAAATAGTTTGGGTTTGGTCTCATCTGACCGCAACACACAAACGCCAGACGCTTAGCGGAGATCAGGCGCTGCAGTTTGTGTTTTCAGTCATGTATTTTCTTGTAGCCTTTCCAACCATCTGATTTTAAAACTTGTAACAACCACAAGAATCAACTAAACGGTACAGATCTAAAACTATGATCTGTGGGTTTTCCCCCCTTCTCCTTTCCCGGTCCTTCTTACTGTGTAAGGAACCAGTGTGCTTAAGCGTCTAATTCCTGTTTCCTGTTTCCAACTGTTTCAGACATGTGAAACTCTCTGTTATGACCCTAATTGTGCTTAATGGTGTTTTTAAATTCTTATGAATTTAGTGTACGCATTACCTGATTTGTGCAGGTCAGCAGCCATCGGTCTGGTTTATTTTGAAGGTTCTGCGGCTTTTTCCATGCTAATGGACGGTTACAATGGGATTTCACAAGTGCACTCTCTTCCTTTTACTTGAAAGAAATTAAGACGTCTTTAAAGAATGTGAAGTTTTGACGCTTTTATTTAAAATATTCCTCAGTTGTTTTTCAATTGCAGCTAATCTACAGAAACATATTAAGAAAACCAGTGAAAGTAAGTTCATGAGACTGTATTACGAGGCATGCCATGGTGCACTAGTTCACTTCACTTGAACTAGAAATGCATGTGATGGAAATGGCAGAGCATGTTCCTACAAACAAAACTATCACCTTTTCTTATGGAATGAATTCTTTACATTACTCTACGCTCTGTAACATGAATACTATTTTGATTTGCAAGTATTAATTTGTTGAAAGTGTTGCTGTATATCCAGCTGTACACTCTCATCTACTTTTTTGGCTGTCTCACACATTTCTGGTCATTTATCCATCTTTCCTGGTCCATTTAAAAACATGACCTGGTGCTTCTTTGTCGAAAAACTTGGTCGTTTGTCAGAGGTAGCTCAGCATCCTAAGGGAGTTACTGATCAGAAGGTTGCCGGTTCAAGCCCCAACTCCACCAAGTTGCACTGAGCGAGGCACTTAACCCTGTCTGCTCCAGCGGCACCGTGTCATTCCTGACCCTGAGCTCTGACCCCCGTTTCCGAACAAGCTGGGATATGCGAAGAAAAGAATTTCATTGTGCTGTAATATATACGTGCCAAAAAGGCGTTTTGGCGTCGATTCCACACAAAATATTCACCTTTTCCTGCACAGGGCAAGCAAAGTGAATTTTAGCATCGAAGCTTTTCAGCTAGCAAGAAAATCAGTGGATATTTATTTTACTTTATTTTCTGGTTTCTCTAAATGGGGTGTGAAATGCAGGCCTTACATGCTGCTGCTGGAAGATGTTAGTTGTGTTCATTTGGGTAGATTACGTGGATGTTATGAGCACTTGAGAATGTTTTTATGGTTTGACAATTGAACTGATAAGGCTGTAATAGTGTTTTGATTAAGCCCAGTATTTCCGTTTACTTTTGATTAAGCCCAGACTTCTGTAGTGGTATTAATACGGTCATATTAAAGTCATATTTCTATGTTTATTTTATCAATAAAATCAAATTTTTAAATAACCGCTTGATGAAACGGTTTATTAAAAATTGTTACTTTTAACGAAGTAGTTTTTTTTTTTTTTTTGGAACAAATAAAAATAACATCTTCTATAATTAAAGAGAAATAAGTGAATGATTATGTTTACTTAATACAATAATTACATGTTTTGTAAATGTTCTTTGAATGGTTAAGAGTTTTAGCTTTTTAATAGGATTCTTCTCTGAATCTTGCCTTAAAGGGAAATCCTGTGTCCTAAGGTTTCACAGAGTGTCTGGCATAAATCAGTGAGCTATACGGCATAGACCCCTGGAAGAGTTCCCCAAAAGGACAAACTGAATATCCCTAAATGTGAAACTTGGGTCGAAGGGGAAAAAAAAAAACAACAAAAAACGGCTGACATATTCCATCAACGTATAAGTATAAAACGTTGTGCCAGAATCGATCAAAACACAGCAAAAAGTGACAGATCAGCAGGATTTTAATTAGTTATCATTCTGGCAGAAGAAAGAGTGATGATGATGATGATGTCGTTCAGAATGCGTGTGTAGATGTTCACCCAGGTTTCTCAGCTCTCGTGTCTCAACTCGCACCACCTTGTCATTGAGTCACTGTTAACATTCAAGCTCATGGCAACACAGATTTATTCTGTCTGCATTTAATTACTAGATTGGCAGCTGCAATATTTTCTCAGATCATTTTCGATCCTGATAGCAGACTACAAACTAGCTATACAGCTCTGGGTGTGTTTGACGATGATTTCTAACTGACACCGTTTCTTTCACCTTTCTGAATTTAAGCGCGCTGGCGCTCACGCTTCGTGTTGCGTCTCTTTGTTACACAGACACATTTTATTTCATGTTGTTCAGTCATGCCATAGTTACATCTGGTATGTTACACACTAAGCGTTTCTTATGCACACACACTTACTCTCTCGCACTCGCTCCATTGTTCAGAGTGATCAACTGACAGCAACATGAATTAACACGCACCTCTCTTTTGTGTTCGGTATCTTTCTCACTGAACATCTCTCCTTAGGGATTTGTGTGATATTTGCCAAACTTGTCGAGTAACCAAACCGCCCGCGATTTGTTTAGCTGCCAGTAATTTCTAATTACTTCATTAATTCAAGCTTTGGGTCTGATAGTTTAATGCTGCTCCAGGTACTTGGTAAATGTATTGTAATCTTTGTAAATGTAAACTTTGTACGATTTATTTGCATGTAATTTAAATTGTATTTCATTTTTAGATGCGTCAGATAATATTTTTAAATGGTTATGCTGTTTAGTGAACACTAAAAGTACTAAAAATTTAAATAGTAAATGCTAATAAAATACAAAAAAAAAACTTTTTAGGTAATGGAACTTAAGAAAAATGCATCTAAAAATAATAAGGCCGGAAAAAAAAAACCTTAATATGAATGAAAAGATATTAATTAATTCCGTAAATGTAATATTCTGCATAACTTTTGCGTGACTTGCGTTCAGTGAACAGAGCGAGCACAGCGCGCTAATCTTAAGTTTGGCGAATGAAGAACAGCACGCCCCTGGAACTGACACAGAAACAGCTCGCAACTTTTACGCCGTCCGCAGACCACATCAGAAATCGTTAAGACTAAAGAAAATGTAATGAACTGTAATGATAATTTAATGAACTGAGAATAAACTACGGATGGGAGCATACACCCAATCAGGGGAAACATAATATATCAAAGTCCAGGTTTGTTTTAAACACAGGTTTTATAATCGCTCCGGTTATGGTTGACAAACTGGACTTTACAAAAGTGCTATTAATGTATGTGTGAGGGTGTTTGCGTTCCGGTTCCTTAGCGCTTCAGTGTAATCAGATCAGCCATAAAGGCTTCTCAAACTCTTTAAGCTGGCACCCTGAGAATCTCCACTAAAAACCCATTTCTCACTCTGCCTCTGAAGGAGAAAGGTAAAAAGGGAACAGAGAGGATGAGCTCGGCCCCTCGAGTCCCATAATCCATCATGCTCCGTCACTGGGCAACGGATTAGGGGGGTCCGTGTTGGATAGATTGCTTGCCTCGCCCTCACCTCACCTGCCCCAAGAGATACCGACACCTGTGTGTGTGTGTGTGTGTGTGTGTGTGTGTGTGTGTGTGTGTGTGTGTGTGTGTGTGTGTGTGTGTGTGTGTGTGTGTGTGTGTGTGTGTGTTTGTGTGTGTGTCTGGTCTGTGTGTCCTGTCCTGTGTGTGTCTTGTGTGGGTGTCTGTGTGTGTGTCTGTGTGTATGTGTGTGTGTGTGTGTGTGTGTGTGTGTGTGTGTGTGCGCGTGTGTGTGTATGAGTGTGTGTGTGTGTGCGCGCGCGCGCACATGTGTCAGGGTATAGAGAGAAGAAGAAAGAATAAGGTTGTAAAATATGGGAGGTTCTGTTAGTAAGGAAGGAAAAAAGTTCCACCCTTTCTCCTTGTCTTTAGGACTATCTGCAGGGAGACAGCACGAAAGCGCAGGAGAAACTCGGCTGGAAGCCTCAAGTGACCTTCGAGGTGAGGACTTTAACAAGTTCAAGTAAATTCGCCATATCTGAGAAACTGGTTCTGATCCTGATCATGTGTGCATGTGTAATGTTCAACAGGAGCTTGTTCAGGAGATGGTCGATGCAGATATTGAGCTCATGAGAAACAACCCAAATGCTTGAGCCCGCACGCTAGCAGCACATCTACATACCATGGACCTGTGTGTGCCCGAGAAGAAACAAGTCTCTCTTTTTATTATTATTATTTTATTTAATTTTTTTCCCAGTCACTCCATCCTGCCAGGAGTTTCTCTAGATGCAGAAAGACTGAGTGCTGATTTTGAAATTTCACATTCCTTTTTATAATGTTATTTGCCTAATCACAATCATGAGTATGTGGGGACTTTTAGCAATTTTCTTTTTTTTTTTTTTCTTTTTTTTTTTTAATGATTTATTTTTATCCAGTTTTCTTCTGCTGAGGGGTGTGGGCATATGTAATGAAATGATTATTTTTATAGCTGTTTACAGTGAGACAATTTTCTAGATGAATGCTGGATTTCAGACAGAAATCTACATAGAGGCTTAATATATGCTAGAAACTGTCCTTTAAAATTCTTTGAAGGTTTTAATATTTGGTTACTTATGCCATCTTTGATATTTAATAGGTTTGATTTTGAATTGTTTATTTAATTTCTATTTTTTGTTGTAGCTTTGTTTATTAAAAGGGTCTTTTAAATCATATCCAGAACTGCATTCATTCTTCTTATTAACATTACTTTAATAATAATTATTATTATTATTATTATTTGAACTGGTTAAATCGCACTGTTTGTTTCTTATGGTATTAATGAACACATTATTTCCCTTGTCATCACCAATTACGAACATGCTCACTGTTGATTATAGAATTAATTTACAAATTTAATCAAAACATATTAAATATTGTATGAGCAAATGTTTGTGGACATTCTTCCCCCAGACTGTTTTCACAAAGTCATAAGCACACGATTGTATAGGATGCATTAAATGCTGTAGTTTAAAGATTTCCTTTCCAGGAACTAAGGGGGCCAAACATGTTTCAGCAAGATGCACAAAGTCAGGTCCATTCGAAATATTTGGCTGAGATCGGAGATGATGAAGTTGAGTGTCCAGCGCCAGAGTCCTGACCTCAATGCCACTGAGCACCTTTGGGATGAACCGGAACACTGACTGTTCTCCAGGTCTCCTCGCCTGACCTCACTAATGCTCTTGTGGCTGAATGAGCACAAATCTCCACAGCCTCCAAAATCTAGTGAAAAGCGTTCCCAGAAGTAGAGTAGTGTTTATTACAACAGCAAAATGACTGGGGAAGATTATGGAATGGGATCTCCAAGAAACACCTATGGGTATGATCAGGTGTCTACATGCCTTTGGCTTTGCAGTGTATAAATATATTCTACTGCTTTCCAAAAGAGTGGCACTGTGGGTCAGGCTCCAAGGTCCTGGGTTCAATCATGTTCTCAGGTTACTGTTTATATTGAGTTTCTGTGCATGTTCTCCCGGTGTCCACGTGGGTTTCCTCTCGGTTCTCTGGTTTCCTTCTACCTCACAAAACCCCACCAAATGCCGTAAAAGCAAAAACATGCCAGTAAGTGGATTGACTATGATAAATTGCCTTTAGGTGTAAAGGTGTGTGTGTGTGTGTGTGTGTGTGTGTGTGTGTGTGTGTGTGTGTGTGTGTGTGTGTGCGTGCGTGTGCATGTGCATGTGCACAAAAGTTTCACAAGTCACTTGTTTTGCTTGTAGTTTGTCGTGTGTGTGTACATCCAGTAAAAAAAAGATTGAACAAAATGTACAGCTTACAGAATGTTTTACTGCAGTATGTTTTATTGTCTTTAAAACAAATTCTACCATTAGGTAAATGAAAATAATGGTTATTTTATTTACTGGTTTATTTTAGCTTTGTTTGAAGACCACAAGCTAACATTACTAACTGCATGCATAGTTATCTATGTATTCATCTAATTATTTGAACATAAATTAAATAACAAACTAATCAGTCTGAAAATTGTTGGTTTGATTTACATTTTACGTGTTACTGTGATAAAACTGAAACGATTCAAAGCTTCAGGATCAATAACTCGCAAGTAACTAAAATCATACCACACACTGAGGATCTCTAGATGAGTACTAAGTTTGGGAATGTTTGCTTTTGTAGAATTTTGAGGAATTTTTATTTAGTTAAATATTCAACAACTTCACTGCTATTGATCAAAACACTTAGTTTGGGAAAATACGATTTTACAGGTTCCCTTCTGAGTCCGGTTCCTCTCAAGGTTTCCTCCTATTACCATCTCAGGGAGTTTTTCCTTGCCACTGTCTCTGTCGTTCTCGGCTTGCTCATCAGGGACAATCTTATTTTGATTCATACCCATTCAAGTTTCATACAAACTTTAATAATACTTTTGATTGTGTAAAGCTGCTTTGCGACAACGACAATTGTTAAAAGCGCTATACAAATAAAATTGAATTGAATTGAATATTATTGAGTACCATATTATATATACATTTCAGACAAAGAAACATGGAAGCTGCTGGGTTTGCAAAGCAAAAAGGAAGCAGGTGCACCACTCAGAGTCTATTTAGTATTGGGATGCTAAATATATGCAGTATAATGTGCTGCTTTCTTATCTAGCATGCAAACATTTCCCCAACATATTATTTTGTGTTTGACTACTAATGTTTGAAAAGAAATAAATATAAAATAAAAGTAATTAAATGATAGATAGATAGATAGATAGATAGATAGATAGATAGATAGATAGATAGAATGTAAAAGGTTGGGACAGACTTGGTCTTGCTTTTTATTTCTTTCTAATTGTAAAACAATGTTGAGAGCAACCACAATATGCAATAATCTCCTTTGAACAGTTGATATTGAGAAGTAAGTAGTGTCTGCTACTTATGATCTGTAAAGCCTTCATAATGGTTCTTATCTAAGATGTTGTATGTTGGTGCTTTTTGAGGTTCGTAACTCTAAATGAACTTCCCTGGTCTCTGGGATGGTCTTCATGAGAGCCAGTTTCATCATAGTGCTTGATGGGTCTTGCAAAGATTATTTAATTACCTAATGTGCTATTTAAAAGTTTTAAAATTTCCTCTTTTTTTCTAAAGATTGTTTTGATTATTAAACTTGTGTCCAAATTTTTGTGTGGTACTGTATATATAATTTGTATTAAAAAATAATAATAATAGTATAGTAAATAACATATAGTAAGAACTTTTCATTTAAAGAGCACTTCTCAGACACATCACAGCTTGAAATACAAATCTAGGCAACAATTGGGCATATATTACTTAAACTAACTTTCCAAAGGATCAAAAGACTCAGCATTCAACAGTAGAGGTACAGCATTCAAGAGATTTGATGCTATGGCTGCAAAGACTTGATCCAGGTCTTCAATTCATTTATTTATTTTTGGTTCAATTCATTTAAAGTTTCTTTGTTATATATATATATTTTTTTTACAGTTTATTTTGACAATGACAGTTAGCAGCTTTACAAAAAATTTAAATATAGAACATTATGGATACAAGTATGGATATACCTATCTTTAGACAGGTATAGGGACAGTGTGGAGGTGAAGTAGTTCAGCCATATATGCAGGGGCCTGGCTGTGCAATTCTTTTTAATCATGAGAATTTTAACAGTAGATGTGTAATAGGGAGCCATTGAGGATTTTTGAGCACCGGGTATTTTGAGACCAGGTGTTTGATCACGTAAGTAGTCTGACAGCAGCATTCTACATAGCCTACATATAGTCAATTATAGTCATTACTAAGTGTAGTGAAAAGTACATTGCAGAAACTGATCAGTAAGGAGATAGAAACATGAATGTGCATCACCAGTTCAGCATTAGAAACACATTTCTTAAGTAAAAAAAAAAAAAAATGTTATCTGTACTTTGACATAAACTGTGAATGGCAAAGAATGCTCAAAACTCACCCCTTGATTTTTCATGTTATCTGGGGCAATAATTACAATTAAAAAGCAATTTTTTTTCCCAAACTAAATATTGTGGTATGGACATCTGGATACCATTAATGTGTGCTGTGATTTTGGTGACACTGCACATCTATGAGTGAAGTTATTCAGTTTTTATTATTATTATTATTATTTTATTTTATTTTTTATCAAAATTCACTAAAATTACACAAAAATATTTTTTCCCAAAACAAAATGCTATAGTATAAGCATCTAGAGGCCTTTGATGTGTTTTATGATTTTGGTGACACTGCACACTATAGGACTGAAATAACTAAAAAGAACACGTAATGAATTTTCCACATAATGAAAGTGTTGTAGTATAAGCACATAGAGACCCTAGCTGTACAGTGTGATTTTGGTATAGGACCGCACTTTATAGGATAAAAATATGTCCCAATAGAAATATTCCAGCATGTAAAAGCATTTTCTCCTAAACTAATTGTTGTATTAAAAGAAGGCTGAGCCCCTTGATATGCAGTGGGATTTTGATGACACTGCACTGTCCATGAGTAAAATATATATGTTTTTTATTTAATAAAAAGAAAAAAAAATCACTAAAATTACACAAAAACTAAATTTCCTTAACATAGAGACCCATGATGTGTGGTGTGTAAAAAAATAAATAAAATACTAAATAAATAAATAAATAAAATGATGTAAAGCATTTCTTTTTCCCCAACCTAAGCGTTGTAGTATAAGCAGAATGAGGCTCCTGATGTGTGGTGTGATTTTGTTGAAGTTATTGACTATTTAACTTAATAACAACTCCCCAAAATATTACAAAAGTACTTTTTCCTCAAAGGGTTGTAGTCTACGTATCTACAGTCCTTAATAGTGATTTTGGTGACTTTTTCTTGCAGCTGAAAAAAGAATAAGAAATAAAAGTTCCCAAACTACAGTAAATGTTGCAGTATAAAACCCATCATGTGTGGTGTGATTTTTGAAGTTATTTCTAATTAAAAATCACTAAAATTACTCAAAAGGAAATTTCTTTCTCATTTTTTACACCATACCCGTGCGATTATAATAATATACAAGGTTTTTATAATTTAATCTACGAGCACAGGCGCACAGTAAGATGTAATATACTAGTGGCATTCAGAGAGGTTTGTGTTGCAGAGGGAGTATGGATGTTCAATATTGTACAAAAAATACTACAAAATAACCATTTACTTTTTTTCCCCAAAGAATAAATCAAGAAAGATAAGAAACCATGCTATTTTTTTCTAGGTAACTAGTCATCTTTTTTAGTTACAATATTTTAGTTAACTAGGTATATATTCGGTATAGTATTATAAATTGTATTTAAGCGTAATTGTATTGTAAGCGTGTTTATTGATCATTTTAGAATGTTCCGTTGTATGGGTACTTTAAAAAGCAAACAGTCTGAAAATATCTCTCCATTAATATATATGAAGTGTATTCCGTGCCTTTGTGTTGATTTTTTTTTTTAAACCCACAGGTTTATTACAGGCTATTATTTTTATTGTACATGTCCGTGATAGAAATAACTCCAGGATTAAAACGTATAAACATATTCAGTAATTCAAACCACAAACCCTTACCAGGAAAAAGTAGTTACAGTAAGCCGCTCTCCCATGTTAATGTCTTGCTTTGTCCTGACATCTTCATACCTGACCCTTTTGTCTTGCTGTTATGAAAGCTGCTCTGTAGGCCACAACCTATTCTTTTCTTTCTTTCTTTTTTTCGCGGGAAAACGCAACACTCATATTGGGTAAACTTTTTTTTTTTTTTTTACCGAAGTTCAATTGCTCTTTACAGTGAAGGCCGCATTCCACACAGAATGCAACCTCAGATGTTCTTTAGATAGTGTGTGATGTCTGCTGATAGACAGCACTCTGTTGTAGAGTTCTATAAAGAATCTATAAGGGTACTCCCAAATGACTAAACCGAGGAACCCTAGACTGTACTGGTGCTTTTCCCCCTCTCTCCCCAAGTTTCCACGTTGCTGCCTTTGGAGCTGTACATTTAGGACTGAAGGCGTCAAACCGTTGCTCGTGCCAGTGTTCTCGGGTTACCGGAGGGTCACCGAGCTCCGCTGTTTCCCCCCGCGCGCTCCCCTGCCTGCCTCGAGCACAATCACACCCTTGTGTTCTGAAGGAAATGCGTGTCCGCTTGAGCTCCATCCAAAACCGCACACTACCGCACTAAATAGTAGCCTGTCAAACGCAGGCTCTGCTTTTGGACCTGTGGTTTTTATCTCCAGATGTTCGAGCCTAATATTGTCAAAAATCGACTACGTACTACAGGTACGATTTTGTTGCAGCGTTAAAATAATCCAAATGCCCCCTCAGTAAAACAGCGGTGCTTTGAGTATAGATAGTCGTTTTAAAACCGCACTAAATCCCTGGGCCTCGGTCTTAAGACATGAGATGTAGCCACTGCTACCAAACTAATTCCAGCTATTTATAACTGGAGTTTATAGTTATTCGCCCGTATAACTAATCACTGTATTTTTATGGATTTAACCCAACCTCGATAGCTCAAAAACTAATAGGTCTATGTTATACTGTCAGTTAAGCATTCTGAGATTATTATTATTATTAATATTATTATTATTATTATTATTATTATTATTATTATTGTTGTTGTTGTTGTTTGTTATAGTGTGTTATAAAGTGCGACACTTTATGACTCTAATAAATAGGGCAATTATAACAGTACATGCTGAAATAAACAGCAGACTCTATGATTTTATTTATGTATTTGTTAATTTTGGTAGAAGAACCAGTATTTCTAAAAAGTACCATGCCAAAAACAATAAAACTGTTTTATTATTTTTTTTTACACGGCATCCAATAGGACCCTATAAAAATACTACCAAAAAAATCTTAAACCATCAACATTTTCGCCTGCTATATCACGTTTGTTTATATTGCATTATTTTTGTATCTTATATTCCGATAGCCAATATTCCCATGCTCCTGACTTTCCCGACGCTCGGTGGATTACCTGAAAGTCTCCACCTCGTGCAGCACCGGGAGCCATAACGGTAACTTCACGGCGAAGAGTAAACAGTATTTTGTTTAAAAAAGTGTTTAGTGTTCTTTGCACATTCCACTGTATTCTTTACATGCAAACAGCTTGATGTTTACTTTATTTTGTTTCTTTTTCTTTTCTTTTCTATTTTTGATAAAGCGTAGAGCAGCATACAGGAGCAGCTAAATACAATAACGCATTATAGCTGCATTTGTTACTAATTAAAATGAATTTAAATGCAAACGTTTATTTATGCTCATAATTTATGGGATTAAAAACAGGCCTGTCTGTAAAAAAATAAATAAAAACATGAGAAATAAATAAAAAGAAATTGCATTAATGATCTAGAACAATACAAAATTAACATACAAATTGGTATGAAAAGAAGTTACTATATAGAATGGTAATACCGCATTGGGAAAGGTACATTCCGATATATCAACTGCTTTCCCCCCCTTCTTTTAGTATAAAACACATAAATATTATTAGCGTACATCATTTGGCCATTTCATAGAATGTGCTATTTGCAATAACGATAGAATATCTGTAAAACCCGGAACAGCAGATTTTATTTTATTACTTTATTTTGTCCTAAGGGTGTTCAAACTTTTGCATTCAACTGTGTAATAATAAGTGGGTAGACTAATAGCACGTTTCCTAAACGGTGTGTCTCTCAAGAGACTCGCTCTTGGCTCTTAGTTCTTGGAAGAGGCGTTTTAAACATCAGCATTTTTTTTCTTGAAAACTAGAGTTTGAGTCTCTTTCTTCTATTAGAAGGGCAAGGGCTTATGGGCTTTAGACAGCACCTCGAGCCTGTAGGGTTTCATTTAAGCAACCGATTTAAAACAGAGAGTCGGCGTGTGCAGGCCTGATTAGAAGCAGACGGCAATGCAGTGTTCACGCTGCAACACACACACACACACACACACACACACACAGGTGCAAGGGGCCAAAGCAGAGCAAAGTGTGTTTAGAGAGTCTGTATGGCTATGCTATTTGTAAGTGCTGGAGCCTGGACACATGACAGTGAATTCTAGTTCATATGAAACCAAACCGATAGTTAGGATAGTTAGTTAAGCCAAACCGCCAGACGTAATTATGCTATATATGAAATATTATCCTAAGTATGGCAATCTCTCTTGGCGTCTGTAACACCCACACAAGGTCATGGTCATGCCACCTACTGAGATTTTACGCAAAAAGTGAACCAAATTCAGGTTCCCAATAAATACATATACTTGTGGGGGAAAATATATATTATACATAAAAATGTAGGGAAATCAATAAACAAATAAATAAATCGGACAGTAAACTGCATGTTATTAGAAAGTCGGCATTTGCATTCTATGGTGCCAAACGAATTATTTAGGCTAGAGAATTTTTTCTCTCCTAATGCCAGATTTGCCAGAAAAGCTAGCCGATTGTATGTAAGTTTGGTTAAAGAGAGCTTAAAGCTCTGTTGTTAATTAGCTCAGTCCTAAATAGGTCCAAATGAATCATTAAACAGTTGAGCACTTTACAAATCAAATACCAATAAAGTAAATCTACTTCAAGTATTTTCCATGTGATTGGATCAGGTCTAATCTGTCTTCAATATTAACTTAAAAAACAATCTTTATTTTTGCACTATTTATGTATATTTAGGATAAAATATATAATATACTCTGCGCAGCTGCATCACATTTTTATTTCTCAATCGCGTAAAATGTTACTAATATAATAGTACATAAGTTTGTGAAATTGAAACTTGGGGGGAAAAATCACGACATGCCTTGTTATATTTCGATAACGCTATCTATCTATCTATCTATCTATCTATCTATCTATCTATCTATCTATCTATCTATCTATCTATCTGTGCGTAATGATAAAAGACTGCAGGCCTTTTTTTTACATTTGGCTATAGTTGGAGAAATAACCAGCAGCGTTTAAATTAAAATTCATAAATAAACCGGAATTAACATTCACGACTGTAAAAAGGTACGCGTTGGGTTAATCTTTTTTAAAGCCAGTCGTGCAAACTCAAAATGTGTTATTAAAAGAAAATAATCGATGGTACCCTTCAGCTTTAAAAAATAAAAAAAATTAATTCGAGGAGTAATGGTTTCTTTTTAACACCACGTGACATACTGCTTGCAGTATTCACATCGCTCTTATTATTATTATTATTATTATTATTATTATTATTTACTCCATTAAATTCCCAACCTTAGTTTTACAGGAAAATGTACTGCTTAATTGGTTACATTTAGTTAACTTGAATTAAAGACGTCGCTCTGTTACAGCGCACACTTTACTGACTGCAGAAAAAACAGGCAGCCAAACGTTATAATCTGGTGTTGATGGTGTTACTTAGTTATAAAATTGAATTAATGTAGCATGACTATTGTTAAACTCCGCGTTGTCTCAGAGTATGGTGTTTTCCGGCTACTTGACCTAATAGTTCAATTGAGATGTTTTGTTTCCTAAACTAACAAACAGACTAATGCTTTGAAGTGGTCAATAAATTGTGATGTTTAAATGAAACATGAGGAAACGTCATTAAGCTGCACTGATACATGGGCCTGTTGGTGAGCGAGCATGTGGCTGAAGCGCGTTTGGCACGGGAACTGCCGGAGGGCGCTCTCCACGGTGTCGTGTTCCGTTTGCGCTTAACTCAGGCTTAAAACATCGTAACGATACTTTTTCTTTATTTCTTACTTTTGTCGGATATTGCAGTTAATCGCTCTCCATAAATTAAACAATTTTAACAATATCCAAATGTGCACGTGCTCAGCAGTGGCGAAAAGGCGCGTGACGGTGTGTTTATGAGCCGCAGTCTCCGCTGGGTCTTTATACAGTAGGATGTGACGAAATTGTATTCGCTATTTATGTTGTCCAATTACATGTGCTTAGCATGTAATCGCAGCGTAGTTTTACATGCCACGGTTTGTTTAAAGTTTGTTAAATAACACAAAAATGAAGTTCAGATGTGACCACAGGGAGCAGAGCATCTGTGAGCTGCGTTGCGCCATGATGCTAAAAATAGACCCAGGCTAAACGCAGTCATATGATTGGGCTAATTACATTCAGTCCCCACGTAAGAGAGAAAAATGCGGTGGCTTAGTGATTCAGCAAGAATCCATTGGATATAGCTTAAAAGGTTTACACACCTGCCTTGTTTAACCCGAGTAAATAAAACTCAACTATTACTGTTACTTACAATTTTGGCTAATTATTCGATAGAGGTAAATTCGCATTATTGTGCTTTGCGTGAGCGTTGGTGCTTGGTGGCACAGCACTAAAAGTGACATTATAACTACACCGGACCGTTTTTGTGGTCTTGACAGGACCTGGGTAATTTATTTACTCTGTATAAAATCAAATAAAATAAAAATACCAAAGAAATAACCTAGTTCTATTGAGATTATTATTATTATTATTATTATTATTATTATTATTATTACTATTATTTGTTGTTGTTGTTGTTGTTGTTGAGGTTGTTGTTGCTGTTGAAGATGATAATACTACTACAACTACTACTACGACTACTACTAATAATAATAATAAGAAGAAGAAGAATAACAACAACAACGATAATAATAATTATAATAAATTAATGTAATACTACTTCAGCTGTAATCCCCGCAAGCTTTCTGGTTTTGTGCTAGTGTCATGATTTTAAAAAAATAATAATAATCAGTAAAAGGAATAACGCAAATATTTCTGTAATATTTGTTCTGGCTAGTTCGGATGCTGAGTCTGACAGCTAATAACAGGCCTGATACCTGGGATTTGTAAAAACAACAAATCTTTTAAATCTTTTCAAACATGATCTATTGACGCGTTACTGAAGGTTGTAAAAAAAAGCCTGATAAATCACTCGATCGTTATACTTAAGACAGAAAAGGAATTTATTTAACAAATAATATATTTCGAGTACTTAAAAATCGTAGATTTTGTACACAGTTAGGTTCCGTTTTGCATCATATAAATAAGATTAACATTTGGTTGAAAGTTGGTCCATCTAATTCTTAATGAAATAAATTAATCTAGTGATAAAAAGTCCTATTGAGGCAAGTCCGGAAAAAACGAAATCTTACACGCCTTTTCAGGCCTTTCAGTCTGGAATTGCTTCAGCCTGTACTCACCGCTCTTTGGCTCAAAGCTTTGCATTAAATTATTTAAATTGGAATAAAAATGCAAGTCTGTTGGCCAAATTAAGTGTGCATTTTGGCTCGTAAAATGTTTGGTCAGAACTTGCTACAGTCGTAGACAAAAGTGCCTGAGCCCCGGTACAGTGGCTGACTGGCAGAGAAAGTTGTCTGACAGCCTCCGTCGTTTCCGGACGCCGATGAGGAGTTGAGTGCGAGCCGCTGTGCTTCGAATGCAGCGTGAAAGCTTGCTTGGTGTGTTCCATAGCTCGCGCCAAGTTGCGCCACTTCAGCGCTCTGATTGAGGTACCACGGTGCGAGACGACTCTGTTGCACGTGCTGGTTTTCTTGGCTCGAACTGAGGGTCGCGTGAGAGGGCGCGGCTGCGCTTGTTGCGCTCGTGTAATCCGGTAAGGCTTCGTTCCCCTGCCCGCGGTCACCAGCATACATGTCGCACTGGTAGACGGCCGGTTGGCCGCAGGGGGGACTGTAGTGCGCCGGTTGTGTGGGGGGCGAGTAAGCAAGAGGCACCGAGTTCGGTAAAGCAGCGCGCGAGGCGGGCAACTCGGCAGCCTGCGGCGGTGACCCACGCAACCCTGCGATTATGTTATCCATGCTAAAGGCCTGTTGTGTCACTTGCGTCTGTGGGCTCCCATCGCATGCGGCCACGCTGCTGCTGTCCGGGCTCTCGGTTTTCGTCACGGAAGTGAGGGCTGGGGTGCCAGAGCGCGGGGGCGTGCAAGCGCCGTTCTCCGTCTTAATGTCCCGGAGTTTGACCGGCTGCTGAGCTTCGCGAGGCTGCGCTCGAGCCTCTTTACCTTGTATATCGCGCTCCTCTTTGTCCTTTTGTGCGTCCTTCTTCTTGAAGCGGCGTCGTCTGCGCAGGAAGCTGCCGTTTTCGAACATGTTGTAAGAGTCTGGGTCGAGAGTCCAGTAGCTGCCTTTCCCCGGCTTCTTGTCGTCACGCGGCACCTTGACGAAACATTCATTGAGCGACAGGTTGTGGCGAATGCTGTTCTGCCAGCCTTGCTTGTTCTCCCGATAAAACGGGAAGCGTTCCATGATAAACTGGTAGATGCCGTTCAGCGTGACCCTTTTATCCGCCGAATTTTGGATGGCCATCGTTATCAGTGCGATGTAGCTGTATGGAGGCTTAACCATCTCTTTAGGTTGTTGATAAGGGCCGTAGGTGCGAGTCATGCCTCCGGGGTACTGCTCGTGCGCTGCGTGAGAGTACATGCTCATTGGCGCCGGGATGCCGGTATATCCAGCGCCGTTGGAAGCCCGGTAGTACCCCTGCTCGCCCGCGATGTAGGGAACAACGCCCAGCGAACTCGGGCTGGATCCAGGGTAGCGCGCGTGCATTATGGCCCTCACTTCACGGTACTAGGGCGCGAACTTGGCCAAAGTTCTCCCAACTCTTCTCCGTATAGCGTTCTAGTTTTATTCAACTCATCCAAAGCTTCGCAATGTCCGCTCTTTCTTCAGTCGTGTGGACTGTACTGTTTCTTGAAGCGTGTAGTCATGAGATAAACTGCGCGGGACTGTCAGTCGTGCGTTGCGTTCAAAAAAGCTGAAACGTGCATCAGTCATTGAAAAGAGACAAACTTATGAACTTCCCGCACTTTCCGCCACTTCAGAGAAACCTTTTGGACCGAAAACATAATTTTGCCTTTTTGGCTGGGTGCGCGCTCCTCCCAGAGAGCAGCCCGTGTCCAATGGGCGTTCAGAGCTGTTTATGGAGTTGTAGGATCGGAGCACTTTTCACCCAGTCCGCGGAGGCAGGATACTTAATGAAGTTTGAAGGCGTGCTATACCAAAACAGTCTCTGCGCGCACACGTGTTGGGCAGGGTGATGTGGGTAATTATTATTATTATTTTATTTACAATATAAGGATAATAAAATTAGACAGGCAAATAATCCAGTAATATTTACGCAGATTCCCAAAAGATCGAAGCATTCATCTATTCACGATCTCATTCCAGTTTTACTGATCAGAGAAAAAAGTGGGGTGGCAGAATAAGTAGGCACGAAGTGGAAACAAAAGTGGTATGATTTTGTCTCTACGGTGAATTCACAAACACCTTTTATTGCATTGGATCATCTGCACTTCCACTTGCTTGCATGTTGTAGTCGATACTTGTGTAATGGCTCCTGGTGATAATATATCATACCGAGCATCGTGGGACTGCCTGATGTCTTACAGTGGAGGATGAATTCAGTCTGATTTCTTTTTAAACATTATGTTCAGATGCTATTGTATATATAGGTTGTGTTTTGCTTGACTGCAGCATAACTGTACCCATTCTACACGATAATAACATTATATAACATTATTTGGAAGGATTCTAAAATGATCCCAGAAGACACCATTCGATTGTTGGCCAATTATTTTTAGCCCAGTGGCTTCATTTGAGCATAAGTGAGGGGAAAAGTTCTAAATGTTCTACATACTTGTCTATTGATTTTAGTGTATGTAGAAGTTGAAATCCTGTCGTTATTAATTCATCATAGGGAATGATGGAAAATGTGTCCAGCAGCATCACTCTGAGATTTCGGCTCAGTCAATACTTTTGTTTATTGTTATAATGAACAGCATAATATTATTCAATACTGGTTTCTGATACACAACTCAAATACTCAAATACTACTCTAATACGAATGTCTGCCATTCCCGACATCTTTAGTACTAAGCCAATATTTATTGTGTTTTAAAGGAAATATTTAAAAAGGTGAGATGAATGAAACTATAAAGCTGTATACTATAAAGTATTTAAATAGTTTTTGGGCTACTGGTTCTTGTTTCTTAAGTTATTTCTGAACCTTTTAAATGAATATGCGATATTTTAGTTTATTACAGTTTATAATTTGTTGCCCACCACAAGCTGTGAAAAAGCAGTTGTTTTATTGAACAAGTAATTGATTAGTCTAGGAGTCTAGGGATGCTACGCTGGAGGGGGGACGCAAGTGTGCTCTGTCATCGACTGCCCTCTTGTGGCGCATAGACCTCACGATTAATATAAGCAATATTTAAATCTGATCTTTTATTTATTTTTTTTATTCTGCTTTATAAAACATGCCCTTAAAATAAAAACAGGTTAATGGCAATGATGCAAATCACTGGATACCTGGCTATCTGGGCAAAAAAAAAAAAATCCCCCAATATCATATTTAATTAATGTAGGATATTTCTTCTTTTGTTATAAAATAAAAATTTTGTTAGACTTGCAATAATAATATGTGTGGTCAAACAAGTCCGTATTTTCTGTACTGATTAAAAAAAATAAGTGCATAATTGTATTATGAGGTAATAGAAAGAAAAAGGTATTTGCTTGATGTTTCTCGAGTTTTCCAGCACCTTCTCAGTTGTCTACATTATTTTGTTTCTTCTTTATCTTTTATTTGAACTATTTTGTGAATATATTGCAAAACTATCTATTTGAAAATTGTATAATAACAATAATGCTACTAATAGCGTAATTGTTTTATAGATTTCAGTTGTTCTGTAATTTCTATAACATAATGTTATACACAAAATTTATAACATAAAATAATTTATGTTCCAATGAAATGTTAAAGTGAATGTTTTCCAAGTGCCACGTGATCCTTCTCAAACATCTGATCTTAATAAGATCAGGGTTGCCATTAGGAATTAACAGCAGTTATTATTATTATTATTATTATTATTATTATTATTATTTACCTCGGATTTCTCAGTGGTTGTGTATAGTTAAAGGTTAAGTTTTCCGAAAGCGTTCTATGTTTCAATTAATATCGTTTATAATATACATTATAAACGTTTTTAATTCAATTGCATAAATGTACTGGTTTGCCTAATATGTATGGACAACATTAAATGTAAGATCTAAGAGTTTTCCATACCTGAAGTCTAAGGTTAAGGTCTAAGGTCTAAGGTGAGAAGAGCAGTAATCCGCTATACCACATTTTGGTAAAAGCTATCTCCTTCAGCAGCCTTGGATTTTTCAAGCCTGGTTGTTCTAAACAATTAAATTTACAGACTCAGTCGACGGTCTATACTCACTGTGCAACTATGCCAGTCCCTCGTGGGTATGTATGGTTGGTATGTGCTTAATAGGACACACATACCACTATGCTCTATTGCTGAAGCTACACGTTCCTTCAGTAAAGTTTAAAAGCCGCCTACTTTTTCAGAGAACTCAAATGTTTTAGAATGAAATTTTGCCATGCCTTAGTGTGAAGTGTGACGAGGTAAAATCGAGCCGCTAGATGGCGGCGCAATATCACAGTTTGTTATCTTACTACACCTTGCCGTCTTGTTCAAGCCGTGTGAATGTATTAAAGGCCTCACAACAAGTGAATGTTTAATCCCCAAATATAAAGGTATATGAATATTTAATCCTTGTCTCATTCTAGTAAATGTCCAAAAACAAGCTCACAAGAGAGTTTTTAGCCAATTTTATTTATAAAAATAACGTAATTAAAAATGTAATTTCTCACTTAGGAATCGTCTCTGATTTTTGCAGTAATTGCAGTCCTATATTTTATCTGATTGCTTTGTATTGAATCTTTCAGGTAACGATCGCATTTGACTCTCTAACTGAGAACTTCGAAACATGTACTAATAAGTATCAGAAATTAAAGTACTATTTTAACAGTACAGTTTACATTTTTTGATAAAGTTGAATGTACGATTTTTCTCCCAATTAGTATTTATGTATATTAACGTACACCCAAAGTATTTTTATGGCGTTCTGTAGCTTTTACTTTGGCTATTGATGTTACGTATATGTACTAAAATAAATTTTGTAATGTACTTAATTCTATTAATTATACAATTAGGTTAACAGTTATTACCATTATTTGCCATTATTTATGTTGGTGCATAATTTTTTGTGTAATTAAAAACAAAAACAACAACAATAATAATAACAACAACAACAACAAATAATAATAATAATAATAGTAATAATAATAATAACGTAATAATAATCTTTTTTATTATTATTTACATTTTATTAAAGAATATGCAGTTGGCCGGCAAAGTAACCATAGCCCCGCCCCACACACAAAAGTGACATTAATGACGACATCTCTGACAGTTTTCTGCAAGCACTACGCGTTTTCTCAAATAATCGTTAATAATGACATTTCAACTCAATTCCATCTCAAACTCACAAATGAACAGAGCATATAGGATATTTAATTATAGCAGCTCAAAGCAGTCTTAATAATAATATTTTACATGCAGCCATCACTGCCTCAAATCAAATTTGTATGTAAAAAAACGAACCAACAAAGAAACACAAACGCCCTGGGCTTTGTAAAAACGGATTGATTTGCTTGGATGTAGCGGACGATAGGTTCAGTCTGTAGACTAATCTGAATTTACTCCTTCACATTATACACGGCTTGACGTCCTGTTGAACACTACCGGGGTGAACATGCTGCTGCTGATAATGAGGATGATAAGGATAGTATCCACTAGCAGTTGGATGGAGGGATGAAATTCCACTGAAGTTTAATACAAAGTCTCTCCGTTCATCCGCAGGTGTGGAGTGGGCCTGGTAGCAAGATACGCCCACTGCAAACAAAAAACAAACAAACAAATGCGAAAGTGGGCAACTATACATATTTGCGCTAACAAATTCAATAAGAAAAAATCTATTGTTTTGTGTTAACACTCAGTTAACACTCCTATCAACGTATTTATTTATTTATTTATTTTTTAACAAAAACCTAACTTTATTTAAGCTACAAGTGATCAATTCCATGATTGCTATTTATTGATAAATACGCACAGACCCGTGTTAACGTGCGCGGTGCTCTGATGTAACTGCAGCTACAATGGGTCACTTTAAGTATAATATATGATATTTAACCTTCGTTTCCACAACAGGTAAAAGTACAGTGGGCTTAGATCTGGGGATATAATAAAAAGTGTTACTTTCCCCCTATGTGTGGAGAAAATTCCATTATAATTGGATAGTATAAGCAGAAATTTACCGTAACTACTTGTGCCGTACCATGTAACTTTAAATTTCTTTAAAATCATCATCATTATTATTATTATTATTATTATTATTATTATTATTATTATTATTATTATTATTATAAGGTAGTAACAATTAAATATAAGCTAAATATTTGAATTTGTACTGTGGAGATTTTATTTCGTGCATAGAAAGTTAAAACCTATTTTGAAAGGGTAGTAATGATCAACGTTTTTAATTTCTTTTAATGCAGAAATGTTAAGCTGAAAAACACATCTTACACTGAACAGAAAATCAGTAAGGAATCTTGCAAGGTTGTCTTGGTTATGAATGAATAGTTGAACAAAACGTATAATAGTTTTGATAGGAGTTAATTGGAGTCAAAAACTAAATAAATATCGATAATTTGGTAACTCACTGTAAAAACACGAATGACATCCGACTAAATAAAGTCTAAATACCTCTACTGTATATTATGATTTTTTTTTATTTCAATAACATACTGAATGTTGCTTATGTTTTGTGTCTTGTTTACACAATAAATAGTTTATTTAATATATAGTTCTAGCCCAAATGCAATTTATAAAATAAAGTATCAGTCACAGGGCATTCCTAGGATACATTAATATGCATAATTTATATATACAAATTACACGTTGGAGACTGTATATATATATATACAGTCTGTATATATACAATACATAATATATATATATATATATACAGTCTCCAACGTGTAATTTGTATATATAAATTATGCATATTAATGTATACTAGGTTATATGTAACATTGGATACATCATACCTGTCATGTCTGCACCGTGTCTGTTGCTGGGCTGCAGATAGGTTTGCTCCATCGAGTAGGATGAAGTTAATGATGATTCACTTTGCTGTTGTGTAGAGGACCCTGGAATACCAGAGCTAATAGGAGTGCGCTTTAGGTAAGGAAAAGAAGAGCAGTGATGAGCCGTACCAGAAAACTGCGAACGGCCCTCAATTGAGCTGCTTGTGGGACAAGAGGAGACAGGAATACTGTTGCTGTTTGCCCCGTAGTTTCCATTTGTCGGTAGTGCACAGTTTGCCATTTGTCCATAGTGACCAATTTTCAAGGAGTCATAGCCGCCACCAGAAACAGGTCCTGGTATCACATCTAGATTGTAGGTATTAGCGTGACACGTTGAAGACTGCAGGTCAAAGTTTTGGGGTAAAATGGCAGAAGTGAACCCAAGGCCATTCATCATGCGGTACATGGGCTTGAGGACTTCACATTTTCTCCGAAATCCCCGTGGTCTCCGCCGGAAAGAGCCTTCCTCGAACATGAATTCACTCGCAGGATCTATGGTCCAGTAGTGGCCTTTTCCGGGGCGCCCCATGCCCTTGGGCAACTTAATGAAGCACTCATTAAGGGACAAATTGTGTCGAACGGAGTTTTTCCATCCCTGATAAGCGCCTCGGAAGAAAGGGAACCGCGTCTGCAGGAACTGGTAGATCTCACTCAGAGTGAGTCGCTTTGTCGGTGCGCTCTGGATCGCCATAACAATGAGCGCGATGTAAGAGTAGGGTGGCTTTTCGGGACGCCGCAGTCCCGAGCTGTTCTTCTTTCCTTTGCTGGGCACAGTGACCTGGCTTTCAAGGCCAGTCGGAGCGTCCATTAATCCACGATGCATTCCATCTGACTCCGAGCCCGTCCTCATGATGGGGCTGCTGGACTCCAGGGGGCTCTCAGTGGTCATCCTCTTCAGCTCTGAAGCTCAAGTACAGCACAGATGTCCAGCGAGACAGGACACAGAACTCGCCGTTTATTGTTTATTTTAACTAACCTTTCATTCAAATGTTTAATTGAAGGTCACTCTTTAAATCCAGTGTTTCATGTCTTCATAATCGTCGTTGAAAACTTATCAGTCAGGAAGGAGGACATGAAGAGAAATTCAAGCTGTTCATCATCGTGTCGTTCTCGTATGAGTCGTGTCGTTATGGAGGAGATGGGTTATAGTTGTACTGCGCTGCTGTTCAGTGTTGGACAGGATATCCATATTCCTCTTCTGAGAAAGGAATCGACAGTGCCCAAGGCCTTTCAGCTAAACAGAACCCGGGAGCCGATCGTCCAGATCTTCCCCCTCCTTCTTCTCCGCCTTCGTCCGGGGCACCCCCACTAAGCCCCAAACCCCCCAACACATACACCCTCCCTACTAACCACCGTCTCAAACTGCTTCATCATTTGCTGCTTCAACACACAGCAGACGAATAGTCACGCCAAGAACAGAACCAAAACATGTATGATTAGTAATTTTTATTTTATTTTCACTGTATAATTTTACTAGGATTCGTTTGCACCAGTGAAAAGTGTTTTATGCTTCAATAGGCATAAACTGAGTGTGTCTGACTTTACTGAAGATATTTGTGTGAAAGAACACAGTAAAAACACAACCTGGTCAGCACGAAACTGAAAGGTATCTTTTTCAGCGCCTGTTTGTTTGACAGGGTGGAGACAGAATGTTTATTACAAATGATTTTGACATGAGTGGAAACAGACTTTTTCCACCAGACTCATGTTGAGAACCACACACAGAGAGTCAAGATCAGAGTTCAGTTCGGAGGCCAAAGCAAGTCCCCCGAGCTTTACATTAATTAAAGAAACAAAAACCCAATTAGCCCGGCGAGCCAACAGAATTTTGACCCCATGTTTGAAAAGAATAATAATTCCAAACGCGCCCAGTGTTATATGTGAGCAAGTTTTTTGTTGTTGCGAAATTCGTCTGCTTGCACCATGTTTATGTTATGTTTATAAATCTACTAAACATGTTATTGTTACTAATAAAGATTTTATTATTATTATTATTATTATTAATTACGAAAATAATAATAATTTATTCTTCTTCTTCTTATTATTATAATGTTTATTATTACTACGTTTCTTTTGCTTTATATCTTTATTTCTTTATTTATTAGTTCATAACTATTGGGTCTATATAAAATAAATACATTTGATTATGCTTTTAACCATATACAGGAATTTTGCACATAGGTACTTTAAAATGAAAATAAGTGAAAGCTGTTCAGCTTTCCCGACATCATTTTTATTAAATAGTTCTGATTAACCATAAAGACATCTCTTCATGAGTGTCCATTAATCCTCCTGCTGAAGATTTACTTTTCCATAAAATCTGGTTTTGATCATCTGGATCAGGTGTACAAAAATGGCTCATTAGGAGTGTATGAGTGATATTAATTTACATTGACATTTCAATTAACGCTGAAAAAAACTGCTGAGGTTATATTACTTGTTAAATTTATAGAAAAACTGCAAACCAAATTGGTACACGCCTGTAGATACATGTAAAGTATCTCAGATTAATCCCCGCTACCTCCATGACCACATTTATTAGTGAGTGAGTAAGGGTCTGCGAAATAAACAATGCGCACTCGAAATGTTTATTTTACGCGCAACTCGATGAGGATGTGGATGAAACGTTCACAGGTCGAGTTTTTCGGGTCGTTTTCCGCCGCCCGTGGAGCTCCTTCCACTCCTGCTGAGTCCCGGATGTCCAGTCGGCCTGAAGGAAGCTCAGCTCTGCGCTACTGTACTTTGAAGCTACAATTACTGACCTAGACAAAGACTCACCGGTGTTCCTTTACGCAAGTAACTATTTTAATACACACTTTATCATAACACCTAAGGATATTCAGCACTTGCTCCACGGTATGTGTCTGGTCAATGCCGTTATCTTTGTATTGTTGTAAGCTGAAGATGATTCAATGCCTTGTCCATCTCTATTCTGGGTCTGATGTCCACCTGACAATGAATTTTTCTCGTTTGGATTTGTTTGACAGCACTGCTCTTGGAAACAGCAGCTAATACTTTTAAACCTGAGACCAAGTTTGTTAAAATTAAATGTGTAATGAAAACATGAAAACTTATTGATTTTGAAAGTTGCCCAGTATTGCCAGTATTGTACATCTCATCAAAATAGATTAGGTTATGTAACTACTGTTATATTCGTTTGGCACGACTTAAAAATACGCAAAAGTTATTGCTAAATATTCTGACTGGTAATGCATGAGATGAGATAATTAAAATGGTATTATTCATAGCTAAAAGACTAGAGAAGTGGCATTTGCGCCCCCTATTGACGCAGTAAATTATTACAAAAGACAACCAATGCCGAAAGGCTTAAACGCCTCAATAGCAGATAATGAACTATAGGCCTATTTTTGCAAATTTTTACATAAACTCATAAAAAGATATAGAAATATATTTTCTGTGGTAGGTTTATTACAGCTGATCCTGAAGTCACACTTCCTGGGCTTTAGCTATAGTAAAATTAAAAAATATAATAAACTTTAGGATGAAACTAAACTTGATGATGAAGCTAAAAGTGCAAGAATGAGTCCTAAATAAATGACATGTGACAGTGGCATGTGACAGGTGTAAATGTTAAATAATGGCTGTAAGTGGTGAGTGTTGGGTGTAAATGTCAGGTGATGGGTATGGGCCGGTAGAGGGTGTGAGTGCCGATGATTTGTGTGGTGGGTGATGGATGTGAGTGGCCGGTGACATGTGTGAGTGGTGAGTATTGAGCATGACTGGCAAGTGACAGGTGTAAATTGTGAATTATGGGTGTGAGTGACAGATGACTGTTGTAAGTGGTGAGTGATGGGTCTTAATGGCAGTCAATAACCGGGATTGGGAGGTAACAGGTGTGAGTGGCATGTGACACATATGAGTGGTAAGAGATGGGGTGAGTAGCAGGTGATAGGTTTATATGTGAGGTAATGGGTGTGAGTGGTGGGTGATAAGTGCGAGTGGCCAGTGACAGGTGGAAGTGGTGAGTGATGGGTGTAAATGACAGATGACAGGTGTGAGTGTTGAGGGATGGGTGTGAGTGACAGATGACAGGTTTGAGTGGTGAGAGATGGGTGTGTGTGATAGATGACAGGAGTGAGTGGTGAGTGATGAGTAGCACTTGGCAGGGGTAAGATGAGCAGTGTAGGTGTAAAAGGCCCCATCACAAAAGAAGAAGAACAAGAACAAGAACAATCATCATCATAATTAGCATCACAGCTTGGAGAAAGTGATTTTTCTACAGTCAAAATCATACTTTTAAAGATAGATTACATACACAAATACTTGTACTTAAAGATATAGTTTATTTCTTATCAACTGTGAATTTATATGACAATTACAGCGTGTTATTTATTTATTTGTTTGTTTGTTGTTTAATTTGTAAGCTACTGCTTTTAGCAGCATTACGAGATAAACGATCTCCTAAGGTCGCGTGGCTATATTTAATTAATACAGTATAGTCGTTAGAGTCGTCGTTGAACTCCTCAGCTCATAGTTTGGGCCTTTTTATGAATGTAATATAACCAAACATAAAACAGATAAAGCATAGCAATAATGAATAAACTTGTTTAAATCCGGTGTTGAACAGAGGTGAGTTGCACTTATATTAATGGAGGTGCTCACAGGTTTGTGTTATTTTGCTAGTTCACCTGCAGGTCGCAGCATCACACCTGAATATCGGATTTGGGAAAATAATCTTCAAAACAGCAGATGTTCCAAGGTTACAACTTGTGATAGCGGCCGTTCTATTATTTTATACATTACACATTATCTTACTGTCCAAAACAAACAGAGATTTTCGAATGGGAAATGTGTTTTATTTTTTGGCAACGCAGACGGTTCTGTTGTCAATAACGCAAAAAACATAACTTAACCTAAAATGTTGCTATTGTATTCTCAAGTCGTAATGCCAATCGAAATTTTATGTAGTCTGTGTCTGCGGTCTAAATTTACCTTTCTTTCATTCCAGATCCTCATCACGCCCGTGAAACACAAAACTGCCATTGTCCTTATGGAGTGCTCCCTTTGTACCTTATATCAACACGTACTGTATGTCCTTTTTATCAAAGCAAACTTTTTTATATTTTCAAAAGGAGGGTTGGGATGCAATTCTGTACAGATGACTTTTTTCTGTCAAGTTGAACATTTGTAACAAATATTCTAGGAATTATCTTTCTTATAATAATGATATTATAGGAATATGTGAAACATTGTGGTTTTTACTTCTTTAATCAAACCTGTAAGTTTAATTGAAGGAAGTGAAACAGTGAACCTAACTGAAATTCGCATTTCTGCCATCATATTGCATTAGAACATAGAAAAACCCTGTAATTATATACGTGAATGCACTCGTACGTGTTTGTCCTTAGGCATCTCGTGTGTTATTATATAGGCCTACCTGCCTGCTTTCTAAATTTTCAGTTCACAAAGTTGTTTTTGAGTAATAGGATATAAAATAATACAACAAATGACACAAATGCAAATAGACTTTAAAACGTCGCATTATCACCTTGTCACTGATAATAATAATAATAATAATAATAATAATAATAATCTAACTCTCAAGATTTTCTTACTTTGCATCGATAACTCAGTAATGATTCGATATCTTTATTGACTTTTCCCCCAAATTACATCCTCAGTGTAAAAAACTTACAAGGCAAAAAAAAAAAAAAAGAAAAAGGCAAAAACATTTATCTGGGTTGCATTTTTCTCTTTATTAGCAACAAATCAGTGCTACAGTCCCTCTGGTGGAGCGCAGCTCACACACACACACAAACAAATCTCCACATTTTAACTTTACCGGTACAAACTATATACACATAAATACATACCACATTTCTGTAGTCCTTTCTGATAAATAAAAATGGAATTCGCAAGCACAAGTAAACGCAATACCTGGTGTCACATGTAGAAGTTTTGGACTTACTGTTTGCGTTCACAGAAAAAAAAAGTGAATGACATATTAGTTACAGCAAATCATCATATAGTTTTCAGACCATACAACATAGAAAGTGCACATAACCCGCCTGTGGACTAGTGTGTATCTCAGGAAAGTAAAGAGTCAATTCGGAAGGGGTGGTACCGGGCCTCCTGTGCGGTGTGAACGGAAATGTGGGAATATGACAGATCCTGGAGGTGACTCTGGAAATCAGGCACACGCTTAGTTAAGTTCGGGGAGTCGCATCTGCCCTCTTGAGACACGCGCGAGAATTCAGAGCCGGCGTGGAATAACGGTACAGTAAGCAGTGGGTAGCTCATGACCAGCGGCATAAAGTGAGACACTGTGGGCAACATTAGCTCTTTGCCGTTGGGAATCGTTTTCTTTACTTCCTCTCGGCACCTAAACGGTTTACTGAGAATGCTGTCGATGGCGAATGGACTCGAGAACTTGGTGCCGTTTCTGGTTGTCTCGTCGCGCTCCGGCACGCTGGTGTCCCTGGCGAGCGCATCCAAGTCCTTCAGAGGTTTTTTACTAATGCGCTTCCTCCTGCGGCGGAAAACGCCGTCCGCAAAGGTGTACTCGCTGTGCGGGTTCAGCATCCAGTAATTGTCCTTCCCCCAGGGGCGCGATGGATCCCGCAGCACTTTCAGAAAGCAGTCGTTCAGCGACAAGTTGTGCCGCACAGAGTTCCGCCAGCCGGTGTAGCTGCCTCGGAAAAAGGGGAATTTTTTCATCAGGTAGTCGTTAATCTCAGCCAGCGTTAGGCGGCCCGTGGCCGAGTCTCTGATGGCCATGGCGATGAGGGCGATGTACGAGTAAGGAGGCTTGGGTCTGCGCGTGTACGGCTTGGCCGTGGCGCCGGAAGCGCGCGCCGCGGGGGCCGGGCTGTTAGCCGCGCAGTCTCCGTCCGAGCCCAGCTCCTCTTCAGCGCACAGCGGAGAGCTCACTTTAGCCTCACCGAGCGTGTCCTTCTCCGGGATGCGAGTGGTGGAGAAAACCTCCAGCTTCATGTCTTGCTTATTGCACGTTATGGCAAGATGCTCAATAAACTACAACAACGATCTCCCTCGTCCTCTACAGGGAAGTCCTTATGGGAGAACTGAACGCTTTAACAGCGGCTTGTTAAATATTATAAACGCTCCAGGCCAACCTACAGGGGCGGGTCTTGTTTAAAACGTGTTGAAATACGGCGTCTTCACCTGTGTGTGTGTGTGTGTGTGCGCGTGTGTGTGTGTGTATGACAGAGAGAGAGAGAGAGAGAGAGAGAGAGAGAGAAAGTTTAGAAAGAGTGCCAGGGTGATTCATTATTATAAACAGGTGATCCTCAATCAAGTAATACATTTATTATAGGTGGTACACTGCCAAGCCAAAAAAAAAAGTCACGCAATTTGTTATTATTTCAGAGTCGCAGTAACGTCCCCACAAAATCATCCATTGATGATGGAAGAGTCAGGCTGCTGTGTAAAGCCTTCTCCATCCCATACCAACGTTTCTCAATGGGGTTCAGGTTCGGACTCTGTGGTGGCAGATCCATCTGTGAAAATGTTGTAAACCACTCGCTAAACTACTCTTTCATAATTTGAGTTTAATAAATCATTGTGTTTTCATCTTGCAATATGCCCTCGCCATCAGGGAAGGAAAAACAGTGCTTTGATGGGAAAAACATGGTCATTCAGTATATTTAGGTAGGCAGCTGTCCTAATTTTTTGGGCACATTATGTTGCTGAACCCTAACCCTAACCCTAACCTGACCAACAGGAGCAACAGATCACAAAACTTTCCCTACAGGCTTGTATACGGTAGGCACCAGGCATGATGAGTGTATCACTTCATTCATCTCGCTTCTTAACCTGATGCACCACCACTTTGGGAGAGGATGAAACTGGAATCAACAGAACACATGACCGTTTCCACTGCTCTACAGTCCATTGTTTGTGCTCACTAGCAAAAAAAACTAAAACAAAAAAACACAACTGTTTAGTCCCCATCCTTTGAATTCTCTTCGCATTGTGCATGTAGAAATGCTACTACTTTTATTAGACATAGCTGTGAGTTACAGTGTGTTTAACAACAATTAAATTTTATTAAGCCTTTAAGTATCTAATCTCACATCATGCTCATTCATGATGGTTTTTGACCACATTTCTTCTTAGAAGATGGTTCATCCTTCCAGTATTAAACTTGACCCAATTTTAGTAGTTTCAGCATTCTCTACAGTTTTTTTTTTTTTTTGGATGCTGAACAATTTAGCAATTTAACCATTCTGAAATAGAGTAATATCTTTGCCATAAGAGAAAAAAAAAACCCCTTCTGACATGATTGATTAAGAAACGAGAAGTTACTCCCTACATCAGTTCGTGCTAAATAACTTGTTGCCAGTGGAACCATAATAATCACTACAGTAATTATCCAGTCTAAGGCTCTTACTTGTTTGCTTAGTTAAATCCAGGTGGTGACTTTTTCTTTTTCTTTTGGCATGGCTGTGTACATTCAGGGTGTTACTGATTATTTGAGGGCCCTAAGTGAGCTAGTGAGCCTCTTACTCACACCATAAAATAATGAATAATTTAGGGTATTGAAGAAGGGAAAAACAATATATAGTATTCTTTTATTTATTTACTTCCATAGCCTGTGCCAGGGAGATACTCTGATGAGGTGCAAAAACATTGCAAGGCACACACACTTATGCAGCCAGCAATACACTACAGGCAATGTGTAAACACAAACATCAGTCTACAACACATTTGGAAACACTAGGCAAAAGGTGAGAGGCCAGTGATCCTTATGGCAGCATAGAGGTACAGTGGATGGTACCAGTCCAGGGTACAGGGTTGAATCTTGAGCTCAGATTACTCTCTGTTTTGAATTGTTGTGCAGGTTCTTTGGTTTATTGGATCGCTCAGAAATGCCAGTGGGTAAACTGTCTAAGATAAATTGTCCCTGGAAGTGAACCAACTTGTGAATCAGTGTGTTGATTTGTGTTCTTGCGGCCTTGCAATTGACTGGCATCCCATTCAGGGTGTATTCAGAACTCACCCTCTGTGTTTATGGAATAAGATCTGAATCCACCATCACCTTAATCTGGATTAAGTAATTACAAAAAGTAAAAATCTGTTTCTCAAGTTTTGGGTTGAGTTGACTGGAAGAAGTGTCTTGCGTTTAGGAGTTATATGGGTTTGATTGCGGATACTTACAATTTTACAAAATTACAAAAAGCATGTTTAAATTGCACCAGGTGTGTATTCAATTGATGTGTGTTAGTGGGGTCCTAATCCGGATTAAAAAGTTGCAAAAGATTTATAAAAAATATATTATTAATTAATGAAGACATGTTAGGTTAATAGTGTTTATACCCAGTATTCTATTAGAATAGTATGTAAGTTCTGTTAGAGGCACAACATTTGAGTTTTTACTCTTAAGGTCATGTCTGAAAATAAGGTATAGATCAGAGTACCACAAATTCTGAAACTAAACATAGTCCCTGCTAAAAGTCATCTGATGCAACTCTCTAGTAATATACAATTTAAAAAAGTGTACACTCTTCTGTACACTATTAGATGAAATAGGCCACCATTTTTCTAAATCTTTCTGCTAACTCTCTTTTAGGAAATACTTTAGTTATATGGTTCAGCATAGAATATTTCATGGTTCACCCAGAAGGACTGACAATATCATCCTGGCTTTTGTGAGTAAATCATTGTGTCAGTCTTAGATAAGTGAATTCACTACTGGGTGGAGGTTGTTGACATTTAAAAGAATGGAAAACCATTGACAACAGAATGTTCATGTGTCGGAATGTACTTTTACTTTATGGCAATACTACACTGTGTAGCATATTGTTGCAGAAAATAAAAAGTACATGATAAGAATTCACCTTGTGGGCTAATCCTTGCGTACTTAGAACTTGTTAGTGTGCAATTTGGGAATTCTTTTAGGAAAGCTGCCATCATGTACTGTACTTTGGATGCCTGCCAAAGTAAAAAAGCTATGCGTGCAAATGAGAACATGGATAAGGGGGGGAATGTTTCTCATAGTACAGGTGAGCACAAGGTCACTGACAGGTCAGACAGTTACTGTCTCTCTTTTTAATCTCTTCAAATTTAATGACTTAGGTGTCTAGATTAGGGTAGGAGGCTTCAGTACTGGAGAGCCACATTATAGAGTTTAACACTAATCTTGATTTACACAACCAGTCAAGTCTGGACAAACCTTCTAATTCCATGGGCTTTCATGATTTTTATTTCTTTTTACATTGTAAAACAATGCTGAAGGCATCCAGAATACGCAATAATACGCCATAAATGGGATGGTCTTCATGAGAGCCAGTTCCATCATGGTGCTTGATGGGTTTTTACAAATGCATTTGACAATAGAGTTCTTGCATGAACTATTCCAGACAACTTAACAACTTAACTTTGTGTCTTACAATAAAAGCGGACTATTTCTGTTATTAATTAATTACCTTATTTTCAGTATTGTTCTAGAATGTAGAAAAAAAAACTTGTGTCTATAATTTCGACTGGTTATTAGCTATGATTTTCTCTCTCTCTCTCTCTCTGTTGTGCTGTGACCCTGCATAACCTGAGTTTGAAGTCATGTATCAAGACCAAGGGTGAAATTCTCAGTCTGACATATGCAGACAGTAGTGTCACAATGTTTGTTTTGTACTTTATTTAAGCCAAATACCTCGGCTCGAAATATAGCAGGGCTTGATATGGTCACATCAAATCCAGTTTCATATATAAATAAGTTCATAAGAATACACCAATATAATATGTCATTATTTTATATTAACAATGACAATTTATATACCTCAGTCTCTGCTACAATGTACAGTACCTGACAGGCCTTCCCTCCCTGCTCTGACCTGTGACTTCATTCTGTTTCTCCTGAATGAATTAAGAGGAACAGATTTGTTTTACG
Organism: Clarias magur; assembly: GCA_013621035.1. NCBI lineage: Eukaryota > Metazoa > Chordata > Actinopteri > Siluriformes > Clariidae > Clarias > Clarias magur. The sequence goes on along the minus strand of QNUK01000013.1, from coordinate 2,975,560 downwards.
GTTCTATTAATCAAGGCAAACTAATGTGTGCCTACATTATTGGATACACTACAATACCAGATTAAAATGTGATAGTTATGATTCATATAACCCCTTGAAGTTTTAGGAAGTTTCCATAAAACCAAAAACAATAAACGGATATCTGAATCCTGTCACACTGCTCCTGGTTGCTAAGAACATTAATTCAAGACAAGAAATGAGGAAGGAAAGTGATGCTTGAAGAGGAAATGTATATATGTTAAAACTGACATCAGAATGGCTGCCTGTAATGTAAGTGTATGTTTTGCCAATACACAGATCAGATACAAACATGCACAAATGGGAGGCAGCCCAGTAGCTTTGCCATCTTACATCTCAAGGATCAGCTGTAAAGTTTACCCTGTACACATTTCATAAAAACATTACAATAAGTGAGACTGGTTATGCTAAATTCCCCTAGATGTGTAATGTAATGGACTGGGTTACCGTTCAGTGTGTATTCTTGCTTCATGGCAAGTTTTCTGGAAGGGCTCTGTATTTTTGAAATATACACTTTAGACCCTTCTTTTCAACTTTAACAC